>CM062277.1:30968112-31568112 GCA_031216635.1 Dissostichus eleginoides | reverse complement strand
AAGAAGAAGGTGCAGATGATAGCTTCCACTCATAGTGTTGCCAGCAGCTTCCTTCCAGCATCAGCTAGGGTGAATCCAGCAAGCCAGAGTCAAGCCAACCAGGGGTCAGAAACAATCAGGCAGCAGTGCCAGGGAAAGATCCCCGTACCAGTTATAAACCGCATAGCAAATGCAGAGGTAGGTGGTGTAGGCCTGTTAGTCAGCACAGGCAGCATAGACAGAGTACACTAGCACTTTGAGATTGTTATTTTTATTATAACAATAATATATTATTATTATTATTATTATTATTCACAATCAGCTGCGGTCACTGGCAGCATCATCACCTAAACATGGAATACACTAGCTTTACATTAATTACATAATTTGTGTTCTAGGCAATGGTCCTTGGAACCTTGGCGGAGCATTCCATCCCGTTTTCTAAGGCTCCTGCAAACCACTGTATTGTGTGTTTTAGGCTATCTTTGCCAATAAAATGTATTAAAATCTGAATTACATAACATTGTATTGGCTGTCAGTCATGATGGAAGAGTAGACAAGTTAAGTTACACCATGTCCACCATCTGCATATGCATTAAGCCATTTGCATTAAGCCCTTACCACATTGTGCCTCATATACTGTAAATGTTAGACCCAGTGACAGGCTGGCATGAAATGTCTTGCATAATACTTAGTAAGGAGGCCATAATATTTTTGACTCATGGCTGAAGTTAAGTTTCTCCAGCTCTCCCCAGGTTGGCAAAAAAATGCATCTCAAAATGCATCAGATTGATGCTTTAAAATATGGAATATTCAACATTTTCTTCCGGGGGAGCATGGCCCCGGACCCCCCTAGAGGGATAATATCCTTCTCACCTTTTTCACCCCTGACCCGTTTTCATGCCTGACATCAGGTTTCATAGAGCCAAAACATTTGCCAGTGCTTTGTTAGTCATTCTATCGCTCGAAGTTGAGTCGAAAGAGATGAGTTTTCAGTCTGTGCCGGAAGATGTGTAGGCTTTCTGCTGTCCTGATGTCAATGGGTTGCTCATTCCACCATTTTGGAGCCAGGATAGCAAACAGACGTGTTTTGCAGATGGGAACTTGGGTCCCCCTCGCAGTGCGGGTGCAGCGAGCCGTTTGGCTGATGCGGAGTGCACGTGCTGGGGTGTATGGTTTAACCATGTCCTGGATGTAGGAAGGGCCAGATCCATTCACAGCATGGTACGCAAGTACCAGTGTCTTGAAGTGGATTCTAGCAGTTACTGGAAGCTAGTGAAGGGAGCGGAGGAGCGGTGTGGTGTGGGAACATTTAGGAAGGTTGAAGACCAGACGAGCCGCTGCATTCTGGATGAGCTGCATGCAGGTAGACCAGCCAGGAGGGAGTTGCAGTAGTCTAGGCGTGAGATGACGAGAGCTTGGACCAGAAGTTGCGTCGCTTTCTGGGTCAGGAGGGGACGTATCTTCCTGATGTTGTAAAGAGTGTATCTGCAGCAGCGGGTTGTTGCAGTGATGTTTGCAGTGAAGGACAGTTTGTTATCTAGGGTCACACCCAGATTCCTTGCAGTCTGAGTCGGGGAAACAACAGAGGGGCCGATGTTGATTGTTAGGTCAAGAGTGGGACAATCTTTTTCTGGTAGTTCAGTCTTGTCAAGGTTGAGCTTGAGGTGGTGAGCAGACATCCACCGAGAGATGTCTGCTAGACAAGCAGAGATGCGTGCGACGACCTGGGTTTCTGAACGGGGAAAAGACAGAATTAATTGGGTGTCGTCAGCGTAGCAGTGGTATGAAAAACCATGAGGGCTAATGACAGATCCAAGCGAGTTTGTGTACGGAGAGAAGAGGAGGGGACCAAGGACAGAGCCCTGAGGGACCCCTGTAGTTAATTGACAAGGGTCGGACTCGGACCCTCCAAGTTATCCTGTAGGTGCGGTCTTTGAGGTATGAGGTGAGGAGGGAAAGTGCAGAGCCTGAAACTCCAAGTTCTTGGAGAGTGTGAAGGAGGATCTGATGATTCACCGTGTCGAATGCAGCACACAGGTCCAAAAGGATGATGACAGAGGAGAGGGAGGCTGCTTTAGCAGTGTGCAGTTCCTCAGAGACAGCAAGGAGAGCAGTTTCTGTGGAGTGACCTGCCTTGAAACCAGACTGGTGCGGATCAAGAAGGTTGTTCTGATGGAGATAACAGGAGAGTTGTTTAAAGACAGCACGTTCAAGTGTTTTAGACAGGAACGGGAGGAGAGAGACAGGCCTGTAGTTTATAACATCGGACGGGTTAAGAGTGGGTTTCTTTAGGAGAGGGTTTACTCTTGCCTCCTTGAGACTGTTTGGAAAGTGACCAGAAGTTAGAGAAGTGTTGATGAAATGGGTGAGAAACGTTAGAATATCAGGAACGATAGTCTGAAGGAGGTTTGAGGGGATAGGGTCTCCAATCCAATTCCTAGTATTCATTCACCACTGAAACCAAGAAGAAAAGCTCTCTCCCTTGTTAGACTTACCTAATAGAGATTTATATGAGATTTTCTTTTACTTTTAGTTCAGCTCCACTGTTAGTAAACATGTGATGTGATGTTGCAGTACGTTGGTGCGCTGCCTGAAGCAGACGGGCCGGATCTGCCTGGGTCCTCTCCGCCTCTCCACCCTCACCCTGTCTGACGCCCTGCCCACCCTGCCCACCCTGCAGCTGCACTGCACCGCCGCCCTGGAGAACACGCTCACCGGACAGGAAGTATGTACACACATTTGGCTTTATGTAATAATCATGGAATGCATTCATATTAGAAATATCTGAATGGCTAGCTTTGTTATCTTAAAGGGTTTGGTCACTAGAAAATGCTAAAAAATGAAGAGGGTAACAAGAAAAATCCTTTGTCCCCTGTGCATGTCTGAACATATAATGATAACACTGTTGAATGACAGAGATGCTGGCAAATATATGTATAGCATTGTATATGCAGATGTACGTCACTTAAACATCTCATTTGGAGCTGATTAAAAATGGCATATTCTCCTTTGACCTACGACCTGGTCTTTTTAGCTATCAACTATTTCCTCGTAATTTAGTGTCACATTTGACATGGGCATCACATTTTTTGATCTACTCTATAGGGGGGTTTGTAAGTGTTTGCTAAAAACAGTCGATAGACCAGTGTTTCTCAAAGTGGGGGGTGCAAAAATCTTCCCGGGGGAGCATGCCCCCGGACCCCCCTATGTTAGGTCCACTCCCCACTTATAAAAATAGCACTTTACCCCTGCTTACACCTATATGCCATGAGCTGATTATCGAGCATTCATTGTAACTGTCGCGGGTACACTGTGTATTTGCGTGGGGAGTGTTGCAGTAGAACATTCCACTGTAGCGCCCGGTACATTCATGGGAAACCCTAAATGTTTGAGCACCCTCTATGAAACCTCAAGCTACCCCACAGCACCCCCAAAAGAAATTTCTGGCGCCGCCACTGAGCCTGCAACCCCGTTTTGAAGAAATGTGCAGTGCCAAACAGGCTCATTGCAGCCACCTGTGATAAGACACACTTTTCTGCCAAATATCAGCATTTTCTTTCTTTTCATTTTTTTGCACAGATTGCAAAGTATTATAACTTATTGTTCTAGCAGAGGGATTGCACAATTGTATTATGTATTTATTTTTTTGACCACACAGACTTATGGAGCATTGTTTTATTATCACTGTTCTAGCAAAGTGTTTTCTTTTATTTTTTTGAAAGGAATGCTCACGTTCATATTGATGTATTTTAATAAATGTTAACTTAGCCCATTACGTGACTATTTGTGTTGGGGGGGCCCGACTTTTTTTTTTCTCCAAAGGGGGGCCCTGACAGAAAAAGTTTGAGAACCACTGCGAACACTGTCATTGTTAAACATTTTGGGGCTAATGAAACCCTGTGTGTGTGCAGGAGTGTATGATTCCTCTGGGCAGCGAGGCTCTGAGCTCCTGTAAGCAGCAGGATGTCCAGCCTTTCCTTCAGGCCCTCAGATATACCATGTTCCAAAGACAACTGCTCCAGAAACTTAAAGGTAATTACCAATTCATACAATAGATGCATTAACCATTGTCAAATGGTGATTCTGAATAAAAAATGTGTTTGAAAGGAGCTTTAGATTTTGAATTTGCCATCCTCAGAATCAAAAGCAAACGGAACACCTCAGTGTGGCTTTTTCTTCTTCCTTTCTGCAAATATGAAACCAATCTTGTACCGCCAAACCTTTACATTTGTTGTGTGTTCCTTTCTTTATTGAAGCAGTTCACTGCAAAAAGTAGTTCCGTTGAGTCTGTGGTAAGCTTGTCCTATAACTTCACAATAAAAGCTCCCTTCTGGTTCACTAATGGGAAGCTTTTAATGTGAAGCAGCAACAGGAAATGTTGGGTTTCCCTCTGTCTCACACAGCTCTGGTATGGCTGAAGGAACATGTAGATAGTATAATAATGTTAATCCAAAGGTATGCATGTCCATCCTTGTCCAGGTCACTCTCCCTCCACCGACAGCCACCTCATGGAGCTTAGTCTCACTGCTGTCAAATTTGCCCGGAAGAAAGGCAACATTGCCCTGGCGTCCTGCCTGCTCAGCCAGTGTGGGGACAGGACACAGGAAGAAGGGGGGCAGCAGGAGGGGCTGAGCCAGGCCTTCAGACATCTCTCCCTGGAGGGCACTGTGGGGGAGAGGTGGGGCGCAGAGCTGCAGATCGAGAAAGCTAAAGTCCTGAGGAATGCAGGTAAACAACTGGAGATATTCAAACTGCACACATAACAGAGCGGCCGCTTTGCATCTTGCTACTGCAAAGACTGTTTCAGTACGATATTTACGATTTTGTATTTGGAAAGCGTTAAAATTCCTTCAAACCATGATGTCGGCATGTTTTCATGCTTCCTCCTGATTTGCTGAAATACGTTATATTCTCCTGGTCTTATTGCTGACATATGCTGATTACAAAACGTATTAGTCTATTGGTATTTATCACACATAATAGACAATCAATACATTTTATTGATGATTTGGCCAATACATAAAGTGATATTTTATGTATTTTTCATTATAGTACACGGTCAGACCTAAATACAATGAGTTTAGTACTATATATTATTTAGTTTAGAAGTGTAATACCTGCATTTGCGGTTGTCAAGGTAGAAATAAACAGTAAGCAGAGAGCTTATTTGCACCAACAGGTTGCCTCATGCCCTTATGTTTTTTAAATATTCTTATAAGGTGGTAAGGGGTGGGAATTTTGTAAAAAAAAAAGTGCACCAAATGCCCGCTTTTATAAAAACACGCACTGAGCCTGAGGGAGAAACCATGGGTTGACAAATCCAGTTGATGACCCCCTCTGTGGTACATGTTATCTCTGGTTAGGGTCTCTGAAGTCTGGTGTTGATGTCCTTAGCTGTCTCTAAGCAGTGTCTCTGTCCACAGGCCAGTCCATGGCAGCCATGGAGATGCTGAGCAGGGCTGCTCTGTCTTACTGTCACGTGGGGAAGAATGAAGGCGCCGCCTGCCGCTCCCTGCTGACACTCTGCAAATGGCTGCTGGCCGACTGGAAGGACATGACGCCTCAGCTGAAACAGGCATGCTCTCTCTTCATACTGATCTACTTTACATTTTGCCGAGCTGTGATATTTAAAACATTAAAATGACTTTAGTTTTTGTAATATAGTTCTTCTTCACACCCAGTGTGCTCTGGCTGGTTGCATTGTTAATGAGATGCCTGATGTTGTGGTGCAGGTGGTGAAGCGGTCAGGAGCAGTGAACTCCTCCAGCGCTGTGAGCAGCATGTCTCCTCTGAGCCGGAACATCGGCGCTCTGCTGGAGCTCCCCCTGGAGGATCAGGGGATCCCCCACATCATCACTGAGACCTCAGGTAACACAGAGCACAGGAACAAATCCCAAATAAACGTAAAATAAGAAATACATTAGACTAACTTTATCTGTTTATATTAAAATCTTTAAAGTAAAAAGTGTCTGCAAACTATGAACTAAAATACAGCAGTGTTCTAGCTCCATTTTAAAGTTGGTGTTGTTCCTGCAGTGAGTGTGGGCGTCGGAGAGCCAGACTTCGTGCTGGGGCAGCTCTACCAGCTCTCAACCAGCCTGGCTCCAGAGATGGCAAAGTCCTGGGCCGCACTGGCCAGCTGGGCCTACCGCTGGGGCCGGAAGGTGGTGGATAACGCCAGGTTAGTGCACCCAGCTTCACCTGTATGAAATAATGCAGTTTAATGTACCACAGTCAATCAAAAGACATGAACCCATGAAACGGCATACTGCAGGAATATTTCCATCCATCTTCATCTTCCATTTGTTTTCTCCTCAGCCAAGGGGAGGGATTGCCTCTTCTTCCTGGAGAGAAGAAGGAGATAGAGGATCTGCTGCCAGCAACCACCAGCGAAGAAGACAAGGAGATCATCTTCAGCATCCTCGGACAGGCCATGTGTCGACCTACCGGCATTCAGGTAGAGTCTGACTTCAGTGGGGTATTTACTGACGTATTTTATGTCTTAGAAAAAACATTAGAATCTCCTTTTCAGGCTTCTAACCAAAAACACGTTCTTAAAACGTTTAACTTTGAGACAAGAGGCGCTTTCACACCGGAGTACTTTTCCCCGTACTTTTCCCTTTTAGTTCCGATAGTTCCTGGGATTTTGCGTTCACACCAAAAAGAGAACTTAGTTAATGAGAACTTTTCCCCCCTTTTCAGTCTGTGCTAGAGAGGTGGTACTTTCCTGGGGAGAAAAAAGTTCCAATTTCTGATTGGCTGGGCGAATTGCAAACCACGCCCCGTAAAACTCAGAAAAGTTTTGTGAAGCCGCCATTGTATTTGCTGGCATTAGCATTATTAGCATTAGCATTAGCCCTGCGCACCAACGGAGAGAGACTAACTTATGGCAACACAAAAGAAAACATGGGAGCGGTGGAGATGAGGAGGTGTCGGCGTTCTGGCGATTTACTCGGAAGGCTTCAGTAGAAGCTGCTGGGAGTCCCAGCAGCTTCTACTGAAGCCAGTCCCCAACTCCGGGGACTTCCGGCCCGGGACTTCGGGTGGCAGTATACGCCGTGAAGTTGTTTGCGGCCTGCCAGTAAACCCAAAGCAGAAGAAGAAGAAGTGACGTCAGCGGCTTCATTTGCGTAATCTTCCCTCAGGGACTTATTCCGGTGTGAACGCGATCTGCTCTTTAGTTCCATGGGGGAACTAAGTGCTGGGAACTAAGTGCTGGGAACTAAGTGCTAGGAACTAAGTGCTGGGAACTAAGTGCTGGGAACTAAGTGCTGGGAACTAAGTACGGCAAAGTACTTGGTGTGAAAGCGGCTAAGGGCTCTGGAATTTTATACTTTTTTTTCGGGTTTTGAGGACTAATTCCTGCATCAATACGATGCTTTTGATGTGTGTCAGGATGAGGACATGGCTCTGCAGCAGGAGGACGATGAGGACGACATGGTGGATGTGATCTGGCGGCAGCTCACAGGCTCCTGCCCCTGGCTGGGGGAGGCGGGCCAGCCCGTCACCGACGGTCTGATCCGGGTCTGGAGGCGGGTGGTGGACCGCATATTCGGCCTGTACCGGGTCTCCTGCCAGGCCTACTTCACCTTCCTCAAGCTCAACGCTGGACAAGTGAGGGATCCCCATTGTACACTTAGTGACTTCAGATCTGTGTGGCTGATGGAGAGCAGCCCTTCATCCCGAGTGTGTGTTGTGTTTCAGGTCCCTATAGATGAGGAAGACCCCAAACTCCTGCTGTCCTGTCAGAACAGCAAACAGAGCAATGACGACATGATCGTCATGGCAACCCTGCGTCTCCTCCGTCTGCTGGTGAAGCATGCCGGTGAACTGAGGGAGGGGCTAGAGTTGGGCTTAGCCTCCACCCCTACAGCACCCTGGAGGGGTATGTATGACTGTGTGGAGCAGTTATGAATGGACAACATATCTGAATTCTGACTGGGCTCTTACAGCTGTGAGTGTGTGTGGGCCCCATGAAGAGTAGCCAATGCTCATGCTAATGATGATCCTCATGAAGACAAAAACAATGCTCCTAGGTTATTTAAAGAGTATGGATTCTGAAATGAACAGTTAAAAATGATATACTTCATGGTCCCTGTAAATAAATGTGTTTTGTACTCAGTCATGCAGTTCCAGAGTCGTATCATACTGCATCGTGTCTTGTAACAAGAGGCAGTTTTCCTGCCCAGCTCTCATAAAAGAAAGCAGGATGTGCTATCTCAGTGTACAAACAATCATCATGTCCGCCGCCCCCCCCTCCTTCTGGCAACCTACTTAAGGACTTTTTTTTTTCTACCTGCTGCTGGTTCTTAACTGTAACATGTGTCCTCCTCAGGTATCATCCCCCAACTGTTTTCCCGTCTTAACCATCCAGAGGCTTACATCCGGCAGAGCATATGCAGTCTGCTGTGTCGAGTGGCCCAGGACTCCCCCCACCTCATCCTGTACCCCGCCATCGTGGGCTCACTCTCCCTGGGAGGGGAGGCTCAGAATGCAGGTAAACTTAAATGACATGTGCACGAAGTCTTTAACTTTTCTGATTTAATTACAAGGCATTTGTTTCTTAGACACTACATGATGTCTGTTTGGCTGTTAATAGTTGAACTGATGATTGTCACTGGTCAAAACTCCATACAAAATGGCATTGAAGTGAAAATAATTAGTAGCCATTAAAACAATAAGAAAGAGTGATGCTTGCCAGTAAAATGCTAATACTGTAATCTAATATGCGTTCACAGGGAGTAAACTGCCGTCAGCTCTGCCCACCTTCCTGGGCAGCATGCAGGGGGAGGGTCTGGTGGGGGGGGAGGAAGAGCAGGCAGAGAGCGGGGCCCAGGGAGAGGCTTCAGAGGAGCTGTCCACCTTCTGCTCCAGTCAGGACCAGGCCATGATGCAGGACTGCTACAGCAAGATCGTGGAGAAGCTGTCCCTCGCCAACCCCACCATGGTGCTGCAGGTAGGAGGGAGCTACACTCACTGATGTACTAATGCCTTAACCTAACCCCCCTGTCAGAAGTCTAACTCGAGCACAGTATCAGCATTTCATTCATTATTCACTGATCATTTTAGTTATCACATAAACGACGGCCGGAAAGACGACCCATCTTTTGACAACAACAAAAAAAACTTTAATATTTTATTAATAATAATGCACAACGATGTGTGTATGTATGTGTGTGTGTGTGTGTGTGTGTGTATGTGTATGTATATATATATATATATATATATATATATACACATGTTAATATATGTGATATAATGCAGTACATCTTTACTTTACATTTTAATTTATTTTTTTGAATATTTTCATTTGATCATTTTCCCCTTATTTCTTATGTTTTTAGGAGATATCTTTATTGTGTTTCATCTTTTTATGCACATACTTAACTTCTTGTGTTTATATCATTATTTGCATTAAATCTTTATGTGTTTTTATTTACTTCTCAAATGAAGATTAATGAAGGATTGTGATTGGTGCAGGTGCAGCAGCTGGTGGGGGAGCTGCGCAGAGTCACCCTCCTGTGGGACGAGCTGTGGCTGGGCGTGCTGCAGCAGCAACACATGCACGTCCTGAGGAGGATCCAGCAGCTGGAGGACGAGGTCAAGAGGGTGCAGAACAACAACACGCTGCGCAGGTGAGGCTACACACACACACACACACACGCACACACACACATCTAGAGGAACACTACTCAAGCTGCTTAGCCACAGCTGCCCTGGTTTTTTCTTTTCCAACTACAACAGTGCTAAAGTTTCTTGGGAAAAGGTATCCAACATCTTGTTGTGGGTTTAAAGCTCATGCATAGAAATCAAGACTTTTAGGCTCAACTGGACTCTGTTATTGTTGCAGTGTTATACATGTTGATATTGTAGGCGAGAGGTGCCAATTGCTAATCACTTCTTTGCATTTGAATTTTTACTTTTCAAGTGTTTATTGTTTTCCCAATGTCCTGTTCTGCAGTAATGTAAAAGAGTAGAAACTGAACTACAGTGTGTGTACAACCCTGTCTTAAAACACCTGTTCCATTCAGATATGCTCTTAGCTCCCTAATGGTTCTGGGTCAGGATGTTGTACTTCTAGTAACAACCTGTGTTGTGCTGCAGGGATGAGAAGATCGCCATCATGCGGGAGAAGCACTCTGCTCTGATGCGTCCGGTGGTCTTCGCTCTGGATCACGTGTGCAGCATCACAGCGACTCCAGCAGAGACCCCTCATGAGACCTGGTTCCAGCAGACCTACGGGGACCCCATCACCTCTGCCCTCGAGCGCCTGAGAAACCCCACCAACCCTGCTAACCCTGCTAGCAGCTGGCTGCCCTTCAAACAGGTGTGTGTGTGTGTGTGTGTGTGTGTGTGTGGTGTGTGTGTGTGTGTGTGTGTGTGTGTGTGTGTGTGTGTGTGTGTGGTGTGTGGTGTGTGTGTGTGTGTGTGTGTGTGTGGTGTGTGTGTGTGTGTTGTGTGTGTGTGTGTGTGTGTGTGTGTGTGTGTGTGGTGTGTGTGTGTGTGTGTGTGTGTGTGTGTGTGTGTGTGTGTGTGTGTGTGTGTGGTGTGTGTGTGTGTGTGTGTGTGTGTGTGTGTCCTTTTTTATGACATCTTTAAGATACCGTTTTTATGCCAGGACTTTTCTTCAGCTCCACAATACTTTATTCAGATATTCTCACATATTTTTGACTTAATAATCCACTTACCGTGATTTCTATATTGCACTAGCCCATGTTGTGATTTCAATACAATTTAGATTAATTGTTCAGCTCTAATTTCAATTTGGTTGTCGGCTCATTAACAGTTAGTCATCTTCATTGATATAATGAATAAAGTTTTTTATGATCAGATCATGATGAGCCTGCAGCAGCGTTCTCAGAAGCGAGCCAGCTATCTGCTTCACCTGGACGAGATCAGTCCTCGCCTCGTCTCCATGACAACGACAGAGATGGCGCTCCCAGGTGAGGTGTCGGCATCAGATGCCGTCACCATACAGAGCGTAGGCAACACCATCACCATCCTGCCCACCAAAACCAAGCCCAAGAAGCTGTTCTTCCTGGGCTCCGACGGACGCAACTACCCGTACCTCTTTAAAGGTAGGAGAGCAGAGCAGGGGATGGGGGGAGCATGTTAGTGAGTGGGGGCTGATGATAAAAAGTTGAAGTGTGTCAGTAGTGATGGAACTCTTGTCTCTCAGGTCTGGAGGATTTGCATTTGGACGAGCGCATCATGCAGTTCCTGTCAATCGTCAACACCATGTTCACCAAGATCAACCAGCAGGAGCAGCCGCACTTCCACGCCCGCCACTACTCCGTCACCCCCCTCGGGACCCGGTCTGGACTCATCCAGTGGGTAGACGGGGCCACGCCGCTCTTCGGCCTCTACAAGCGCTGGCAGCAGAGGGAGGCGGTGCTGCAGGCTCAGAAGGTAACGCAGCTCCTTTCCTGTTGCAACCCATATTAAAGCACAACTAAAACGTTTTTTTTCTCAAGTGAAATTGACACACTTGTTCTTGTCCTGACCAGGCCCAGGACTCCTTCCAGCAGCAGCCGGTGCCCCCGGTCCCCCGCCCCAGTGAGCTGTACTACAGCCGCATCGGGCCGGCTCTGAAGGCTGTGGGGCTCAGTCTGGATGTGACCAGGCGAGACTGGCCCCTGAGCGTCATGAAGGACGTGCTGAAGGAGTTGATGGAGACTACGCCCTCCAACCTGCTGGCCAAGGAGCTGTGGTGTTCGTGCACCACCCCCAGCGAGTGGTGGAGGGTCACTCAGGTAACCCCTGCTCAGCGGACATGTCTGATTATTAAATGTTCTGTTTGGTTTCTAACCCGTCTCTCTCTCTGCTGCAGTCCTACGCCAGATCCACTGCTGTCATGTCAATGGTGGGATACATCATCGGCCTCGGTGACCGTCACCTCGACAACGTGTTGATTGACATGACCACTGGAGAGGTGGTGCACATTGACTACAATGTGTGCTTTGAAAAAGGTCAGTTTCATATTGCTTTGCTTGAGTTTGTGTAAAGTGAGTTTAACTGCTCAATACATGTGACCCGCTTTATTGAAATCAGTCGGATGTCGCAAAGGTACATTCCCAGATCGTGGATTAATGTGAAAAATGTGTGTTTTGGTCATTTGGGGTTTTGTTTGGTTTTAAAGTCTTTCAGAAAATGTATTTAGTCTACGATGCGACTAGCTAAAAATGAGTTGGCCTAATCAGTACGATGGATCTCTGTGATCTATCCACTTTCTGTTGAACGTGATGAGGGACAGCCTGCTAACAAGATGTTTTATAGACCAACACAGATTTCAGATTCCCACCTAATCCAATGGTGGTCCTAAGGGGGGGGGGCAAATGGGCCCCTTTTTAAAATGACTATGGCTAAAATATTGTCAGCAAACTTTGAAGGCCTTTTTCTCGGAATGGTGTCTTGGTAACAGTCGTCTTGCTATATGAAACAGTGTATAGAATTGGAGGGCTGAACCCCTCTTTAATGGTCACCATGCAGAGCACACAGCACACACAGTGAAAATGGCCTCTGCATTTAACCCATCCTAATACCAGGAGTCTAGTACTAGGAGCAGTGGGCAGCGTCCGGGGAGCAATGGGAGTGGGGGGGAAGGGGGATGTCCGGTGCCTCGCTCAAGGGCACGACGGCAGGGCCCAGGAAGTGAACTGGGACCTCTCCAAGTGCCAGTCCACACTCCATATTTAGGTCTGGTCGGGGACTTGAACCAGCGACCCTACAGCTCCCAGTCCAAGCCCTTACTGACTGAGCCACTGCCGGTCAATATGTATTGGCATTTTGAAAGAGAGCATGTCTAGATACAAGTCTATTCTATTGCTGATCAAATGATTTGTGCCGCACAAAATAACAATGTTTGAATCTGATCTGTTTCCACGTTGTTTGCGTCACCAGGGAAGAGCCTGAGGGTGCCGGAGAAGGTCCCCTTCAGGATGACCCACAACATAGAGACGGCTCTGGGAGTGACGGGGGTGGAGGGCATCTTCAGGCTGTCCTGTGAACAGGTAACTGTCCTTTCACACTACCAGGCCCCATCACACTCACACTGAACTGTGTCATACTTCAGGACTTCATTGTTAAACCATTTGTAAACTTGCTGAAGCCAAAGAGTGTGCTTGGATTAGTTCTGATGTTTTTTTTACTTGCATTTTAAGAAATTAAAAGTTTACTGGGAATACACAAAAGGAAATTCTGTCAAAACTTAAGAAATAACATTTAAAAAATGAATCATTTGTGGAAAACTGAGGAATGTAACCTTTCAGTTTGATTCAAAGTTTGCCACACATCTACTTAAAGATCGTTAAGGTTTTTTTATATCAGTATTGTATCTTTTTGGGCTTCAACTACTTTTTTAGTCAACTTTTTCATCTATAAATGTAAATCTCCTGACATAGTCATCCCTTGGTATTGTAAATAAATCAATAATCTTCTCCCTTGGACTTGGACCTTCCTCAGGAGAATTGCATATATTGAATAGTTTGACACGCTCTCCATCTATCTGTCCTTTGTCACACACTGGGCACCTCAGATGGGATGTGGTAATGACCTCTTCTCTCGATAGGAGGAAGAGAAACCTGGGCATTAAACAGCTAATATTGCATGTTCTAGTTTCAATGATTCATCTTTAGTTTTCATCTCTAACTTTAATGTTTACTGGCTCTTGCAAAATGTTTTTGGAGTGCTGAAGATTATGGTGTGATTCCAGGTGGTGCAGATGATGCGTCGGGGCAGAGAGACCCTGCTGACCCTGCTGGAGGCCTTCGTCTACGACCCCCTGGTGGACTGGACGGCCGGGGGGGAGGTGGGCTTCGCTGGCGCCGTGTACGGAGGAGGAGGCCAGCAGGCTGACAGCAAGCAGAGCAAGAGGGAGATGGAGAGAGACATCACCCGCTCCCTGTTCTCCTCAAGGGTGGCTGAGATCAAGGTGAGGTCCAACAGGAGCAGAGTGTATGAATGAGTCCTCCACTAAAGAGAGGACCATCTGAGTACGGAGATAAAAGTACAACACTCATCGGCAGCAACATCCAGTCTCTGCCCGGCCCATCTGCTCATTGAAATGGTCTTTAGGTCTTTGTTATAATAAAGAAAGACACGGCATGAACATGCTTCTATTCTCATTTCTACATTGACGTCACCAGCGCTATGTAGACTCATGCCTTAAGAGTGTGTGTGTGTGTGTGTTCTGTGTGAAGGTGAACTGGTTTAAGAATCGAGACGAGATGCTGGCCGTGCTGCCGCAGGTGGAGGAGGCTGTGGAGGAGTACTTAGTCCTGCAGGAGCTGCTCTGCCAGGGGGAGAAACTGCAGGCAAAACTACAGGAGGAGATGGCCTTCCTGGAGGGGGCCGAGAACCATCAGGACCACCTGATCCTCACCCTGGAGCACAGGTCTGACACCTCAGCACTATACTATGTTAATATTATATTCCAAATCCATGTTAGATGAATCTTTAAGTAATTTTCCATTCAGATTGTAGGACATTTAAAAAACATTAAGGTTAATATGTCCCCTCAGTGCAGGGGAGCAGCTCATATGAGTGTATTCTGAAAGGGTATTTACCCCCCTCTTCCTCCCCACAGGTACTCTGAACACACCCAGCTGCAGTCGAGGCAGCGCACCGTGCAGGAGGCCATCCAGAGCAAGCTGTCGGACCTGGACCAGTGGATCTCTCAGTACCAGGCGGCGTTCTCCAACCTGGAGGCCACGCAGCTGGCCAGCCTGCTGCAGGACATCAGCAGCCCCATAGATCTGGGTCAGTCCCACAGGGAGGGATGCAAGCAGGCGGAATGGATCAACTTGTTAAAAATGTGCAATTTCTTAAGTGCATTTTTGCATAAAATTGCTGTGTCTCAATTAAGACAATCGGTGAACACTGATGCAGTGATTGCATTTTAACGCCTCTGTTAGCTAGCAACCGTATGTTTTGCAGTCATTAGACTGCTCAATTAACCCTTTAAATTGGGGGCTTTTTTCAAATCCACTTTAGTGGTACATTTATTAAATGGTGAAGAAAACCCACATGTTAAACTTTTATTTGTAAAGCAGCCAGAATCACGGCTTATCGTGTAACGCCGTAATGTAGCCAAGATGGTGATCATTGAGTGTGAACCTTTTAAATGCGAGTGCACCATTCTGATTCTTATAGTGCATTTTGCCATATTCAACAATGGGATGCACTCCTAACATTCAAAATGGCAATTGTTAGCACAGAAGTACATACATTGATTCACAGCATTGGGCTTTATGCAAGGCACTTCCCCTCAGTCTTGTCTTAAGCTTCTGTTACGTGATGCCTTTATAAAGAGTGTTGACTTTACATTATAGAAAGTACTGGGAAAACTTTGACAAAGATATCTAATAACTCAAAAGTTTTTTCCTGGAATACCACTGCCCTGTTCATGTGTCATGGGAGTCCATTTGTTTACTGTCTATAAATCAGTGTGGTGGATAGTATTCTTAAAGGTGCCACATGGAGCGTGTTGTATTAGTTTTCTTGAGCTGTGTTCCTGATTGTCCCTCCCCTCAGGTCCCCCCAGCTATGTCCCAGCGACGGCCTTCCTGCAGAACGCGGGCCAGGCCCACCTGATCAGCCAGTGTGAGAGCCTGGAGGCGGAGGTGAGCGCCCTGCTGCAGCAGCGCCGGGGGGCCCTGCGCGGCTGCCTGGAGCAGCTGCACAGCTACGCCACAGTGGCTCTGCTGTACCCCAGAGCCACCCTGCTGCTGCACCGCGCACACCAGTGGAAGGCCTGGCTGGAGGAGCTGCTGAGGGACATGACGGTGGAGCACTGCCAGCTCATCTACAGACAGTAAGCTGCTCGGACCCTTTTCTGCATGCTAACATCGGGTTAATGGCTTATAATAAACTGTTACTATTGGGTCGCGCTGAATGAACGAGCTGGCGAACAGTGTGTGTATAAACACACACCTGGGGGGCTCATTGTTTAGATCATGAGTGTCCAACATACGGGATGACTTTGCAAAGTGTATATATTAAATTGAAGACATTAACTGCAATTTTCACAACTTTGATGTATTTTGTATGTATACATTTGACTAGGCAGGGGGATAACTGAACCTTCTTCCTTAATAGTTCCCACTTTAGTCTGTGTGGTGTCAGGATTACTACACAGATGTAGAAACGTATGTAAAATAATTTTCTAGATCTTGACAAGTTTTTTAGATCCTAAAGTAAAATACTATATTGTTCAGTTCAAGATACTAAGACATTTTGTTGAAATTGCCCTTATTTTTCTTTAATGTCAGGTGGTTCATAATGTTTTTGTAAAATCATAGTTCCTTCATTGTGAACATTTTCTAAATGTATTTTTTGCACAAAAACCAAGGGATCAATTTGGAGTTGTCATTATTTATAGGTTATTATGCTATGATTTTACTGGTCCGGCCCACTTTGAGAACAAATGTGGCCCCTGAACTAAAATGAGTTTGACCCCCCCTGGTTCAGGGCCTGGTGCCTCCTCCCGTCATGTTCAATGCCTACAGCTAAGCTTTGTTTCCCCTCTTTTTACAGATACGAGGTGCTGTTCGCCCCGCAGCCCCCCGCCGCCTCCTGCCAGTTCCTGTCCAGTGTGGAGCTGACTCTGCAGCACCAGGCAGCTGAAACCAACGAGCGCGTGCTGCACCATGCGGAGCGGCTGAAGGCGGAGGGCACCACGGCAGCCGCCTGCGAGGAGCAGCTGCAGGAGATCGAGCACTGCATCAGCGTGTTCCTGCGGGAGAACGGGGAGCCGGGGGCCCTCAGCCTGGCCGGCATCATCACATCGGCCCTGTGCACGCTCTGCAGGTTGGAGAGATACTTTATTTATCCCAACATCGGGAAATCATTTTGTTCCAGCAGCAGTGTCAAGTCTTCCCCAATTGAATATGTTTAAAAGATTCAATAAGATACAAATATATTAAACATTAAAATTAGCAGCAAGTAGACATGTCTCTCACTCTGTGTTGGGGTAGAAGTACTCGGATCTAGTTAAAGCTCATACTACAGTGTACAAATTACTCTGTTATAAGTAAAAGTACTGCATTCAAAATTATACCCCAGTTTATTTTGATGCTAATACGTATTTACTTTTGCTTAAGTAGCAGAAGTAAAAGTACTCATTATGCAGAATGGCCCATTTCAGCAACATATATTTTTACAAGTATCGATGCAATAATGTGTTTATTACTGTAGTATTTCACTTGGGTCAAATATGGGGTTTATTTGAATATACAGTAGTAGCATAATATTAAAATAGTAACTCCAATTTTAACTTAACAGTAATTGAGTTATTGTTTTAGTATCACTCCACCATTGGTAAAGTACTTTCTAAATACATTCTATTTACCATTGCCAAAATCATTATTCAGCTGTATTACTAAAACTTTAAAATACCACAATTACATCTAATTAGACCTAGTCCTTCAGAAATGTGGTGCTTCCATAAGGGGAAGAAAGTTTCCTGTGAACAGGAGTGACGGAGGTTTTGTTCCAGGAGGAACCTGGTGATGGAGGGCGCAGCAGCCAGTGCAGGGGAGCAGCTGGTGGACCTCATCTCTCGGGACGGGGCCTGGTTCCTGGAGGAGCTCTGCAGCATGATGGGAAACGTCAGCGCTCTGGCTACACTGCTGCAGCGATGCCCCCTGCTGCCCCACGACCTGGACCTGCCGGCACCTTCAGCCACCACCCAGGCCGTGTACCTGGCCAACGCTGTCTACACCTGCTTACAGGTGGGTACACTCTCAAAACACAGCAGTTTTTTAGATGTGTGTAACTGAGTGAGAATCAGTCTGATGTTGCGAGCGCATTCCGAGATAACATAGAAAGACAACCCTCTATTGGCTTTCAGAATATGAAAATATTATCGCCATATTCTGACAACTAATATATTTTGGAAGCTTGTAAAGACAGGGTGTCAACTTCAGTGATCACTGTCTCCTCACTCTGATCAGCACCGCTCCCCCCCTCCCTATGTCTCCCTGAAGTAAAGAATGACAGACTGATAGTAACACAGCGGGGTTTTATTTTTCTGATTTATATATTAAAAAGAAGCCTTGGCTTTCAGAATGTTAAAATAATATCGCTTAATTCAGCGTTGAGGCTAAAAATATTGTCAGCAAACCTAAAGGCCTTTTTCTCAGAATTTGGAGAACTGAACACAGTGTGTGTAACTGAAAATGTGTGTCAGGGTCCATGTGAGTGATTTTGATAGAGCAGGTCACAAAGGTCTCTGTCAGAGCAGCGTTTCTGACTGTCTCTCCTGCAGGAGCTGAACACCAACTTCCGTCAGATCATCTTCCCGGAGGCTCTGCGCTGCATGGTGAAGGGAGAGCCCACCCTGGAGGCCATGCTGGGGGAGTTGGAGCAGCTGGTGGAGCAGAGCTCTGACGGGCTGGGCCTGCAGGGCCTGGTGGACAGTCTCCAGGCAACCACAGGGCTGGAGCCCGACGGGCACAACCGCTGCCTCCACATCACCAGGTGAGGAACGGCTTTATACTGGAGTCAAATCAGACAGTGTTGGCTTAAGTGATCGAAAACCTTCGAATGGGACAATGTAGAATTTTATCGCAGAACTAATACAAAACAATCAAGCCAAGTTGATCAATGTGAATTTGCATTATCTGAAAATGTATAAATATCCTCACATTGGTGAAAAATAAAGGCTATTTTAAAGGGTCCCTATTCTGATGTTGGGGTTTCCCCTCTCCTGTGGTGTGTTCTCTAGGTGTGTGTGCATGTAAACGGTCTGCAAAGGCTAACATCCCTGTGTTCCCTTTTTTTTTTTAACATTGAGGCATTTAACACAGTAAAGGCACAACATACAAATATCAACCTGAACATTAGCATAATAGGGCCCCTCTTATTACAGGAATGTTATGCAGGAAAGTACCGACTTCAGGGTGTCCGCTGGGTCTTAAAAAGTATTAAAAGTTGATAAATCAATTTAGCGAAAATTAAGGCTATTAAAAAGTATTAAACGGCATTTCCCAAGGTATTAAGAAGGTCCACAGCAATGACAACATGAAACACCCTTTAATTTACTGCAACGACATGTCGGGAAACCCCCTCAAGGCGGCCCCATGCATAGCGCGCCGTAAAATGCTGCTTCTTATTTTAAGTTTCGTTGCCTTGCTCCGCTCTGTGGGGGGGGGGGAAAGAGTGTGTTGAGGCGCCACTGATGGGGATGAAAGCTGGTTCGAGGGCCCCCCACAGACTCTAGAATCGCCACTGTCGATGGGGATCAGAGCTGTCCGGTCCCACATGCTAAGTGCTAGCCAGAAAGTCGCAGCGTTTAAGACCCGACTCTCCCGATGGCCAACCGTGCCTCCCCTGACTGCACGTTGCTGACTCTCACCGCTGCAGTGCAGACTCTGCACGGAGGAGCCGCGGAGCAGCAGCGGAGTCCGGGCGATGCTGCTCCTCCAAGGAAGAGACACACGTTCACTAAGCCAGAAAATATATATCCGGTCACAGAGATCTGCTATTTTAAAGTAAAGTCAACACATATCGACCCTAAATATAGTCTATATTAAGAACGAGAAAAGTCTTAACATATATATCGTTTTTTGTAAACATATGACAAATGTGCGAGGGTGATGACGTCAGAGCATCGTCCTATGTGCCGGGGCTTTTTGTGAGGGAGCTCCTATATGGCATTACCCCGCTGAAGCTCACCAAAGTTTAATATATTTCATAGTTCAAAGTTTTGTTTATTGGTCAAACAAGTTTGACTGGAATGAAAGAGCACAAAGTGTGTCTACAGAAAGAGCACAAAGTGTGTCTACAGAAAGAGCACAAAGTGTGTCTACAGAAAGAGCACAAAGTGTGTCTACAGAAAGAGCACAAAGTGTGTCTACAGAAAGAGCACAAAGTGTGTCTACAGAAAGAGCACAAAGTGTGTCTACAGAAGCAACAAAGCAGCATACTGCATTAAACCTGACCTTCACAGAGAGGTTGATGTTCATGTGGAGAGGAGGCTCTCCTACTACTTTCTAATGGCTTCTTTTTCTAATAAACCTTCATTGGGTTGGTCACACAATTCATTCTCTTGTGCTTTGTTCTATCTGAATTATGATAAGGAGTTATCACAAACTGTTTAGTTGTGCTATCTTACAATCAATACTGTATATAGTAAATGTGAGGTAAAGTGTGTTGCCAATGTAACCGGTTAGAACTCAAAGTTGCGATGAGGTCTTAAAATGTATGGAAAGGGTCTTAAAAAAGGTCTTAAAAGGTATTACATTTGACTTCAGGATTCCTGCATATACCCTGGACTTGCACCATGTTGATTTGGGGATCTTAAGGATTCATGATAACCTTGTTTGATTGTTTGTTTTTCACAAAAGAGTCTGACCAAATGTGTTTGTTTGTGCTCAGGATGCTGCGTGCCCAGTACTCTGAGCTGATCCAGCCTCGCAGCATGGAGGGGCCGGGGCAGGACACACCCAAGATGTCTGCGGGGCAGATGCTGTTGGTGGCCTTTGATGGCATGTTCACTCAGCTGGAGACTGCCTTCGGACAGCTCACAGAGAAGGTAACCCTTAGCCTTCTTGCAGATGTTAGATAGTAGTTTTATATTGAGATTTCCCATCCTCATGCTTCCATTCTAGATTGTTTGTATGATTAACGGTTATTTGCAGTTACCTTGAGTCCCTTACCACATTCTCCTCTTCCTCACCTTCAGCTGAGCTCACTAGAGCTGCCGCTGGCCTGGAGGAAGGTGGATGTCCTGAGGGAGGCTCGAGCCACGCAGCCTCACTTCTTTGACAACCCGAATCAGAGACGGCTCATGGAGGAGGTGTTCTTCCTCAAGAGGCTGCAGACCATCAGGGACTTCTTCAGGCTGTGTGCCTCCTTCGCTCAGACTCTGTCTGGTGAGACTTCTGCACTGTTACAAGTAGCTGAGGACTCACAATGAACTCAGCAAGTTCTTTCAGACCAATGATCAGCCCCCACCCACTCACTTATGACCAGTCACATGCTAAATAAATAACTAAATAAGAATTTAAGTACAGAATTTAGTGAGCAATTTAACATTTATTTTTTTAACGTGTTGAAATGCTTGGAAGAGATTTTCATGTTTTGTTCTACGACATAAAATACGTCAGTAAATATCCCACTGGTGAGTGTCTGAAGCTTTTGCGCATCTGACAAACGGCGGTTGCTAAAACGTGTCTAAAAGAAACTAGTAAACACCATGCCAAACATTAGCTGCTTTAACTTAGCGGGTGCAAAGTGAAGTCATGTGACCGTGTTGTAGTTCCTTTATAGCCTAACGTTAGCTTTTACTTCTGTCGATTGCATTTACGCATCAATATTCATAACGATTATTAATATGTGGAGATGATCCTGCTGAACAAAATGTGTAAGTATCATAGACATGTTTGACACTGATTTTATTTACTGCAATAATTCTGAATTCCAATGGAGAAATTCCATTGCTTCTTTTTTAGGGAGCCCCTGTAATGCTAACTTCCGGATCAGCCTAGAAAAATACGTCATAACTGCAACACTTTAAAGCTAAACTTTACACAAGAATTGTGGAAGACATGTTTGATTTTCCCCTCATGCAGTAACATATCACAATATTCAGACCAATTCATGCTCTACAGGAATATTTACCATTGTTGAAACTTCGCTCATCATCTCATGTACCTGCTGTCTAAAGAGTGTGTGACATCTTGTTTGTTCAGGTACCTGCCCCCCCACTGAGGATCTGATGCCTAAAAATGGCCCTATTGCTCTGGGTAAGCCTCTGTACCGGCGGCCCAGCGCCTCAGGGCCCGGCGTGGCGGTGGTGAGCGAGGAGCAGATGACCCGCCCCATCAAGGCCTTCACGGCGGAGTTTATCCGGCAGATGCTGATGGGTCTGCCGGGCCAGGCTCTGGGTCTGGCCCTCTGCAGCACCCTGTCGGCCCTCGGCCTCGACGTGGTGGCTCAGGTGGAGGCCAAAGACTTCGGAGCAGAGAACAAGGTACAACAGAGCCCGAGACCTTTGGTCTAATGTACAGGTATTTTGTACATGTGATAACATGTAGCCCCCCGCACTGGGTGGAAGCCCACTATAGTTTCTCTGATGTTCATGACATTTGGTATCAACATTGCTCTACTGTGAACATATTACAAATGGGCTTTCATTAGCCACACCCACCCAGAAGTTGGCCATTTGGATTAATGTGCATTTTTTTTCAGTATTTTTATACCAAACCTTTACGAACTCATCCTATTGAGTAGAGTGTAAAAAAAATGACCATTTCACCATCAAATGTGAAGTTGCTTTGTCAAAGAAAAATTCAAATACTCAAGCAATGAGGTTTTCGCTCAAAGGAGAACATTTTGATGATATGTATGTGTCAAACTATTCCAAACCAATTGCATATGGGTTTCAGCTGAGGGTAATTTTATAGGCATAAATACAGTCACTTTGTGAGTTGGGACTCAGTGCACTTCATCTTCTGAAGATATTAAACTCTTAGCTAACAGGGGGGGATTGGCTGGGTATATTTGCTTTAAAGAAGGGTTTAGTGTTCAACATGTGTAGATAGAGGTCCCTGCGATGGTCAGTGTGTGAGCAGTCCCCTGTCTGCTCTGTCTGAAGGTGCCTCTGGATGAGCTGTGTAAGAAGGCGGTGGAGCAGAGCCTGGCGACAGGGCGGGGCCCCCAGCTGCTGCTGAACAGGGCCACGGTGCTGGCCTCCTCCTACGACACGGCCTGGAAGAAGGTGGACCTGCTGAGGAGGCTGGACGCATACCTGGAGGCCGCCAAGGCCAGCCTGCAGAGGAGCCAGCTGCACATCGCCATGTTCCAGGTACACTCAGTCACCAGGAACAAATGAATCTTATAACTCACAAGGCTCAGGATTTGTACTTAATTGTTTGTGTAATAATAATGCAAAATATATTTATTTTATTGTATCTTTTATTGGACATTCTTACTTTAACTTTAATCATTCCATTTTGTTCAATGTATCTTTTACTTTATTTCATTCTAAATGGAGCGATTGTAATCAGAACCTAATTTCCCCCGGGATGAATAAAGTACTCTGTTTCTGATCAACCTGTAATAGATGTGAGCTACACTAGCAAGTTGAGTTAGTGATGATGTCATGTATTTTAAAAAAAAAAAAAAAAAGTTACAGACTAAAGAATAAATAGTCAGCGCAGTGTCTTTCAGGTATACATGTGTTTTTTATTCTGAATGTTACCCCCTTAGTGGCAGCATGAGGATGTTCTGGGCTCCAACAACCAGCCTCTGAGTGTCAGCATCCCCCCGCGCTCCGTCATCCTCAGCAACATGAAGAAGAAACTCTACAAGCTGAGTCAGGATGAGGGATCCATCGTGGCTATTCAGGTCAGTATCCGAGCATTACACCGTACTGTGTGTCATCCATCAATCAAATGCTCCTCCCCTTTAGAGATGGTCCCATACTGGAGCCTTTATCAATTTAAGGAAATGCCAAACTGCAAAGCATGTATTTACATTGTGAGCAATAGTTGGCACTTGTTGCCAATGATTGTAATTTGGGTAAAAAGGAAATCCTTTTTTTATTGTTGGGTTGTTTTTGCTGAATACTAAAATGCAGTTTGACTGTGTCCTCAGGAGAAGCTGGCGGCACTGGAGGCGAGCATCGAGCAGCGCCTGAAGTGGGCGGGGGGGGCCAACCCAGCGCTCGCCCCTGTCCTGCAGGACTTTGAGATGACCATCAGGGAGAGACGCGCCATGGTGGCCCGAGAGAACCAGCGCACCAGCCAGGTAACACCACTGCTCCAAGCCCACTGTGAAACTTCCATCAGTGTTTTTTAGCAGCCCCAGCACCTGACAGATGACCCATGTTTCTGATATTTTTCCCAGGTCACCTTCTTGTGCTCCACCATCCTGAACTTTGAAGGCCTCCGGACCCGCTCCCCCGAGGCTCTGAACATGGACGCCGCTCTGTTTGAGCTGCTGAAGCGCTGCCAGCAGACCTGCTCATACGCAGCCCAGTTCAGCAGCACTGTGTCTCCACTGGAGCTCCAGCTGCTGCACCGACTGGTGGGTGACCTCCGACCTGCACACAGGCTGTATACTGAGCTGCAGGAATGAGTCGTGAAACCTGGAAATGAGTTAGCATTTTACCTCTTCCGGTTCCCTCTACTCAAAGTCAATGTATTTTTAAGCGTTTTTGGTTAGATGCCTGGAATAGGGTCTGTGGTTAATACAAGCCGAAGAGATATTTATGTTTCGTTCTACAGCATAAAACACATCAGTAAATACCCCACTGGTCTGATTATAGGTGACCAAATCGACGACGAAAAGTCACGTCCAAATGTAGCCTCTTTTAGCATAGAGGTGGTGATGCACTGCCATGCGTTTGTGATTTCTTCATTAAAAGATTAGGCCGTTCCTTTACATGTCAGACATTCTTACAATTATAACATTTTAGTTATAATTAGATGATTCAGGTGCATCCTTGTGCACCTGCAAGAAAAAACAATACAGGGGTAGGCCTGTCGCGATAAGCAATTAATTGACTTATCGTACGATATATAAAAATGAACTCGATAACTTTTCTGACCTCGATAAATTTCTGTTTACGTGCGCGTTTGTTTACATAAAGATGTGACCGGCCACTCTACCGGCCCGGTGCGCTGTGTCTGCCGGCCGGCCAGGCGCGCTGTGAGGGGCGGGGCTCACACACAGCCAGGTCAGGACACTCCGCGTGCAGCAGTGTAGCAGCCAAATGAATAATATAGAGACAAGCAGGAGACAACGTGTGACTTACTCGAGGGGAATTTGAAGGTAAATGGAATTGGTTGCAAAACCTAACTCCACATCTCCGGTGTGGGAATATTTTTGGATTAAAGCCAAATCAACGAGGCGAACCTACGGACTTGAATGAGCCGGGCGGTGTGTCGCATTTGTTTTAAAAAGGTAGCAATACGACCAACCTTAAACTGCACCTGAAACACAACCACCCCATTCCGTTTTCCCAGCTGGGAGCAAACACGGCAGCTGGAGATGGAGAGCCCCCACCTTCCCAACAGTTTACAATCAAAGATGCATTTGCCCGACAATGCAAAAATGTTGGTGTTCCTTGCTCGAAAACTTTGATTGATACAGATTTGGATATGGCCTGTTGAGGCATCTGGGTCTTTGGATGGACAGTGGACTGTACACTTGACTGTTGTTTTAAAAAGGAGGTTTTTATTGCTTGTGAGATATATATCTCTCTCTCTCTCTCTCTCTCTATATATATATATCTATATATATCTATATATATCTATATATATATATCTATATATATATATATTATCTATATATATCTATATATTAGATATATCTATATAGATATAGATATATATATATATATATATATATATATATATATATATATAGATATATCTATATAGATATATCTATATATATATATATATATATATAGATATATATATATATATATAGATATATCTATATCTATATATATCTATATATATATATCTATATATATATATATATATATATATATATATATCTATATCTATATATAGATATATCTATATATATAGATATATATATATATATATATATATAGATATATATATATAGATATATATAGATATATATAGATATATATATATAGAGAGAGAGAGAGAGAGAGAGATATATATCTCTCACAAGCAATAAAAACCTCCTTTTAAAACAACAGTCAAGTATATATTTATTTATTTAGATAGAGAGATATATATAAAAAATGTATCGTCCAACAAAATAAATGATCGTGACAGGGCTATACAGGGGCCCACTCGTTAAAAAAGAAACTGCCCTATAGCTGAACTAGAAGAGAGAAAGTCCACACCTTACTTTATCCTCTCTGTTGATCTGTACAGAGCCCGGTGCTGGACCTGCCCATCGGCAGTGCTGATTGGCTGAGCTGTGCCCAGAGGAAGCTGGAGGAGGAGCTGAGCGTGGAGCGGAGGACTCAGGAGGAGCGGGAGCAGCAGCTGGAGTCCTGCGGAGAGACCCTGCAGCTGCTGGTGGACTCCATCAAGACCACTCTGTCCAACCACAACCGCCAGCTGGCCGACGTCAAGCACCTGCTGAGAGCCATGTCCAAGGTAGGACAAGACACTGACCTGCACTCTGAGCTTTACACTGAGCTGTACACTGACCTGCACTCTGAGCTGTACACTGACCTGCACTCTGACCTGCACTCTGACCTGCACTCTGACCTGCACTCTGACCTGCACTCTGAGCTGTACACTGAGCTGCACTCTGAGCTGTACACTGAGCTGCACTCTGAGCTGTACACTGAGCTGCACTCTGAGCTGTACACTGACCTGCACTCTGAGCTGTACACTGACCTGCACTCTGAGCTGTACACTGACCTGCACTCTGAGCTGTACACTGACCTGCACTCTGAGCTGTACACTGACCTGCACTCTGAGCTGTACACTGACCTGCACTCTGAGCTGTACACTGACCTGCACTCTGAGCTGTACGCTGACCTGTACACTAGTGTTAATTTCGTCAGCTATTTTTTTATTTAGTTTTAGTCTTAGTCCTGTGTTAAATTTCCTTTTTAGTTTTAGTCATATTTAGTCACCTTCATCCTGTTTTTATTTAGTCAAGTTTTAGTCCACTAAAAGTCTGAGCATTTTAGTCTTATTTTAGTCAACGAAAACTAACTAAGTAACTATTCGGTTAACGTGACTACTGCTCCCAAGCCCTGTTGTTGCCATTTTATTTTCTGTTAAATAAGGTGAGTTAGACCATGAGTTAGAGCCGAGTCTTCCTGACAGTTCATATTGTGCCGCTGGCCCGGTGTAATTCAAATGTACCGCCGCGCGCAGCACAGACACACAGCTGCTGCCCAGCCGCAGCACCGGAAATGGAACTGCTGGGAGAAAAACTGACTATCAGATGTAACGTTATCTTTGATAATATTTCGTCAACGAAAGTAAAGAGAGATTTTGGCATAGTTTTTATTTAGTAAACTACATTTTCGTCTCGTCACTTTTCGTCAACGATATTGCATGTTGATTTCGTTAGTTATTGTTTACTGCCGTCTCGTCATCATCTCGTTTTAGTCATGGAGAAAAAGGTCGTTGACGAACATATTTCGTCATAGTTTTAGTCAATGAAATGAACACTACTGCTCACTGACCTGAACACTGACCTGTTCGCTGACCTGTACGCTGACCTGTACACTGACCTGTACTCTGACCTGTACTCTGACCTGTTCACTGACCTGCACACGGACCTGTACTCTGACCTGTACACTGACCTGTACTCTGACCTGTTCACTGACCTGTACTCTGACCTGTTCACTGACCTGTACTCTGACCTGAACACTGACCTGTTCACTGACCTGCACACGGACCTGTACACTGACCTGTACTCTGACCTGTACGCGGACCCGTACGCGGACCCGTAGGCGGACCCATACACTGACCCGTACACGACTGATGCATCTGCATGTCTTTGAACATTTAATTAATTTGAAGTGAAGTCATAACACTTAGGACCTTATTTTATTTGATACAAGGATGGTCAGTATCATTTGTGTTTCTGTGTTATTTCTCCAAACAGGATGAGGAAGCGGCGCTGGCGGACGGGGAGGAGGTGACCTATGAGGGCAGCGTGCGGCACTTCCTGTTGGAGTACAAAGCCTGGCAGGACAACATCCAGCTGGTGCTGTTCACGGTGGTGCAGGCCAGCGGGCAGCCTCGCAGCCAGGAGCAGCTGGAGCTGCTGGAGGAGATCCCCCCCACCCTGAAGGAGCTGCACGCCCAGAGCCAGAGGTGCTCACACACGCACTCACACACATGCACTCACACACACACACACACACACACACACACACACACACACACACACACACACACACACACACACACACCCCCACACACACACTGTATAAATCCTGTGCTAACACTGTGTGCTCCTCTGCAGTGTGTACAATGGCCTGGTGAGCTTTGCCTCCCCTCTGGTGACAGACAGAGAGGGGGACTGTTCCAGTCCTGTGTCTGCCACTCAGACCAGCTTCGCAGCAGGTAGGACACTGCAGCTGTCACATCCAGAGATATATAACCCAGTAAATGATCTCCTCTTGTAGATTAGTCAATAAAAACTGTCACTGTTCTTATTTTCCTTAAGTTTTGTGGCAAAAACTTGTAGCATGACATTTTGCTGTTCCTAACTTGCGTGACATTGCACTTCCTGTGTTGTGACTGTTGCACAATGTTCATATTGTGCAGCTCTATGTCAACAAAACACATACAGAAATAGGCACCTCTAGGTTCATGATTAGGTTTCTACGTTAGTCCTTACTGCTTCATGGTTTATTAAACCTGCCTGAATTTAATTTGCTGCTCTCTACGATAGAACACTCATGTATGTAAGTATGTTTTTGAATGTCATATCTGCTTTTCCTCAGCTGTTAAATGCAGTGGGGTGAAGACCCAGCCAGACTCCATGTCCCAGAATGCACGGAAGGCTCTCCCCCGTAACCTGGGAACCCCCACTGACACCCCCCCCAGCACTCTGCTGGTGAACAGCAAAGGCCTCAACCCCAGCCCCAAGAGGGCGGTACGGGACCCCAAAACAGGACGAGGTACTTCTTCACTGACTGACTGCTCATATTACCCCCCCCCATAGCTTCAGGAGCAACACAATGACGCTGCTCAACCTTTAACTACCTGTTACATGTCTGTCACCCTCACAGCCTGACTAAACATAGACATTTGAATAGAGATGTGGCTTTCAGACTTTTAATAGACATGCTAACACATGTTGTCAGTTATTTAGAGAAGGTTGAGGTAGACTTTGAATAAAAAAACTGAAAGGAGCATGAATGAACGCTCGATATTGATTGTGTTGCAGCGGTCCAGGAGAGGAACTCGTACGCAGTCAGTGTGTGGAAGAGGGTGAAGGCCAAGCTGGAGGGCAGAGACATCGACCCCAACAGGAGGATGAGCGTCACAGAGCAGGTAACACACACACACACACACACACACACACACGGCACATTTAATCATCATTTCACTAGCAGGTAACACGCCACAACAATGTCATTTTAAGAGATTTAATGAAGGAGGCACAACGAATGGGACATAGAGGGGGGTGAAGGTGGATGCTGTCTGTCAGGCTGGTCTGAAGTCCAGGCACTGAGAGCCTCAGGGTGTGGGTTCTGTCTCAGGCACACTTCTATGGCATCCGGTTGTGTGTTCATTCCATGCCCTTGATATCAGACGGCAGTTGCTTACACTGGTTTGCTCTTTGTTAGCACTTAGTCATGGCATATTGTAGTATAGTCACAATAGCTTGGCACTCTGTTTTACGATTTGAATACAAAATTCTACTAGTCATTCTTTTTCAGCGACTAGTGGCGCTTTTGTCTGACTTGTTGTTTAATTAACGAGCAAACAGGCACCTTAGACGGTACCTAGAATGAGACATCCAGGAATGGATAAATGGGTGGGAAATGGAGGGCGGGTTGAGAAAAGCAACTCATTTCAAAGTGTGTTTGTGGCTTATCAGCTGGAAGTCTCCTTGTAAGTCGCTCAGAGTCTGGCATATTGTCAGTACTAATATTGAATGAACTGAGCAGTGTCTGATGCTCATGTGATCTTCATGTGATGGTTAAACGTGGTCTGAATATTAATGCTGTGTTTCAGGTGGACGTGGTGATCAAAGAGGCCACCAGCATGGAGAACCTGGCTCAGCTGTATGAGGGCTGGACGGCCTGGGTGTGAGCGCCTGCTCCTTCATGTCTTTGTTCCAGCGAAGGCTTGGAGATCCACCAGAGTCCAGCGGGTCTGGGGTGTCGGAACAGCAGCACCGGGCCACACTGGGGGGAGCGAACGGGAGGCGGATGCTCAATCCGCCTCCCAAACTCCTGGGCACCCAAACCGGTGCAGCGACCTCGTAGCACCGCTGCAACCACACCCCCCCAACCTCCGGCGAGCGGGCTAACACACGCTTTGTGGGCCTGCCGCCCCGCCCTCCTTTCTGGGGTTTGACCAGGCAACGCAGTGCCGGATGGGGGGAGGGGGAAGGAAGGCAAACGCCTCCTCACCCTCGACTTAGAAACACCTTCCCCCCCCTCACCTGCATAGCTCACCGTCAAGTTGTACCCATAAATCACTGCATCCTGTTGAGCCAATCAGAGTCCACCTGAGGGCAGGGTGAAGCAGGAAGTGAGCCGCCTCCCTCTGAAGCACACAGCCGCCGCGCTGTGGGAGGGACTTCACCGGGGGGGCTCAGATGGGCCACTCACATGGTCACACTTGTTTTTCTCTAATCTTTTCCGTTGTGATTGGCAGCGGGTTGGCAGGAGCTGAGAGCGAAGGTTCTTCAGGATCCTGAATCCACACCACCCAGCAGCTGCAGTGAAGGAAATGAAGGGGAACAATCGAAGTGTATTTTGGTTGATAAACAGCAAAAACTTTTACAGAATTGTTGATTGGAGTTGTTTTCTGAGGGAGGTTCTTTGTGCTCTGTGGTTAAGTACCTGTCATGTGACTAGTTTCTGATGTCTCATCTCGTAGAGCATGAGGTGACGTCACTCCACAAGCGCGGCCTCACTCTTTATCTTGGTGTGTTTCGTCAGTCTGTGTGAGCTCTGTAACTCTTCTGTCCTTCTTTAGATCTGTACCTGTAGATGTTTTCTGCCTTTTTTGAAATGCCTGTCACAAACTGTTGCTTGCCTCATACATACTCCCCCCCCCCCCCCCCCCAATGCTTGCATTTTTATTAATATTGACTTTCTAGTTTTACATTTTTAGTGGGAGAATTTATCTTTTTGGTGATGGTGCAAAATGTTAATTCTTAAAGCTTTTATTGGATTTTGTTGGATGCCAAATAAACATTGAACTATGAAGTGTGGAGTGTTTTTAATGAACAATGAGAATCCATAGACACAAGAAACCTCATTTATTTGTTTGTATAACTCCAGCTGTTTATACAGCTTCTAGATATTACGCGGGTCTGACTCACGCCTGCAAAATGATTAGGCCAGTAGTTCCCAAAGTGGGGGGCGCGCCCCCCCCTGGGGGCCGCAGAGGCATGACAGGGGGTGCGCGAGAGACCAGGAGGAAAATGGTTATTAAAAAAAAAAAATCATAATTTGAAAAATGATTGATTCGAAAATAATATGATACAGTACAGTACTATTACGTCTGGGTCTCTGTTTCATTAAAGCTCGGCTCTGTGTGTGTGTGGAACGAGCCATTTTGTGTGCGTGCACAAGCGAGAGAGAGAGTGCGCACCGGTACCGGAGATCGTTGTTGTTAGCTTCTGGTGCTAGCGAGCTACGCCAACGGATATAAGGAGTTTTTTTCAACAACAAAGTGGAGGAGAGTCCTCTCCTGTCAGACTGAGAGGCTCAGTGAGCTAAAGGACTCTCTCAGTGCAGGGCCGGCCCTGACCAATTTGCTGCCCTAGGCAAGATTTTTAGCTGGCGCCCCCCCCCCCAAAATGCAGACACTCACTATGACTCGCGCATGCATGCACATGCACGGTTGTGGCATGACCACCAAAACAGAAAGATATGGACACAAGATGTGTGCAAATGTATTTAGTTTCCTATCCATGTGAACATGATTTAAGTGGGGGGGGACCTAACCTCCTCTAGGGGGGTCCGGGGGGCATGCTCCCCCGGGAAGATTTTGTTTTTAAATGTTGAAGTTAAAAGCATCAATCTGGTGCACTTTGAGAGCAAAATTAAGAGATCTATGGATACATCTCTCAACACCCATATGAAACAGAACTGTAAAGAGATGTTCTTTTTCTTTATGGATATTTTACAAATCACCCTTTTAAACTGTATTCTTGTTTATTGATAACAACTTTTTTTTACTGTCATATAGTATTTTATACCTGTTTTTCATCTATTCTCTTAACTATGATGATCACTGAGCTGAGGTTATCAGAGCCGCTCAGTCTTTCAGGAGAGAGCTCTCTAAAGCTCTCCCCCCCCCCCCCCCCCCCCCCCCCCCCCCCCTCGCGGCCGCTTACACAGTAAATTCCAATGTTAATAAAAGCTGTATACGTTTTCTGGGAGTTTGATTTATTTTAAACTAACACTAATACAAAATGAAAACCTATAATTGCACTAAAACCATTATTTCAAAAAAAGAACTATTTCATAAACCTCTGGTTTTCACTGGGGCTCGGGCAGTTCAACTTGATTTTGGGGGGGGGGGGGTGCGCCATAGTTTATGGGCGCTGTACGCAATATAGGCGTAGTTCTGTTGGTATAAGATAATAAGATGTACTTTGTTGATCCAAAATCGGGAAATTGTTTTGTTAAATCATTTTTTTTTTTTTTTTTTTTTAATTTCTATCCAGGTATCCATAGATCTCTTCATGTTGCTCTCAAAGTGCACCAGATTGATGCTTTTAACTTCAATATTTAAAAATAAATCTTCCCGGGGGAGCTGCCCCCGGACTCCCCTATGTGAGGTCCGCACACAGGGCCGGCCCGACCCATTAAGCGACATAAGCGGCCGCTTAGGGCCCCGCAGCCACTGAGGGGCCCCCTAGCAAAAAAAAAAAAAAAAAAAAAGAATTTAAATTTTTTTTTTTTTAAATATTGTTTTATCTCAGTACTACGTTGCCGTGTTAAAACCTATTAATATTATATATTTTAAGTTATTTAGGCTGTTTTATTTTTATTTTAACACGTGTTTTGATGCGCAGGTTTATTGTTGCACTGCAACACCCTGCCAGCAGTAGCGCCAATGAGTGCAGTGCTTGCAGGGCGCACCACCACTACAAGGGCGCCGGAAGCGGGGGGGCCAGGGGGCCATTGGCCCCCCCACTTTTCAGCCCTGCCCCACATTTTCGCAGCAGCGGATGCCGCCGGAACACTGTACAAATCCCGTTTCAATAATTCCACTCTACTCTAAAGACGCATCTAAAACGCGATCTGATCTAGCTGTGTATATTTTGTTATTTTTGATTGTTATATTCAATCCAGTGTTCTAAATGGGGGGGAGCCAGGGGGAGCTTGGCTCCCCCGAAGAGGGAGGGAGCTCCCCTGAAGGCCGACTTTGAGATAAATAGGGGGAGCCGCATATTTGTGTCACACAGATTAGAAATGTTGAGTTTCTGTAAATAAAAGTTCTTGAAATAAATAATAGTCATTGTTCATTACAGTTTCTGAATATTTGTTTTATATTTGTGAATATTTCTGGGTGTTGCCATCTGTACGTGGCGGCGCTGCATTCTTTACGCTACTTACGTTGCTATGGTTACGGCGGCGATGCCGGCGGCGTATTTGAAATGTTCATAAAAAATATGGCGAAACGAAAACAGCCAAGCCTCGCAGCTTTTGGATTCACAAGCAAAGAAGCGAAGGATTCTAAAAATGACAACGTGAACGGAACAACTTTTAGTTGGCTGGATGTAAGCGGCGTTAGGGTCGCGTTTGACAGCTCCACACCGAGGGAGAGGCCTGCCGATGCGGAGCCTGAAGAGGCTTCAACAACGGCCACAGCCGCCGGCGCCACCTGCACTAGCGAACCTGACGATGCCCATGACCTGCCTTTTAACTGGACACAGAAAAGATGGAGTGAGTGGAATGAAAGCTATCCATGGCTTTTCATAACAAAAAAAAATGTGGATATGAGATTTGCAAAGAGGCAAAAAGTATATTGATCTCTCTGCCGCTCGCAGAAAAATCCACCGGAGTGCACCTTTCACAAGAAAGGATTCAGGGAAAAGTCAGCAGTGATCAACAGAATAACCTGCGGAAAAAGATTTATAATCACCATAAGAGCCAGGCAAACGAAAAAGCGATCGAGATTTCGGAGAGGAGAAAAAAAGATGTCCTACCAAACAAGCTATTGGCGATCAATGTTGATCTAATGCAGGAAACATATACATCTTTCAGGTCTGCCTATATGATTGCCAATAAAATAAATAAATAGGGCTCCCCCGAAAGCAAATGGGTAATTCGAACACTGATTCAATCTCATTAGCTACAGGCATTTTTGAAGCTTGTGAAGGGAAGATGACAGCTCTCACTCGCCACTCTGCTGTTCAGCGCGCTTCCCCTCCCTCCGCTGAAATTATGAATGTAAGGTGTATAGTAATCATAGATAACACGGCAGGGTCCGTTACAGTTTGTTTTCATCTGATTTCAAATAAACAAAGTATTGGCTTTCAGAATATTAAACTTGTTTCGGCAAATTCAGATGATAAATACAACTTTGAAGCTTGTAACGGCATAATTACAAGCGGAGAACGGAGTAACTTGACGTCACAGCAGGCATAACAACAGCCGGTGTTTCTCGAGTGTTTTCCCACAATACACACAAACGCAAAAATACACAAACACACACACATAATCTGGATGACGAGTCACTTACAGACCAATGTGCCCTGCTGGGAAAAACATTGACCTGTGGCGAAGAGGCAGACGTTGACTGGAGAGAGCTAGCCATGGAGATGCAAAGCCTTCCAGAGCTTCCCAAAGAAGATATGACCACATTGGAGATGCTCACCTTCTTAAATGAAAACGAGCTGTGTGAGATCTATCCAAATCTTTGGATAGCGCTGAGAATAGCCTGTACCTTCCAGTGACAGTGGCGTCCGCAGAGAGAAGCTTCTCGAAGCTCAAACTGATAAAAACATACTTGAGGTCCTCCATGGCCCAGGATCGCCTGAGTGGAATGGCAATAATCAGCATAAACCACCAGATTGGCAGCCAGATCTCCTATGATCAGGTCATCAATGACTTTGCCTCCAGGAAAGCAAGAAGAGAACAATTCTGACTGTACGTACGAGAGGAACATTTGTATTTGCATTTGTTTTTTTACATTTCATTTTATTGTTAAGCAGTTTGTTTTGCACATATTATAATCCTTTAAAGGTATTGTGGATCTATTTATATATTCTATTTAGTGTTGAGTGTTTTTTATTAAAAATATCTATCTTTGAACAGTGATGGTCACTTTGTCAGTCTTTTTATTCTGTACTGTCAGTTCATCAGTGCTATCTGATATGACTACTTTATTCAAGTTTATGTTCATTTGCCAGAGTACTTTTGATCCCCTAAAATGGGGGATCAAATGTAATATTGGACAAATTAACATACACTTCAACAAAGTAGTCATATTTAATACTTGGTCACAGTCTGCACTTTAACCTCATAGTCCTTGTTTCATTTCAAATCTAATGTGCTGGAGTACAGACTCAGAGCCACAACAACAAAACATATGTCACTGAGGACTGAGGAGTTTCTATATTTCTGTTCACTGAGTTTATATAGTCATTAGTTATAGCCTAGGTAGTTATTTGTAGTCAATTTAAAGACTGTGCTGCTGTTCTCAGGTCCCACTTTAGTGTTTACATGCTTATTTGTACAATATGTGTGCTCATACTAACATCATAAGACAAAAGTTGGTTCCGTGTTGTGTGTAGTGAGAACGCGCTAGAGTGAGGGGGGCCCCCAAACAAAATCTTGCTTAGGGCCCCCAAAAGTCTAGGGCCGGCGCTGTCCGCACACCACCTATAAAAATAGCACTTTACCCCTGCTTACACCTATATGCCGTGAGCTGATTATCGAGCCTTCATTGTAACAGTCGCGGGTACACTGTGTATTTGCGTGTGGAGTGTTGCAGTAGAACATTCCACTGTAGCGCCCAGTACATTAATGGGAAACCCTAAATGTTTGAGCACCCTCTATGAAACGTCAAGCTACCCCACAGCACCCCCAAAAGAAATCTCTGGCGCCGCCACTGAGCCTGACTATTTGTGTTGGGGGGGCCCGACTTTTTTGTTTCTCCAAAGGGGGGGCCTGACAGAAAAAGTTTGAGAACCACTGGATTAGGCAATGTCCCCCCCCCCCCCCCTCTGCCTCCCCTTCAACACTGCATCTAAAATAAAGGCACTCTTTCGTCCCCAAACATATCCATGTCTTTTCCTTTCCACTTTTCCTGATAGTATGTCAATTCATTCAAGGAATTCTGACCAGGAGAATTCATAAGTAAAAGAAGGACTGACTGCTCATGTAAAGGACCCCGAATTCTGTGTGAGTTCCCTGGTCCCCCTGAGGCTCATGTTCTATATGTGACAGCATTAAGGCCTGGTCACAGGTTGCTCTGTTACCTCGGTGAGGACAGTTGGCTCTCCTCTCACATTGTTTCATCTGTAGGATTGTCAGATTGTATCAGTAGCACTTCTTTCTTTTTTTTATCTTTACTCATATCATGAAATGAAATAGAAACAGTTAGTTTAGCATTTTGCAGCTATGGTTATTACAGGGGGAAGACAAAGGCAAGGCACGTTTATTTATACAGCACCTTTCAACACAAGGCAATTCAAAGTGCTTTACAAAAATGAAAGACAATAAGAGCATTAAGAAATAGTGCAGTGGAAACGCAAACATTAAAAAGCAAAGATAATAAAACGTGAATAAAAGTTACAGTGCAGTGCAAGATGTCAATAGTTCAATTAAAACCAGAGGCAAAAAGGAAAGCCTTCAGCCTGGATTTAAAAGTAGTAAGAGTTGCAGCGGACCGGCAGGTTTCTGGGAGTTTGTTCCAGATATTTGGCAATATCCCTAAAAGCAATAAACATACCGTTTCATTTGGACAGTATTACCTTGAACGAAAAGGGAATGTTTGGAACCAAAGTGAGAATTTAATTTTAGCATTATAGATTTAAAAATAATTATATATAACTTCCAATAATATCAATGTCAATTTTATTTCATAATCCTCACAGTAGACTTCAAAATAATGAAAAAAGGGTTACAATGTCTTTGTAAACATCCTGCTTGCCTAGTTTCAGCTTAAACACACTATTAAGGGCAGCTACCAATCGGAGGACAGAGGGTCTATGTGAGTGGTTTGGATAAAAGCTAAATAACATGTAGTGTTTGTTCTGTTATCTTGTGTAAACTGCCCCCCTCAGAAGTGATGGTTAGGAAGAGGCCGGCTGCAGCATGTTAATGATTACAGCGGCTCTGTTTATCAGTGTGTGTGTCCTGTGTGTGAGGGACAGACGCTCAGGGGACAGCCATGGCAGGACAGCGTGTGTGTGTGTCCGACTTCGAGAAAGAAGCTGAGAAAGTTCTTCCTAAAGCCGTTTACGATTACTACCGCTCAGGAGCTGATGAGCAGAGCACACTGGCTGATAATGTGGCTGCCTTTAACAGGTACACACACACACACACACACACACACACACACACACACACACTGAGCAGCTCTGTTGGACAGAGTCTTAGCATGATGTTCCAACACATCTACTTTGTGCCTCAGCCTTTAAAGCACAGCAGGAGTCTGATACAAAGAATACAGAGTGCTTAAATCCATTCCAATATCATATCATTATTCCACCTCAGTGTCTCTGGTGCAACACCTGACTGCAGGTCTTCTGTTTTCCTTCATTCAGCTCTCATGTGAACATGTTCCTCTGGTTCTGTTGTGTCATTTCTTGTTTTCTGATTTATTTCATAATATCATTATTGTGTTTTGTATTGTCTCAAGCAGCTGTTTTTCTTCCTCTTTTTATTATCCTTGTGAGAACATCAACATGTGCATCACTTAGCCTACATGTTAATAAAATGTGTGCATGTAAAGGTTATTTTTGAATAATGTCCCTTCTAGGGGCCCCTCTTACTTAGAAACTGAAACATATAATGCTTGAGGCTTCCTTCCTTTGGCAGGAGTTTAGTCCCTTGTGCCATAGCAGGCCCATATAACGTTCCTCAATGGACACTATGTATACTTGTGTATAAGTGTGTGTTTACTAAGATATGTTAGGAGATGTACAGGTATAAAGGTACATGATGACCACAATGCCCATAATCCTCTGGGTTTGTTCTGGACTTCATATTTTGTGTATAGGCCTACTGAGTGCGAGATGTACGGTGGCTGACAGGTGCAAACACGTAACAACGGCCCAAAACACTTCCATTAGGAGAAACGTCTTCACCAACTTACCAAACGTGTTTACTAAAAGTGCTGCCTTAATGAAACGCTGCAAGAAGTTTAAAACACAACGGAGACCAGGGGACACTAAAAAGTGACACACACAGCTGGGACCAGAGTGCTTGGTGACGTTCAGGGTTATAAAGCTGGACAACTGTCTCTGTTGTTGGAAATGTAACTCAAATGTTTTTTCAGCTTATTTAAAAAATGTGATCACATGACTCCTGTACTGTAGATCTGCTGTTAGCAAGTTAGCTAACCTAGTCATTTCAAATATACTGGGTATACAGTTATAACAGATAAAAACAGAGACAGTTGTCCAACTTTATAATCCTGAACGTCACCAAGTGCCCCCGTCCCAGCTGTGTGCGTCACTTTTTTGTGTCCCCTAGTTTCAGTTGTTAAAGTGTTTTTTTGCTGCTTTTCGTTTATGCAACGCTTTTAGTAAATCTTTCCTAAATGCTGTGCATATGTTGTCAGGTTTTTGTAGATGTTTCCTCATTTGACTTCTTTTTGTTTTCTTGACCAACTTCTTTTTTAGGTAAACGCTAACTGTGCCCCTCATCCCTTTAAAAACACGCTGGTAATGATTAGAGCAGCTCTGCTCAGTGTTTCTCACTCAACTGTGCTTCAAGTCCACAGTCCCTCTGTATCGGAGCCATGTGTACAGTTTACACAAAACAAACTGTATTCAAATCAAACTGTCAGTAAGGACAGTGAGATGATGTTTGCCTAAACCTTTAATAACGGTAATCTTATCTCAATGGAATATATCAATCTGTCAAACCTCACTCAACACTGTTTGAAGGCTCCACGCCAAGAGGTTTAATTTCCCTTTGTCTATAAAGTCAACTCTTCTATATCACCTGATGTTAAGCATCAGTCTGACTGTTTCATCATCTCTGGCTCAGCAAACATCAGTGTTGGTACACTGATCCCAATGATAAAGTCCCTTGTGACTGGTTAAAGCCCAACTAACCTAGCAGACTGTCACGATCTGGCTCACTAAGTTTATCCAATGCTGGGTGGATTTAATTCAAATCAATGTATTTTTTTAATTGGGCTACCAGTGTCTTTATTGTAAGAGTTGAAACATGCAAACAGAGGGGATGACATGTGGCAAATGCCCCAGGGCCCCAGCCGCCATCTCTAGCTATTGAGCTCTATGGCGGCCCAAAATTCTATTTATTTATTTACAAAAAGTTAGAAAATATATATTAAATCATAAGACAGAATGGAGATACAGTATGTGAAACAGCACACCCTGATGAGCACTTTAGAATATGAGCCCAGACACTAAACAGATTCACATTTTGATTTACAATTGTAGGAGCCATTTAACTGAGTTTATTATATAAGTTTTGTTTTTATTTTAATTGTTAAATACTTAACTACTCACCTTAGTTGTTTACGCCCCCAAATATATTTGTTGACACCCCTTGGTCTCCTATTTGCTATATTATGTCTGTTTATGGGGAAGGGGTTGGTGTTAGACGGGGGAAGCTAAACCAGTTCAACCACACACAGCAGACACACTGAGAAGGAAAGATGTATGCGGCAATGGAAAATAAATGGATTCATCTTGACAAAATGGATTATCGTTTTGGATTATTTGTGCGTTGAAATCACACCCCCGTATGTTGGAAGTGGCTGCTCTAGAAACTTTGAAGCCACTACAACAATATTATGAAGTTATCTAAAATTGGAGATAGTTCACAGAGAAAGATTAGAAAATGAAAAACACTTACCAAATACCCTAAAACTAATATAACCCTCACTACTAAATGGTCCTAAATCATTCATTTAATCAGTCTGAACATGTGTTTAAAGTAGGTAAGATGTTATAAACACTGACCCTATTGGAGGGAATACTGAGTGAATATCATTTTCGTTTGGACAGTTAGTCATTCACACACTGAGCACCCTCACTGACCAGCTGTTTGTCTGAGGCTGATTTAGTTCCAGATGTTAGACTGACCCAGTGTTCCCATAATATCACTACTAATGTAAAACACTCAACCAATACACACACCAAACACACAGAATAGAGTTATTGCAAAAGGAACTATAATGGGTACAGTGATGACGTACATTTGTAGGCTGACCCATTGCTTTTTGGGATGTAACAGTAAATAATCTCTGTCACCACACATTTATGATACTTAAACGTTTTTTTCAGCAGGATAATCTCCACATATAAACTCCAACTACAGCACGGTCACATGACTTCACGTCACCACCGCTAAGTTAAAGGCGGCTAATGTTGGGCTATAAAGGAACTACAGCACGGTCACATGACTTCACGTCACCACCGCTAAGTTAAAGGCGGCTAATGTTGGGCTATAAAGGAACTACAGCACGGTCACATGACTTCACGTCACCACCGCTAAGTTAAAGGCGGCTAATGTTGGGCTATAAAGGAACTACAGCACGGTCACATGACTTCACGTCACCACCGCTAAGCTAAAGGAGGCTAATGTTGGGCTATAAAGGAACTACAGCACGGTCACATGACTTCACGTCACCACCGCTAAGCTAAAGGTGGCTAATGTTGGGCTATAAAGGAACTTCAGCACGGTCACGACTTCACGTCACCACTGCTAAGCTAAAGGCGGCTAATGTTGGGCTATAAAGGAACTACAGCACGGTCACATGACTTCACGTCACCACTGCTAAGTTAAAGGCGGCTAATGTTGGGCTATAAAGGAACTTCAGCACGGTCACGACTTCACGTCACCACTGCTAAGCTAAAGGCGGCTAATGTTGGGCTATAAAGGAACTACAGCACGGTCACATGACTTCACGTCACCACTGCTAAGTTAAAGGCGGCTAATGTTGGGCTATAAAGGAACTACAGCACGGTCACATGACTGCACGTCACCACTGCTAAGTTAAAGGCGGCTAATGTTGGGCGTGATGACGTTTAGTCGTCTGATTAAGACAAAAATGTTGACATTCATCAGTGGGGTATTTCCTGACGTATTTTAAATTGTAGAACAAAAGGAGAAAATGTATTCAGCTTTTGTTACCCACAGACCTTATTTCATAAATCTAACCAAAGAACTTCCAAAAAATGTTGACTTATGACTTATTTCCAAGGTTTAGGACTCTTCACCTCCTATTTCACCATTTCACAATAGTATAGAAACGTGCAAAATCGAGATTAAACACACAGTTTGTTGAGTGTGAGTGTCATTGAATGTGTCACAGCTATCAACCGTTATCCACAGTTAATCCAGCTTGACCTCTGTTGTTCCGACTGTGTGAAGCAGTCTGAAAGAATGAACTGGTGACGTTGTGCAGGTGGCGTCTCCTCCCCCGGGTGTTGAGGGACGTCTCCTCAGTGGACCTGTCCGTCTCTGTGCTGGGACAGAAGCTCAGCATGCCGGTGTGTGTGGGAGCCACCGCCATGCAGAGGATGGCCCACCCTGAGGGGGAGATGGCCACAGCCAGAGGTACCACGCTGTGTGCTACTAGAAAATGAAATATAAATCACAGTTTTTCATTCGCAGGCTACAGCTCAGAACAACTTTTAATCTCAGACCCCAATCTAACGCAACCAGAAGATGGGGCCTTGGGCGTAAAGCCAGCCCACATTTCTGAAATTACGTCATGACCGCAGCAAATCTGGATCAGCTCCGTTGTTCCCCCGTTTTTAGAGATGTGGGTACAGAGGAAAAGAGAGAGGGTTGTATTTTCTGACACTTCGTGAGTTCCCTGACACACCGGGGACACATATTTATGTATAAAAGACATCAAAAAGTGCATTTTGCATGATAGGAGACCTTTAATATTATTACTTTGAACTAACATAATTCAATTGTGTGTAATCTGTCAACTTTTTCAATTTTTTTTGTGTATTTACTTCATATTAGGGGAGCTACAGCTCTTATAAATACAACAGAGCTAGTCAACACAACTCGTCATCCATGCCACACATTTATAGAGGGTGGAAAATATGTTATATTATGTTTCTACCCAGCATGCCGAGCAGCGGGGACAGGGATGATGCTGAGCTCCTGGGCCACATCCACCATAGAGGAAGTGATGTCAGCGATGACAGCCACAGGAGGCGGGGTCATGTGGCTGCAGCTCTACATCTACAGAGACCGAGAGCTCACTCTGTCATTGGTCCGCCGGGCAGAGGAGGCGGCCTATAAGGCCATATTTGTCACCGTGGATACACCTTACCTGGGGAGGCGATTGGATGACATGCGCAACCGCTTTAAACTTCCCTCACACCTCAGGTAGGAACCAACCACAACAGCAGAGGAAAACTGTACCATCAAGTCTACAGAGTGTCCTAACTTTTCTGTCTGTGTGTGTGTGTGTGTGTGTGTGTGTGTGTGTGTGTGGGTGTGGTGTGTGTGTGTCCAGCCTGTCTAACTTCTCGTCAGCGTCCCTGGCTTTCTCTGAGGGTAACTATGGCAACGACAGTGGTTTGGCTGTTTATGTTGCCAAAGCGATAGACCCCACCCTCTGCTGGGACGACATCACATGGCTGAAAAAACACACACACCTACCTGTGATCGTCAAGGGAGTCCTAAATGGTATACACACACACGCAAACACACACACAAACATTTGCTTACCCCGATGAAGGAATTACCTTCAATCAACGTCAATCAACTTGGTGTGTGTGTGTATGTTCAGCTGAGGATGCTGTCCAAGCTGTGAACTATGGAGTCGAGGGTATCCTGGTGTCCAATCACGGAGCTCGACAGCTGGATGGGGTTCCGGCCACGGTCAGTGTGTGTTTGTCTGTATATTGTTCTTTTTTTAAATAAATAAATGTTTACCTACAATTATTCCATATTGTATACTAACAACAGACAAACCCACATTGTAACAAACTCTTCTAATTCTAACAAACTGCTAGCAGGTGTAACCCTTTAAAGGAAATGTATGGTGTTATTCTCTACCTTCCCTATAGTGTGGTGCAGCAACAGGTCCTAAACCCGGAAATTAGTCCGCATTTTAGTACTTCCAGTTTCCAAAGTCTCGAAGTCAACGTTTTGTTTTATTTACATTTACCAAAATATGGTCTGTGGTTTAACATTAAATAAAGTAGTAAACACCACAATGGTGTTAGTTTGAAGCTTCTGTGTCATTAAAGCGGCGGTTGCTAACAAGTGACTAAATTAGACGACTAAACGTCATCACGCCCAACATTAGCCACCTTTAGCTTAGCTGTTTGATTTGATTTGATTTCTTTCGAATGTGTAAAACAATAATACAAAAATGTAACATGAGAATTATTATACAATACAAAAAATAAGCAGTGTCAAATTGATATACACAAATATTACTCTACTTACTACCTTTAGCTTAGCGGTGGTGACGTGAAGTCATGAGACTGTGCTGTAGTTCCTTTATAGCTCGACATTAGCAGGCATTAGCTTAGCGGTGGTGACGTGAAGTCATGTGACCAGGCTGTAGTTCCTTTATAGCCCAACATTAGCTGGCATAGAGTGGTGCAGGGATGACGTATGCTGACCCGGAAATAAACTGTGCATGGGTTCCCTCGACAAAAAAGCAATGGGATTTCTCCATAGGATTTTGGAAAATAGCTCGAAATAAGGTCTCTGGAAAACGAACCTGTTTGATAAATGCACGTTTTGTTCAGCCGGATAATATCCACATGTCTACCCTACTTTATAATTTTCGAATCATAAATCTAATCGCCAGAAGCAAAATGCTAACGTTATGCTATAAACGAACTACAGCCGAGTACAGCAAGGTCGCACGACTTCAACGTCACGCCAACTCAAGATCGATATTCAAAAATACAGATTCAAAATTGTACAAGTTGAAGCGTTTGTTTAACAGTTTGCAGGAGGCAGGTACTTGCTTTCACGTGGGACAGGGGCAAACAAACTTAGCGGGAGTGTTTACGTGTTCGGCGTAATGACGTACAACGTCCTCGACAATTTCTGTAGTCCTATTCAGCCACTTGTTAACAACCATCGTTTTTCAGACACGTAAACTCTTCAAAAATCACCAGTGGGGTCACTGATGATGTATTTAATGTCGTAGAACAAAACGTAATCCGTCTCTTAAATTTGTGTCGACCACAGACCTTATTTCTAGCTATTTTCCAAAATCCTATGGAGAAGTCCCATTGGCTCTGAGACGAGGGAACCAGTAGTGGTAAAATGCAAACTCACTTCCAGGTTTTAGGACTCTCACTGCACCACTCTATTAGCTTAGCGTCGGTGACGTGAAGTCATTTGACCGGGCTGTAGTTCCTTTATAGCCCAATGTTAGCTTTTTACTTAAAGGTCTCCTAAATGCACTTTTTGATGTCTTGTTTACATAAACATGTGTCCCCGGTGTGTAAGGGAACTCACAAAGTGTCAGAAAACAAAACCCTCTCTCTTTTCCTCTGTACCCACATCTCTAAAAACGGGGTACAACGGAGCTGATCCAGATTTGCTGATATGACGTAATATCGGAAATGTGGGCTGGCTTTACACCCACGGCCCTATCAGAAACGTCGCTATGAGAAACAATGCGCGACGTGTTTTGGAAGTAATATGGTCTTTGTTAACATTAGCAAGCATCGCTAACACTCAGAGCTAACCTGTACTGGAGAGAGTATGTGTAAAAAAGCAGAGAAAAAGAGGCACTCGCCGCAAGAAAATAAGTATTTGAGCTCCATACTGTTTCAGAAATAATCCTTGAAGTGGTTTGGAACATGATATGGTGTTTCATCACGGCAGCATTTAGCTGAATTCTCGGTCGAATTCTGAGCAGGCATAAGCTCCCCCCCCCTCTTTTTTTCCCACACATTTTTCTCTAAAGCTACAGACCCAGAATCAGCACTTCTCTAACAGGGCTGCAATAGAGGGGTATGAGGCAGGGCTAGAATGGGTGATCTGTTTGGTATTCTGAGCAAAAGACTTCATAGACATGTTTTTTATGAAATGTTTATATATCTGAGACCTATAATGTATGCCTAACAATGGTATAATAGGACACCTTTAAAAATCATGTTAATATGTGAAGATTGTCCTGCTGAACAAAACGTGTCAGTATCATAAACGTTTGTTTGTCACACAGATTATTACATTTCTAAATTTGACTCGAATAAAGGATCCATCAAGAACATGATGGAGCTATGTGGCTGTGCTGTGTTGGGTTAAAATGATGTCACAGTAGTTCATTACATCGTTGCCATGCAGAGCAGTTAGGAATCCTGCCTACATTGATTGAGTACTATCTGCAGAGGAAAACAACATTGATAAAACACCTGGTACCAAAGTGAGTTGAGTAGAGTTGAGCCGAACCATTTGATTTAAATGGTTACAGCAATCCTTTACTCCAGAACATTATTTTTTGGTTAACGCAGGTATTATGCCACTGGTCCAAAACCAATTCTGTAATGACTTGAAGTGACAGACCCAAAAGCACAGCCCAGAGAAACACAGTGTAGTAGCTTTACTAGATTCAAGGCAGGCAGGGGTCACAACCAGAAGTTCAGTGAACAGGCAAACGATTCCAACAAGGGGCAGGAAAGGGTATCCAAAGTTAAACAGTCAAGCAGAAGTTTGTATTTGTTTTTCTATTTTATTATTGCAGTTTGGAACAGTGGAACCGTATGTTACAGAGGAAATATGATTTAAAGGCAATGGTTACACAGAACATTCTTTTAGTGGCTTAGTTTTAATCCTAAAGATTAACATTGTAATATCGAGTGGAGCAGTAATTACTTATTTGTGTAGGCCCATCTGAAAGTTAGCATGGAAAGGCCTCACTAAACAATAAGCAGTGGGTTTCTTCTCATTGGATTTTGGAATATTGTAGAAAATACGTCTATGATACTTCATACGCTTTGTTCAGTAGGGTAATCTCCACATATTAAAACCACTTTTTTAATTTTTGCAACATAAATGCAATCGCCATAAGTGAAGAGCTAACATGGACATGCACAACCGCAATGGCTAACGTTACCACCGCTAAACTAAAGGCGGCTAATGTTCGGATTGATGACGTTAAGTCGTCTCATTTAGTAACCGCTGTTTTTGACACAGAAAAGCTACAGACATCCACCAGTGGGGTATCTACAGTTTTTTTTTATACTGAAGAACAAAATGGGAACATTTTTACAACTTGCACTAACCACAGGCCTTATTTTGAGAATTTTGTCTTTGAGACCATAAGGGATAAAATGAGAACTCATTTTCGGATTGAGGAATTATCCCTCCATACTTTATTGTGAAATAAATGAGGAATGTGTGTGTGTAGCTGGATGTGTTGGAGGAGGTGGTGGGGGCGGTGCAGGGGCGCTGTGACGTCTTCATGGACGGAGGAGTGAGGCGGGGGTCAGACGTGCTGAAGGCTTTAGCTCTGGGGGCCAAGGCAGTCTTCATCGGCCGCCCCGTGCTGTGGGGGCTCGCCTGTCAGGTGAAGAGCCACGCCCCCAAACACTCTGATCATAAAGTGAAACTAAATGCCTCACATTTTATTATGTTTTATTTATTTGGCCAAACTCATATGCTCTTTGACTTTAATTTCATTAAGATTTGATAAATAAAGATGGTGTGTGTATCCAGGGGGAACAGGGAGTGACAGAGATCCTGGAACTTTTTAAAGAGGAGCTACGACTGGCTATGGCTCTCTCAGGTAAAAAACACACACACACACACACACACACACACACACACAGACACACACAAAGAAATTAGAAAAATAGTTGATATGTCTACAAATTATGGTGTGTGTGTGTGTGTGTGTGTGTGTGTGTGTGTGTGTGTGTGTCTGTGTGTGTAGGTTGTCGTTCTATATCTGAGGTCAGCAGGTCTCTGGTCAGGAGAGCAGACTTCACTTCCAGGATGTAAGAGATGAACCTGCTGATGAGGCAATATTATACTGCTATTTGTCATATTATTAAACTATTTTTGTATTCATTCGTGTTTTTTCAAATGTATTGCTACAACTGGTTTTACTTAATTACCACATATTTCAAAATTCATAAGCTGAATTTAAATAATTTCCTCTTTATTCACTCACTTGAAGTCATTAGCTAGTATTATTACATGTGATGATATACTATTTTAAATGCTTTTTGTTTCACATTAATATTGTAACCATCATTTTCTTTATATGACCATCACTATGGTTGTGTTTCTAAGGTCATTGTGTTTCAAATAAATGCCCATTATGAAGCAGAAGTCATAATAAAATGATAAGGCTGAAAGTTAATATTGTTATTATTAATTATCTGACCTTTGAGAATCTGACAGAAGAGGTAGGACAGAAACATTGAATTTATTTATTGAATTTATAAAATAGTTTAGATCAACAAATCATTGTTTCATCTTTCACAACTATAAAAGTGTAATGGTTTGTTACTTAAATACTGACAAAATACCCACATGTATATCTTTTATTTGTATAGTGCTGCGTTCACCAGAGCAACCGCACTCGCTGCTCGTCTCAAACAAACATGTTCCAGGCTCATTTCGATGTAATAACACAAATCAACACTAGAGGTCACTATGTGTCCACCATTTTTTAAAGATTCTCTGGAATGTTCCTCCTGCTTATCAAGAGCTCATATCAGATCACATATTTTCTTCATGCTTACCACATTGTATCCATGTATCAAATATAAAACAAATACAAAACTATAATCATATAGCTTAAAGCGGCAATAGACAATCATTTTGCTTTAACTTATCATTGTACAATATAATTGTTAATTGTCTCACACACGACGAAACATGGAGTGTATGACATCATCCCATTCTTGTTGATGACTATAGAGCGACCATTTGTTGACACCTCGGTAACTATAACAGCCGTATTGATCCCTGCTGATATTATTGATTTGCTATTCACAGTTGATTGGCTGATGACTTATTGATTATGAAGACATTTTTTATTGGTACTTGGAAACGCGATTTATGAATTGTGCCCAATAACGGATAACTAATTAGTCCTAGTTATCAGCCTAATCTTTATGGACATCACCATTCTCACTGCCTGAAACTATCTCCAGAGAGATGCTGATGGAGGTTGTGTGGATGTGCCTGTGCTCCATTCATTATGGATGGATGTCCTCGGTGCTTTTCACCAGTGTCACATGTTCTCTTCTTCTCTCAGCCACTCAAATGAAAAGAAGAGCCACTGTTGTTTTTCTGAACCGTCTCATGTGATGCTGATGTGTAGTGAAGACTGCAGAGTCACAGAACCTTACTGCACCCTGGTGAAGAGATGGTCAAACTGGGCTATAACTGAGGGGTGTGTCAAAGGAGATACAAATGTATTATTATGTCTTTATTAAACAGGACCATAATAAAAATACATTCATCTCAAAGAAAGAAGACATGATTATGCAAGATTTAGGTATTAGCTCATTTTCATCTGCAGTCCCTGAAATAAAACAGATCAAAGCACGGATCAACATATGAATACCACACTTTATTAGTACAACTATATTATTGCAATTAATCTTTTTAGTGTTTATTGACTCCTAATGTTCCATCCATTTTTAAAGGCAAAGGTATCCAATTATTAAGTGTGTATGTGTGTCCCTGTTTGTGCGTACCTCAATCCTTGTCTGTATGACATTGTATGTCAAAAGGCACAACAAGCTTTGGATACGGGGGGGGCGGAGGTATTTGTGTGTGTAATCAGGTCAAAAGTCAGAACATGATGATTGGTTTACCGGTAACTGAGTGATGTCATTTAGACAATTATGGTGTGTGTGTGCTTTAGACTCCAAATACAAATTGTGTTTGAACTGGGGCTAAATAAAACGGAAGTTAGCATCCAAATGGCTCCCTCCACAAAAGCAATGGGATTGTTCCATTGGATTGTGGAAAGTTGCAGAAAATAAGATGTGTGGCAAACACACATTAATCACATGTGCATCACCACCGCTCAGCTAAAGGCAGCTAATGGTCGCCGCAACGTTTAGTTGTCTGATTTAGTCACTTGTTAGCAACCATTGTTTTTAAGACACACATAAGCTCCAGAAATTGAGAAGCCTGACATATTTTATGTGGTAGATCAAGATCTATTAACCTTTGTTAACCGGAGATCTTAATTCAGGCATCTCACCAAGAACATGTTCAAAAGACTGTTCAATTTGAGACAAGAAGAGGCAGAAGTGGTTAAATGCTCATTCACAGTTTTAAGTAGTGATGGCAAAATGAAGCTTTGAATGAAGCATCGAACCACTTGGACAATTGTGTCGGAAATAGGTTCATTTCTCGAAGCTTCAGTTACAGCGACCTCTCCTGGCGAAGTGCAAGGCTGCAGTGGGTTTAACGTATCTTTGCCTTGGAAATATTCGATGCACACACACACTAAGACTGAATATCATGTTCTATTTGCAATTAAAGATTGATAATTGTGTGTATTGGGTTATTGAGAAGAGACTAGAGAGTGCTGGACTTTTTTTTTGGGCGGAGAGGGCCTTTTATCAGTTATTAAAGTATTAAAGTTGAAAAGCAATGATTAAAAGTTCATCCGTTCCGAGTTTTGAACCAGCTGCGCGGCGGACATCGCAGCATTCGGGCCGCCGGCTCTATCCACTACGCTATCTATTCCTTAAACCATGTTCACAACTTCTCCACCTTTCTAAGTGTTTCCCGAGCCAGAACGACCTATCTTTCTCCTGGCTTGCTCTATAATGATCCAATTCAAATGCAATACCAACAACAACTCAACAGCAACAACGCAAACTACGACAACAACCCACACATTGCGCATTGTTTAGAGCGGTTATAAAGTGTTGAAGCGCTCAAATTCGAAACTGTTTCAACCTGTCACCTGTCAGAATAGAGACGAGGCAGTGCATTGAATCGCGTGATTGGACCGCGAACCAGTCAAGTGATTCATTCAGGAAATGAACCAGTTGCTGGTTTGGACGTCACATGTCACGTGATTTGAAGCAGTTGCTGCTTCTGACGTCATATGTCACATGATTTGAAGCAAGCTTCGAATCACTGCTTCTATGGAAAAGGAAGTCCAGGGTTGAAGCTCCGTTCGAAGCTTCAGTGTCAAACTGCCATCACTAGTTTTAAGTCGTTTTTTTTCATGCACAACCCTATGCACAATTCCTTTATTTGATCAGATTTAGCATCTGTAGTCCCAGGGTAAAGGCCAGCAGTGATGAGCAGGTGAACGTACAAAAAGCATAGCCATGTTTTAATGTAGATCAGGGATACTCTAAGTGTTTGCCTGGGGGCTACTGTGGCAATGACAGTAGACCAGGGACTAGCAAACACGCATTATTAACACAGACTATTGTCAAGGAACCAGGGCATCCTTCCTAAATATTGTCATTCATTTAAACTTTAACCTGTTAAGCCCTGAGCCTGTTTTTCAGGTCTCAGGCTCGAAGAGGACATTCCCAGAACAAATGACTATATCTTCACTTCTAGAAGGGTTAAATTAATAATCTTTTTCTCAAAGCAATGATAAACCTGTGAGTTGGATGTAGAAAAGTCAGAATCAATATAGATTTTTTTTATTTTAAAGTAAATTCAGATTGAACATAGTAAAAATGTTTTAATTATAGTGTCCGTCCAAAAAAACAAACATTACTTATAGTGAAAACCACCCTTGAAGGATGGGATAGTAGACTAAAAGCTTTAGGAATCCAAACTATAACATATAATAAGTACCCTGTATCAAGATTGATGCAAAACAAGTGAAATTTGACCTTTTTAGAGAGATTTAGAAAAAAAAACCCACTTCTGGGGTCATTTGGGTGCATTTTCCATATCTCTGGAACCCATCAGTCGATTTTGATGATTGACACCTCTTTTTAACCGTTAGAGCCAATAGAATCGATGGGAAGTTCCTAAAATCCATCTAAACATTACCCATTGGTGAATAGAGTGATGCAAAGCCAGAATGCCCAAAACCGGAAGCTGTCATACACTCTCGTAGCTATCATAATAGTTATATATGAAAACTCAGTTTTTGCCATAAATATGAAGATGGATTATCAGTAATCATTTCAAAGTGACACAGACACATTGGATTAACCTATGGATTAACCTTCAGCTGCGTTTTTATCGTTTTAATGCCATTGAACACAACTTTTGATCAGAACAACAGCAAAGGTAAGACAATGTCCCCTTTTTGCTCCGTAAAGCTACATCATGTGATGTCTGGGTTGCTTGCCCTGCCGCGAGTTTCGATCGCTCAGTGATGATACTTATATTTCTAGAATCTGTGGAATCTCAGCTTGCTAGCTGATATGTTTGTGCAGATCCGATAAGTAATAAAGTATTTCTACCGTGAGTTCTGTGCTAAGTGCGTTAGCATTTTTTTGCTCAGGGCTCATTTAGACGCTTCTTGTGCCACTTGTGTTTTGTTTCGGTAAAAATTGGTCATATCGTCAGTTAGCTGAGTTTCTTCCCGTTAAGTGGGTATGACACATTAATAGGTTTTTAAATGTTAAGAAGCCCTGAGACACAGTTTCGTGAAAAAAAAACCGGCACAGGTTAAGGAAAATATCAGAAACACATGATCTATATATTAACATAAAATCAGCAATATATCAAACAAGGAGATTGTAGTTCTGAATCTAGGGAGGCATTCCTCCATCGTCAGCTTTTCATTCACTCTTTCTCCTTCACCCTGTCCGAGCAGACAGGAGAAGTCCCTGCAGGGGGCCGTATCATGCTGTGTCCTTGGTACGCATCACTGAGTTCCCCCGGGGCGCTGCGTATTTTTCAGTGTGAGACAGAAAGAGATGTTATGCATGTCCTTAGATAACTGACAGAGCAGCAGAGAAGGTCATTGGACTCAGTGAGACTGTAATTTAGAGTGCTCCACGAATACCTTAATGTACCTGTGTTCACAGTTTTAGCTATAGTGTTATAGCAGAAAAGTTTAATCCAGCGTATTTTCTATATTCATTTAAAGATTCCATAAATGAATGTGTATGCCTTAAACCTGTTTAGATGAAATGTGTGTGTGCTCATTGCAGTGCCTATAGGCTGTATGATTGTTGCTACTGTTAGGCTGCTGGGGTAGTAGGGGATGTAACTTCTCATTATTGTTTGATTGTTGTACAACGAAATAATAATTGATCAACTATACCTGATAGGTGCATCATATAGTGAAACATCTGTTATGGGAATTATGAGATCAAATGTATTAACATTAGGATTCTTGATATAACGCACACACATTTTATCATGTAGCCTACCACACAAATGTCACATGTTTTTCTCTCTGAAAGCTATACTTGTATATGTTTAAACATCATCATCCCATGACATCTTTAGGAGTAGTTAACTAACAAAGGTTGACTGTTCTTATAGCCTAAAGCCTTCTCTGAACTTCCTCTAAACTCGAAGACAGCTGACCTAATTAGAAGGACCATTGTCTCTCACTCTGTCAGTCATGTGAATCCAGAGGTTTTTGCAAGAGGGTTTGAGGAAACATTACATGTTACTTGAAACAACATAAAGTTAGAATAAGGTGTTATCTTTTATCTGCTGTTCTGTTTAGTGTGTGAGTTTTTGAATATATGGTGCAAGGGGGTCTCAGCTGACCTAATCAAATGTTATCTTGAGAGACTGTTTCACTCAGAACTGGACGTGCTCTTAGTTCATACTTGCACACACACACTGTAAAGAGAGGGGACGGACCAGATGAAATCAACACCAGCTGACTCACTGCTTGGGGGTCGTCCAGGAAGTATAACTACTGTAACATTTCAATACTGTAGCACTCACTTCTGACTGACTGTCCGGATAACTTGTATCCCACGGTGGTAGAAAGGAGTCCAGAGTAGGGGTTTCACAACTACCATTATTTACTAGTCGACAAGTTTTTCAAAATAGTAGTCGACTAGTCGACTAGTTGTTACGTCATAATAAAGACACACAAAGAGAGGTGTAAAACTGTATTTTATATTGCAATGCATACAGTTACGTTAAACACTGTAACAAAGCAGCATTTTAATTTGGGTTACATGGGTTACATGGCTGATTAAATAAAAAACAGTAACTGGACTCACCAAATCTACTGCAAAAACTCTGTTAAGAACATAAATGCAACGTAAATCCAGTGCGCATTGCGCAACACTTTACTCGCTGTCACTGTCCTCCTCGATAACGATGTCCACCCTTCCAGGTTTTTTGGTTTGCGTTAAGGAAGACCAAAGCATCAACATGTGAGGGAAGGAGGCTTGACCGCTGTCGGGTGACAGTGGTGCCTGCCAGGGAAAACATCCGTTCACTTGGGGTGCTGGTGTAGCCAGGTAGCTCCTGGAAAGCTTGGCTAAACGGGGGAAGCGGTTCGCGTTTTGTGCCCACCACTTCAGAGGGTTATCCATTGTGGGGATATGGGGTGTCTGCTGGCAGTAATCCCGTAGCTCATCCGCGCCTTCTTGTTGCTCTCAAAATGAGGTCCAAACAGCTGTTCAAAGAGGGGGTGCTAGTGGAGCACGCTCGAGAACTTTTAGCGCCGGAGCTAAAACTGAAACTGTAGAGTGCATAGGTGCGGCGCATTTGCGCATAAAATGAGGACCCCTGAATGTCGGGCGTGTTTTGCTGGAGCATTTTGCAGCACCTCAGCGCCAATGTCGGCATCCTCATTTCCCACGTTTGCCTCCATTTTGTTCACGACTAGTCGACTAGGGCCTACAGCGCCAACTAGTGGTAGAACTACTCGACTAGTCGACTAGTCGAGTAGTTGGTGAAACCCCTAGTCCAGAGTACTCTGTGAGAATTGGACTGTCTGTTTTGCTAATAAACTAGTTGATTTAACATAGCCTTTTATTTTGTAGTTTTCTTTTGTGCTGCTTTCAACGACCTCTTCTTCTCATCAACAAACGCGCTGAAGTAGGGCCGTCCCTCTTGACGGCCGCCTGAGGGTGCCACTACAACAACCTCCACCATCAAAACATGCAATGTGATGCAAATGTAGATAATGCTGAAAGATTGAATCTAGGGATGGGTATCGAGAACCGGTACTAAGTCAGTACCGGTAGCCGATTGGACGGTATCGGTATACCGCTAAGCCGCTGGACAAACGGTGCTGCTATCGGTATATGAATTATGCTACTTCCTTAGTTTAAACAATTCTGGTTTGTTGGGAACCCTCATCCCGTGTGACGTATCCGGCTTGAGTACCACTGATTGGCCACTGTGAATGCCACTCGTCATCTCTCCTAACAGCGCTCTTATTATTGTGAGACTCCCGTGGGCAGACCACAGGGGCAGACGCAACATCTTGCAAGAAACAGCATCTCAAGGCTTCTTAACATTTAATAACCTATTAATGATGCATACCCACTTAACGGGAAAAACTCAGCTAACAGACGATATTAACCATTTTACCTACATGGAACAGAAGTCCAACACCAAGTATACTGGCCTCGCCGAAATCTCCTTCTCGGTTAACCAGCGAGATAAACACTCTCACACAGTAAAACTCAGGACCACGAGGTGATGTTTTGAAGCTTTACTAAGCAAGCAGTGTGAAACTGAAAGAATACAGAAACAAGAGCAATTGTAAATATCAACTACATGACATAATAATTACATATACGTAGATAGATATCCAAGACGGCATGAAATTAGGTCAGTGCCAAAGTACAGATGCAATGTTTAGGCTATATTGCATATACAGCAACTACAAAATGTCAGCTGGGACCAATGATCACAATAATGCACTCAAGGTAAAGATATATAAAGTAGAAACATAAAGACTTACAGGAAATGCCTTCTCAAGGGCTATGAACAATGGATGGCACAGGATAAACAGACATCATGGGAACTAAAAATAACTGCTTCATGCAGTACGGGAAGTCACCAGAAGGAGTCACTATAACACACAAAATAATTGGCGGAGCCAGAACACCAAGAGTCTAAATCAGGGGTCGGCAACCCCTGGCACGCGTGCCACCATTGGCACGCGGCACCGTAACCAGTGGCACACTATGAATAAGTGGAATAAGTGTGCAAAATATTTTTAAATTTTATTTTCGGATCCTGAACGAGACCGCCGCCAGGGCACGTCTCCCCGTTACCTGCTTCTGCATGCACGCAACGCAGCCCCGTCCTCTTTAACTCCAGGCGACTTTCTGCCACTTTCCTCCGTGGTGCAGTGCTGATCGTTTCACCGCAGAGGAAAGCACTTCACAAATTGCAGTACCCATAAGGAGCTGTACAAATGCCGCAGTTTTTGCGTGGCTGTGTCTTTAGTTGAAAGCCCAGTGGTGATCTGCTCATCTCTCATTGAAATAATATGCTACAAAGGGGCGGACTGGCCATGTGTGTGTTGAACTTTCCTGTGGGCTCCCAGACCGTAGTCGAGGAAACAGGGGGGATGACTCTCTGTCGTCTCCCAGGGCAGAAGCAACAAGCTTCAGGGTCAATAACCCACTTTAGCTTAAAGAGCAACTTGCAGGTTAGAGACACCAGTGAATAAATGTGTAGGAAAATGATGTATACACTAGATTTTCCAAAAAATATACATAAATATACACTACAGTGACATCTGGCGTCGTTTTTGTAAGACATTTTTACTTCCGCATAAAAAAAGCCTCCCCATGTGACCTCCCGCGTGTGACATCACATGGGGGAGAGCGGCCGGTCTAACGTAGTAATAAACATGGATCACAATGCTAGTTTTGACACAGAAGAGGTTGAAAATAAATATTCGAATGCATATGACGGACCACAACCATATAATTATGAGCCTGCTAGGCTTACAAGAGACCAGGAGCAGCCAAGGATTAGAAGAAATAACGGCCATCGGCGAGAAATGGAGCTGTGGTGTGAGGAGAACCAGTGGAGAACAGGGCAGCTGTCTTGGTGAGCGACCGGCGTTAGCTACAGTTAATGTTAGCTAACGTCGGTCACATCACAACATTGTAAAGTTAGCTATCATATATCAGGCTATAACTAAAGTAGTATTGATAATATAGTAACGTTACTGGCAGGACGATCTGGCGGAGAAAGGTTGTGGAGCCTCCGTTGATATGCCGTTGTAAATGGCTTGATGGAAAGCAGGTGTGTAGGGGAGGGTGCACAGCTGATTGCAGCAGGTGAGTGGAGGTTGAGCCGGGAGCCAGGAGTGACAGCCACCACGCCCACACAAACAACACAGGCAGGGGAAAACAAACAAACACAAAGGAGACGGCTGGAGGAGTACAGCCACCACAGCGTTACCTAATGCAACTCCACACTACGTCTTACGGTGCTGTGTACCGGAGGGGAGAGAGAGAGGAGCGAAGGGGGGGAGAGAGAGAGGAGCGAAGGGGGGGAGAGAGAGAGGAGCGAAGGGGGGGAGAGAGAGAGGAACGAATGGGGGAGAGAGGAGCGAAGGGGGGGAGAGAGATGTAATACGGTTTCCTGATAAACGTTTTGTTTGATAGGCCTCAGCTGTGGAGAGTATGTGCTGCAGGGAGGTGGATGCACCTCGCACAACGCACCCAGGAACGAAAGCTAGCTCCGGTCCTTTTCCTGTTAGGGAAACTGTGGACTCGATGTCCTGACACGCTGGAGTTTGTGCAACCTGCACAAACTCAAGCTCACCATGATTACAAATGGTGAAATGCAATGTAAAATTACCGAAAAAATACCAGCTCACTAAATCACAACCGCTCAAACCAACTACAAACTACCACCGCGGATTGGGCAGAGAAGGAGTCCGGGAAAGTTGCTCCCCCATGTGACGTAATATGACGCGTTTGACGTATGACGTTAAAAAAAAGCAGTTTTAAGTAGCAGAGCTCAAAACGGCTCCTTTCCCCTCTGAATGATTGCCCTTATGTCTTATAAAACATATCAAATCCTGCATTAACTTTTCTAATTGTAATTTTCAGGCAAGGTTAAGCATAAATCTAGTAAAAAAAAAACCTGCAAGTTGCTCTTTAAATGACTGGAGAGAGGCGAGCTCTTCTTGGGAGGCCGTTGCATTTATTTAGTTGTTCTTCTGTTTCACAAAATACATCACATACCTCTGTTTTTCTGCTGCCTCGTTTCACTTCCAGAAACATACACACGCTCGCTCACTCTCGCTCTACCATCCACACACACACATGCACACGCCACACCCCTCTCTCTCTCTCTTAAAGGGACAGCGATCTCATCTCACTCTACATGACCCTAATATCAACATGTGTGTTCTGGAGAATCACAGAACGGACGATCGTCCTTATTATTATGCCGTTTAAACCAATTATTTAAATTTGTTTGTTAAATTCGGCATCATGTAAGTTGCGCTGACAGGTCCACACACTGCTTCCCCGCAGCGAGGCTCCCCCTGCCCTCCTGTTGACAGTTCACGAGCGTCGAGTCCCCCCCCGTTGATAATTCACGATCGCCGGCACGCTGATAACAATTTTTCTTTGTAATGGCACTTCATATCAAAAAGGTTGCCGACCCCTGGTCTAAATCAACATTTAGCGAAATGGGCTAACGACGCTAACGGCTACTTTAGCACATAACTGGCAAAAGCAATCTTTCTACGTCATGTTATCTGCACAAACGACATATTACATGAAAGCTGAGATTCCACAGATTACATTGGTATAAGTCTCATCACTGTACGACCGAAACTCACTGAACTAGCAGCCAGGAAAGAGCAAGAAAACAACTTCACTTTACGTAGCTATGATGATAATTATGTCTTACCTTTGCTGTTTTGTGATCAAAAGTTGTGTTCAAGGGCATAAAAACGGTTAATCCAATATCTCTGTGTAACTTTAAAATGATTACGGATAATCCATCATTACAATTATAAATAATAAACGCAATAAACGGATTATAATGGTTAGCCGTGTCTGAGGTCTTCTGGGACGGGTCTGCTCTCGGTTCCGAGAGTAAGAACAAAACATGGAAAAGCAGCGTTTAGCTATTATGCCCCGACAATCTGGAACAAACTGCCCGAAACATGCACGTCCGCAGAAACTCTTACTATTTTCAAATCGAGACTGAAAACATATCTTTTTGCCACTGCTTTTAATTGAGCTGTTCATATTCGCACTGCAGTATGCATTTTATTCATGTATTGTATAACTGTTGTGTTTAATTGATTATCTTTGCTTTTTAAATGCCTGTTGTAAAATGTCATTATATAATGTGTTTCTGCTGTATTTATTCTTAAATGTCTTTTATTTTATTTTGTAAAGCACTTTGAATTGTCGCGTGCTGAAAGGAGCTATATAAATAAACTTGCCTTGCCTTGCCTAGCCAACCGGAGCTTCCGGTTTAGGAGGTGCGCACGCAGCGTCTCGTTTTAACTGAATAATGGTCATGTTTACATGGATTTATGAACTAATTACCGCCCCCCTTCCAGAGACACACTGTCAAACACACTCATACCTGCTTTGTATGACATTGAAAAAGTTTCATTAAATAATAAATAATAATAAATTACAATAAAATGACTGTTTAATCTTCACATCTTGTGATCATGTCTATAATTTTGAGCACCAAATTATTGAAAAGTATCGATAAGAGTATCGAAAAATACCGGTATCGATAAGCAGTATCGGTATCGATAAAATCCTAACGATACCCATCCCTACTAGTGACGCAAGCATTTAGGGAGACCTCCCCTGTTCACAAGACAAGTCCCGGCCCCTTGCCAGCGCATCTACTTTGATGCTAGTAAACACAAATGATGCCGCGGTAAAACGTGTGAACGCACCATTAGGGTGTAAAGTGATAGTTTGGATTCCTAAAGCTTTTAGTCTACTATCCCATCATTCAAGGGTGGTTTTCACTATAAGTAATGTTTTTTTTGTGGACGGACACAATAATTTACATTTTTTTACTATGTTCAATCTGAATTTACTTTAAAATAAAAAGAAATCTATATTGATTCTGACTCTTCTACAATCAACTCACAGGTTTATCATTGCTTTGAGAAAAAAGATTATTCATTTACCCCTTTTAGAAGTGAAGTTATGGTCATTTGTTCTGGGAATGTCATTTTCGAGACCTGGAAAACAGGCTCATTTTCATTCCTATGCATTGCAAGCTACTGAGAGCTGCCAATTCCATGATCAGATAAATCATTGTTATCAGTGGGGGAAGAAGAACTCAGATCTTTTACCTAAGTATGATTAGTACTACGACAGTTAAAAAGTACTCTGTTACATGTAAAGGTCCCGCACTTATTTTAATGCCGCAGTTGGTATAGTTCAGGGGTCGGCAACCCGCGGCTCTCGAGCCGCATGCAGCTCTTTAAGTCCTCTGCTCTGGCTCCCTTGAGCTTAGACATAAATAAGAAGGAAATAAAATAAAAGTATTTGTAGGACTATTTAAATGTTGTTGCATGGTTGAAAATGTATCGTATCTTGTATTTTGAGGTGATACTGTGACACATAAATAAAAAACAAAACGGTTTTAATTAGGTCAACTAAAAGATGCGTCATATCCTGCTACGGTCCCCCACCAGCGCCCTTTCTTGCAGGTGAATAACCTGACCCCCGGCTCGATGAGCGAACTATGGATACATCAAAGAAAATAAAAGTATCGGAGGAACACAGAGGGTTTAATTCTGCGTGGACAGAGTTATATGCTTTCACAGCAAACGATGCTGGCTTACCGGTATGTTTGATATGTAGAGAGAAGTTATCAAAGGTGCTGCAGCCTTTACGTATCGAGGAAAAACACGGAAGAGGAAGACAGCTGACGATCTTCAGTCATAATTCAATCAGTTAACTCTTTTTAGGGTGCAGCTATATGTTTTATTTATTTCAAAGTGGGTCAATTTTAATTGTATTTATTTTCTTGAAATGTGCAGAGGACTCCCCAAGTGCTGTGTTGATTTATTTTAAAGTAGGCCTGTGTATATTTTTTTTAATTCTCCTTATAAGAGTTCTTTGTTTATTATTAGAGGTAAACAGTTTTATATAATGTAATAAATAATAAATGCAAAAAAACTGTAGTTTTTGTCTATGATGTAACAATATATACAACTTTATAAGCTATCAAGCTATCAAATATGTTTTGCGGCTCCAGACAAAACAAATTATTGGAAAAGGGGGCAAAATGGCTCTTTTGGTCAAAAAGGTTGCAGACCCCTGGTATAGTTAATTAAATCAATTAAAATTATTATAATTATTATAAAAAACATTATGAAGTGTGTTAGTATTTCAGGCCACCGCGAAGCTCTGGTATAATTTCCGTGATCCTTACCAATTCTATGGAACTCTATTTGAGGGATGAACACCATACCTCCACAGCATATTCCCTCATTATATATACACAACTTTTATTTAATCAGGTCACCTTGTTGAGATAAAGAGAGCAATGAGTACAGTAGATACACAACCAGACATAACACAAGGACATAAAGCATTCGAGGCATTCAAAGACATCACAAAATAGATTAAAGGATTCAAGTTTATAATATATAATTTAGTCTTATGGAGACGGTCGTGCAGAGCATTGTCTTACACATTGGTCCCAAATCTGTTTAACTGGGTTGAGATCATGTGACTGTAAAGTACCTCGCATTTCAGTGAGGCCTTGTGCACGGAAGCATCTGTATTTGATTTGTTTCTCCATATTTACAGTAATGCAACAGCACTACCGCACCACATTAAACTTTTCTTTTGTGATAATGTATTTTGCTCATTCAAGGTTTTGCTTTCAGGTGAGGTGCAGTTGATCTTTGTATGAAAAACGATTTGGCAAACTATATACCCTTACGCAGTTACATAATCTGGTGTGTTGGCTATACCCATGATACTCTCCTTTTAATCAGAAACTAAATTAAATGAAAATATGATAATATATCTACAAATGTTAATTTAAGGTGAGAGCAGCCAAACACTGAACATTAATATCAGAAGTATTCTAAAAGCAGTAGTGCAGAATCTACTATTATGCCAGAAGATCTACTTTGCTTATGAAATTATGGAAAGAAAGGAATGTAAAGCAGACCACATATCCAATACTCGCGCTTCTTTACCTGAGACGGTACTCATATCGGACGGCATGTTCATTGGGCGAGGAATCATTTATGGTTTTCACTAACTCCTTTGGTTTAGAATCGTACCCTTTAATGCAAATGACTGAGCCTCATTGGTAAGACGATTTACTGTGGTGGGGAGTTCCCCCAAATAATCTGTTAGTCAACCCTAAAGGTATTGATATACTAGTGAAGAAAGGCTTCACTTGGGTGAACGTCGGTAAGGTGTGTGTGAAAATGTCCCCAAAAGTATTGATCGAATGATGCACCAGTGACCAAAGGTTTGACTTGGATGGACGTCCCCGATTAGGTTTGGGTAAGGTGTGTGTGAAAATGTCCCCAAGAGTATTGATAGAATGATACACCAGTGACCAAAAGGTTTAGGCTAGGCCGTGTCTCAATTCAGGGGCTGCATCCTTCGGAGGACGCAGCCTACGCGGTCCACGAAGGATGCAGCCCACGTAGACCGGGTAGGCTGGACCGAGCGGCCTACGAAATGAGACGGTCTAGCTTACGGAGCACTTCGCATTTACATCACGTGATACGCGCTGTTCGGTTGCGCTGCTCCAGCAGCCTGCTAGCAAATGAGCTTACAAGCTAACTCAGCGGAAAAGGATCCAGAAACTTTACTTTTACTTTTTTACTTTAACCATTTTTTGGAGATCACCGTTGGTGATGAAATAAAGAGGACCATGGTCAAATACGATTAAGCTGTTCCTTTAGCCCCCAGTAATGTTACATTATTAAGTTAACAAGTACATTATGTATATAGCTGATGTCATTTAATCATATTATTTCATATTTAAAATAAGTCTTACATTTTCTTTACTAATAAAACAATATGTTTTTTAAATGAACAAAAGCATGTTGTATAGATTGATTCTTAACAATATTAGTGTTCTAATCTTAATAGCTGTGATTATAACAGTTTATATTCTGCTTCTTCCCCTAAACCAGCCCAGATGATGTCCCACTGACACCAGGTCAGCACCTCCAGGTCCAGCACCACCGTGACCCCCCGCTCTGCTGAAATACACAATTAAACATTTTCTATGCCCTATTTTTTGTATTAATAAAATTAAACTGAACTTAAGACAGTTGAATGACCTAGAGATATCCTATTATTCCACTGCTTATGTACACATGTTGTAAATAATGGTTAAAACCTCAGTAAATGAAATAAACAATGTGTTTAACAATTACTATTTTAATTCAATTTCGTATTTTCCTCTAATCACAAAGTAGAGGTAAGAATATATCCATCCTCTCTCATCATTAAGATAGAGGAAATCAATCATGCCATTTAACATCAACAGCAGTAAAACAAATATATACAAGTGTGTTTATGGAGTTGTTTATTTGTATTATATGTGCAGCAAGTATATAGAAGCAGCTGTTTGGGGAATCAGACAGACTCAAGCTATAATCATTAAATATATATTAAAAGAAAGGACACAAATTCTGAAACTAAGACACAAAAAAAGTGCAAGATAAAATATAGATTAATATAAACAAACACAATTTAGATTAAGTAATATAATCTAGAAAGTATTGCAAATAAATAAACGGCCAAACCCACAGACAGGACATCTGTCACACTGAGGTTTCTCCCAAAGTCTCTGCAGCTCCCTGGACTCCACGCTGTCTCAATTGATCCACACTGTGAATATGAGAGGGGAAAATGTGTGTAATAAATGCTTTAGACAAAAATAAATATGAAGTTAACTGTTAGGAGTGGCTCAGTTGTTTTTTTTAAAATAAACAATACTATTACTGTATTTTAATGTATGAAAGTTTAATTTAAAAGAAGAGGCCCCAAAAATAAAGATTGGTATATCAATAAATGTAGTTGATTTTGTCTTTTTAATTGTTTAAAGTAGATAGAACTGGTACTTAAGAGTTTTAATACAGTCTGGTTTCAGAGGAGGCACACAGGTAAGAGCACTAGCTACCATCACATGTAAGCTTGACTTGAATTTATTAAAAGTATAATTAAGTGACAGCAAAAAATCAATAACTAAAATCAAGCAAAAATGTGAATCTTTGCTGGATCCACTGTTGAATTTACAACATATTATATATTTTAGAAACCTGAAGGCATTTATAGATTTGTATGCAAGTATTATCCCAAAACCTCAATACTTTAGATTATTAATGAACGTTTTGCTGAATAGTTTCATGTTCACTTACCTTAAGCAAAGTAAAACGTGCAGCAACAGACGCAGGTTAGTTTTATTTGGATCAGGCTTGAGTACATTGGTTACTCCTATATTTACTTACTGTTAACTAACTAATGCTAACATACCTGTTGGCTAGAAGTACACAGCTTAATCAACCATATTTAACTGGCCATTGTCCTCTCAGCCTGAAATATCAATCACTGCGATAAATGGTAAAACAAAAAAGAAAAGGTTCTGGCTCAATTTCGGTTTAGTTAGCTTGTTAGCTTATTGCAGCTGTGCATGTTACTAGTAGGTTGCTAGGCCACCTCACGAGCTACGCCAGGTGATGTAAACAAGAACACCTCCATAGACCAGACCGTCTCAGTTTGTAGACTGCTCGGTTCAGGGTCCAGCCTATGGCTGCGGTGCTGTTTCTCTATAAATCCATGCTGAATTGGACCTTCTGTTTAATTCTTCTTCTTTAATGGCGACTTCCAAACAGAGTAGACGAGAAATATCGCCACCTACTGTATCACTGCAGCATTGTTCTTTGTTACTCCCGTTTCATTACAATGACTTCCGTTACAGCAAGAATCCCCCTCACACACATAGGTGAAACACATGCACATTCCCTACTGAGAATCTTTCAGTAAAATGTTTTGCGGTGTGTGTGTGAGGTTAATTTTCAGGTGCGTGTGTGTGAGGTTAATTTTCAGTAGTATGTGTGTGAGGTTTAATTTTCAGTTGTGTGTGTGTGAGGTGTTCAGTAGTGAATGTGAGAGTATTTCAGTAGTGTGTGTGTGCAAGGCCAGATGTTTTCAGTAGTGTGTGTGTGTGAGGTGTTCAGTAGTGAATGTGAGAGGATTTCAATAGTGTATGTCTGAGGTTAATGTTCAGTTGCGTGTGTATGAGGTTCATTTTTAGTAGTATGTGTGTGAGGTTTACTTTTCAGTTGTGTGTGTGTGAGGTGTTCAATAGTGAATGTGAGAGTATTTCAGTAGTGTGTGTGCAAGGCCAGATGTTTTCAGTAGTGTGTGCGCGAGGTTAGTTTGAATTTTGGCCTACACGGCCCCTCATATTTCTCAGCTTTTCACATTCATTTCTTTCTTTTTCTTCAGCTGAATTTGCAATCCTCATTGGATGATTCACTTGAGGCACACTCTTCACATGATGATGTTCAGGTATGTTTGCAACTTCAGACTGGGGTGAGGTTTAAGCTAAGTGTTGGATCATACACTTCCAGAGACTGTATCGCATGAGTGATATTTCCAAAAACAATGGACATCACATGTCTGTCAGTCAGTCTTTGACATTTATTGACATTTACAGCATCATCTTACTGCATAGAAGAGTGGTAAATAAAATGTAATGTCTTTTGAAAATCTGGAGAATATTTGTCTCCGTAAAAATAAAAATGCACGCCGATAATGCCATCAATATTTAACAGCAAACAGTCATAAACATAAAGTTATACAAAATGGTAAAAAATATGTTCATTACCATGAACAAGAATATAAATTATTATTGAAGTAAAGTGCTATTTAGCTGTCCCTGCTCATTAAGTTTTGGCACTAGTCTCAGATCCTGTGCGCTGGAATCCCTTACTTTTGCACCATGCGTTTCATCCTGACCCGGTGCAACGTGATTTCTTGCATACTTATCCACAGATCCAACCAATTGCACGTGTTCGTAACCTTGAATGGTTGCCGGTCAATGCCACTCTTGGTTCCCTGAATTATCTACTGTTTTTAAATTAAATACACTTAGATAAATGTAGCCTTATATACCATATCACTCGTCCAAAAGAGATACAGTACCGGTAATAAAGGTCCAAACATCGACACAGTGCATGGCACTAAGTAATGGAGGACCTACTGTATCTTACTACACAGAATCGGTCCCTGCTGAACTAAATCTGTTTCATATTTTTTTCTTTTTCTGCAAGGCTACTTCATGTATGGAAACATCCCTTGATTCGTCTTCACTAACTATAGTGATCCTGACTTTTTTCCGGACAGCACTGCAGAAGATTCTTCTGAGCTAGAAGAAGACATACCGTCCACTCCAAAAAAGCCCCTTTTATCTCTGCAATATCCCCTTTTATCTCCAGCCAAACCAATTGTTCTTCTAAGAAAAATAACCGGGACACACAAAGGAAAAGAAAGATTACATCCCCCAGTCCACTAAAGCAAAACACAAACACACACAACAAAAAAAGCAGAATCGATGAAGAGTCAATCAGAGTTTTGCCACCATCTAACTCTGAATCTCGCCGTGTATACAACAAGAGGAATTACTGTCTCTACTGCTTCCATCCAACAGCCACAATTGCACGACACCTGGAAGCTGTACATGGGAATGTACCAGATGTTGCGATTGCATTCCAACATCCAAATAATTCAAAAGAAAGACGAAAACAGTTGAGCATAATCCGAAGCCGTGGGAACTTTGCCCATAATGCCAATGTTGTGAGGGAGGGAGCTGGAGAGCTGCAGGCCTGTTACAGACCACGCAACTGTAGACGTGCCATTGACTTTGTGCATTGTTTTCACTGTCAAGGACTATATGCCAAAAAAACATTGTGGATGCACATGAAAATCTGCCCAGCGAAAAAAGAAACTGGTGATGAACCCAGCATTGAAAAAGAGCGGGTTCGATCAAGAAGTGCCCTTAAAACTGCAATTGCACGTGAGGTGAGTGATGGCTTGAAGGGTGTAATGTCTTGCATGAACTTTGATGCGGTCACTCAGATCATACAAAACGACAAACTGCTGTTGCAGTTTGGACAGCACCTGTTTGATCTCAACGGTTCAAGAAAGAGCAGACATGATTATATCAGGCAAAGACTTCGCGAACTTGGGCGACTATTGCTTGTGGCCAAGCACAACACACCTATCCGGAAGGCAGAGGAACTAATCTATCCTGCCAACTTTAATCATGTCATATCTGCAGTGAGAGAGTTGGCTGGTTATAATCCCGAGGACAATACGTTCAAAACACCTTCCTTAGACCTCAAAATTGGCAACAGTCTTGGTGTCATCTCTGAACTTATAGAGACCGAAAATTTGTCCACAGACGACAGAGACTGGACTCTTTTAAATTTTGCTAGAGAGTTCAAGACGATAAAAAAATTCAAATGGAAAGGGTTGATCACAAGAGGTGCAACAACCACATTAAGAGAGTCAAAGTGGAATGCACCACAGATCTTACCATTCACAGAGGATGTAAAGATGCTCGACCTCCACATGGAGAATGTGAAAATAGTTGCTGAAAGGATGCTAAGACTATGTCCCTCTTCAAGCAACTATGCAACACTTGCAAATGTTACACTGGCTCAAGTGATCATCTTCAATCGAAGAAGAGAAGGAGAGGTCTCAAGAATGGAGCTGGCCACTTTCCAAGGAAGAAAAAAGGCAGAAGTGAATGAGGACATGGCAGAATGCCTTACGCCACTGGAGAAACAGATGTGCGACTTCTTTATTAGAGTGGAAATCAGGGGAAAGAGAGAAAGAGGAATGCCTGTGCTTTTAAAACCGTCCATGGTCACTGCAATGGAGCTCTTGGCTGGCACTCGGGAGATGTGTGGAATATCTAAAGAGAACATCTACATGTTCGCAAGGCCAGGAGCATTATCCGCCTACAGAGGGGGAGAATGCATTACTAAGTTTGCAAGGGAGAGTGGGGCCAAACAACCCGAGGTGTTAACCTCAACAAGGCTCCGTAAACATATTGCCACAATGTCCCAAGTACTAAACCTTAAAGAAAATGAGGCAGACCAGCTGGCCGACTTTCTAGGTCATGACATTCGGGTGCACAGGCAGTATTACCGCCTGCCCCAGGGAACACTACAACTGGCCAAAATGAGCAAGGTGCTTTTGGCAGTGGAGAAGGGGACTCTCTCCCAGTATAAAGGACAAACCCTGGATGACATTGAAATTTACCCTGAAGCAGGGTTTCCGTTAGCCGGTAATTACCGGTTTTTAGCTGCTAAAATGTATTAAAAACCGGTAAATTCAAAACCTGCCGGTCAAAATGTCCGGTAATAATTAGGGATGCTCGATCGATCGGCCGATATTCACTCTTAATAGTTTGATCGGTGCTCTCTATAAAGGCCGATCAGGAGAGCTGGATCTGATCGATATGGACATAAACGCAAGTGAAGTATAACCGGACGCGAGAGAGAGATCAGATCAGCTGCTGCATAATCACCTGAAGCCCCGCCCACTGTTTAGCGAGCTGAGAAACTGACGGGCTGTCAGGAGAGAGAGAGAGGGGAAAAGAGTTTGAATGTAATAATTATATTGTTTGTTGTTTGTGGAGTCATTTATTGAAAAATGAATCTGAATTTTTCGATCTGTTACGATTATAAACTGAAGCAATATAAAAATGACTCCCATTAACTGAGTTTTAAACATCAGCATATCCGGTCATAGTCCGGTAATTACCTGCTAACGGAAACTCTGCTACACAATTCTTATTATTATTATTGAAACATGACCGGTAAGTTTCAAATTTGTTATTATGCGCAACTATGGAGGATGGAAAAGGAAATAATTATAAAAAAATAAATACAGAAATAAATGAATAAATGTGGAAATAAATAAATACAGGAATAAATTATAAAATAATAAACAAATGCTGGATTAAAAATAAAAATAAATGCATGTAAAAAATCAATAAACAAAAGTTTCTATCAAACAGAATATAAATAAATGAATACATATGATGCAGTCATACATTTCTTTACACCTACATCTAATTATTTATTTTGCTATCCCTAACATTTTCTCTTCAGAAAAAATGGAATCATCTAAGGATCAGGAAGACTCCAGTGATGAGGGGGAGCCTCGTGAGGCGACCACAGAGGCAACAGAAGAAGAAGGCCATGTAGCCCCAGAGAGACCATCTTCATCCAGTGCTCCTCACAATGGAGGTAGAATAATATTGTTTTGGCATGAGTCAGGATTTTTTAATCAGAGAGAGTTATTATATGCAACTAGTCGTTCTTGGGTTTCCTCTTGTTGGGTCAAACAGCATTAATAAACAATAACTATAAACCTAACCTAATTATCTGAAGCCTGTACTACGAGGAGAGTTCAACATACCCAGGGTATGTTCTCGTTATCTGGCTTCACTAAGGCGATCTCGCTAGGTGGTCCTACACTGCTGGTTATCAACTTAGTAAATCAACCCATGGTTTCTCAGTCTGGCAAAAAGTGCGTTCACATCAAAGGGGCAGGGTGTGCAGCATATGACCAATCACCAACATGACGACTCCACTTCGGGCGATAGAATTGCTAACAAAGCACTTATATACTAATAAAGGACTGGCTTATCTAAAGCCAGTTGAGTAGCACTTGAAATGTTTTGGCTCTATGAAACCTGATGTACTTTTATGATTCTGTTTTCTTCAAGTTTGTATCTTGTTGGTCGAATGCACTTATTGTAAGTCGCTTTGGATAAAAGCGTCAGCTAAATGCAATGTAATGTAATGTAATGAGAGGTCAAATGTCAGCAGAGCATAGAGCAAAGCAGTGAGCAGGTTTACTTTCACATCTTATTATCACCCACAGCATACATAAAAGTATCGCTGGCAAATGAACAGTACAAACAGGCTGCGGGACTGTAAGCACATGTCTTTGACGTGTCTCCCGTCAACATGAGGCACCATAAGCTGATTCAGATACATGATAATAGAATATATACCGATTTGTGTTATTGTGGTTATAATAATAAGTGAGTTTTTTTCTTGACACTGTCCCACCAGTGCTCGCTCATGGAGATCTCTTGTTGGGTCTCTTTAAAACAATAGAATATGGTCCAGACCTGCTTAGTATGAAATGGGTCTTGAGATAACTTACGTTAGGATTTCATGCCTTGTAAAAATAAATTGAATTGAAAAACAAAGAAAAGGGTTTTCAACTCTGTATTGAATACATGACAAAAACATATTTTGAATAATGAGATATTGAAATCCCTTCTTTTTCTTCACAGTCAACAGAGGTAACTTTAAGCGCAAGTGGGAAGACGGAGAGGTACGTGCGGTCGAAAGACACATGATGCGTTTCATCAACACGTGCAAGGTACCTCAGAAGATCGACTGCATTTGATGCATAAATGCAGAATCACATGCGCTCAAGGACCGAAATTGGTCTGGGGTAAAGAACTTTGTAAGGAACAGAATAACTGCCCTAAAGAAAAAGGCCTGTTCTCAGGACTCATAATCATGTATTTTTTGGCTGTATAGTGTTTTTACATTATGCTCATGCATTTATTAACTGTATGTTGTTTTTTATATTATGCTCATATATTTGAGCTTCATTGTCTTTAGATTCATCTGGTCACTGTGACCCCAATTGTCATGCAGATGATTAAAGAAAAGTTTAATGTAATGAATAAACTGTGACTTGGGACTAGGGACATGATTAACCTAAGAATGACACAAACTGACAGGTTTTTATATCCACATTTACGTTTTTGTTGGATAGTTACGTTTCATGTCTGTCAGATTAAGTATGAAATTAATTTGTATCATTGTATGGGACTCTTGTGAACGAAACGCTTATTTTATTTAGATTAATCTGGTCACTGTGACCCCAATTTTTATGCAGATGATTAAAGAAAAGTTGAATTTATGAATAAACTGTGACTTGGGACTAGAGACATGGTGTTTTCAGTTTGAAAATAAAATGATTTATTATTGTTAAAAAAAATCCACACCTATTTCGTCTACATTTCCCGTATGGTCCACGCCCATATTTTGAATCATCTCTGTGGTTTTTACATTATGCTAATATATTTGAGTTGTATGTTGTTTTTACATTATGCTCATGTATTTGAGCTGTATGTTGTTTTTACATTATGTTCATATATTTGAGCTGTATCAGTTTAGCTATTCGAGAATGTTCTCCTTACTAAAATTAGCTTAACAAAATACATACATGCTGATAATGACATTTAATGACTCTTGTCCCCAATGGGAACGTGTAGTATACCCAAAAGTCACTTTTATCAGTTTGTGTATTTGTGTATATCTGGAGTCCCCAAAAAGGACATTTAAATGATTTGTCCCCAATCTGAGGGTTTAATTCTGGTTGGAAACTAAAATCTCAAGTGATTTTGATAATGTGGGCACTCCCAGTAATACTTTCCACTTACCAGCATCTCTCTAACCCCTTCAGAAAGTGGTGTCCCCTAAGGGGGGGTTGTAAAGATGTGTGTCCCCAAATGTGACTTAAGTGTGTATGTGTGTGTGTTATTATTACATTGTGTGGCGATGCATCAGACAGCCCAGTCACGCCGTGGGGAAATTTTACCTCATATTCATTAAAATGAAGGTCAGAACTATGCCCTGTGAAGGTTTCAGGGTTGTCCCCAAAAATCACTTTTACCGACTTAGTGTGTATAAGTGTGCTAACAGGAGGTAACTCAGTATTGGCCTCTACTGGCCAAGGCAGGTACTGCATCCCACACCCACATTCCATTCTCCACACACACTTTTTGGTGAGTTTGACTCGTGTTGTCTCAATAACAAGCAGTGAATCATTAATCATTAATTAGGTAAATAACATAAATATAAAAAGATTTGTGAGATTACAGTGCATTACAGACTACAGCTGTTGTTAGCATAAATGCTAACTTAACATTGAAAATGCCATAGACAAGCTAAACGTTAGCATACATGCTAACTTTACATTGAAACCGGCTTAGACAAGCTAACCGTTAGCATAAATGCTAACTTAACATTGAAAACGCCATAACAAGCTAAAAATTAGCAAAATGCTAAAATATTATATATTATATATATATATTATATATTATGTTCTAAGAGTACTCAGATCTTGTGCTTGAGTAAAAGTAGAAGTACTCAGATATTGCACTTGTCACCTTTTTCATACCTGATGAGTTTGCATCCCTGTATATATATATATATAAAATAATACAAATCTAAATGTTCTTAATAAATAGCCTTGTCTTAATGATATGGTCAGATTGGGTCACCTTGATTTAGATATTGGGACATTCCTGGTGGGCGGAGAGAGGAATTCTCATTGTGATAGCATGACCACCCTTACAGGATGTGCTGACTGTTTAAAACAAGCGCTCCATATGAGGAGAGAATGGAGAGAACCATGTGGATCGCATTTTGCACTTCACTGGCAGTGGGAGTGTAGCTAATGAAAAGGTAGGTTATGATTATACATTTTAAATGCACATATTTTACTGAACATTAACCAGGTAGCTTATATTCAGACTATGAAACTGTGTTTGCATGCTTTAAAATGTAGCAATCAACATGAAGTAACTCAGTAAAAAACAGTTATAGCAACAGGTTTTTGTATATTAATCATTTCACTTTGGAGAGATTGCTACCTCATGTTAGCAGGCTAGCTAACGTACCTATATTAGCTAGATAAAGTAGCTATGTAGCTAATGTATCCACATGTATCTGTATGCTAGCAAGCTAGCTAACGTAGATATCATGTATCCAAAAAAAGCATGTAGGAAAGATTGTGCATGACGTTAAAGTTATTTTTAGACCAGAGAGCATTTAACCTGTTAAGCCAGAGAGGACCCTAATCCGGGTCTGGCGGGTAGTTTTTTCACGAAACTGTGTCTCAGGGCTTCTTAATATTTAAAAACCTATTGTTACGGCCGCTGATTCCCTGGTCCTATTAACTCTGTTCTGTATGATATGCAAATGAACTGTGCAGTGGTCCTGATGTCATTGGCTGCCCATCCTCTGGTCCGCCCCGATGACTGTGATTGGAGCTGACGGGCCCGACGCGCTCCAATCCCAGCGCGCAACCAGCGCACACCTTCCCGGGGAGTACTATAAAGCCGGTGGACTGTCATCATTCGAGAGGCTCTGTGGTGTGTGTACAGATGCCTCACGCTTCTGGCTTATTTGCTGTAAACTGTGTACCTCGTGTGGTAGTGGTTACTGTCATTGTGATTTATGGTGTTTAGATTAGATTAGCACTTTTGTTGTAAATCCTTATCTCTATTTTGAACAGGCTCATTTTATTAGAGTACTCCTTTTGTTTGCTCTTTAGTTTAACCTGCGCCCTTTTGGCCTCTTTGTTTGTGCCCGGCCGTTTGCCTGTCTTTTTGTTTAACTTGTTGTATAAATAAATACTTGCAACTTTACCAATTCCATACTGGTGTATGTCATTTTCCTCTACCCTAGAAGGGGGACGTAACACCTATTAATGTGTCTTACTCACTTAACGGTTAGAAACTCAGCTAACTGAAGATATGAACCATTTTTACCGAAACAAAACACAAGTCTCACAAGAAGCGTCTAAATTAGCCCTGAGCGAAAAAATGCTAACGCACTTAGCACAGAACTCTAGGTAAAAATACCCTTATTACTTATTTGTATTTCATTTTACTAAGGCTTAAAACTGAGCTAGAACCTGTTAAGGCTCAATTGTACTAACGTGAAACCAGCAGCATCACCCTGCCCACAGTGTCCTAGATGTAGTTGTCTAATACTTAAAGTATTTTAATGAATTGCAATAATTATGGTGGTGTCTGGTCACATTAACGCTTCATTGTTTTTGATTATAGGATAAAAAATGGCGGTACTGAGACGCAGGAAACCCCCCCTCACGGATGCGATCGAACATGCGAGCGAAGCAGTTGACAAGACTGCAAAATTGGAAGTGATGTACATCAACTCTTTTAAAGGTATGTCTTTTTGTCATCAGTACAATTTGTGTTTTTATGTTCAAAGTTGTATCAGATCCTACACCCTTACTAGTACTTAGAGTTCATTGATTAAAGTACTGTTGCATTAATTGCATCCTCATACTATTGATAGATTTTGTATTGAAGGGCCTCATGGGAAAGCTGAATTATTTGCCTGGTCTAGTGTGCCAGGATAATGTATAAACCAAACTAGAGCTAATAACTATTATTACTATAATACTATCTAGTTTTGGTGGATTTGAATAAAAAACCATGGCAAGAAGATGAATCACTGTACATTTAATCATTTTAATAATAACCTGTAATTGGGATAGGTCGAGGGGTCTTTGCCACTTCTCATTTCCAAAAAGGAGACTTTGTGGTGGAGTACAGAGGGGAATTAATACATTCTGAAGAATCACAAAGGAGGAGGAGGATATATCATGTCAGCTGTGCTGTCTTTATGTTTGACTTCTACTGGCAAGAAAGAACATGGTGGTAAGTCCTAAATACAATTTTACATATTTGAAATTGAGTTGCAAGTTGTTATTTTATGAACATAAAACGTGGTTTATTTTTTATTAAGTGTTGATGCAGCACAAGAAGATTCCAGTCTAGGAAGATTAGTCAATGATGACCACAAACATCCAAACTGCAAAATGAAGAAGGTCGTGGCAGAGAACAAGCCACACCTCTGTCTCTTTGCACTTCGAGACATTAATCCTGGAGAAGAGATAACATACGATTACGGAGGAACTGATTGGCCTTGGAGAAAACAGGTTTGAAAAATATATTTGCAAAATTTCAAGTAGATTTGACAACAATTTATTTGCTTATGGGTGTGTTAGTAAATATTAGATTAGGAGTTATTCTCTTTCCTCGCATTTAGACTAACAGTTGTTTCTACCTTCTAATTTTTGGATCAGGTAAATGCACCGTCTTATCAATAATAATGTTGAATTATTCTTCAGGTTGGAGAGCAAGCTACTGCCATCGAGTCTTCTGAGGCTGAGATCCCCAGTACGAGTGAGCCAGCTCCTCAGAGATCTTCCATCTCCGACACACAGGTACGTCTTCAATGGATTTTCCCCTTGACTTAATTTCCCTAATAATTCAGTATAGAACCATTTCCTGCTTTATTGATATTTGGTATTGGCATTTGATGGTTCAATTGGCTTTTCTGTAGATCAGTGTATCTCTGAATTTGTGCTGCTGAACACAGTCAGGTTTTTGTGATTAAATGGGTCCAGCCAGGGGGTCGAAAGCAGAATACTCTCACACACACATGTCAGGGGTGCTGTTGTTGTGGGGTCCATGGTAACTGGATGATAAAGTAAACATTTAAAAGAAAGATCATTTAATATTTATTTTTAATTCATGTTTTAGTCCTAATAAATCATTGAAACGTTTTTCATACGTTTTAAATCATCAAGACATTTAAATGTTTTTTAAAAAAAAGATACTTATATTAACAATGTAGGCCGTTAATCTTTCCATATAATTATAAGTTAATTAATTTGAAATAGCACTTCAACATTTGAATAATTTTTTTTTTATATTTCATTCACTGTTATAGATTCAGCAAGAAGCTAAAGTAATGGCTTTGCTCTATATTGACACAAATCTAATGTCACGTTGCTCAATGAAATGGTACATGTTATAAAAGAAATATCAAACATTTTCAGTTCTCTTAATGCTAGTTCATCGGCATATCCATACATCAATGTTTGCGTGTTATGTTAGCATATTCTTTACTATGTTTTATTTTCTTTAGCATTTAGGTGAAACAGAGTCCTATCTTTTAAAGAAAAAAGATGGGATGATGGTTTCCCTTGTAAACTACACAGATTCAGACGAATCTCAGAGTCCGTCCCGAATTGCCATCCATGACGATAGCTCTCAGGTATTGTCATACATTCAGTTTTGTGTATTCATGTATTATGTATTATGTATCATATATATATATATATATATATATATTAGGGCTGTCAGTCGATTAAAATATTTAATCGCGATTAATTGCATGATTGCCCATAGTTAATCGCGATTAATCGCAAATTAATCGCACATCTTTTATCTGTTCTAAATGTACCTTAGAGGGATATTTTTCAAGTTTTTAATACTCTTATCAACATATGAGTGGACAAATATGCTTTATATGTTTGTTTATTATCATTTGAACAATGACAAATATTCTCATGAATATTAAACACAACAACCTCTGAACATTACAAATATTCGCCTCAATTCAACCTGGAACCTCTCTCATACAATACAATACTGTGTGTGTGTGTGTGTGTGTGTGTGTGTGTGTGTGTGTGTGTGTGTGTGTGTGTGTGTGTGTGTGTGTGTGTGTGTGTGTGTGTGTGTGTGTGTGTGTGTGTGTGGAGAGACACTGTGATGGATCGTTGGAGCTATGTGCAACTCAAGGCATATGCTCGAACGGGAGCTGCCTGGACGCTGCAATCATGTTGCGCGCACTATCCGTGCTGAGTGTGCTGACTTTTAGTACAATGTCCCACTGTCTGGCTACCTGCATAAAGTCAAGTGCTCGGCGCAGTTGTCGGCGAAATGTCGCTCCTCTGTTTTCATTGAAACAGCTCCTTATATCCGTAAGCGCAGCTAGCTAGCACCAGATGCTAACAACAACAATACACGTAACATACACACACCCTCCCGGTCCTCCCGATGGCCAGTCCTGGCCTGCCGGTGAGCGTGGAAGTATGGTATGCCGCAAGCGGGTGGCAGGAGCGGGGCTGTCAGCGTCAGCTAGATGGTATTTTAAACTCGATGCACTCTGAAACTACGGGGCGGCCGAGGACAAAAATACACATGCGTTAATCGCGTTAAAATAATTAGTGGCGTTAACTTGACAGCCCTAATATATATATATATATATATATATATATATATATATATATATATATATATATATATATATATATATATATATATATATATATATATATATATATATATATCTATATATATATATCTATTTCTATTGATTTATTGTTACAAAGGCCAACTACATACATTTATTTTGGACACTCCAGGCATGGAATCCAGGTACTGACATTGAACTCAAAGAAGACAAAGATATTTTCCCAAGGCTGAGGAGGACTAAAAGCATACAGGTAAGCAACATTTATGTAGAGATGATCAATGTACTAATCCTTATATTTTGTTACTGGTGGTTTCAATACATTGTAATTTAAAGTCTGAATAGCAATTGTTTAATAGGTGAAGTAATTTATCATTTCTTTTCTTAAGATGACCAGCCAGATTGAGTTTGATTCAGATGAGCTCTTTGACCCCAGCTCAGCGGACATTGGAGAGGAATATATTCCTAAAACGAGTGAAGACTCTTCTGCTACAGACACAAGCGAAGTTATTGACCTAGTCCACAAGAAAGACAGCTTGCTTGGACGCCAATACTTTCAAAAGCTGTCTCACATCAGATATGAATGTCTCATACCAACCCAAGTGAACAGTAGTTCTTCACAGCAGGTGCCCAAGAGAGGACGCTCCCCCTCAAGAAGAGATAGCAATTATAGTATTAAACGCAAAAGACAACGTTTAGGCAGTGGATCCTGTCCCACAACACGAACCATAGGGGGTAAATCGTTAAAACAGGGTATAGTTGGCGACACTGGATCCGTATCTGAAAACTCGACACATGAAGTTGAACCAAATCTTCCTGATGGGGCCTCTTCCCTTCTTACAGAAAACTAAGTAGCTGAAGGTTCACGTTCACCTTGCATACCTGCCGTTTTTAAAAAGGAGAATGGGTCAAGAATGTACAACAAAAAGCAATATTGTTTTTACTGTAAGATAGGAGTTGGAAAAATAGCAAGGCATTTGGAGCGTGCGCATCACAATAAGCCTGACGTTGCACAGGCTTTGTCCTTCCCAAAAGGTTCTAAAGAAAGAAGAATGCATTTGGAACATTTAAGAAACAGAGGCAACTTCGCCCACAATGTTGAGGTATTAAATGCTGGCGTTGGAAATCTTGTTTCTCGCAAGCAACCCAAACAGGACTCTCAAGCACAGAATTTCCTCCATTGTGTTTATTGTCAAGGATTGTTCAACAAGAAACTCCTTTGGCGGCACATGAAGATCTGCAAGTTCAAACCCGATGTTCCACAAAAACCTGGCAAAACCCGTGTCCAGGCCCTGTCTGCATTTGCTGTACCTCCACCACCTGGCGTCAAGATAGAGTTTTGGAAGCTGTTAAACAACATGGTTCAAGATGATGTTTATATTGCTGTCAAATCTGATGTATGTATCATGGAGTATGGTGAGCACCTGTATCACAGGCTTGGATATGATGTTGGCAAGCATGAATACATACGGCAGAAACTGAGGGAGCTTGGAAGGCTTCTGGTATGTTCGAGGAAAACTACTCCCTTAAAGACCATTCAAGACCATGTCAAACCCATCAATTTCTTGCATGTTGTGCAAGCAGTCAAACATGTGGCAGGCTTCGACAGTGAAACCAATACATACAAGTGCCCAAGTCTTGTCCTTAAAATTGGACATAGCTTGAAAAAGATTTCAATGCTTGTTGAAAGCCGTGCAAACGTACAGAGCAACTACTCAGCAGCTAAAGATGCTCGTACGTTCCGCAGAGTATATGAAACCCGATGGAATGAACTGATTTCTGCCGCATCACTGAGAACCCTTCAGGAATCCAAGTGGAATGCTCCTCAGTTGCTTCCATTTACAAAAGATGTCCAGACTCTCCATTCTTATTTAGATGTGCAACAACAAGAAGTTCACAGTAAATTGTCTGCAGATAAATCTCCCCAGACATGGTCACAGTTAGCAAAGGTCACTTTGACACAAGTCATTTTGTTTAACCGACGTAGAGCAGGGGAAGTTTAAAAAATGCCCCTATCTGCATATTTGTCTCAAAATCCATCAGATCCTCAGGAAGATGTGAATATTGCCCTGTCAGAACTAGAAAAGAAACTATGTAAATACTTCAGGAGGATAGAGATAAGAGGAAAGAGGGGAAGAAAGGTCCCTGTGCTTTTGACCCCAGCAATGCAGCAAGCACTGGATCTGCTCGTCGGCACACGGCAGGAATGTGGGCTTCCTAAGGAGAACATTTACTTGTTTTGCGAGACCATCTGCTTTCACCTGCTACCGCAGTTCTGATTGCCTTCGATACTTTGCCAAGGCCTGTGGTGCAAAGAATCCTGAAAGTCTCACCTCTACAAAACTACGCAAGCAAACTGGAACTCTGTTTCAGGTTCTTAACCTCACCAATACAGAGCTGGATCTCTTGGCGGATTCTCTCGGCCATGACATAAGAGTGCATCGGCAATTCTACAGACTTCCTGAGGGCACCCTTCAGCTTGCTAAGATCAGCAAACTTCTCATGGCCTTGGAGCAAGGACGCCTGGCAGAATTCCAGGGCAAGACCCTGGATGACATCAGCATTGATCCTGAGGGTAAAATCTTTTTTTACATGTTCATACATGAAATACCATTTCTGTTTCCAAAGTAATTGTACTTGTATATAAAAACGTATTTTTCTAGGGCATTATTGGAGCATGTCAGACTTAATTTAAGTGCATTGTGCTTCTACTAATTCATTCTTCATTCTCCTTCCTCTAACCCAGCGGTCGGCAACCCCTGGCACGCGTGCCACCATTGGCACGCGGCACCGTAACCAGTGGCACACTAGGAATAAGTGGAATAAGTGTGCAAAATATTTAAATTGTATTTTCGGATCCTGAACGAGACCGCCGCCAGAGCGCGTCTCCCCGTTACCTGCAGGAGGAAGCCATGCACGCAACGCAGCCCCGCTCTCTTTAACTCCAGGCGACTTTCTGCCGCTTTCCTCCCTGGTGCAGTGCTGATCGTTTCACCGCAGAGGAAAGCACTTCACAAATAGCAGTACCCATAAGGAGCTGTACAAATGCCGCAGTTTATGCGTGGCTGTGTCTTTAGTTGAAAGCCCAGTGGTGATCTGCTCATCTCTCATCGAAATAACATGCTACACAGGGGCGGACTGGCCATCTGTGTGTTCTGGAGAATCACAGAACGGACGATCGTCCTTATTATTATGCCGTTTAAACCAATTATTTAAATTTGTTTGTTAAATTCGGCATCATGTAAGTTGCGCTGACAGGTCCACACACTGCTTCGCCGCAGCGAGGCTCCCCCCGCCCTCCTGTTGACAGTTCACGATCGTCGGCACGCTGATAAAATATATTTTTTTGAATGGCACTTCATATCAAAAAGGTTGCCGACCCCTGCTCTAACCCCAAACTCACAGAGAATGTGCGCATGGACAGCGACAATGAGACAGTGTGTGAGTCAGACTCACAAGGTAAATATTATTTTTAAGTGGGACCATGCTATGTCCCATTCAAGTTTGTGGGATATGATCCTGATCTTTAGTACTGTACCATTTTGTATCAGCTGTATCGGCAAGTCAGATTGTTGTAATTACCATAATTTTGATTAGATTTGTATCATGAGCTACTTCATAAAAATACATTAAATATTGCATCATAAATACAAAATTGTAAGACTTAAATTACTGATGTGATATGAATGAAAGATTACTTTGATATTACAAACCAGTTCACACTGTAGAGCTCAGCTGTAAATAAAAGCAGCGTAGAAATACAAGTTTGTTTGGGTAGACAAAAGGAGGGAGAACACAGTAAAGAAAGGATCAGATTTTTTTTTAGCCATTATACACCCATTGAAAGAAGCTGGATCAAATCTTCGAGTTTTAGCTCAGGATATATCTAATTTTCTTGCAACACATAATTGATTATTTTTTATATCTGGTTTTCAGAGGGGCAAGTCACATCCACTCAGATGGAGAATGAAACAACAATGACAGATGGGAGCAATACAGATGAAGCATCGCAACAGGGCCCCATGACACCTCCACCAGCCGCTCAACCACAGACCCAGAGGAGGCAAAAAGGTCAACTTTTTAGACCATACTTTGTTACTGAATGCTCTTCCATGGTTGATGTAATGTTTCATGGTTCTACACTGACATCTTTTAGATCTGCTTGTGTATAATGTTAACTCTTTTGAATATATAACATTACATTTGCATCTTCTATTTGCTCTCTTGCATTTTGAGTTACTGGTTAGCAATTTTTCTTTGTTTCAATCCAATGTAAAAGGGTTATTGCAAACGCATTAGAAAATGTATACCTAGTTTACCACCAGGATTATGCAGTTAGTTTTGGTACGTTCATGTGTGAGGTTTTGAGATATTCTCCTCTGAAACTTCTGCCACCATGCCCTTTATATCTAAGGTCAATGGAATCAGAATTATTGCTGACATTCTGGAAGAATGTCGTAAAACTACTTAATGTGTATTATTGTTTATTATTATTTTTTGTACCAATCAATATTGATTTATTATAGAATCTAAAATGGAGACAGAATTTATTTACATATTATGCTACTTGTGTTATTATTCATATATGTCTATCAACTTTTTCTCTCAAATAACTTTTCCATAGCAGTTCCAGAAAAACACAAAATCATTTATTTGTGTCATTTTTATACAGGTCGGCAGCCTTTCAAGAAAAAGCTGTGGGAAAAGACGGCGATCCAAGCTGTTGAGAAGCACATGATGACCTTCATTAACACATGTCGCGTTCCGCGGAAAAGCGACTGCGATAAGTGTCTTGAAATGGAAGGAGAAGCACTCAAACAAAGAAATTGGTTGGCCATAAAGTTTTACATAAAGAATCGGATCACAGCTCTCAAGAGCAAAATGTAAAGTGATCATTGATGTCTGTTGACACCATTAGTTTTTGTTGTCAAGTGTAATGCTTGCAAAAGTTAAATGTTTGATGCAAGCCACTATACAAATATATAGATCATACTTTATTTCTTATTTCACCCCTCATTGATGTCCTCTTAATACCTCCTTTTCTTTTATCTGAATTATTCACAATTTCCTCCTGCCTTATCTCTTCAACCTTATCTATTTCATCTTATCTTCTCTTACCTCTATGCTTTTTAAATCTCATCTCGTTTTTGTAATCTTCCTTTTATCTCAACTACCTTATCATCTCTTCTAGTTTCTCATATTATCTTGTTTTTTTCTTAACACAATTTAATCTTGTCCCTTTTCACACTTTCAATTTCCTTATTTCTTTCAATGTCCCAAATATCACATCTGGTGTCCTCGTAGGTATCTACCATTTTATTGTGTCATTACCTTTGAATCGCATATCGTTACTTAAGTAATCTCCCTTTATGTCTAACATAAAAGTTTTGAAGGTTAAATTCTTTCAGTGACCTTAGACCCTCATTTAAAAACAAGTTGTTTTTTAAGTCCTTTTTGGGACCTTTGTTATATAATAATGCCGTTCTTAAATGGCAATACCTTTTTGTGTACACTGAATACAGTTCTTCTTTTGAAAATTAAAAGTCTAATAACGACAATCTCCTTGTATTTACTGGAAAGCTCTATAATAACATTGTATTGCTTAAATGGAAATTACAATTACTATTTAAGCAGAATAGCCTTATAAGCATGACTTATATGGCTTCAATAATTAACACTTAGAACACAAACCCCTCTTTATTTAAAAAGTAGGAAACTGATGCAAATTCAGTAAATGTACTGTGAGTCTCATTCACGAGTTCAGACATCCCTGTGTCACAGTGGGTAAATAGACTAATAAAAAACATTACTATAATAGCTTAAATATTAATTAATAGAGTTTCAGTTGTGCTCATTGGCCCATAGCTTGACTTTCACCCGAGCTAAATCCCATGTCTCTTAACTTCCATCCCAGTGTCCCTCACTTGCGTCTTTTCAACTTAAAGGGAAGGAAACAAGGACATGGGACGTGAGAAGAATGGGTGTGATGTGATTGTATTTTCTCACCCTCATCAGGATCCTAGCGGCACTGTTCTGTATGTATTGGAGCTTCTGAAGGCTCCTGCTAGGAGTACCGATGAGGTTTTCCGCATCTGACAGGGAGAGCGTGGGACAGATTTTTGATATGTCCCTGAGGTGGTAGGTTTTGCACAGATGCTTGATGTTGGTGTCAAAGGTCAGATTATGGTCAAATCTTACACCTAATGGTAAATGAAGAGGACAGGGTTATGTATTGGCCAGAAAAAATTGGTTTGTCGGATGACTGGACCTGGTTTGGTGTGCTCACTAAAATAGCCTCTGTTTTGGGGCTATTGAGCTGCAGGAAGTGTCCTTTCATCCAAGCCTATATCTCCTGGAGGCAGGTGTTTAAGGATGATGATATTGGTGATGACAATGAGGCTGTCGACAACATAGGGTGGGTCTTTATATATAGCTGCGTGTCATCAGTGTAGAGCAGTGGTTCTCAAACTTTTTCTGTCAGGCCCCCCCTTTGGAGAAAATAAAAAGTCGGGCCCCCCCAACACAAATAGTCACGTAATGGGCTAAGTTAACATTTATTAAAATACATCAATATGAACGTGAGCATTCCTTTCAAAAAAATTAAAAAATCACTTTGCTAGAACAGTGATAATAAAACAATGCTCCATAAGTCTGTGTGCTCAAAAAATAAATAAATAATACAATTGTGCAATCCCTTTGCTAGAACAATAAGTTATAATACTTTGCCACTTTGCAATCTGTGTGTCTTATCACAGGTGGCTGCAATGAGCCTGTTTTGCACTGCACATTTCTTCAAAACGGGGTTGCAGGCTCAGTGGCGGCGCCAGAGATTTCTTTTGGGGGTGCTGTGGGGTAGCTTGACGTTTCATAGAGGGTGCTCAAACATTTAGGGTTTCCCATTAATGTACGGGCGCTACAGTGGAATGTTCTACTGCAACACTCCACACGCAAATACACAGTGTACCCGCGACTATTACAATGAAGGCTCGATAATCAGCTCACGGCATAAAGGTGTAAGCAGGGGTAAAGTGCTATTTTTATAAGTGGGGAGTGGACCTAACATAGGGGGGTCCGGGGGCAAGCTCCCCCGGGAAGATTTTTTTTTTAAATATTGAAGTTAAAAGCATCAATCTGGTGCACTTTGAGAGCAAAATGAAGAGATCTATGGATACATCTCTCAACACCCATATGAAGCAGAACTGTAAACAGATTTACTTTTTCTTTATGGATATTTTACAAATCACTCCCCTTTCAAACTGTATTATTGTTTTACTGTCATATAGTATTTCATACCTGTTTTTCATTTATTCTCTTATTTTTTTATAACTATAATGATCATATAAACGTGTGCCTCTGAAATAATTTGTTACATTAATCGTGACCAAACCGTTTGAGACCCACTGAGATAACTTAGACTAAAGTTAACTATCTAAACACTGAGAGAGTCCTTTAGCTCACTGAGCCTCTCAGTCTGACAGGAGAGGACTCTCCTCCACCTTGTTGTTGAAAAAGCTCCTTATATCCGCTAGCGTAGCTCGCTAGCACCAGAAGCTAACAACAACGATCTCCGGTACCGGTGCGCTCTCTCTCTCGCTCGCGCACGCACACAAAATGGCTCGTTCCACACACACACAGAGCCAAGCTTGAATGAAACACAGAGACCCAGACGTACTTGTACTGTACTATATCATATTATTTTCGAATCAATAATCTTTCAAATTATGTTTTTTTTTTTCAAAACCATTTTTTCTCCTGGTCTCTCGCGCCCCCCCTGTCATGCCTCTGCGCCCCCCACTTTGAGAAACACTGGTGTAGAGGATGAACAGAGTGGGCCCGACAACCGACCCTTGATGGACTCCACAGGTGACAGGGTGTGTCTGGGAACTTGCACTTCCCAAGGAGACGTATTCTGTTACTGTGCGGAGCGCATAAAGCAGACCCTTCACGCGATAGCGAGGGGTAGAGCGAGGGATCGCCGATGCCGTCGTGCTCGTGGACGGATTAAAACAATTAAACCTAAATAGCTCGTGAATTATACTTTGGCGGCCGTTAATATACCTGGGCGGCCCGCCCAAGAAAAGTCTATGTGTGGGAAACCCTGCTATCTTACCAGTTCTTATGCAACTCGCAAATATCTCTCTTTTTTTTTTTTTTCTCTCTCTCTCTCTCTCTCTCTCTCTCTCTCTCTCTCTCTCTCTCTCTCTCTCTCTCTCTCTCTCTCTCTCTCTCTCTCTCTCTCTCTCTCTCTCTCTCTCTCTCTCTCTCTCTCTCTCTCTCTCTCTCTCTCTCTCTCTCTCTCTCTCTCTCTCTCTCTCTCTCTCTCTCTCTCTCTCTCTCTCTCTCTCTCTCTCTCTCTCTCTCTCTCTATGTTGGTGCGCGAATGCGCCTTTTTTCAAATGATCCGGTGCTCTTATTTGGCGGGGGGTGCGCATGCGCACCAGTTATGTGCAGCCCTGACTATACACATCTAAAAAGTGTGACAGTAAGTTGTAATTAAAAGTAAGATATATCCTTAAATACCTGAATATGGTGCAGTCAGCAGCATGTATGACCTTCACAGCAAGCTCTGGGACTTTAGGTTTCTTCTTCTTTCTTTCTTTCTTTCTTTATCCGGTGAGGGGTCCTGCTGCTGCTGGATGTTAGTGAGTCCCCCATCATCCTGGTGCTGTTGCACAGCCTCTCCAACACTCTGCCCTGGTTAATGTAGTTGTGGCACTTGTCGAAGCAGCTCTGGACCTGCATTGTTGCAATTTTTTTGGAGACAACACAAAAGAGGATTAGGGGTTCAAAGCTAAAAGCAAAATTTAGTTTAGATGGTGGTACTTTTTTGTCAATCACAGGTTATCTGCCCCTCCAGCCATCAGAGGCAGAAGAGGACCGCTATCATTCAAACAAAGACCCGTGTCCAACAGAAAAATGAGAGATGGCAGTATGGGATGGTGTTGCTCTTTTATTCCCAGCCACCCAGGTGTGGCTCATCAGCTTGATAACTTAAACACCTGTAATACAAATGTGTGCCAGCAAGCAAAATTCAAACACAGAGACCCCTGGTGGAGGGGGTCATAACACCACCTCTCTCTCTTCTTTCATTCATTTTCTTCCCTCCTCTATTACTTTGCATTTAACTCAGTCACGCCATCCCTCATTACATTCCTTGGGATGAGAATGGGTTAGATGGGGAGATGAAGGCGTGTGAGTTCAAACGACAAAGGAAATTAAAAGAGGCAGCTGACCTGTCCCCTTAGAAGGATAAAAGACATTTAAAGAAAGAGGAGACTGTTTTATCCTACTCTATTTATCTTCAGTGGTCTTCTTCTCTCTAGTCTCTCTCATTTAGCATATGTCTTCCTCTTCACTTCAATGAGTTTATTCATACATGGTAGAGGTGTAACGGTATCCGTATTCGTCCCGAACCGTCACGGTTCGGCACATGCAGTCGCACGACGAATACGCCTTTTTTTATGAGTGGGAAAAAAGTCTGTCACTGACTCAGGGCAGTATCCATTACACTATATATAATCCAGGGGGCGGTATTGCGCCTAAAAGCTGTTTGCCTGCCGCCCTTAAACAACAAATGAAGAACAAGAAGAAAACACAACAAATCGAACAAAATACAAGAAGAAGAAAAGTTAGTATTGCGAGTTCAGATAACACACAGGAGCTAGAAGACCCACCTGCTTCTTTTACATCAGCTGTGTGGGAACATTTCGGGTTCCCTTTGGACTACAATAACGATGGAGTGCGAGTGGTGGATCGGACAAGGACGGTGTCGGCGTTGTTCGACAGCGGTGCGGTATGCTAATGGTAACACAAGCCAAACATGCTAAATCATATCAGAAGGTATCACCCAGATTTGGCAATCACCGGAGCCCGGCAAAAGACAACAGCAGTTCAACAGCTTATCCCCGCTGTTTTTAAGAAGCCAATAGACATGAAAGCCGAGAGACCAAAATGAATAACGGAAGCTATTGGCATATATATTTCAGCGGCTATGCGTCCTGGAAACACTTTCTTATTATTTATTTTGTAATATTTTCAAGACATTCTTTTTAGTTTTACAGCTTATTGAACCTTTTTGTTTGACATCAGCCATTATAGATAATATGGCCATCTGAGTGTGTGTGGTACTGTTTGTGGTTTGTTTTTAACTGTTTAATACAGTTAATTATTCAAAATGTTAGAGCTCCTTATTTTTATACTGAAACTTGCACTACTGTTCAAAATAAATAACAACAAACCTGGAATTATGCATTTGGGACTTTTTTTTGCTTTTTCTTGTTGTACCGAACCCGTACCGAACCGTGACCCCCAAACCGAGGTACGTGCCGAACCGTGAATTCTGTGAACCGTTACGCCCCTATTACATGGTAATTAATAAATGTCCTGGCTCACAAAGGGGGATGCATTCTTTTATAACTAATTTGTTTAAGTGATATTAAGGATTAAAGTTGTGTGGCCACTGTGCTAGGAAATAGCTCAGCTATTTGAGTTACTTACCTAACTTGACCTGTCGGCCGTGTTTGTGCTGTTTGTGCCTTTTGGGGGAAATTTCTTGCAAATATCCCCAAAAATAAAATGGCTTGCTGCGCAGAGACTAAAACATCTGTTTCACTTTTTTTAAACTGGCCCCCCCTCGGTCGATTTTGATGATTGACACCTCTTTTTAACCGTTAGAGCCAAAGAATCGAGGGGAAGTTCCTAAAATCCATCTAAACATTACCCATTGGTAAATGAGTGATGCGTAGCCAGAATGCCCAAAACCGGATGCTGTCGTACACTCTCGTAGCAGCTAATATGAAATCTCCGTTATTTACATAAATATGAAGATGGATTATCAGTAATCATTTAAAAGTGACACAGACACATTGGATTAACCATTGGATTAACGTTCAGCAGCGTTTTCATCGTTTTAATGCCATTGAACACAACTTTTGATCAGAACAACAGCAAAGGTAAGACTAATCCCGTTTTTGCTCCGTAAAGCTACGTTGTGTGTTGTCTGGGTTTGCTTCCCCTGCCGCAAGTTTTGGTCGCTCAGTGATTATACTTATACCCCTAGTACTGTGAAATCATGATATCTTGTTTGTGCAGATCCGATAAGTAATAAGGTATCTCTACCGTGAGTTCTGTGCTAAGTGCGTTAGCATTTTTTCGCTCAGGGCTAATTCAGAGGCTTGGTATGACCCTTGTGTTTCATTTAGCTAAAAATTGTTGATATTGTCTGATAGCTGAGTTTCTTCTCGTTAAGTGGGTATGACACATTCATAGTTTGTTAAATGTTAAGAATCCCTCAGACGCTGTTTCTTGCAAGATGTTGCGTTTTGCCCCCGATACGGCAGGGGCATGGGGCTTAACTGGTTAAGTGATTTAACAGAATTGTCCTTCTCTATGTTCGCTATCTAGTTTTGTTTAAATACACTCCGTCTCCATCAAACTCGCTCTCACTCAACGGGTAAGTGTAAATATTACAGTAATAGTATACTTGCACTTTGTGGCAATACTGCAAAAATGAACAATAGTTTTATCAACATTTTCTTATCGAGTCATTTACTTTTTCTCCAAGCAAAATAGACACTCCATTAGTCAAAGTTTACTCAGTGTAAAAGTTTTTTATGTGTAAACGTTATTTTGGTGTGTAAATGAATAAGATAATAATTTATTCGTCCTACAACGGAGAGGCTATAGACACGTTTTTGCCATCGATTATTTTATCATACTGTTCTGTACAGATGACACTTTGTCATAGATTTATTTATATGTGTGTCTGTGATTTTATACTCAATGTAAAGAGAGACTCCTGTCCCACCTCCCCAACTTTCTTTTTAGGTGTGCATTGTTATTTGTGCTTGAGCAACATTCCAATTGAACTTTATTTGCTGCCTGTGCGTAGCGGCACACAGGCGGCTTTTATCTAGCAGCCACAACCTCCAGCTGTGCCCCCGGGTCAAGATCTACCGTGGATCAAGGGCCTTCAACACTGCCATCACCACCAAGGACCAGAGGACCAGCATCACTACAGCTGCCTCCACCTCCATCTGTGCCTGCCACCAGGTCAAGATACACCCCGGCACAAAGGCCTCCACCACAGCCATCATCATCAACCCGGCCAGCAAAGAGGTCTTGTAGAGCACACGTAGCCACAAGCAGCCCATGCACCATCACAACCACCTGCACAGCAGCCAGCTCCACTGTATTGGAAGACAGACAAAGACCCTGACACTACTCCTCCTGTCTCCAGGTTTCAACCTGCACGCACACCCGGGCCACAGCTCAGCTCCACATCGACATTTTTTCAGTGCACACACAGTACAGACGCTGTGTACCAACACAAACAAGAGGGCTGCAAAGCAGATGGGAAAGGGGAAAACATACAAATGGATTGACTTGACTGTAGAGGATTTTTATAAATACATGGGGCTGATTCTATAAATGGCCCTGCTGAAACTGGACACTGTATTGGATCACTGGAGGCAGGATCATTTCTTGTCAGTGCCTCTGCCAGCACAGGTCATGTCACGTGACAGATACAGGACAATATCCTGGAACCTGCATCTCAGCGACCCTGATGAGGATACAGCAAAAAGGGCACACCCGACCATGACAGACTGGTCCGATTGAGACCCCTCATGGACACCATCAAGACTGCGTGTAAGGCCTATTATCATCCCCATAAATACCTGGCTGTGGATGAGAGAATGGTTGCCTCCAAGGCTAAGACTGAAATGACCCAGTACATGAAGGCCAAACCAACCAAGTGGGGATTCAAGCTGTTCGTCATAGCTGATTCGAGGAATGGCTACACAATAGACTTTTCTGTTTACACCGGTAAAAGCGACATCCTCTCCGGACATGGCCTGTCGTTTGATGTGGTAATGTCTCTGGTGCAGGCAGGTTACCTCGGAACAGGTTACCATGGATAGGATCATTTTGACACCAGCCCGAAGCTGTTCAAGGCTCTCCATGCCCTAAAGTTCGCTGCCTGTGGGACCTACAGAGAGAACCGCAAGGACTGCCCAAGGCCACAGACTAACGCCTTGACAAAGAAATCCCAAAAGAGGCTCCATAAGATGGATCAGGGAGGGCCCCCTGGTATTTGTCAAGTGGATGAACACCAGGGAAACTATCATCTGTTCCACCATCCATGAAGCATACTCTAGCAACACTGTGCAGAGAAGGCAGAAGCAGAGAGATGGCTCCTGGACCCGAGTAGAGACCCCCTGTCCCACACCCGTTGCTGAGTACAAACGCACACATGAGTGGAGTTGATCTGTCAGTCGAGCTCATACAGTACTACTCTGTGAAGCACAAGACCTTGCGCTGGTACAGGAGTATATTTGCTCATTTCCTGGACATTGCCACTACCAACAGCTACATTGTGTACAAGGAAGTCTTTCTGTCATAACAGAAAAAGCCCATGACTTACAGAGCATTCATGGTGCTAAGCTCTGTGGCAAGCCTGGCCATACAAAATCTCCTGCCGGGCACCTGATGCTCATCTTCCTGTGTCCATTGGTGATGTCCAGGCAGCAAGCAGCAGCCAAAAGGCCGCAGCCACATCCAAGGCAAGAGAAAGGACACACCTTGGAAGTGCAAGCAGTGTCATTTTGCCCTTTGTCTATTACTGGATTTCTTAGATCTAATTATCTCATCACACAGTGCTCTAAAGTGAGTGACTTGCATTTCTAGGAAGACCAGATATTGTCCTGTACATTTTTGATATGTAACACATGGGATGCCATGTTATAACAAGTACATTTAAAAGGTGATTTAAGGAGACATTCAAAAATCGAGAAAATACCCTTAGACTCCAGAGGGTTAATGCTCAGGTTCTGTGACCTGAGCTGCTCCTATCTCTTGTATAGAAGAGGTGTGGACTGTGCATGCACAACTTATAACGAGAGTCAATGGGCAAAGATTCCTGCGCTCCTGGGATTTTCCACTGGGCGGAGTGGAAGAGCTTGTGACTTGAGGATGAAACCCTTGCTAACCTTGACAAAATATCTGAGTACAAAGAAGCAGCAGTCTCTTTCCTCTCTGGCTTCATTGTAAAAAACCATCCCCAGGCATCACTTTAGTTTGTCAAGTTACAGAGAGAGGTTTTCAGCGGCTTCTAAAAAACAATGAGGGAAAGGCTCCGCAGGGAAGAGGAACAATTGTCAACCAGGTGCTTTATGAGAAGGTTGTTGGCCATTGCTGTTTGTATGTGGTTGGAACTTAAACCTGCTAATATTTTTGTGTGTATAGTTTTGCAGGTTTGTGTGTTTAATATCTGTGTTTGTCTGTACAGTATGTTTGTCAAGGCTGTGACACCTTTTTTGTAGTTGTAGTAGTTATACATTTGCAACCTCCATTTTCGTGTTTATGTAAATAGTTTCTTAAATTGTGTGTCCGACTTAGGAGCCGACCGTCACGCCGGCGGGATCAGATCACGTTAACTTTTCAAGCTGGCGCCACATAAAAACAACAGTCCGGACAACATTTACGGCTGCTTCTGTCGAAAGTACTGGCTTGAAACTCTTTACCAGTCTTTGTTTCATGCAAATAGACTTAGTTAAAATGTAGATAAGATGATATAAGGTTGATACAAAAATACATTTTTCGAAGAGAGGCGGCGGGAGATGGAGAGAGAAGAAGATAGAAGAAGAGTGACGGCGGGAGACGGCGATTGAAGGAAAGTGACAGACAAACATTGAGAATTGAGAGATAGTTAGATAGATTTAGATGTTTGAAGATAAAACTCATATATTAGTAATGATGAAGAGAACTCTGAACGTGAGTCAAGCTATAAGCTTGTTTTTTGACATGAAGGAGGAGGAAGACCGATCCTCAGAGTCAGTGAGTGACCACTTGGATGATGAAGTGGAGGACCCTTCGTTTGTGATTGCGAGAGGTAAGAAATATTTCGTTATGAAAGCTTTTTAATACAGTATTGGGCCACATACAAGACATGCTTTTATAATAATAATATAATAATATATATACACAACTCTGGAAACAATTAAGAGACCACTGCAGCATTATCAGTTTCTCTGGTTTTAAAATGATTTTTTTTAACTACTGACAAAACGTCTCTGTGTTAGAATTCAAAAGACGCTGGAATGGTATGGCTGCCATACATGTAGTGATAAAAATGTAACAAAAATCTGGAGTGGTCTATATTTTTTTCAGAGCTGTATATATACATATAAATAATGACAGTGAATATTATATAAGTAAATATATATTTTACATGTTTTATCGTCATGTACATGTACAGAGATGATGAGCAGCCTGTACAATCAACTGGGACACAGAGTAGGCATGGGAGAGGACGTGGGAGAGTAAACCAGTCCAGGTGAAGATCTCAACAAGCCCAGGCAGTACAGCCACACCAAAGCTCTCAGCCCTGGCAAACAGCTGCTGAGCCTGATACTGCCCCACACACCAGTAGGTTTGTGCCCCGCAGAACACCAGTAGCCCAGATGATCCGTCACCCCTGGACTGTTTCCAGTTGTTCTTCACCAGGGATACGATGAGAAAACTCTGCATGAACACCACCGCTTTGCAGACAAAAAAACAAAATAAGGGGAGAAAGTATAAGTGGGTCGATGTTGGTATTCAGGAACTCTACAAATTCCTCAGGCTCCTCATATACACCGCCCTGGTGCCTTTGTCTTGTATACATGACTATTGGAAGCAACACCACATCTGGTCTGTGCCGTTTCCAGCCATGGTCCTGACAACAGACAGATTCAGGGCTCCTATGTGGAATATCCACCCCAGTAATTCAGAGGAGGATGTAGAAAATGACAGGAAAAAAGGAACACCACTTCATTTTGAGCACCAGGAAAAGCGCTATACAAATCAAATGTATTATTATTATTATTATTATTATCGATTGATCAGGGTCAAGCCTCTCATTGATGACATCAGAAGTGCCTGCCAGGCTCATTATCACCCAATGAAGGATTTGGCTGTGGATGAAAGGATGGTAGCCACTAAGGCTAAAACTGGCATGACTCAATACATGAGGGACAAGCCCACAAAATGGGGGATGAAGCTCTTCGTGCTGGCTGTGTCAAGGAATGGCTACACAATTAATTTCAATATTTATCATGGGAAAGCACACACTGCACATGGACTCTCCTACAGATGTAGGACCTAATTTCGGACGTCCCTACCGCAGTGGGGCCGTGATCAGCACGGCGTCGGCCCTCGCTGAAAGGAAAACACCCTGCATTACTTGATACGCCCCCTTGATCAATTATAATGAAACCAGCTGCAATGGATCATGGATCCACAAGGGGGAGCAGTGATTAAAAAGCTGCCACACTGGAACTCATGTGAAATAAACAGCTGATAGATCTACAGCAGGGGTCACCAACCTTTTTTAGGATGAGGGCTACTTTCAAAAAATAAGACAAGTCGGGGGCTACTTTTACTCCTCTTTTTTTTGTTTTTTGCAGTGTATATATTTAGCACATTTTAACATTATGATATGCTTACCTTTAACCTTTGTGTGCTGTTTGGGTCTGTGGGACCCGTTTTCAGTGTTTACTAAAATAAAATGTATGCAATTTAATTATTTTAACCTGCTTTATTTGGGGTGGACCTCTCCTCCTCTAGGGGGGTCCGGGGCATGCACCCCCGGGAAGATTTATTTTTAAATGTTGAAGTTAAATGCATCAATCTGGTGCACTTTGAGCACCAAATGAATTGATGGATACAGCTCTCAACACTCAGATGAAAGGGAGCTGTATACTTTTCAATAATCCAAACATCTTTAGAATATGATCACAACCAATAACAAATCATTTAACCTCTTTAGCCCCACGGACCCGCCGAAGGGGCCGAAATCACAACATCTGCAAGCAAAAGTGTCTGAGCGCTTCTTAAGATTTAATAATCTATGAATGTTTCATATCTATGTAACGGGAAGAAACTCAGCTAACTGATCTTTTTTTTTTTTTTTTTTTTTTAAAACCTCAAAGCTAACGCTGAGCCTCTGAATTGGCCACACATAAAAATCTTAAGGCCGTTAGCACAGAACTCTAGCTATACCGATCGATATACTTATTGGATCTGCACAAACAAGTTTAGATAACATCCTGAGATTCCACAGATTATAGAAATATAAGGATCATCACTGAGCGACCAGAACTCGTGACAGGGGAAGCAAATACGGACAACACACAACGTAGCAAAACACGGAGATATGCTCACCTTAGCTGTTATTCTGATCAAAAGTCGTGTTCAATGGCATTAAAACGAGAAAAAACGCGGCTGAAGGTTAATCCATAGTTTCATCCAATGTATCTGTCACTTTGAAAAAATTATTGATAATCCATAATTCCATTTTTATGCAAAAAACGGAGAATCAAAATGAGCTACTAATGGTAGCCACCAGAGGTTAGCGCAGCTTCCGGTTTTTCTACACGTCACTATCACTCCTTATTTGGTAACCTGTGTGTGTATGTGGAACTTTCCCTTGATTTCCATTGGCTCTGACGGTTAGAAAGAGATGTCAATCATCAAAATCGACCAAGGGGGGCCAGAGATAGGTCAAATCCATCCAAATGACCCCAGAAGGTTTTTTTTTTGTGCTAAATCTCTCTAAAAAGGTCAAATGTCACTTATTTGCATCAATCTTGATACAGGTACTTATTATATGTTGTTCTTTGGATTCCTAAAGCTTTTAGTCTACTAACCCATCATCCGAGGGTAGTTTTCACTACAAGTAAAAAAGAATTTTTGGACGGACACTATAATTTACAGTTTTTTACTATGTTCAATCTGAATTTTCTTTAAAATAAAAAACATCTATTGATTCTGACTTTTCTACATCCAACTCAAAGGTTTATCATTACTTTGAGAAAAAAGATTATTAATTTACCCCTTTTAGAAGTGAAGTTATGGTCATTTGTTCTGGAAATGTCATTTTCGAGCCTGAAATCTGAAAAACAGGCTTGGGGCTTATTAAACTTGTTTATTCTTATCTTATGTTACCTAGTTAGCATTCTTTCTTTCCATTTATGCATATTTTACTAATCACTCCCCTTTTAAACTGTTTTTTGTTTTTTTTACTGTCCTATAGTCAGTGGCGGCGCCAGAGTATTTTTGTTGGGTAATCTATGGTAGGGCTAACCCATACAGTGGTGGGCTCAAGTCAGTATTTGCAATGTAATTACATACACGCTATATCGCCCCCCTTGACAGTGAAACGCCACGCGTGAGGTTTAGATTATTTCCCTGTCTCAATCAAAATGGAACAGTATGAAATAAAACGGCACATTTGTCTTGTAGTAAATAAAAAGGGATCACTGTGAACGTGACGTATGATAGTACACGTTGAAGATCCAATGGGGATACTGAATGGCGGTTCCGATTGATCTCTTCAGTAATGCATGACGCAGACCCAACGTTTCGTTGCTCTGATTGGCTGTAGGTCTATTCAAATTGCATTCGGAGGCATTTTGATCTGACCGTGGCCGCGCTGATATTATAACGCCAGAGAATTTCCACACCTTTAGTGTATGAAACTCCCCCAGTACTTAGACTATTCCTTGCACCCCTCTTCTGATTAGGATCAGTTTGTGTGTTGTGGACACGACCCGTATATTTTCGCAAGCCGTTTTCTCAACATTTTGCATTTTGCTTATTATTTAATTTAATTTGCTTACTTTAACATCATTTTTCATGGTGGGGCTAAGGTGGGGCTAAGCCATTTCTTGGTATGGCTGTAGCCTACCCCAGCCATACCCCAGCGCCGCCACTGCCTATAGTACACATTGGAATGATTTCTTACTTTACTTTATCTCTCTCGCTCGCTCTCTCTCTCTGTCTCGCTCTCTCTGGCTCGCTCTCTCTCACTCTCTCTCTCGCTCGCTCTCTCTCTCTCTCACTCTCTCTCTCGCTCGCTCTCTCTCTCTGTCTCGCTCGCTCACAGAGGCTGTGTGCTCCTCCGTGGCGATGACGGCTTGCGTTAAAAAATAATAATAAACATATTTGTAAAGTGGGGGGACACAAACGGGATTTCGAAAAGTGCGGGGGACATGTCCCCCCTGTCCCCAGTGGAAATTACGCCGTGTGTGTGCGTCAAGTGCAATAAATATACAAGTTGCAACACACACAGAGTAAAACTCTGCCCCTCATGTGCTGTATAGGCTGGCACGACTAGGCTGTTCAATGGGGCTGATGTGTTGTGTAGAATCTGCCAGAAGGAAAATCACGGTCACACTCCTTATGAAGCGGGGAGGTGCCACATTGCTTTTCTTCCTGACTGCAACGCTGGTCCCGCAAATAGGCAACGCAATCGGTTTGTTTTTTCATCAGGAAATGCAGCCCGGCTCAAACAAACGATTTTTAATCATCATCCTCACGGTCATTTAATGTATCATATGTTTGCCGAATTGACAGGAAACCACTAACAAATATGAATTTGCTGTAGTCAACTTCATTAAAACTTTATTAACGTGCCTAAACTCAGTAATTCACAAAAAATAGGTTTATTTTTAATGGAGCCTCGTCATCTCACAACAAGTGGGATTTATCTTTTATTACTGTAGCATATTGTTTTTTATTCCCATTGTCACGGATATAATTATATTCTGCATTGAACAGTGGCGAGCCGTCAAGGCCCTCTAGACCCCTAAGATATTCTAAAAAATAATATTTGAAAACATTAAGAAAGAAAAAAGAAATTTCAAATATTATTTTAGTTATATTTTTCATTAGTTTTACCAAAATAACTTGATTTAATTGTATTTAACACTAGAACCGCCAGAGGTCGCTGTATACCTAAAACCGCCAACGGGTCAAATTTACCCCGCTATTGATTTTCAATGTACAATGTTCTTTTATTTATCATGTAGAACAGTGAGTTTTGATCGCACAGGGATGAAACTTATACCAATAGAATCTGTGGACTCTCAGCTTTTCATATGATATAGTTTGTGCAGATAGCATGAAGTATAAAATATCGCTACCAGTGCTGATTTAAACGCTTGGTGTTAGACTTGTGTTTTGGTTAGGTACAAATCTCTCTATCTCTCTCTTTATCTATCTATAACTATCTATCGATCTATCTATAATTCTCTCTCTCTCTCTCTCTCTCTCTCTCTCTCTCTCTCTCTCTCTCTCTCTCTCTCTCTCTCTCTCTCTCTCTCTCTCTCTCTCTCTCTATCTCTCTATCTCTCAATCTATCTATCTCAATCTATCTATCTATAAGGAACCGCAGTAGACAAAAGGCGTTGCTATAGCAACACATCATGTTTACGCTGCATTTTCTATGAGGTAAATATTAGACACACTTTCAGGAAAAGTCACGGACTGGGAGACTTTAATATTTTATTGAAAAAAAGTTACATACAATCAAAAAACAGCCGCGGGTAAAATTGACCCGTTGGCAGTTCTAGGGTTAAAATAACATTTCCAAAGAAATAAATCCTTCGAATCTGCCTGTTCAGTTTCTGTTTGAATGTGACAATGTGATATTAAATGAAAGAAGCTCGTCTCTGCGAGTTACTGTGAAGACAGGAGCTGATAGGTGGTCCTGCTGTAAATTCACAGAGGGCCCGCTATAGTAACTCAACGAGAGAGTAATGTCAAATGACAGTACAATTGACCAATCATATCATCCCTCTAAATGGGTGGGCTTTATTTTCGCGGACTTTATGACAAGTTCCGCCCGCTGTAAAACCCGGAAGTAAGCTGCTGGTTCCCTCGTCAACAAAGCGATGGGATTTCTCCATAGGGTTTTGGAAAACAGCTCGAAATAAGGTCTGTGGAAAACGAACCTGTTAGATAAATGCACGTTTTGTTCAGCCGGATAATATCCACATGTCTACCCTACTTTTATAAATTTCGAATCATAAATCTAATCGATAGATTTATGATCGATAGATTTCTGATTAGCATAAGTTCGTTCATGATGGCTCATGTCAGTGATAGTGATGACATCGTTGCGAAATTATTAACCGAGTCATTTTCAAGATTGAGTTACAATGATAAACTGGAGTGGCAAAGGATCAGCTGCATGACCCGCCATCAAGTGCTTCATCCAAAAGGACAGGAGGATGGACTTTATGTTTAAGTGATTTGATCATCAGAGGTAGGCCTAAGTCATGTTCAATGTGGGTCGCCGTGCCGACTTAATTCATTTTGAATTGTTACTTGGCTGTGGGTGCCCTGTCATGATAGGTGTTTATATAAATGGTGTTGTTTTGTGTGGTAGAGGGTCGCTGTCATTGATGCGTTTTGCACCCCGGGCCGTTGTTTTGATATTACGCTGAAGTATACGCTGTGACGTAATAACTCTTCTTTTTTTTCGAGGGAAGGGGGGGGGGGGTCAGAGGGCCTAGGTATAAAAGTCACGGCTTTCCACTGCATCCGACGGGAGGAAATGCAGCCCGGCTCTCACTACCGATTTTTAATCATAATTTAATCATCATCTTCACTATAATTTAATGTAGTAGGCTATCATATGTGACCCGCTCTATCGAAATCAGTCAGAAGTCGCAACGGCTCATTTCAAAATAAACGTGGATTTGTGTAAAAAAATAGTTTTTCGGGGTTCGGGTGTTTTGTTTGATTTTAAACAAACAAAGTCTTGGCTTTCAGAATATGAAACTTTTATTTCCAAAATCACACGATGAATACATTTTTGAAGCTTCTAAAGGGAAGATGACAGCCCTCCCTCGCCACTATGCTGTTCCGCAGCGCAGCTTCCCCTCCCACCGCCTGAAATTATGAATGTAAGGCGTATTGTAATCATAGATAACACGGCAGGGTCCGTTACAGTTTGTTTTCATCTGATTTCAATTAAACAAAGTCTTGGCTTTCAGAATATTAAACTTGTTTCGGCAAAATCAGATGATAAATACAACTTTGAAGCTTGTAACGGCATAATTACAAGCGGAGAACGGAGTAACTTAACGTCACAGCAGGCATAACAGCCGGCTTTTCTCGTGATTGTTTTCCCCGGGAAACAAACACAATACACACAAACGCAAAATTACACAAACACACACACACGTATACACACACACACATTCGCGAGCTTCCCCCAGACCAGTAATCCAAACGAAAATATCTTCCCTCCGTAGTATTTTGATCATTTGCTCCGCTAATAATCAATCAGATCGATGGATTCCAGAGAAGAGGAAACTTTAAAGGCCTTTTTCTCAAAGTGATGACTCGGTGACAGTCATTATATAATGTGTCATATTTTGCTTAATATTTGGAGTACAACAACAATCAAATGATATGGACATTTTAGGATGAATTGTTGTTGAGTTGTAGCCTAGTTTGGGCAGTGTTCCATGTGAGGATGAATTGTTGTTGAGTTGCAGCCTAGTTTGGGCAGTGTTCCATGTGAGGATGAATGTTGTTGAGTTGCAGCCTAGTTTGGGCAGTGTTCCATGTGAGGATGAATGGTTGTTGAGTTGCAGCCTAGTTTGGGCAGTGTTCCATGTGTTGTCAACAAATGAATTAGTTTGAAACTTTTGATCGGTATCGACAATGCTCATTGATCAGACTTTTATTTTGAAAGCAGTTCCTGCAATGTTCAGACACATTATTTATTTATTTTTTAAATAAAGGTGAATGCATTCTTGTATTATTATTACTCTACAAGCATAATCTGTTACATATTTTATCTTTTAATTTTGGCCGTCTTTTCCCACTAACATGGTCCTTATGTCCTCTACAGTGGACGTACTGTAAAATTCAAAAATAAAGATCTATTAAAAAAAGTCTGAATTGCAAGATGGTTTTTTTAACCCTAAATAGGTAGGAAAAAAAAAAAAAAGGAAATTGGAAGGCATTTTTTTCCTCGGGTCCCAGGAGGATAACAAGCTCGTGAAAAAACAAGAGTTGTCAACGAGGCTTCTCACGTAGCTGGTACACCAAAAAGGCTTGGCTAGCTGGATGCAAACAGGTAAACGCTGTCTTTTGTTTCCTATGCTTACTCTTCAAACAGCCGGGGACAGATACTATGTGCCCGTGGACTGTGACAGGGATAAATGATATGAAGCATTTGTCCGTGCATAAAGGCACACATGACAAGTGCCGTTAAGCTAGCCATGCTAGGCAAAGCTAACATAGCCACACAGCTGGATCAAGGGTACAGGATTGCTGTGAAAAAGCACAATGAAGAAGTGGAAAAGAACATGCACGTCTTGTCGAAAATAATTGATTGTTAGACATTTTGTGGGGGCTTTCACTTGGCTTTGCGTGGCCACGACGAGACTGATGCATCCGACAACCCCAGCGTTTTTCGGGGTTTATTTGATCTAGTGGCCTCGTTAGATAGCGTGTTGCAGGAGCACCTTAAAACGGCTAGCGTTTTCAAAGGCACCACAAAGACGGTGCAAAACAAACTTTTGGACTGCATGTTGTCAGTTTCTAAAGATTACATTCTGGAGGAAGTAAAAAATGCTAATTATCTAGCTATTCAGGCAGATGAGACAACTGACATTTCAACCCACTGCCAGTTAGTGCTTGTGTTACGGTACATCGACCCGCATAACAACGTCCAAGAGCGTTTTATTTTTGTTCATCCCTCTTCAGAATGCGAATGCTGACACAGTTGCCACCGCGCTGATGGAGAGGCTGGGCCCTATCCTCCCCGATGGACAACAGGGCAAACTAATCGCCCAAGCCTATGGCGGTGATGAGGGGAGCTAAAGGTGGAGTTCAGCGGAAAGTAAAGGATGTGTACAGTAGTGCGCACTACGTCCACTGATATGCGCATCAGCTGAACCTCATTATGCAGCAGGCAACATCCCACATCCCCAAGATAAGAACATTTTTTTCAGACCTGGATTTGCTGCATTCTTCTCCAGGTCATTTAAGCGAACTGCGATTCTGGATCAAGTGGTGGCACACAGACTTCCTGGCACTTCCACATCAAGATGGAACTTTCACAGTCGTGCTGTTAACACTGTCTATGAGCACAAGGAGAACATCCTAAGGTGTTTCCAGACAATCAGAGACTCAGGTGACTTTGATCCTATAACATTGAGAGAAGCCAGGGGCTTTGTGAGAATGATGGAAGATGAAGTTTTTTGCTTTTTCCTGACATTGTTCCACAAGATCATGCCAGATGTAGACATGCTGTTTAGCCAACTGCAGAAGAGGAACATCGACTCTGTCTACATCACAGGACTCATCGAGAAGTTCACCAGCAGCATACAAACAATCAGGTAAATCATTATTTACAATGGCTGAGAAATGCTTATTATAGGAAATCTGTGAAACCTAAATGTGATTTAGCTGAACACAATAGACCAACTCATACATACTTATTTAAATATCTTAAACAGGCTAACTGGAAATGTATATATTATATAACGTTTATAAGGTGTATCTCTGACTACTATTTCAAATAGTCAAACCTAATTTGTCAATTCTTGCCACAATGAGTAATTTTACATGGTTACTTGTGGTTTGGATCAGGGACTCCATTTCTTCTGGTGAATACAGTGGATCTGTGCTGCAGCCGCCCACAAAGAAACGGAGGGCACTTGGACATGAAGAGCAACAGCTGTTGGCTAGAGAGGTAAGCAGTAATAGGAACGTGTTCTATGACCAAAAGCTCCTTTCATAATATAGGTAATTTCATATCACAATAATGATACATTTCACAATAAAGCCCATTTTCTGTAAATTCAATAAATAGGTAGGCTAGTTAAAATATCCACATGGAAAGGCCTATTGCTTATTACATTCTGAATTGTATACACTTAAAAAGGCCTAAACTGCAAAAAGTGTCCCACAGTCAAAGGGGATCAAGACAGATCAGAAAAGGTTTAGGCCTCCAGAAGCAACCACAGTGGACAGAAAGGGCCCAACAATGAATGAATGTGTTGAGTGAGGTGTCCAGAGCCTCCTTTCCTTTTCTAGTGAGGCTCTAAAAGTGGAGCCTTTGGTGTTTTTTGTGCTTTCAAATAACAAAAATGACCTTTCTTATCAGACACATTTTGCCTGTGTACAGCCCGTGTATAAAAAAGGTGTGTATGTGCAGGATTATGTATCTCTCCTACCCAATGTGTATGAAATGGCAGAATGTACCGTGCTGTATGGATGTATGTGTGTGTATAGCATGCTCACATATGTTCACTGCTGTGTTTTATTAGTTTTCCGGGCCTCACACCTGTCCAGGGTTCCTGCAGGTTTCGCAAACTCAAATTTAAGACTTTTTAAGACCTTTTTAAGACCACTTTGAATAGAATTTAAGACCTATTTCATGGAAAGAAAGTATGAAGGAAAATTGCTATGAAAGAAGAAATACGTCCCATAATTACTTACAAAGTAAATGTATTCATGTTCAACATAAGAACGATGACTGAACATAACAGCATAACAGTACAGAACTGTGTTAGACAAAAAGTGTGTGTGTGTGTGTGTTAGGGCTGTGCAATTAATCGTATTTTAATCGCAATTACGATTTTGGCCTGCCACAATTACGAAAGCAACATAATCGAAAAAAACGATTATTTAGCTAGGTTGTGACAGTGCACTACAACATATTTGATCTAATTCATTTTAGTCTAATTTATTTGTATTTATCATATTTATATATATTTAGTAGCTTGTGGAAGTGCGCTCCAAAATATTTGTTGATCTTGTTTATTGGTATTTATTATTTTGATATTATTTATTTAAATGTATCATTTATTTAATTTATTTTTGTATTGGTTTTTCAGTTGAATTATACGTTCAGGGTAATCAACAGTTACAAAGATACTGTTCAAATTATTATTTGTTTTAAAATTCAATAAATGGATGTTTTCAAAGTCATAATAATAATCGTGATATCAATTATTGACCAAAAATAATCGTGATTATGATTTTTGCCATAATCGGGCAGCCCTAGTGGGTGTGTGTGTGTGTGTGTGTGTGTGTGTGAGAGTGACAAGAGCTATATTCAGAGCTCTGCTGCCTTGGCTACAATCTGTCATCGTTGCTGTTGTATGATTGGTGTTTAGCTACGGTATTTAGCGTCTACAGCACCTCCGCTTTTAGGGTTGACGCAGACCCAAACGTCGCCCGGAGGTCCCCCGGTGTTGTTGCGGGAGCTGCTGCACTAGCTAACGCTGCACTAGCTAATGCTACATTAGCAAAACAAACGCTAATTTATTTTTGCAAAAGGTGCAGCGGGCTTCAAACACGTTCCCTCCACTGGTTTCAACCAAGCACTAAATTCCATGTTTTCCAACCAAATACGGTTGAACTTACACTTCCCCATATTTATTTGTAAGTAGATTTGAAGATACATGAGTTTCTGACTGCCGCTAGCTGAAGCTTGGTTGCTAGGTTACTAGCTGGGTGTTCTCCAATAAGGGGCCGGGGGAAACAAAGTTAGTGATTACTGGTTCCATGTTGATTTATTTCAATACAAATTGTTGGGGGGAACTGAAAGGCTCTTACCGTACTGGTTACTTTGCAGCCCGGACATTTCCCCCAAAACACATTTAGACGCGATCGCTACACAGAAGTATCTTTCAAATCCGATCATTTTTAAGACCTTCTAAATCATATTTAAGACCTTTCTTATTTTTTTGGTCATATTTAAGACCTTTTTAAGGCCTTAAATTCAGATTATCAAATTTAAGACTTTTTAAGACCCCGCGGGAACCCTGCCTGTCTCTGTGCCTTGACATTTGTGTGTTTTATGTGTATTCTCAAAGGGACACATTCAATGACACCCGCTGCAATACATTATCTGCGGAGCCTCGTTGACAACATCTTTGCTCTCAGCAGGGGTCCTGCCTGTAACTGACACATAAACCAACAGATACACACACACACACACACACACACACACACACACACACACACACACACACACTTCATCTTAGTTCCTGTGATCCCATTTGGCTTTGTACATAGTTGTATTTTGATGTAGATTATTGTATATAGTTGAGTTTTGACAGAAAAAGAAACTAGATTTGTTGCCTTAATGCTCTGTTTTCTAATATTTCTGTGTTTCTGAACCACGTCTGTGTCTGCAAATAATGCTCATATTTAGTATTTAGTCTCCTGATTTTAAATGGGAATTAAATAATTTAAGTGTTCCCAAAGCACCGGTGTTCTGCAGTTTGTGTGGGCCTACTGTACTGTTGCACAGTTTATACTGTAGAAACTATGTCCAGGACAAGGTGTTTGGAAGTTTTGGAAGATTCATAGCTAACCACACTCAAGATCATGGAGGTATTAATCAGTTTTCTCATATTTTTAAGCCTCAATTTGTCCTTTCCCCCCCCCTCTCTCTAACATCACCAGAAGTCATAATTTAAGGGGTTATTTCTAAAATAAATCTTCCGGGGGAGGATCCCCCCAGACCCCTTGTTTTGTCACCGGTCTCCTCAGCGCCGCCTAAATTATTTTCCACCAGCCGCCACTGTTGGTATGTTATTGTTAACACATTATGGATTCAATGTCTTGCAAAGAAACCTACACTGGACCATGAACCATCATGGAATAAGTTTTAATTATAGTCCATATCTTGTGCACATGCTTGAATTTCCCTGCATGGATCTTTGTTGTTATGTTGAGGCTATTTACAGTCAGAGGTTTCTGGATTACAGAGCACAGTTTCAGTGGCTGCTGGTCTACGAGGTCAACACCAAACCTCAAGGCTGCGTTCCAACTCCCAACTGCACGTAGGCCTCTGAGGATGATGATTTAACCTGTTAAGCCCCAAGCCTGTTTTTCAGGTCTCATTCTCGAAAATGACATTCCCAGAACAAATGACTATATCTTCACTTCTAAAAGGGGTAAATTAATAATCTTTTTTCTCAAAGTAATGATAAACCTGTGAGTTGGATGTAGAAAAGTCAGAATCAATATAGAATTTTTTTATTTTAAAGTAAATTCAGATTGAACATGGGTGAATTTGCCATATCTCTGGCCCCCCTCGGTCGATTTTGATGATTGACACCTCTTTTGAACCGTTAGAGCCAATAGAATCGAAGGGGAAGTTCCTAAATCCACCTACACGTTACCATTGAGGAATGAGAGTGATGCGCACGCAGCTTGCCCAAACCGAAAGCTATGTTACACTCTGAAAACTGAAAACTAGGTTATAGCCATAAATATGATGATAGATTATCAGTAATCATTTCAAAGGGACACAGAGACATTGGATTAACCTTCAGCAGCGTTTTTATCGTTTTAATGCCATTGAACAGAACTTTTGATCAGAAAAACAGCAAAGGTAAGACATATTTGCCGTTTTGTAAAGCTACGTGGTGTGTTGTCTGTGTTTGCCTTCGCTGCACTGAGTGATGATACTTATACCTCTAGAATATGTGGAATCTCAGCTTTAATCTGATATCTTGTTTGTGCAGATCCGATAAGTAATAAAGTATTTCTACCGTGAGTTCTGTGCTAAGTGCGTAAGCATTTTTTCGCTCAGGGCTAATTCAGAGGCTTGGCGTTAGAGTTGTGTTTCGTGTAGGAAAAAATTGTTCATATCGTCAGTTAGCTGAGTTTCCCCGTTAAGTGGGTATGACACATTCATAGTTTGTTAAATGTTAAGAAGTGACTTTTATACCTTAAAAATGAATTAAGTCGGCACGGCGGCCCACATTGAAAATGACTCAGGCCTACCTTTGATGATCAAATCACTTAAACACAAAGTCCATCCTCCTGTCCTTTTGGATGAAGTACTTGATGGCGGGGTCATGCAGCTGATCCTTTGGCACTCCAATTTATCATTGTAACTCAATCTTGAAAATGACTCGGTTAATAATTTCGCAACGATGTCATCACTATCACTGACATGAGCCATCATGAATGAACTTATGCTAATTAGCTACTTCCCCCTAGCTTGACCCGTTGTTATAACACACATGCATAAACTTCACAGCGGGCGGAACTTGTCATAAAGTCCGCAAAAAAAGCCCACCCATTTAGAGGGAAGATATGATTGGTCAATTGTACTGTCATTTGACATTACTCTCTCGTTGAGTTACCCTAGCTGGCCCTCTGTGAATTTATAGCTGGACCACCAATCACCTCCTAACTTCACAGTAACTCGCAGAGATGGCCAAAGGAGCTTCTTTCATGTAACCCTTCACATTCCAACAGAAACTGAACAGGCAGATTCGAAGGATTTATTTCTTTGGAAATGTTATTTGAAATACAATTAAATCAAGTTATTTTGGTAAAACTAATGAAAAATATAAAAAGAATTATAGAATATCTTAGGCCCAGGGCCCTGACGGCTCGTCACTTCTCAGACGCTGTTTCTTGCGGATGTTGCGTTTTTTCCCCTGCCCGCAGGGCCGTGGGGCTTAACAGGTTAAAGCATTTTGGTTCAATCAGGATGAGGTCCGATCTGGGAGAATTCTCTTCGTGAGTTTATTCTACTTTTGTTAAAGAGTGTTTAGCATAGCGTCGGAGGCAGGCCCTCGTTCATTCCTACGTCATATTGTCAGTTAAGCTTAGGAAGGTTCCTAACAGAGTAATATGACCTGGAACCTCAGTGGCAGCCATGATAAGGGTTGTTCAGATTCTCTAGAGTCTAGATCAGGGGTTGGCAACCCTAGGCACGCGTGCCACCATTGGCACGCGGTACCATAACTAGTGGCACACTAGGAATAAGTGGAATAAGTGTGCAAAATATTTAAATTGTATTTTCGGATCCTGAACGAGACCGCCGCCAGAGCGCGTCTCCCCGTTACCTGCAGAAGGAAGCCATGCACGCAACGCAGCGCAGAAGGATAACTTCTAGACCCCGCTCTCTTTAACTCCAGTCGACTTTCTGCTGCTTTCCTCCATGGTGAACGATCAGGGGTGTAGTGCTGCCGGAGCACACTGGAACGCCGCTGCGGCACTTCACAAATTGCACTACCCATAAGGAGCTGTACACATGCCGCAGTTTTTGCGTGGCTGTGTCTTTAGTTGAAAGCCCAGTGGCGATCTGCTCATCTGTCATCGAAAATAATATGCTACAGTACAGTACAACTACTCCTGGGTCTCTGTGTGTCATTCAAGCTCGGCTCTGTGTGTGTGGCACGATTGTGTGTGAGTGAGCAAGCGAGCAAGAGAGAGAGAGAGAGAGCGGTACCGGGGATTATTGCTGTTAGCTAGCTATGCTAACAGATATAAGGAGCTTTTTCTACAACCAGGTGGAAGAGAGCTCTCTCCTGTCAGACTGAGAGGCTCAAATAACCTCAGCTCAGGTGAGGAAAAGGCACACCTTTATATGATCATAATAGTTATAAAAAAATAAGAGAATAAATGAAAAACAGGTATGAAATACTATATGACAGTAAAACAAGTATACAGTTTAAAAGGGGAGTGATTTGTAAAATATCCATAAAGAAAAAGAAAATCTGTTTAGAGATCTGTTTCATATGGGTGTTGACAGATGTATCCATAGATCTATAAATGTTGCTCTAAGTGCACCAGGTTGATGCTTTTAACAAAAAAAAAGCCTGCCTGTTTTGTGATAAATCGGATGTGGATGTTTTCATATGGATGGGAGCATACTTGGTGCTCATGTTTCTGTTTGTTACATTTAATTCACCCGTTTTGACATTTGCTGTTAACACACTGCAAGTTTATTGCTGAAGATGGGTGCTTAATCATCATTGGTGATTAGTGATTTCAACTCAGATGTGAAGGATGGCTGCTTTCTTTTAAATGTTGCTATGCACTTTGATGTAATAAAATTACAGACCCGTTGGAAATGTTGATGTGATGTCATAATTGCAATTAATGATAATCTTAATGTGGACTGATCACATTTTTTTTTTTAAATGGCACTTCATATCAAAAAGGTTGCTGACCCCTGGTCTAGATGATAGGAAAGGTGCTTCAATACTTCATTTATAATCTCCTTTAGAGTTAGAATCGGTTTTAATACCAAGTGGGTTTAAACCATAGACTGTATATATAAATGGACGTAGTGTCCGTGACGTCACCCATAGGTTTCTGCAGAGTTGCAGAGAAGCCCTTAGGCGGAGTCGGCCACTGCCATCTCGACAGTGACGTCAGAGTCTAACTCCCGCCTGCTCCAGCCTGATCCAAATACGGGCAAAGAGGCGCTACCCAGGCGGGACCGGCTGCCACCGAGCTGGAAGCTCCACAGCTAGCTGAGGTGAACAAGCTAAGCTAACAATGCTCAGTAGTGCTGCTCTGTGATGCTAGCCGGCTAACTTACATCTGTTGCTCCCGGTCTGCACATTTTACGTTGCTTAAGGTAAGTGAACATGAAACTATTCAGTAAAACTTCAATAATAATCTAAGGTTTTGAGATAATACTTGCATACAAATCTTAAAATGCCTTCAGGTTTCTAAAATATATAATATGTGGTAAATTCAACAGTGAACCCAGCAAAGATTCACATTTTTGCATGATTTTAGTTATTGACAGTGGCGAGCCGTGACTTTTATACATAGGATACGATGTCATCACTATCACTGACATGAGCCATCATGAACGAACTTATGCTAATCATAAATCTATCGATCATAAATCTATCGATTAGATTTATGATTCGAAAATTATAAAAGTAGGGTAGACATGTGGATATTATCCGGCTGAACAAAACGCGCATTTATCTAACAGGTTCGTTTTCCACAGACCTTATTTCGAGCTATTTTCCAAAACCCTATGGAGAAATCCCATTGCTTTTTTGTCGAGGGAACCAGCAGCTTACTTCCGGGTTTTAGGACGCGTCACTGCACCACTTTATTATACACATTAGGGGTGTAACGGTATCCGTATTCGTCCCGTACCGTCACGGTTCGGACGTCAAGGTTCGGACGTCACGGTTCGGACGTCACGGTTCGGTGCATGCAGTCACACGACGAATACTCCTTTTTTTTTACGAGTGGGAAAAAAGTCTGTCATTCAGGGCAGTATCCACTACACTATATATAATCCAGGGGGCGGTATTGCGCCTAAAAGCTGTTTGCCAGCCGCCCTTAAACAACAAATGAAGAAGAACAAGAAAACACAACAAAATGAACAAAATACAAGAAGAAGAAAAGTTAGTATTGCGAGTTCAGATAACACACAGGAGCTAGAAGACCCACCTGCTTCTTTTAAATCAGCTGTGTGGGAACATTTTGGGTTCCCTGTGGACTACAATAACGATGGAGTGCGAGTGGTGGATCGGACGAGGACGGTGTGCCGGCGTTGTTCGACAGTGGTGCGGTATGCTAATGGTAACACACGCCAAACATGCTAAATCATATCAGAAGGCATCACCCAGATTTGCCAGTCACCGGGGCCCGGCAAAAGACAACAGCAGTTCAACATCTTATCCCCGCTGTTTTTAAGAAGCCAATAGACATGAAAGCCGAGAGACCAAAATAAATAACGGAAGCTTTTGGCATATATTTTTCAACGGCTATGCTGCGCCCTTATGCAATAGTAGAGGACCCCGGCTTTTATTGATTGTGATTGAAAGTGATTGAAACACTATCTTATTATTTATTTTGTAATATTTTCAAGACATTCTTTTTAGTTTTACAGCTTATTGAACCTTTTTGTTTGACATCAGCCATTATAGATAATATGGCCATCTGAGTGTGTGTGGTACTGTTTGTGGTTTGTTTTTAACTGTGTAATACAGTTAATTATTCAAAATGTTAGAGTTCCTTATTTTTAAACTGAAACTTCCACTACTGTTCAAAATAAATAAAAAACAAACCTGGAATTATGCATTTGGGACTTTTTTTTGCTTTTTCTTGTTGTACCGAACCCGTACCGAACCGTGACCCCCAACATACCGAACCGTGAATTCTGTGAACCGTTACACCCCTAATACACATGCATAAAGTCCGCGAAAATAAAGCCCACCCATTTAGAGGGAAGATATGATTGGTCAATTGTACTGTCATTTGGCATTACTCTCTCGTTGAGTTACTATAGCTGGCCCTCTGTGAATGTACAGAGGGACCAACAAGCTCTCCCGTCTTCACATAACTCGCAGAGACGGCATTTAACCCTTCACATTCCAACAGAAACTGAACAGGCAGATTCGAAAGATTTATTTCTTTGGAAATGTTGTTTTAAATACAATTAAATCAAGTTATTTTGGTAAAACTAATGAAAAATATAACTAAACATTTTTTTAAAAGAAACAATTTTTTTAAATAATTTTTTTTTTTTTTTTAATGTTTTCAAATATAATTTTTTAGAATATCTTAGGCCCTCAGAGAGGGCCCTGACGGCTCGCCACTGGTTATTGATTTTTTGCTGTCACTTAATTATACTTTTAATAAATTCAAGTCAAGCTTAGTAACATGTGATGGTAGCTAGTTATGGCGCGTTTCCACTACAGCGCGGAGCCCGGTTTAAGAGGGCTGTGACGTCAGCGGCCCGACTTTGGTTGCGTTTCCACTTGGCCTAGTACCGGCCTGCGGGTCCTAATTCACAGTTTTTCTGGCCTCATAAAATCGTGGTTCTAGGGCCAGGAACAACCAGGCTGAGTTGTGACGTCAACACTCTCGACTGCTGATTGGTCAGAGAGAATCGTCACAATCGGCGCGCGAGATAATCCCTAGCGTCGCATATATATATAGCGAAGCTTGCAGCATTTTTATAAACAGCATTTTTGTCAACAGAGGAGCTAAAATGGCAAAGAAAAGCACGCCGTGGTTGGTCGAGGAAGTGACGACGTTCCTACATTACATTGCAGATGATAAGATCCAGCGGGAGCTCGACGGGACAACTCGCAATATTAAAGTATTTCAGGAGGTCTCTACACAGATGTCCACAAGTGGCTACTCGAGGACTGTCGTGCAGTGTAGGGAAAAACTCAAAAAGATGAAGAGTGAATATCGCTTGGTCAAAGATAATAACAACACGAGTGGTGCCAGTAGGAAAAACTGGAAGTGGTTTGAGCTAATGGACACCATTTACGGCCATAGACCGGCTAGCGTTGGGAGGGATGGAGGCCTGGACTCTGCAACGGCGTTACTGGAGTCTCTGCATGGTACGTTTTTTCTAACGCTCTGTTATTTGCTTGAAAGCGTTGTGTCCCTATCTGTTCTAAAGCTCACTTCTAACAAATAAGTCGTCACGGCAGTTTTAAGCAGCGTGACTCCGCCCACCAAAAAGCCGATCGCTCCGCCTACACTGCGTTACTATAGTTACTGCCCCAGTTCCTAAACTGTAATGGAAACGCGCCATCAAGTGAGCTGGTCCTAACAAGGCCTAACGAGGCCGAGCGAGGCCGAGCAAGGCCGGGCTCCGCGCTGTAGTGGAAACGCGCCATTAGTGGTCTTACCTGTGTGCCTCCTCTGCAACCAGACTGTATTAAAACTCTTAAGTACCAGTTCTATCTACTTTACTTTAAACAATTAAAAAGACAAAATCAACTAAATGTATTGAAATAACAATCTTCATTTTAGATGCCTCTTGTTCTTTTAAATTAAACTTTCAGACAGAGATAATACAGTAATAGTATTGTTTATTTAAAAAAAACTGAGCCACTCCTTACAGTTAACTTCATATTTCTTATTGTCTAAAGCAGTGGTTCTCAACCTTTTTACACCAAGTACCACCTGAGAAAATAGTTGGCTCTCCAAGTACCACCATATGACCAATGTTAAAATACAGTCTATGCACAGTTCATGCAGGACTCTGAGGCAAATATATTCATAATAACATTATTTATTGTCAGCCGCAGCTACATGTACAAAGGACAGTCTCTCTCTCACTGTTCACTCACTCACTCATGACAAGTGAGAATATAAAGAACAAAATAATAATTTATTCTCACACAACAAATGACAACTGTACATACATGTCATTTCCTATACCAAAGTGTGAATGTAGGCCTCCTGCAACAACCTACATTGTAACAGAAAATGTCCTATTGGGAATTCAGTTCCACAATAATAATGAAAGCCTCCAGGAGCAGATGAGCCTAAGGGCTAATAGCTCATCTTCAGTCTGCTGATGTTTGCTATTGCCATTTGTGTGATGGCAAAGTAAAAAAGAAAAGAAAAAAAGATAACAATTAAGGACAAGTGTCTGCTTTTTCAGCTTTTGACCTCGGTCACAGCCTTCTCTCCATTCTTTGAGCAAATGCCTTCTTCCTGAGTCACTTCTCTTCTCCATCACAGCGTTGTGGCTGTGCATATCACTTTTGCGTTGCTGGCGGAGCCTGCGCTTGTGCTCGGTTGCTGACTGTCCTCCTCCTCATTCACTTGTTCACTTTCGCTGGTAATATTCTCCTCTGTACCTCTCTCACAGCATCATTCAGCTTTCTTCTTTCTTTAGCTTGCTTGCAACGTTCGCTAATCGTTTGCGGGTAGTATGGTTGTCATTAGCAACGCCAGAAATACATAAAAAAAAAATGTGTTTCTAAATCTAAAAACAACAATAGCCTATTAGAACTTATTTAAACCACAGTTTCAATGATCTCAAGCTTATTTTCATTCGTTGTAGTATTTTGATAGTATGATTTGTTTTTTAATTAATGTTATTCAATCAAGCCTCAAACTGATGGCACTTTTCCCTATAGCCTGTTTTAAATTGAAGTTGTCTGAGGTTCTTACCACCAGCTGCTCTTGCAGTAATAAGTAGTGCACCTTTCTTACTGTCCCAAATGTGCACAATGTAGTGACTGCTTTTCGTCTTTTTGTTTACTTAGTTGTGTTTTCTGTATTTTATATGTCTGTGTTATGTGTAAGAACGTATAACGTTGCTGCCTTCTTGGCCAGGTCAGCATTGTAAATTAGATTTTGTCTTAATGTTTTCATCTGGTTAAATAACATTTAAAAAAAAATATTTGTTATATGTCAGATTCCTCCGCATACCACTAGCGGGAGCTGGCGTACCACAGTGGTACGCGTACCACAGGTTGAGAACCACTGGTCTAAAGCATTTATTACACACATTTTCCCCTCTCATATTCACAGTGTGGATCAATTGAGACAGCGTGGTGTCCAGAGAGCTGCAGAGACTTTGGGAGAAACCTCAGCATGACGGATGTCCTGTCTGTGGGTTTGGCTGGAGAGGACTGAGGTGGAGCGGTCTTTCTCTGGGAGGAGGACCAGGCCTGATGGAGGAGGACCAGGCCTGATGAAGAAACCACCTAACTGCATCTGTGAGCCCATACTGGGCACAGCTGTCACAAACAAATGATGGTCCTGTTTGACTACACACTATTCAGTGTGCAGATCTTTGTGTTCACAATAAAAGTGTAGTTTCTTAGCGAATGTCTAGTATTGATCTTTAATCTCGTATCAGCTTTTTATTTTCTGTGTGTGTTATTTATGAAAGAGGTGCGTTAGAGGGCTGTAGAAATAAATACAAAATTATTTGAATGTGTTTTTTAAATTCATCACTTTGTAGTACAAAGATAATCAGATTATGAATGAACAGTCTGCAGTTAATCAACATTAAAATATATGTTATTATTAAAATAATATTCAACTGTTATCAGAACTTAGTGCAACTGTAGTATCATGCTGTTCGGTTGTCTCACTGCAAGAACCACTTTTACCACATTTTTACAGACAATATCAAGAGAAAAATGGTAGCAATTTTCACAAAGTAAAATAATAATTGCCTTAAATACATTGAAATGTGAAAGCTGACAAAAAAATCATGTTGTCATGGTTTTGGATTTATGTTTTCATTTTCCACCTTTTATTTTGAAATGTTTTCCTCCTTGTGTCTTGTCTGATCCTACTTCCTGTGTTTGCCTTCTGTCTTTAGTTTCCCCGGGTTGCGGTCGAATAGTCCAAAAATCAGCTCCTAACGTCTAGCCCTATCGTCTATCCCTTGACCTCTGTGTGAAACCTCACGGGGTTAAGGGATAGTTGATAGGAGAATTCAAAAGGACTTAGGAGAAGAAACTGCGGTACTTTAGAGAATCGACTGCACTTTCACTATCCGACGTGTTTATGATGCGTCAGCGGACGTCATAAATGTGCGTCTGCTGCTGTGGGGAAACTACAGTTTTCTATACAGCGGACTACAACATGGATGTAATAAGAACGATGGACTACTGTAAACTCACCTAGAGACTCTGCACCGTGCTCTGATCTGATGGTGTTGTTTTATGCTTTATGAACGTGGACAACAGTGAAACATATTCTTCATGACCAAAGTTGGAATTGAAATAAAAAAGGAAAGTGAAACTTATGCTCTTCACCCACATTAATAAAAATGATCCCAATACGTATTATTGTATGAAAAGATCTTAAAATCAATACAAATGTATTTATTATAAACTTGCTAGTCCTTAACATCTATCACTGTGTATATCACCATTATTAAAACATCTGGGCAAGGCATTGTGGGGCAGCACTTTCTCCTCTCCTTTCGCAAAGGAAGGTCCAGTGGTTCCTAAGCTAAAGGAGGTTATAAAGGAAGTTTGAAACCTCCTTTCCTATCATTTAGAGAATTCGAACGGCACTTATCATGGCTGCCACTGAGGTACTTCCGGGTCATTTCAGAATCAGAATCAGAAACAGGATTGCCAGGTAGGTTCACACCAAGCGGCAAACTCTGGGGCAGAGCCGGGAGGCCAATAAGGAAGTGCCACAAACTGCAGTTCATCTATTGGCCGATAGGCGATGACTGCAGAAAGGATGAATTTCCATAGACCCCCATGTTAAAATGCCCAACTTTACAGCAGAAATAAACATGTTTCTACCCCTGGATGCATAAAAAATATTTGGGATATAGTTAGATTCCACCTTAATGATTATTAATTGTTGAGTGAATTGTTTTATAACGCGACCCTTTTATTTATATTAGGTCTTAACGTTTTTGCATAAATTAGGGCGTGGTCACTTTGATTGACAGGTATGTGCCTCACTGTCAGCGAACAGCAACTTGTCCACTCTGCTAGGCTACAACGTTAGCTAGTTGTAGTTACTGTACATGACCCTTTGGCCGTGTTTGTGGTGATTGTGCCTTTTAGGGAATGTTGTTACAAATACCAGACAATTAAAATGTCGTGCTGTGACGTTGAATGTACTAACAGAACTTCCAAGAAGTCTAAAAGGATAATATTACACACGTTAACCCCGTTAGCAGGTGTTTATGATCTTGTTAGCTTAGCTTGTTATATAGCTTATTAGCCAGCTAAGGACGTAACCCTTTATACATTGGGTAAGACTTTTATAGTCTATGGCAGGGGTGGCCAACCCGCGGCTCTCGAGCCGCATGCGGCTCTTTGCCCAGTTCCATGCGGCTCTTCAGTTCATATCAAATGTTATATGTGTGAGTGTGGGGGAGAGACACAGACTCCTGACAGTTAAACCTGATATTTAGTAGGTCTGTTAAGTATTGAATGCTGATAATTCTGACGTAATTTGGCCGGTCAAAGTTGTTTGGGCTCGGATAAAATCACTCCGTTACTTTCGTCCCGTGTTACTTTCGTCCCGGCTCTCCCTACGTGTGTATGTGTGGTGTCACGTGTCAGTATGAGAGGATGACAGCGCGTCTAATTTTGATGTGGCCCAATAGCCAATCACAATAATACCTGCGATGCAGTGAACTAATCACCTTTGAGGGGGGGAAATACTATCGTTGATTAAACACTCGCACAAGCCACCGGTGCCACCCGGAAAAACAAACAGCCCGTTATGCAACATTGGTACCCTACAGGAAAACGTTGCGACCCGGTTCCATGCTTCCAAAGCTGGCACTGCCGAAATAATCACCTTTGTCACTGTTGTGGTTATTTTCTGAAAAAGACAGAAAAACTAAAAGGCATATTCATTTACTTGTTCTGAGTTCAGAGAGCACTGCTGTTCAAATTAAATATTATTTTTAGAGAAAACTCAGCTTCAGGATGTTATGGTTCCCCTTTGAAGATCTTTCTCGTAGCTGCTGCGATCCTTGTTTGAGTCGTTCATATGCTAGATGAAAGAGATCATAAATCTGTCATTTTCAAATATAGTAATTTTAAGAAATTGTGAATCGTTTTTAATTTACATTTACGCGCCTTTGCAAAGTTGTGGTTGTTATTTTCCTAAATAGACGTAGAAAAAATTAAAACAGTAGAGTGTTAGGTTTCTGACTACAGAGAATAACATATTTACTAAATAATATTTCTTAATAAAAAAAGGCAGTCCATGCAGAAAACTATTGTGGTTTCTTGATTCAAGCCTGCCTCTGAATCCCAAATCACAAACCATTCTTTGGAGTAACGTTTTTGATAGAGAAAGAGAGAAAACAAACATGAGCCTACCCCGAGAGGCCAGACTTTTAAAGGTAAGAAGACAGTTTAAAGATTTATATTGCGGATATTATCAGCACTTCTGAGTCAAATTAAGATGTGTATTAAACAGAACCTAAATAAAAGAAATAAAATGCACCCAGTTTAAAGACATTGTTTGAGTTTAATGATGAACTCAAAATGTAAAACAAAGTATGAAACATGTTTCTGGATCGATTAAACAGCAGAACCTAAATAAAATAAATAAAATGCACCCAGTTTAAAGACATTGTTTGAGTGTAATGATGATCTCAAAATGTAAAACAAAGTATGAAACATGTTCTATTTCGTATATGGCTCCGCCCTCTAAGGCTATCGCTATTGGGTAATCCCCTGCGCGCCCGCGCAGCACTGAAACACTTGTAGTCCACGCCCACCCGCAAGGTGGGCCCCACCCTCGGGCTCCCTTCCGGTATAAATAGGAAGGAGGCCCGACAATCTGCTCCCTCTTTTCTTCACCCGAGAAAGTACTGAAGCACTGAGCAAATCTGGAGCAATGAGTGCCAACTGCGTCAGGAATTGTCCCTCATGTGGCTCCGGATACATCATGAGCTACGACCGGCACACGTCATGCGAATCCTGCCTGGGGCCAGAGCACGCGTACGCGGCTCTCAGCCAGCGGGTCGCATGCACCCACTGTGCACGTCTCCCCGCGGCCGACAGGAAGCGCAGAGCGGACGCTCTCGCTGCTGCGACCGTGGAGGACGATTGGCCCGTCCAGGCTTTCGAGCCTGCGGGCGGCAGCCTCATGTCCCTGGAGCCGAGGGCCGGGCAGGAGTCGGACGACTCCTTCCCCACCTCCCTCCACGGTTTCACCGTGCGGTTCTCCCCTCCCTCCTCTCCCCCGGACGGGGGAGACAGAGTCGGAGCAGGGTGCCGACTGGACGGCAGAGCACGCGGTCCCCTTCTCCGTCATCACGGCGTTGCCGGCGATAGGCGGCATCCTGGGGGAACTGCCGGAGATCATAGCCAAGGCGGCCGCCTGCAGAGGTCTCCCCGTTCCCCTAGCTCAGGAGAGGTGTGCTCCGGACGACATGGCCGGAGTTTTTTCGCGGGTGCAGACGATCAGGAGTGATCCAATCTGGCCACGCTTTCCCCCGCCATCAGGAGATACCAGGAGGGGCGGCGGCGAACCCGAGGACCCTGAGGGCTCCGGTGGCCACATTTGTCCCCCTCACCAAGGTGGAGGGGTTCACAGATGCTGGTTTCCCAGCCACCCCTTCTCTGGAGCCGAGCCTGACGGCGTTTTTTGGGGTAAGGCAGGCCAACATGATCGCCGGACGGCGCCCTACGTTGGCCTCCCCCAGGGACCAGTATGTCGCTCGCCAGGCCGACCGGGTGCACCAGTGTGCCTTTCAGGCGTCGGCGGCGGCGAACAACATCGCGCTGCTCTCCGACTCGGTGGTGACGCTGGTGGAGCGGTCCACCACCTTGGCCACGGAGGAAGCGGAGGAGATCAGCAAGGCGGCCAGCACGGCGCTCACACTGTGCGCGTCCATTGCTGTCTCCCAGGCGAGAATCGCCGCGTGGGTGACGCAAATGCAGCGCCACCTCTGGCTGCAGCAGGCTGCGGTCACGGAGACGGCCAGGAAGGTGTTGCTGGACGCTCCAATCAGCCCGGACGGGCTGTTCGGACCCCAGTTCCACGCCATGGTGGAGGCCATGAAGGCGGCTGCAGAACAGGCGGACGACATCCGCCAGCACGTTAGCTGGCTCCAGCCTGCGGGGCGGCCACGGCGGCACCAACGCCCGCAGCAGCCGCAGCAGCCGCAGCAGCCGCAGCGTCCAACCCGGCCACAGCGGCAGGCGGAGAGGCACACAGGACTGGCAACAGCAGCCGCGGCGTCAGGCTCGCCCGTCGGCGGCGGCAGGGGCCCCGCCCCGCCCCGCCGCTCCCCCGCCACCCCAGGGGCAGAGGGGTCTTCCGGCGGTGAGCCAACGGGGAGGGAGGCACTCCCGCTCCTGGTCTGCTCCGCGAGAGCCTCCGAGGAAACAAAGCCGCTTCTGACGTGTTGGGGGGGTTTGTGAGAAAAATAAAACACGTTTATTTTCCAACTTTGTGTCTGAGGCATCAGTATCAAGTGTTTCTCGCATATCCCCCACTCTGCCAGCTGCCTATAACCTATCGGTTAATAGCCAGCAGGGCTTGTTGAAAAAACCTGCAGTTTTTAATCTATCGGTTAATAAACTGCGGTGTTCACTGACTAAACCAGCTGCCACCAATCTGTTGATTAGTAGGCAGCAGGGCTCGCTGCATTCCTCTGTCCGAGATACGCCTCCTACACACGGTCATAATAAGCCCATGAGGGCAGTTATGACGCCTCATGTGGACGTCACTGCACACACCTCCACCCATCCCCTGAGCGTGTACGCGCCTCATGATGAGAGCAGGAGTGATATGCAGCGTGTGGAGGCTCCCTCACAGCCCTTTCGCTCCAGGCCCACCTTGGGTTGCCGCACGGGCAGCGGCGGCGAGGGCTCTGACGTGGCTCGTCACCATGACGACCACAACACATCTCGAGCACGTGCGCCCGCTCTCAGAGTGTTTCTCAGAGTGGCAGCACGTGTGTCTGATGGACAGATGGATGAGCAGGTTGATCAGCAGAGGGTACACCCTGCAGTTCACCTCTCCCCCCCCACAGTTCAATGGGATACAGGAAACACTCCTGTCATCCCAGGAACAGTGTCTTGCGCTCCAGTCAGAGCTGCGGGAACTCCTGTTGAAAGAGGCTATTTCCAGGGTTCCTCAAGGGGAAGAAAATCAGGGGTATTACTCCCGCTATTTTCTTATCCCGAAGAAGACAGGGGGAATGAGACCCATCCTCGATCTGTCAGTCTTCAACAAAGCAATAATGAAAAGGCCTTTTCACATGCTGACGATCAAACAGGTGCTGGAGTGTGTTCACCAGGGGGACTGGTTCACCTCTGTAGACCTGAAGGATGCTTACTTCCACGTACCCATCATCCCGAAACACAGGAAATTCCTGCGTTTCTCATTCCAGGGAATATCGTACCAGTACAACCGTCTGCCGTTCGGTTATTCCCTGGCTCCTCGCACCTTTTCGAAGTGTGTAGAGACGGCGCTGCAGCCGCTACACAGAGGAGGGATGAGAGTACTATTTTACCTGGACGACCTGCTGTTGCTGGCTCGCTCCAGGGAGGAAGTTGCTTTACAGACGGTACAGCTCGTATCACATCTGTCAAAGCTGGGTTTCTTAATAAATTGGAAGAAGAGCCGTCCTCTTCCCTCCCAGAGTATTGTTTACCTGGGGGTGGAATTGAACTCAGCCCGCATGAGAGCGCGACTCTCACAGCAGAGAGTGGAGGCACTGACAGCTCTTCTCCGACGCGTCACACCTCGCAGCGTGGTGACTGCCCTCTCCGTGATGCAGCTGCTGGGCATGATGGCAGCTGGTCACGTGGTGATCCCCCTGGGTCTCCTTCACATGAGGATACTCCAGAGGTGGTTTATTCGCCTGCGCATCGACCCCGTGCGACAGAAGAGGCGCATGGTGGCCATCCCTCCTTCCGTGGGTTCAGACTTAACCTATTGGAAAAGTCCCCACGTGCTGTCAGCGGGGTGCCCCTGGGCAGAGTTACGTCACACATCTCGGTGTTCACAGACGCATCTCTCTCAGGGTGGGGAGGAACGTGTATGTCGCAGGCAGTGGGGGGACAGTGGCCGGCTCACATGTCCCTCCACATAAACGTGCTGGAATTGCTCTCCGTACGGAGAGTAATCCAGCATTTTGCCCCGTTGCTGCGGAATCAGCATGTGTTGATTCGCACAGACAACAAAGCCGCGGCAGCCTACATCAATCGCCAGGGCGGAGTTCGCTCAGCGCAGCTGTTGAACACAGCCAGACCGCTGTTGATATGGGCGCGATCACACTTGCTCTCCATCAGAGCAATGTATGTTCCCGGCGAGCTGAACAAAGGGGCAGACCTCATGTCCAGAGGAGGTCCTCGCCAGGGGGACTGGAGCCTCCATCCCGAGCTGGTCTCCCAGGTATGGAGCCGGTTCGGGAGAGCAGAGGTGGATCTGTTCGCCACACGCGGGAACGCGCAGTGCGCCCTCTGGTTCTCCCTGAAAGCGCAGGACCACCCCCCCCTGGGGGTGGACGCGTTCGCACATCGACCGTGGCCCAGGGGACTGTTGTACGCATTTCCACCAGTCCCGCTGATTCCTCGGTGCCTGGACCGAGTGCAGGAGGAGCGACTGTCAATGATCCTGATTGCCCCGGAGCGCACGGGCGCTTCCTGGTTTCCATGCCTACAGCGTACGCTGTCAGGCAAACCGTGGAAAATTCCGTGGCGGGGGGACGCTCTCTCGCAGGTGGAGGGAGCGATCAGCAGTCACCCTGTGATAGGCCAGCACCTATGGGCATGGCCCCTGAACGGGAACATTTAGAGGGGCTGGGCCTCTCTCAAGATGTTGTACGTACCATTCAAGGAGCCAGGGCGGCGTCTACCAGAGCGTCCTACACAGCCAAGTGGACAGCTTTCCAGCGTTGGTGTGTGGCGAAAAGCCTGGACCCTATTACGTGCCCCCTGCCTCACGTGCTGTCATTCCTCCAGCTGTTGCTGGACAGGAATTTGGCCTTCAACACAATCAAGGTATATGCTGCTGCCATATCATCTTGTCACGTGGGTTTCGGGGCCGGGACGGTGTTTAGTCACCCCCTGACGAAACGTTTTCTGCGAGGAGTACGGAGACTCAGACCTGTGTCACGCGCACTGGCGCCTCAGTGGGATTTGGCTTTAGTGTTACGCGCACTAAGCAAATCCCCATTTGAACCTTTGGCTCAGGTTCCCCTTAAACTGTTATCAGCCAAAGTAGTACTACTTTTGGCTCTAACATCAGCGAAAAGGGTGAGTGATTTGTCTGCTCTCTCTGTGGCTCCGTCATGCCTCCGGATCCAAGGAGATGGCAGTTCAGCTGTTTTACGCCCTAACCCGGCTTTTATGCCTAAGGTCATCACAAGCTCTTTTAAATCAAGAGTGATCACCCTGGATGGCTTCTTTCCCCCTCCTCACAGGTCGGAGGAAGAAGCCACGTCTCATCTCCTCTGTCCGGTGCGCGCGCTGGCCTGCTATGTGGCGCGCACGGCTGCCTTGCGCCGTTCTCAGCGCCTGTTTGTGCATTACAGAGAGAGCTCGATCGGGCAGCCTCTGTCTGCACAACGGCTGTCACACTGGCTGTGTGAGGCTGTGTCACAGGCATATGTCTCCTCTGGGGCGGATCCCCCAGAGAACATCAGTGCGCACTCCACCAGAGGAATTTCCTCCTCCACGGCTTTGCACGGAGGAATGTCAGTGGAAGACATTTGCACTGCTGCATCTTGGTCTTCCCCCTGTTCCTTTATTCAATTTTATTTGAGGGATGTCTCCCATTCCTCTCTGACACACCCTGTGCTGAGTGTCCTGTCAGAGTGAGTGACGTCAGGGATCCAGCTGTGCGCCTCTCTCCTGCCTCTCGGCACACGAAGAGCGGCCCCTTTCCCCTCTTCTGAGGGGGAGGTTTCCTTGTTTCCTCTGACACATTTTGTACGAAGTGTCTTGTCAGAGTGAGTGATGTCAGGGATCCAGCTGTGCGCTCTCCTGCCTGTCTACACGCAGAGAGTGGCCCGTGTTCCCCCTCTTTTTGTCGCTGGGCAAAGTGTGACCTTCGTCTCTCCTTATCACAGCGGAGGGTATGTATTGTTCCCAGCCTGCGTCCCCTCATGGTAAATATTCATGTTATGCTATATTCCAGGGACTGTGATGCGCCATTCGCATGGCGCAATAGGCTGGGTTGTTATCTGAGCGGGTGTGTCTGTGCTTCCAGTACCGGGGGGACCCAGTGGGGCGCAGACTACATCTGGCTTCGCCATTAACCCAATAGCGATAGCCTTAGAGGGCGGAGCCATATACGAAATAGAACTGAAGTTACCTACTGTAACTCCAGCTTCTATGAGTATTGGCGTAGCCCTCTAAGTGCTGGGCCCCACTGGCTCCACGAATAGCTGAAGAAAAGTTGTTTTGTGTGGGAGCAGATTGTCGGGCCTCCTTCCTATTTATACCGGAAGGGAGCCCGAGGGTGGGGCCCACCTTGCGGGTGGGCGTGGACTACAAGTGTTTCAGTGCTGCGCGGGCGCGCAGGGGATTACCCAATAGCGATAGCCTTAGAGGGCTACGCCAATACTCATAGAAGCTGGAGTTACAGTAGGTAACTTCAGTTTCTGGACATATGTGTTTACATGTGAAAAGACACAATTTTTCTGCCACCTCTTTTATGAGAGGACGTTGGAAGTTCACTAGTGCGCAACATACCTGCACCAGTTTATCTGAGAAGTGCCTCAGGTGAGATGGAATGAACTTTAGGATCCTAAATTCTTTCAAACGAGCATTTGCTCTCTCGACGTGAATCCTATTTTGTGCGATAAGCTTTGTAGCCTGTGCTTCCCTGTGTGTCAGTTGGCCATGACAGAGGAATGGGGGAATGTTGACAGTGACTCCTTCAGGAAGAATGTTCTGGATTAAGAATCCCTTGTCAGCCAATATCAGATATCCAGGTTTGAAATGCTGAAGAACAGCAGAATCCCGTACTATTTCTTTGTCACTTGTTGATCCTGGCTATAGTTTGCTGCAGTATGTGATCACAGCATTTGGTGCTACCCCGAGCAGTAGTTTGAAGGAGTGCATGCCACGGTAAGCAGAGTAGGTCTCTTTCTGGATATCCATTTGCTTGGGGATAGAAATTTTGATGTCCGTACAATCCACTATCATTCTGCAGTTTTGGATGTGCCGAAATTAAGAAGGCAAGCTGGTTTTATTTTTCTCCCGGCTGGGAACAGTACTCATTATGTCCTTAAAAAGACATTTGTGGAGAACCTCTATAAATGTTACAATCACATTTTTGACAGTGCTTTCACCGCAGTGAAAGAGTGCAGCCAGATGAAGGTGTGTGTAATTATGACGCAGTTTCATGAGGGTCATGAAAACTTGGTCTTCAAGACTCAATGCTTTGGGGAACCAACCTTCTGGGTATGTAATGGAACCCTCAAAACGAGCAACATACTCACACACAGCACTAGGGATGGGTATCGTTAGGATTTTATCGATACCGATACCGGTACTGCTTATCGGTATCGGTATTTTTCGATACTCTTATCGATACTTTTCAATAATTTGGTGCTCAAAATTATAGACATGAATACAAGATGTGAAGATTAAACAGTCATTTTATTGTAATTTTCTTGCAGAAATAACTGTATAACTTATACATTAGCTTCTCAGAAGCAGACAAAAATAAATAAAATAACTTAAAGGGGCCTGGCTCGCCCTATCATGCTTTTTGGGGTTTTCCCTCATTGTCCTACAGTGACATGCAAAACTGTGATATGAAGAAATTGGTAAAAAGGCTAAGATGGCAAAAAGATAAAGGCGAGTACGTATATTATTCTGGATTGTACTTTTAAATCATCACAAAATAAATGATGTGTCTGAAGGTTTAAACATAGAACAAAGTATTTGAGCTTAAAATATGTCAATTCCTAGTAAACGACCAACAATTGCTGAACCTTACATTGAAACTTTGACCTTTAACAACATTTAAATGCAGTTTTCCAATTCACAATGACATCTGTAAGTTTAACTGGTTTATAAAGCATTCAATGAAAGGCCAAATTATTATAGGTGTAGAAGCTCACATTAATACACTGTCAGTGTTAATAAACTAAAAAAAGACAAGGCGATGTGCCTGCAAGACTTCACTCAGGTAAACAAAACATATCACCCGTGCGCAGCAGCTAACCTGCCTGCGAGCCTTCGCTCAGGTCACATTTACACACGGCGCGGCTGAAGCCCGTGAAAACGGCATATATAGTTGCCGACAGTTTAGTATTTTTAAAATACCGTTACATTTGTCCCGCAAATCGTATCAGGTTGCGCTGAGGAGGACGTTGTTAGCGTGCTACTGCTAGCACTATTAGCACTAGCAGTATCGCTAGCAGCCACATTGTTTAGGCTGTCAAATACACTGCACCGTTTTAGATTCAATGAGTGTCTCGTTTGCAAATGCTTCATTAAGTTGCTTGTGTTACCCCCTTTACAAGCAACTAACTGAGTACATAGATTGCACCTTGCACTATCGCCACTACATTTTTTAAAGTGCATCCAGACCTTCGATCGCTTCGCTCTGTCCGCCATGCCTGCGGGAGTCTAATGTACCTGTGTTCACAGTTTTAGCTATAGTGTTATAGCAGAAAAGTTTAATCCAGCGTATTTTCTATATTCATTTAAAGATTCCATAAATGAATGTGTATGCCTTAAACCTGTTTAGATGAAATGTGTGTGTGCTCATTGCAGTGCCTATAGGCTGTATGATTGTTGCTACTGTTAGGCTGCTGGGGTAGTAGGGGATGTAACTTTTCATTATTTTTTGATTGTTGTACAACGAAATAATAATTGATCAACTATACCTGATAGGTGCATCATATAGTGAAACATCTGTTATGGGAATTATGAGATCAAATGTATTAACATTAGGATTCTTGATATAATGCACACACATTTTATCATGTAGCCTACCACACAAATGTCACATGTTTTTCTCTCTGAAAGCTATACTTGTATATGTTTAAACATCATCATCCCATGACATCTTTAGGAGTAGTTAACTAACAAAGGTTGACTGTTCTTATAGCCTAAAGCCTTCTCTGAACTTCCTCTAAACTCGAAGACAGCTGACCTAATTAGAAGGACCATTGTCTCTCACTCTGTCAGTCATGTGAATCCAGAGGTTTTTGCAAGAGGGTTTGAGGAAACATTACATGTTACTTGAAACAACATAAAGTTAGAATAAGGTGTTATCTTTTATCTGCTGTTCTGTTTAGTGTGTGAGTTTTTGAATATATGGTGCAAGGGGGTCTCAGCTGACCTAATCAAATGTTATCTTGAGAGACTGTTTCACTCAGAACAGGACGTGCTCTTAGTTCATACTTGCACACACACACTGTAAAGAGAGGGGGCGGACCAGATGAAATCAACACCAGCTGACTCACTGCTTGGAGGTCGTCCAGGATGTATAACTACTGTAACATTTCAATACTGTAGCACTCACTTCTGACTGACTGTCCGGATAACTTGTATCCCACGCTGGTAGAATTGAGTCCAGAGTACTCTGTGAGAATTGGACTGTCTGTTTTGCTAATAAACTAGTTGATTTAACATAGCCTTTTATTTTGTAGTTTTCTTTTGTGCTGCTTTCAACGACCTCTTCTTCTCATCAACAAACGCGCTGAAGTAGGGCCGTCCCTCTTGACAGCCGCCTGAGGGTGCCACTACAACAAACTTGGTGACCGACCGACGTGATGAGAGAAGGGTCCTGAACAGCGGCACATCTGACGAAACAGCGGACGCAGTGGTCCAGGGTCAAACACCTCCGAGCGCCAGTGACAACTAAAAAACCCGGGTTTCTAAAAACAGAGGTAAGCAGATACCGGTTACATTCAAAATCTGTGATTGGAGATTCACCAAATTTTAGAGTTGTCACTGGGGTCTCTCAGTGTTGTAGTTTCTATATAAGGCAGACAGTACTATCTCCTTTTTTTAACGAGATTTCAGTGGTTATAAATTTGTAAAGGAAGTCCAGCTGCAATCATCTTCCGAGATTTCAGTGGTTATAAATTGTTAAAGGAAGCCCAGCTGCAAATACTCAGAGAAATAAGATGACACACACAGTAATTCTTAGACGAATTCTGGGGTTGGGGCTCATCGACTAACGTACACAGGCAACCCTTAGACGGATCTGGGGCTACGTTAGGTATATTTATTTTGAGTGTGATTAACTGTGTTTGTATATTATGATGAAAAATACGCAGTAAGGGACGCAATTTTCAACATCAATTTGAAAGGACCGTCCCTGAAAGTATTGTAGAATCTTATTTGTATCTGATAGCATATACGTGACGATCAAAGGTTATTGTAGACTGGGTTTCGACTCCGTGCCTTCGGCCGCATCCTCGTAAGAGGGTGTCGAAGTGCTCTTGGAAGTCTCAGTAACTGGTTGAAATACACCTCGCACCGAAAACTATCAGACTGTATACCTGTGGGAATAAAACTGCAATATTTAGTAAATTATAGTACGCAGAAGTACCTGGTATTTTTTATAAAAACTAAAACCTTTAGGAGAAGCAGATACGAACGAAGTCAAAATGGAAGGAGAATTTAAACGTGAAGAGAGAGAATTAGGAGTCCCTGTTCCGGGTAGTTTAAGGGAACAGTGGGGACAAGCAGAGAGATCGATACTTAGCGGACTTAAGTCCGGAGATCGTAAAAAGGCGAGCAGGGATCTCCGTTTCTTACACGATCGGATGATCGCAGAGAATAGAGTAGAGGTTGACGAGGCAATAAGTCTCCTAGCCACAGCACTCAATACATACGAGCGACAGTTGGTTCAGAAATTAGAAACTCTCAACAAGCAGAAGGCAGGATTTATCAGGGCTTCTAAACTTAACAAAGAAAGGGAGCTAGTCGACAAGCTAAGGAGAATAGCCCATAACGCAGCCTTAGCTATGAACGGAGTGGCAGTAGCCTGCCCTCTGAGCAAAACTCCCACCAAAAATCTGCCCGCCATAGCAGCCCCGCCCAGTCCTGCACCAGCCCCTCCCGCAGAAGTGATAGAGACAGTCAGGAAGGAGAAGCCGTATGGTGGGCCCCTCCCAGACATCCCAGAGGGCAGTCCCCTCCTCTATCCAGATCTGTACAACCCCTTTAAGACCCAACCCCCTCCCTATACGTTTCCCTCCACCTACCCCCCCCTCACCCAATTCCCCTCCCATGACAAACCTTCAGATGCTGTCTACAGACGCATTTTCTGAATCAGAACTAGAATATGACGTCGGAAGGGGAGGGAATTTCAGAATGATAGGAAATGTCTCTCTGATTCCCAACAGACTCACCTCTACTCCCAGGGAAAGGGAAAGCTGTAACTCAGTTAACGCACAACCGTCAGACAGTGGGGAAGCTACAGAATCAGAAACAAAAAGGGTGCAGACCACCATGACTACTCTTCGTCAGCTAGCAGCTAAAGAGAGCAACACCCCACCAATTACCAAGACCAAACCTGACGAAGAACAAATGATTAGACTGAGGGCATTGTTGACTCCGAAGACAGATACCGGTGAGGAACCTACGGTAGCTGAATTGTTAGCAATCATAGACATAAATGATAAGGAAGAAAATGAACGAAAGGATGCTTACGAAGAGCAAGTGTGGAAGGAAGCGATAGCACGCAGAGAGAGAGAACAGGGTGAGATTGAGCGTGAAAGAAAGGACAGACATGAGAGAGAAGATAGGACTAGGCATAGGGCCTATGACTCAGACACAGAAAATAGTGGACGCAAGCCACACAAAGAGGATAGACACAGGCGCAGAGCGCGTACTATGTGCAGAGAAGCCTCCCCTAACCTCTCACCACTGAGAAGCGCTAGTTTAAATGGAGAACCATTTGCAGAGAGATCCACACAGACTAGACGTGCTCCAATAGCGCAACTAGTCTCTTCTGAGAGAGAATATATTGACCAGGACGATGACTTGGACGGTTCGGACTCAGGCGAAGACAGACAAAACTATGCTCAGTATTTGTCTGCACTGATGAAGGAAGCAGAACCGAACTGTAGACACCGTAAAAAGAACAGAGTTCAGACTATAACCATGACAGGACAGATTTCAGAAGCTGACCAAAATACAGTAGCTAAATTACCTCAGATGGTAAGACGTAGCCAGAGACAACGTGACGAGAATCCTGACACGCATGTTGCTTTGAACATGCCACTAGTAGCTCTCCAATCTGGAGGGTCGACATACCACCCGTTCACTATGGGTGACATTCATGCACTGGTTGACAGAATGCCCCTACCTACGGAGGGAGGGAGAAATTGGATGAGGAAGTTTGCTGATATCACAACAGGGCAGAGCATCTGCATTGGGGATTTCAGGCGAATTTTAGCCCAGCAGACAAGTGCGTATGAAGTTCAGCGAGTTGAAGCTAGGGTGGGAACAGGAAAGTATCGGGACGATCTTCCCATCACCACGAACAACATACACAGCCAATTGAGCACCGCCATGAGAGAGCATTTCCCACAAACAGGGGGCGGGTATGGGTCTCTAGCATTCACATTCACTCCTGGAGAGGCTGCAGCAACCATGTTGCTCAGATCCAGGGAGCAGTACACTACAGCCACTGATTGTAGTCCAGACAATAATGATCAACACAAACAGATGTTCCGCAAAGCAATTCTTGCTGCAGTTCCAGCAGAGATTAAGGCTCTTATGGAAGACAATCCAGAGGCAGACCATCTGCCTACACAGACGTGGGAAAGGCACTTGGCCCACCACATGGGTAAATACAATAAGGTACTTACCAAGACAAAGACAGAGGAGGAAGAGTTAAGAGTCCAGCTCCTCCGCACACAGCTAGAATTAGCCCGTAAGGCAGTACAGACCGAGAAGAAAAGTGCCAAACAGCTTGTTGTCCGCTCAGATAGTGATGTGCCGAAAGCCCCGTGGCCCGGCCCAACAGCCGGCTCCGTTCTGGCCTTTCCCTGGGGTGTATCCGCCTCCGGCTCCTGCTTACAATATGGCTCCGTATGTCTTTAATCCTGCTACGCACAGAGGGGTGGCAGAGGTAGGGGTGGGGGTAGGGGAGCTCCAGAAGGGGTTCCAAGGACCAACAGCCCAGAGGTGTGCTTCACGTGTGGTCAGTCTGACCATTGGTGGAGGGAGTGCCCGCATGGCGCACCACCACCACAAAGAGGAAGGGGACAAGGGGGACAAAGAGGCGGACAAGGAACCAGAAAGACATGCAGTATTACCAGCAGAACCATGGGTGGCGCCACAGGGTCAAGCTCAGAATGGACATATGGCTCCGAACGCAATGGCGGTCCCTGGTGGACAGTACGTGCAGTATGATCCGGAGCAGGGGTATTACCCACAATGAGGAGGCCCAGGGAACCCAGAATGTACGGGCCTGGCGGATCCTTACATGAACATGACTGTTAAGCAGATTTCACTGCCGTTTTTGGTCGATTCTGGGGCTCGATATTCTACTATCAACACTCCTAAATTCGACAAATCCAGTTCAGATGATACTGTCGCAGTCATTTTTCGGGACATATAGAACATGTACCGCTCTCAACACCTCTGACCACTAAGATAGCAGGCCAGGTCTTTTTCCATCAGTACATCCTTGCACCCCAAAGTCCGGCCAACCTCATGGGCAGAGACGTTTTGATCAAAGCCAATGCCTCTATCCTCTGTTCCCCTGATGGTCTCATCATTTCATTTCCCGATGGTACTAAGTTGAACTGTTCATTGTCCACAATCAGAACAGGCTCCCAGATGATGATATCCCAGTCTACAGCCGCAGAGGCTACCCAGTATGCAACTATATACTGGGGCCTGCTAGACCGGCCACAGGAGAACTACGGACTTTTTTCTATCTTTCAACAGTGGAAGCCCTGGATCAATCTCCTCCGCCCTTACGGCCCTCCTCCTGACCCTCCCCATCTTACTCTGTACTATGATAGACAGGATGACCAAACCTACGCCTATGCCTTTGATGCAGAGGTAGCAAGGCTAAGTGGGAGGTAAGCAGTAAAGTTATATATTGGCCAAGCAGGGGTAGCCGCAGCATTGATCTAACTGACGAACAACAATATTGGTACCGTATGTCTTCTGAAGCCACCCCACACATTTCCCTAGCCATTAGGAAAGGTTACGAAGCCAAAGAACTGGGTCCCATGGTCAAAGCACTGTTAGAGGTCGATGACTGGGAGCCCACGCAGATAGCATCACTTACCTTCTCTCCTTCGCACAGCGCCTATGCACTTAAGATTCAGACACAGGAATGCATCTTTATGGAAAGGCACGAGGTAGACAGACATCATGGTAGGGAGAAAACAGATCATCCATTTACAGCAGACATGATACGTGACCTCCCTCCTGACTTGTGGTCAAGCGACTCTCATGACGTGGGTTTTTGTTCAAAAGCTGCTCCAATTACCTTCACTGTTGATACGGAACTTCCGGTTCATCTCTCTCAGTACCCGTTAAAATCGTTGGCTCGAGAAGGGGTGACCCAGGCAGTGGAAGGTCTTAAGAAGGCAGGCGTTTTGGAACCCTCCCACAGTGATTGGAACACACCTATTTTACCAGTACACAAGCCCAATGGGGACTACAGAATGGCACATGATCTTAGAGCTATCAACGCTATCACTACTACTCCTTTGATACCAGTTCCAAATCCCTACACAGCCATTTGCACCATTACTCCAGAGCACACGTGGTTTACATGTATTGATCTTGCAAATGCTTTCTTCTGCATTCCATTGGCAGAAGAAATGAGACCGATTTTCTCATTTACCATTGACAAAGAAAGATTGCAGTACACCAGACTTCCTCAGGGATTCAGTTTATCCCCAGGAATTTTCAACAAAGTTTTGAGGGAACAGTTGGACGGGGTTTCATTACCAGAGGGAGTGGTTTTGATACAATATGTGGATGACTTGCTTATTGCAGCCCCTTCAGCATTACAACATTAGCATAACACTGGATAGAGTGGAAAACAGAGAACCTCCATGCACACGACATGCAGCAGGAACAGCTCGGATTTTAAACAAAATTTCACACATCGTGATGCAGCACCCATTGACAGTTTTGACGACACACAGCATTATCTCATTTGTTAACTCCAGCGCATTCACCATGTCATCCACCAGACAGACAAGACTTGAGAAAACTTTGACAGAAGCACACATAACCTATTCACATGAGGGCGTGAATAGCGCAGACAACATGGGCAGTGGAGAACCACACCGATGTGAGGACAAGGTCATACAGGATGTGAAGTTGAGTGTGGATCTCAGGGAGGAACCAATCCCAGACGCAGAAAACTTATTCACAGATGGTTGCTGCTTTAGGCACCCCATCCATGGGCTCCAGGCAGCCTATGCAGTGGTAAGTCAGACGGGCATAGGAGAGTTTGAAGAAAGAGCAGCTGAAAGGGTAACAGGGAAAGTCTCAGCACAGTTGGCAGAACTAATGGCGCATTTCCACCATGGCGCGGAGCGCGGTTTAAGCGTGCCGTGTTGTGCCGGGCCCGTTTTTGGTTGCGTTTCCACTAGGCCTAGTTCCGGCCCGGGGCTACTTTTTCACCTTTTTTCTGGCCCGACAAAATCGTGGTTCTATCGGGCCAACAAGCGGGCCAACAACCGGGCTGAATATGCTAAACTAGTGAGAGAATCGCTGGCAAGGGGGCTACAACTACAACAAGATGAACATATTTGACCGTGATTGTAATACACGTTTCAAAATGATGCCGAAGTAACAACATACTGATACCGGTTAGTAAAAACCATGAATTAATGCTTTGACAAGTCTGCAGACAGACGGCAGGCGAAAAACCTTTTAAAATGCGTGTTGTCTGAATGGAGATCGGCTAAGCTAATGCACTATATGCTCCGACCGTCCACACTCACAAAAACGGCCTATACAGACATAAATAAAGCAGCGACTGTATTCGCCATGACACAGACAGTCTGTGGTTTGTACTTTTGTCTAGTTTCTGAACAGATATGAGGAGCCGTGAGCTTGAGTGCTAACAGCTAACGGCTGATGTTGTTTTTCTGAAGATGACGTCACAGCTCCGCCTACACTGTGTTACTATAGATACTACCCCTGTTCCTAAACTGTAATGGAAGCACAGCATTAAAGTGAGCCGGGCCTAACAAGGCCTAACAAGGCCTAACAAAACCGTACTAAGTCGAGTGAGGCCTGCGGTGGAAATGAGCCATAAGAGGAGTCACTGCAGCGTTAGAACTATCAGATGGAAAGGAAGTTAACATCTACACAGACTCAGCTTATGTCCATGGAGTAATTCATGTTGAAATGCGCCAGTGGATGAGAGCAGGATTTGTAACTTCAACCAATGTTCCCATTAAACATGAAAAAGACATCAAAAAGCTTGTGGAAGCAGTAATGATACCAAGCAAATTAGCATTGCTAAAATGTAAGGGCCATAACAAAGCTGATAAATTCTTAGCTTGGGGAAACAATGCAGCAGACAGAGCAGCCAAAGCCAAAGCAGGGTACATACCACATTTCCAGATGTTGGTCACCAAAGCACCAGAGTTACTCCCAGCAGTCACTGACGACACTCTCAAGGTAGCACAGGAGGCAGGTTCCCCACAAAAGAAAACACTATGGTTGGAAAGGGGGGCTACAAACAAAGAAGGGATTTGGAACTCTCTAGACGGTAGACCAGTTCTACCTCCAGAGTGGATAAGATCCATGCTAAAAGAAGCGCATGGCCCCACTCATTGTGGTAAAACTCAAATGAACAGACATCTCACGCATTGGTGGCACCCATACTTACCTGACATGATAGCGAACCATTTGGAAGAATGTGTAATCTGCCTCACCCACAACATCAGAGCAACAGTGAAGCCTCACCAGGGAAAGTTTCCTTTACCTAAAATGGCCGGAGAACAAATCATCATTGACTACACAGATATGATTGATAAGGTTAGAGGGTTCAGGTATCTCCTAGTGGTGGTAGATGCATATACAGGATGGCCAGAGGCCATACCATGTCGCAGGGAAGATGCAGACTCAGTGATCAAGTTTCTTATCACTCATTATATCCCCCTACATGGGTTCCCCAGAAGGGTGAGGTCAGATAATGGCAGCCATTTCAAGAATCATCATTTGCAGACAGTTGAGAAGTCCCTTGGACTCAGACACAACTTTGGATCAGTGTATCATCCACAGTCGCAGGGAAAGGTAGAAAGAATGAATCAGAGTATCAAACAGAAGCTCAGTAAGGCCTGTGATGGCACAGGCATGAACTGGTTAGACGCACTACCTTTGGCCTATTGTCCCTTCGCAGTTCTGTAAACAGAGGCACAGGAGCTAACACATGGTCACCAGTTTCCTGGACCTGGAGCATTAGCAGTAGGGAAAGAAGTAGAAAAGATGGATAGCAAACCATACTACCAGCAACTTAAGGGCTTGGTATCAGATTTCTCCACCCAGGTTGCGACGCCAAAGGGGACCGGAGAAGCACGAGGCTAACACCGCAGAATTCATCTGGCTGAAGGTCATCCGTCCGAAGTGGCTCAACCCAAGGTTCACCGGCCCGCACAGAGTGACTCAGAGGACATCACATGCAGTTCGCCTCGAAGGAAAGGGGGAAACGTGGTATCATTGGAGCCAGTGCGCCGTTGGAAAACCTCCAGCAAGGACGTTAGACGACATCAGAACTAACATCGCTGCAGCAGGACGAGAGAACGACACATCTGACGACGACAGCCCAGCAGAAGCAACGACCCATACAACAGATGACAAGGACAAAGACACAGAGGTAACAACAGGCGATCTTGGAAAGGGGATTACGGCCGGCGAGGAGGTGGACACGAGTCTACGGGACCCCGCCCCCTGAAACGCACGGCTCCATATAGGTCCCGACTTTTTTACTCCCACCTTTAGGGGCACTTTCCAATAAGAGTAGTAGGTTATATATAACGAGAGGTTAGCCCTATAGTAAAGGGCAGTGAAAGTCTCCCCACTCACCAGACCTTCTACTTAACAGGTTCTGGGAGCATAGTATTTACCATTACAGGGTACTATTTTACACCCTAGTTTTAAAGAATCTCCTTAGGAGATTTTAGCATTGTGTTCAGAAGAACCTAATTACAATAACACGGACCACTGATTAAAGGTACTCAATAATGACAGACTGTGGATTACACTTCCTTATTGTTTGTTGGTGTACTCTGCTAGTGGGAATCGTGGTTTACTTGGGACACTGTTTGTATCTTGAACACCATTCTTAGTTATATGGCCCATTAGCAAATAGCCTTATTATTTGATTGGGTGTTAATTCCTTGCGCCATAGTAAATCTCCTATTATTAATAACAGAAATAACCCTTGTTGTGTTACATTGAAAATAACAACCTAACCATGTATGGGAGTTGGAGATGGTTGCCAGGGCTAGCCCTGGTCACAATCGTCACCCTTGCCTTTATTTTTGTTTTGAGTGATTCCATTGACCACCCAGACTCCATTCCCCCGCCAGAGGAGTCCGTAACTAGGGTCAAACGGGCCAAATATGAGGTAGTAGTTGGGTCAATATCACTATAAAGTAACTTTGGTGTCCCCATCAGAATCACTCAGTTATCATGAAAATTTAGCAGAATAATGAAACTCTGAGGTCTTATTATAAATGGCCAAACATTTACACACATATCAGTACAAAGTCTCTTGAAATGTGTTTCCTTCCTTTTATACCGTATTTTTTAATTGGATGTACGTGATTTTGGCATGTCCCACACACTGCTCTGCTAACTACAGTGTGTGTAATAAGTGGTTAAATTATACTAAATTAAAAAAATATATATATTTTTTTATTGTCCACAACGAGTTATTTGATAAAACGAGTCATTTTGATCATGTGTATTCTATTTTCATAATAATATTGAACATTTTGCATGTGTCCTTGACATTTGCTGTCCACTCTGTCATTATGGGGAAACTGCCCCATAAAAAAACATCTGATGTTTTCAGTGACATCACTACCACCATTTTGTCTTTCTTCAGTGGAGGCTGAGACATTGGCTACTGTAGGTGCAGAGTAAGTATTTACACTTATATTTTGTGATTTTAATCATATTATGTGTGTAGTTGGATGTTGTCAAGCTTAACATGTCCACTCTGTCATAGTTACATTTCAATTAATATAAAAACATTTCAGAAATTCGAACTATATTTGTTCAACAGTACACAGTCACCTTGCTAACTGAATCATGTTGCTAACTGAAGGTCCACCATGTGCTCATTAAATGCTAATATTAGCCAAAAATGTCCACCCTGTCATTGTCCACCCTGTCAGCAAGCCTTCCATGACAGGGTGGACATGGTTTGTGGGAGGAAGGACATGCACATAGTTTATGCCACATGCTGATAAATGTGTGTAATATTATAATAACTATTACACACATTTTATAACAGTACATGCTATACATAGTAGGAGTGGACAATATGGACTTTTTGGGCAATTTCGGTATCAGCAAGCCTAGTTTACCTGGACCGCCAATTAAAGTGTGTAAGGGAACATTTTGAATTGTCTTTTTCAAGGAATGAGCTCAAAAGGAGCTGAGATAGCAAGGAGATATCGGGCACGTCGGGATGCTGACCCGGACAGAAGAAGAAAGTACCTTGAGAAAGAGAGGGACAAATGGAAAAAAGACAGAGAGACTGGAACGAAGAAGGGTGTCAATGAGCTTAGTGAGAGAGCGAAGAGGGCAAAAAGAAAGAAATGGAGAGAGGCAAAAAGTCAAGACAGAGCCAGAGACAGGGCCAGTGCTTTGCTACAGTCAGAGACACCACCAGACTCCCCTTGCAGCTCCTGAAAATCAGCCTGAGCCAGGGCTTTCCGGGTTAGATCATTGGAAGTTTAGCTGATGACTTATTAGAAAGTTTAGATTTATTTGAAGGACAATTATCAACTATTTATGTCCCCATAAAACGACATATTGATAACTAACTCGTTAAAATCTTACTAAAAATCCTTATATAATAATATACAAACATTTTGTGTTTCAGGCAACAGCGTCTAGGGGCAAGTGCTAGAAGAAGGTCGAAGAGGAAACTGAAAGATCAGATTGAAATATTGGAGGCACAGCTCGCAAAAGAGAAAACTAAAACTGAGAAATATAAGAAGAGGCTCCATAGGGCCAAGAAAGGAAGTTCGTCTAAATCACCACGTTCAAAAGTCAATGCTTTGTTGGGACGTAAAAAACTGAATTCACCCATCAAAAGAGCTCTTATTTTCCATACATCCCTGATTGAAGATATTAAAAGAAAATATGAAAATGCAAAAACAAACAGAGAGAAGCAGTTGATAGCAAAAGTGATCAGTGGAAACATTCAGAAGAAGTACAAGCTCCAAAAGCATGCACAGACTGCTTTTGGCTACTCTAACAAGAGAGCAAAGTATCCTGTGGATCTTACCTACCATGGGAGGTGTGCGTCAGTCGAAATGAGTTGAGGAAGAACGTTACATCGTTTTTTCTTCGAGATGATGTTAGTCGAATGACGACTGGCCGCAAACAAACAGTCACACTGCTGAAGAAAAAGATGCAGAGGAGGTTGCTTACCGATATAAGGAAGAACTTGCATAGGAAGTTTCTCTCTGAGCACATTGGCCAGGTGTCATACACCTCCTTTTGCCGTCTCAGACCCTTTTGGGTGGTAACCCCCTCTTCTTCTGACCGTGACACATGTCTCTGCAAAAAACATGAGAACTTGCAATTCATGGCCAATGCCTTGCAGAGCCAAGGGTTGCTGTCCTCAAGAAACATTGAGGAAATGTCTGAAGCAACCATGTGCGACCCGAAAGCCAAGGTCTGTGCTTACGGTGAGTACAGTGAATGCCTCCTAACTTGTCACCCGATGCTGACAATTCCTGGGGAAGAGAACATTCGTTTTTCTCAGTGGATGACAGAGAAGATCATGAAGGATGAGAAGGTGTCAACAATCACAGTGAAAAGGTAACAACAACGCAGCATGACCTTAACACAGATTTCCAGGAGAGGCTTCTCCATTTTTTTGGATATTCTTTTGCATATAGATTTTAGCGAAAATTACTCATGCAAGTACAGCCAAGAAATACAATCTGTGCATTTTGGAGGCTCACACCAGCAGGCCAGTCTGCACACTGGAGTGCTCTACACCGCTGGTGGACAAGCGCCGCACACCTTCTGCTCCATATCACCCTCCAGAAGACACGACCCTGTGGCCATCTGGGCCCACCTTGATCCAATTCTGAAGGTAGTGAGAGAACGACACCCTCAAGTCAGCATACTTCATTTTTTCAGCGACGGGCCTGCAACGCAGTATCGACAAAAGGGAAATTTCTTCTACCTCTCAACGGAACCCTACAAGTATGGCTTCAAAGAAATAACGTGGAATTTCTTTGAGGCTAGTCATGGGAAGGGGGCACCAGACGGTGTTGGTGGGGTCCTCAAGAGGTCAGCAGACCGAATTGTGGCCCATGGAGGAGACATCCCTGATGCCCAGAGCTTGTATGACAAGCTGAAAAGCCTGGACACATCTGTTGAGTTGTTCTTCGTCCCAGAGAGGGATATTGAATCAAAGACTCAGGTAAAAGCTATAGTCCGTTATCCAATTCACCCCATAGTCCTTCTGCCTCGGTTTCAGATCCCTGTCCCCCCTCTCCCGTCCAGATTACAGACTAGCTTTGTCAAATCTGATCCTTTCATGTGTTGTGGTTAAATAAAGTGTATTAATGTTTGATTCCCTCCCCCCCTATCACTATACAGTAGGTACCTGCAATAGCTGCTGTAAAAGGCACTCTAAGAATCCACCAAGCTATCAGTCTGACACCCGGCCAGATGAAATACCGAGACATTTCATGCCTGTGTAAAAGGGAGGAAGGTGTTTTGGACTGCCCCTGCTTTAACCTTCAAGAGGTCACTCTAGCTGATGTTCCTGTTTCATCTGATGAGTCCCCAGCAAGTGGAAAGGCACCAGATAACCCTAGGAGACCAGCAATGATTGAGGTGAAGCACATTGGAGAGTGGTGCGTCGTTAATTACGACAATGAAGCATACCCAGGTTTCATCATGGATGCAGAAGGGCACAGTGTGAAAGTTAAGTGTATGCACCGCAATGGCATAAACAAGTTCCATTGGCCAAGTCCCCGGGAGGACATATGTTGGTACTATGACTGGCATATACTTTGCCTAATACCAGAACCACAGGCTCTGAACAAGCGCTCAGTACAGATTGAAGCGTCTGCTTGGAAGTATGTGGAAGAGCAACTACAGAAATGAGCCATGTCTCTGCAGAAAGAGAGAGACTGTTTTGGAGACGCGTCTAAGTGATCTCTCTGTAACATGCTTTTTTTTTTAAATCAACTGTTCTCCACTTTAAAAAATTGTTCTTCTTGTTCTACAGTTGAATGTTTAACTTTCACTGTGCAGAATGATGTACAGAATTTAACACAAGAAGGCCACATTAATGTTCTTTATTCAGTGGCCGCATGCAGGTAGAGTGGATCAAAACCAGTCTGTTCAATTGGTAATTTCCCCCTACATGGGAAAAGGACCTCTGACATTTTCTTTTACATAATTTCCTTTAGATTTATTGCATTTATGAGACCATTCAATGACATTTCACAATGTGTCCACCCTGTCATGCCCAAGGTCCACCCTGTCATGTCATTGTCCACCCTGTCGTTTTCATGTTTTATGAAAATAAACAAAATATTTTCACAAGTTACCAAAACCTTTTGTGTGATTCCTTTCTAACAAATGAGGGCCAAATAGTATTGTTTGAAAGTTTGACCAGATATCTTTGTTGTTAGATTTTATTTAGAAAAGAAAGGGCAACTCTCGCAGATTTTATAGAGAAACAAATAGTTTGCCATAATTTCATTATTATCCAAATACTTTTTCCATTAACTAAAATATATTGTTGAGAAAGGGACTAAATTGCTTTCTGAAAATGTACATTTTATAATCACTATGTAATTACAATGTATTTACTCTACTTTGAATGTGTCCATGACAGGGTGGATACATTTTGCTGTTTGCATGTAAATTGTCTGCTTGCGGTTAATTTATAAAAAGTGTGGGAGCTTGACCAACATCCATTTCTAACAGCATAACATATACTTAATACAATGAATATGAAGTTCAATGGAAAATCTCAGCTTTTTTTTTTTGAAATGGGGAAGTCTCAAATGCACGGTATGGTGATATTGACCCAGTTACCAAAATGTCTCCTAAACAAACCTTCACTTTCCAAGCAGGTAGTGATGGAATAGTACAAATCGACCTGTGCAAAATTGCCCCCTGCAGAAACCTCGACAGGACATATTCCTACCTAGCCAAATACGTCTGCTTAGCCCCTGCGGTATGTAACAGAAGCACCAAAGATAAGGTCAAAGGCGATCCTTACACTTACAGAGGCAGCACATACTTTTCCAAAGGCGACCCCTATGTGTCCGTCACATACACCTACGGTTGCACCTGCGAGTCCTGGTCCAATGTCCTTGCAAATTCGGGTCCTGATGACTGGGGATACACGTCATCTTACCGATCGGCGGAAATTGTTAGATCCCTCAAATATAGAATGAACGTGGTCAGGAGAAACCCAGACGTCCCGTGCTCCACCATGTTTTGTAATCCGGTGCTCATAACGCTAAAGAAGGTCGTGCTCTCCGACACTGGACTTGATGTCCTCGCGGTACATGCAGGAAAGGGTTCGCCACAAGGCCTCTTCAAAATTAAAGTTATACCAAAGATAGAGCAAAACCTTCTTCATGGAGCATCTAATGTTAAATACATGTCTAAAGTCACATGTACGGATAAATGTACGGGGGATTATAGCCAACTTCAACCTCTAGACATCATCCAAATGGCCACAGGATACATAGATGACAATCTATGGCTAAAATGGGTTGCCCGAATAGCCCAAGAACAAATGGCAGGGGATTGCCTAGCCTGTGCTACAGCCCGCTCGCAATTAGTCACTGACCCTGCGCCCCTGTTTTCCACAGATACCTGGGGTTACAACTGTATGTTACAACTGACCAAGATGGCTAGTCCTCCTAACTGCACCACCCTGGCCAATGTTTTCCCTCCAATTAACAATGGTACTAGGACAGGCCCATTCACGCCTAACAGAGGCGCCGGTGGGTACACATGTTTCGCCATGGTCCAAAAATCTCCGCGTTTTGACCTAGGAAATGTCTCTGCGGATTGGTGTAACCACTTCGTGTCTAGTACTAGTATAGGACATTGGGCCAGGGCTGGTCTCTACTATTATTGTGGGGGCCACCGCCTGTTCACCCGTATCCCCGAACTATCTGTAGGGTTGTGTGCTATGGTGCGCCTCCATGCACCCCTAATGTTATTAGGCGAAAAACTGGTGCACACGGACCCTAAAGCCTCCCTCAACATCAACCTAATCACTCGACGTAGGGGACACGTGTTGTCCAAGTGCTACGCCCCAGACTCCTTTGATTTATCTGTCAACTCTCCCACTTACATGGACTCCATAGGGGTGCCACGGGGTGTTCCCAATGAGTATAAACTCGCTGATCAAGTTGCCGCAGGTTTTGAGAACATTCCCTTCTTCGCAACTATCTTCCCCATCACCCCTAACAAGAATGTAGACAGGATCAACTATGTACATTACAACGTACTACGATTGGCCAATCTCACTAGGGACGCGGTAGAAGGCCTGGCTGAACAATTGGGTCCAACGTCCCTTATGGCTGTGCAAAATAGGATGGCGTTGGATATGCTTCTGGCGGAGAAAGGGGGTGTTTGCGCAATGTTCGGTGATATGTGCTGCACGTTTATTCCCAATAACACTGCACCTGACGGTTCCGTGACCAGAGCTTTGGAAGGTCTTCGCACCCTATCAAAAACAATGCATGAACACTCAGGGGTCAACAATTTTATGGAGGAATGGATGACAAACATGTTTGGTCAATGGAAAGGTTTAATAATGTCTTTTCTAATTTCTATTGCTACATTCATGGCTATTTTGGTAACATGTGGGTGTTGTTGTGTGCCCTGTATTCGCTCGTTGTGTGTTCGACTCATCAGTTCCACCATTGAAGGGAAAGCCGCGACTCCCCCTCCCTATCAGATGCCCTTGTTGGCGTATTCCTATGAGGGGGAGGAGGGCCCTGATGATTCACCACACAAAGATGCTGCTTTTTAGAACTCAGGTTACCCCTTCTAATAGTTCCTTCACTGCCATGAAAAGTTGTGTTCTGGCCCCATGAAGGTTTCAAATATTCTAGATCTCAGTTTCTGATAGATCTATACAATGGCGTAGGGCAGACACTGTATAGAAGTTTTTAAAAAATAGTATGAACAAAGCATGTTTGAAGGTTCTGGGTAAACGGTGTGGATCTCTTGAATAGAGATCCAAAGGGGGAATTAATGTACCTGTGTTCACAGTTTTAGCTATAGTGTTATAGCAGAAAAGTTTAATCCAGCGTATTTTCTATATTCATTTAAAGATTCCATAAATGAATGTGTATGCCTTAAACCTGTTTAGATGAAATGTGTGTGTGCTCATTGCAGTGCCTATAGGCTGTATGATTGTTGCTACTGTTAGGCTGCTGGGGTAGTAGGGGATGTAACTTCTCATTATTGTTTGATTGTTGTACAACGAAATAATAATTGATCAACTATACCTGATAGGTGCATCATATAGTGAAACATCTGTTATGGGAATTATGAGATCAAATGTATTAACATTTAGGATTCTTGATATAACGCACACACATTTTATCATGTAGCCTACCACACAAATGTCACATGTTTTTCTCTCTGAAAGCTATACTTGTATATGTTTAAACATCATCATCCCATGACATCTTTAGGAGTAGTTAACTAACAAAGGTTGACTGTTCTTATAGCCTAAAGCCTTCTCTGAACTTCCTCTAAACTCGAAGACAGCTCACTTTAAATGTATACATTTATTAGAAGGACCATTGTCTCTCACTCTGTTAGTCAATAAGGTGTTATCTTTTATCTGCTGTTCTGTTTAGTGTGTGAGTTTTTGAATATATGGTGCAAGGGGGTCTCAGCTGACCTAATCAAATGTTATCTTGAGAGACTGTTTCACTCAGAACAGGACGTGCTCTTAGTTCATACTTGCACACACACACTGTAAAGAGAGGGGACGGACCAGATGAAATCAACACCAGCTGACTCACTGCTTGGAGGTCGTCCAGGATGTATAACTACTGTAACATTTCAATACTGTAGCACTCACTTCTGACTGACTGTCCGGATAACTTGTATCCCACGGTGGTAGAATTGAGTCCAGAGTACTCTGTGAGAATTGGACTGTCTGTTTTGCTAATAAACTAGTTGATTTAACATAGCCTTTTATTTTGTAGTTTTCTTTTGTGCTGCTTTCAACGACCTCTTCTTCTCATCAACAAACGCGCTGAAGTAGGGCCGTCCCTCTTGACGGCCGTCTGAGGGTGCCACTACAACAGTGCTCGAGTCTTCCTTTCTGTCGGCTGAACTCTCAACACAGTCTCACGGCATTTCGTGTTATAGTCACGAAATTAATCTATTGATTCGTGTTCACCAACACGATTTCGCCATTTTTTTCGTCTCAAACAGAATGATTTTAAAAGCAATCGTTCCTTCTAATTTGTCTAATAATAACAAATTAGAAGGAAAAACAGATAGAAAAAAATACAGATTTCAGTAAGAGTACCAATACTTCACGCTTACGTCGGAGGGGGCGAGATTAATGGCGAGTACGGCAAATAAAAGTTGTAACAGCAGTAACGCTGAGCAAAGTGACCAGAACGTGAACACACACTTGTAAAAACAGAGATGAACCAGTTAACCCTTTGGAGTCTAAGGGTATTTTCAAACCCTTAAAGGTCCCATGTCATGGCCATTTCTACTGATCATAATTCCATTGTTGAGGTCTACTAAAATAGATTTATACTGTGCAATTTTCCAAACTCACATTGGTTTCTCATACAGCATCTCTGTAAAGTATGTGTATTCACTGGTATTCACTCTATGAATACTCACTCCTAAACGGCTTGTTGGAGCTCCTGCCCCCTGTAGATCTTTGTTAGTTCTCTCGCGTCCAGGAAGAAGTTTAAAAATAAGAGACAATGGAGTCTCTGAAAAGGGTCAAATTGGTTACTTTAATTAAGTAGCGTGGTAATGAAACAAACAGAGGAGTAGTGGGAGAGAGAGCAGCTGCAGCTATCCTCTCGCAGTCGCGGCCGTGGAGAATAGACCCCCAAAGCTCCGTCACCTAACTATATATCTCATCATTTGGCTCCTCCTCTTCAATGGCGGCTGTGGTGACGCAGGGGGACCTCCCACCTCGGTCTTCTATGTCCGATATCGCGTAAATCAGAGGATTTAGACATCGTGTCTTCATTGTATAACTCCACACGCCTCTTCTCCTCATACTCTCTTTCATGACTTTTTACCTAATGCATTTTAACGGCTCTAATCGTTATTTACGTAAAACCGGAAGTCAAGCTTACTGTTGGTATTCCGGAGACTTCTTCCGGAATAGCTTTTCAAAATAAACTTTAGCAACAATGTTAGCCACAGACGAATGCTAACCGGAAATGTTTTCAGAATAAAACAGTTTTAAGCTTACTGTATGTTTAAACTAAATTACGTCATTAAACATTGATTTTAATTTCTTACACCCCCCCTCCCTGTGAACCCAGTGTGCTCTGATTGGTCGCTACGTTGAGAGCTCATTGCTGCTCGCAGCTGCTGCGAGCTGCTGCGAGGACCAGACAGGCTTCCGTGTCGGCGATACAGGAGAACAAGCGAAACTCATCCTGAGCACACACAAACACTCACAGCCGAAGTAAAAACAATAAGTGTGGCTTGATATTGAGTAAGAAAAAGGTTTATAACGCTGTGAGCATGGGTCTGCGGAGAGCATTTCTCCGCGATCCCAATGTAGTAGCCCGAAAAACGTTTACCCATTTAAACAGTCGTGGTAGATACCTTATTTGTTTTAAACATCATAAATACACAAACAACAATGAATACTTACAGGTTGTGTACCCGAATCTCCCGCTGGTCCAAACAAAGTAGGAACAGCATTGTTCTTCAGTGCCCTACGCTGTGCATATCCGGCATGAATCGCTGAAAGGTTTGGGAAGCTTTGTTTCGTGAAAGGCTGGCAGAGGGTGTGGCCTCTGGGTATCTCCACGTCAGAGTACCCAGGAAGAAAACATTGGAAAATGAGAAATCTCCAACGAGGCGTTTTGGGGAGGTCTTTTCTGTGTTAGAGTTTTACTCGCTACAGGGTGTACTTCGTCCTGTTCTGAGTGAAACAGTCTCTCAAGATAACATTTGATTAGGTCAGCTGAGACCCCCTTGCTCCATATATTCAAAAACTCACATACTAAACAGAACAGCAGATAAAAGATAACACCTTATTGACTAACAGAGTGAGAGACAATGGTCCTTCTAATTAGGTCAGCTGTCTTCGAGTTTAGAGGAAGTCCAGAGAAGGCTTTAGGCTATAAGAACAGTCAACCTTTGTTAGTTAACTACTTCTAAAGATGTCATGGGATGATGATGTTTAAACATATACAAGTATAGCTTTCAGAGAGAAAAACATGTGACATTTGTGTGGTAGGCTACATGATAAAATGTGTGTGCGTTATATCAAGAATCCTAAATGTTAATAAATTTGATCTCATAATTCCCATAACAGATGTTTCACTATATGATGCACCTATCAGGTATAGTTGATCTATTATTATTTCGTTGTACAACAATCAAACAATAATGAGAAGTTACATCCCCTACTACCCCAGCAGCCTAACAGTAGCAACAATCATACAGCCTATAGGCACTGCACTGAGCACACACACATTTCATCTAAACAGGTTTAAGGCATACACATTCATTTATGGAATCTTTAAATGAATATAGAAAATACGCTGGATTAAACTTTTCTGCTATACACTATAGCTAAAACTGTGAACACAGGTACATTAGCACACAGCTGGCGCTTCATTATAACATATTAAAAGATAACAACATGCGCATCATGATGGCACATAACAGCTCGTGGCTGCAGATTACTTCGGGCATTACTTTTGGGCATTGTTATAATATGCCCAAAATGCTATAATATGTTGCGTATATTGCGATTAGGACTCCACTACATTTTTTACACATTGATATCTGTTTTTAGTGCAATGTGGAAGCAGTGAAACATACTTAACGTGTTTTTGTCTCTCTTAAAGAATAGATAACATTTCTAAATAATAAACTCCTGTTAACATAATTTAATTCAATTCCTTTAAAATAACTTTTACGACGTAGTGACGATACGTGAAATTAAAGCACAAAAGCAGCATTGTTAATAAAATCCCCCAAAAAACAGAAATCATAGCTAAATCTAAAAAGATAGAAGTTAGATTTAGTAACCTAGTTACTGAAATTCAACCAACTGACTGACCTCACCAAATGTCTTTACCTCAAAGGTGCACTACTTATTTTTGAGCAGTCATTGATTTTTTGCAGATGACACACCTCTACTGCCGCTACTTTTTCTGTTCTAAGATCTCCCCTGACATGTTGCTTATTTGTTCCGTGTCTGACAGTAGGGGACTGAAATATGTAGAGTCACAAATAAACACAGTGATTACACCCAGCCATTATCCCGCTGCAGTGGAGCAAGATAATGTGTGTAATCACAGGGTGAGGGTGACTTCCAGTCTAAACACTGCAGGGACTTTCAGTGTCAGGGTTGAAGGTATAGATATAGCACTTCATTTCAGACGCCTACCCATGTGTGTCCGTGATATGCACGGGGCGGGCCCATGCTGAAAAGGAAAACCCCCCGCAGGACTTGATACGCCCCCTTGATAAATACATTTAATTATAATGAAACCAGCTGCAATGGATCATGGATCCACCAGGGGGAGCAGTGATTAAAAAGCTGCCACAGTGGAACTCACGTGAAATAAAAAATAAACAGCTGATAGATCTACAGTAGAGGTATCTGATATACTGTAGCGGATATTTGTTAAGATCCATATTTCACGGATAGGATCATATTCTGTGCTAAATAAGAGACATGTAATCATTTACAAAACATCACCATGTTTTTATTTAACAAAATAATGTTGTTTAATCCACGCTGGCGTAAATACAAAACCATCGCTATGTTTTTTCGTCAGGAAATGCAGACCGGCTCATACAAACGATTTTTAATCATCATCCTCACGATCATTTAATGTATCATATGTTCGCCGAATTGACATGAAAGCACTAATAAATGTGGTTTAATCCACGTGAGTTTACAACTACAAAAATAATCAGTTTGTTTTTATATCACATCCGACGGGAGGAAATGCAGCCCGCCTCTCGATTTTTAATCCTAATTTAATCAGCATCTTCACCACGATAATTTATGTTTATGTTCGCCGAATTGACATGAAAGCACTGACAAATATGAATATACTGTAGTCAACTTCATTAAAACGTTATTAACGTGCCTAAACTCAGTAATTCACTAAAAATAGGTTTATATTTTAAATGGAGCCTCGTCATCTCCCCACGGGCAAACAATAATATGTACAGTTTTAATAGTTTACTGTATTATTAGTGTTTAATATTACTGCTATAACAATCACACATTGAGTTCATTGTGCAATTCGTTGTACAATGTTAAAATCAGACCGTTTTTTTTTTTTAACAGTCTGAATGAAACGGCAGCTCTCAGGTGATAAAGTAACCTGTATAACCTGTTTCAATAACTATAACCTTGGCCCGACATATCTTAGGCGCCAATAGTCTGTGTAAAATGTATGCTTGTGAAACTGCTTATGAAACTAGGGCAATATTCTTATTGTTGCATTATTTGCTTGCTGTGCTCATTGTGTGTGCCGTGACTTGGGAATGGATGGACCCAGTCGCCCCCCCGGGTTTTGATGGGGTGGACAGGAGGGTGGGGAGGGAAAATGGGAAAGTGTTTGCAACATTGAAAGTAGCAAGGTCATGTGCAGAGACTGAGAAAATACAAAGAGGTAGTCAGAACACCACATCGCACCGGCTTTTGACAGGTACTACATTTCATGCAAAGATAAAGATTGTTATGTTCACCCAATGTTGACCCCTAGGAAGAGGGAGCAGCGCCAGGTGCAAAGATAAAGATTGTTATGTTCACCCCATGTTGACCCCATGAATTGTTCACCCCATGGCTGCCATGAAGACGGCCTTGGACTTATCAGCGGGCGCAGTAGATCCAATCTCCCACGCTCTGTCCAGGAGTGGAAGACGGTCTCCAGGGCAGCAATGGCTGACTCACTCTGATTCGCTGCCTAGGGCTCGCCCAGGAGTGAATCCACCAGTAGATAACACCTAGGGAGGAGCAACCGACACAACTCAGTACAGTACTAGTTAGTTAGAATAAATAAAAGTGAAGAACGAGGTGTGTAAGAAGACGGTGAAAGGCCCCGTAGGTCTTTCAGGACCATACGGCTAACTCGTTGAAAAGTTCATAGGAGCTGCAGTTGTGTTATATGTATACAGTACTAGTTAGTTAGAATAAATAAAAGTGAAGAACGAGGTGCGTAAGAAGACGGTGAAAGGCCCCGTAGGTCTTTCAGGACCATACGGCTAACTCGTTGAAAAGTTCATGGTTTTCTAAAGGGAACTCCATCGGAACTAGATAAAGAATAACACTTTCCAGTCTCAAAGAGGAGCTGCAGTTGTGTTATATGTGGGGTATTTCAAGAGGAGAAACGCAACTTTCAAAATCAATTTGAAACGACCGGATCTCGCAAACTCTTGCTGTTGGGTTAATCTAGAAGACTAAACGTGACGATAAAGAGATTCTGTAGACTGGGTTTCGACTCCTTGCTAAAAGCCACATCGCCGAAAGGGGGTGTTGAAGCGCTTTTGGAAGTCTCTCCATCTGTTGAAATAAACATCGCACTATAAAAGTCAACTAGACTGTACGGGGAATATAAAAACTCTGTATGAGTAAATAACTATTCTTGAAATAGTACGAAGATAAAATAAATAATAAATAACTAAATATAAATAAATAAAGTAAACTATTTGTTCGTAAATATAATAATACGAATTACAAGTGAACAGAAACAACCTTAGTCAGAAACAGATATACGAAGTCATAATGGATGGAGAATTTGATCACGAAGAACAAGAATTAGGCGCCCCAGTACCAGGGACTCTACGAGAACAATGGGGACAGGCGGAGAGATTGATCCTTAGTGGGATCAAACCAGGTGACCGGAAGAAGGCCTGTGCCGACCTCCGTTTCCTATGCAATAAAATGATAGCAGAAGACAGAGTAGGGGGCGACGAGACATTTGGGAATCTAGCTTTAGCCCTAAATATTTATGAACGACAGCTTGTAAAGAAACTCGGAGACCTAAACAAACAAAAGCCCGGATTATTAGGCCATAATAAACTGAACAAAGAGAAAGAGGCGGTAGACAAATTACGGAGGATTTGTCATAATGCGGCACTCGCCATGAACGGAGTAGCTATTATTCCCGTCCCAGCCAAGAATCTCCCAGCCATGGTCGCGGTTCAAACCCCGACCCGTGGAGGGGAGTTTCAACACTCTAGTTACGTTGGCACTCTCCTGTCCCCTCATGACATTAAAAGAACACCTGTATCAACACATACACCTACAGATGAAGAAATACTTGACTTTGTTGCAAAACGCGTCAAATTTTTTAGGACTATAAAAAAGATGAAACCTCTGCCTCTGACAGAGAAGACACGGCAAGTCAAGACGGCACAGGGGACTCCACCTTCCTCTGAAACAGGTTGATATAGCCGGTGTCGGACTTTTTTATGAACACATTAACTGAGGGACAGGTTTCTCCCCATTTGAGCTGACCCACGGCCATCAGTTTCCGGGTCCTGGGGCCCTAAGTGTAGGGAAAGAAGTAGAGGAAATGAGCTCAAAACCATATTACCAGCAACTTAAGGGCTTGGTATCAGACTTCTCCACACAGGTTGCTGACGCCAAAGGGGGACCCGAGAAGCACGAGGCAACACCGCAGAATTCATCTGGCTGAAGGTCATCCGTCCGAAGTGGCTCAACCCAAGGTTTCAGGCCCGCACAGAGTGACTCAGAGGACATCACATGCAGTTCGCCTCGAAGGAAAGGGGGAAACGTGGTATCATTGGAGCCAGTGCGCCGTTGGAAAACCTCCAGCAAGGACGTTAGACGACATCAGAACTGACATCGCTGCAGCAGGACGAGAGAACGACACATCTGACGACGACAGCCCAGCAGAAGCAACGACCCATACAACAGATGACAAGGACAAAGACACAGAGGTAACAACAGGCGATCTTGGAAAGGGATTACGGCCGGCGAGGAGGCGGACACGAGTCTACGGGACCCCGCCCCCTGAAACACACGGCTCCATATAGGACCCGACTTTTTTACTCCCACCTTTAGGGGCACTTTCCAATAAGTAGCAGCATTTTTATGCCCACCTATAGGGCCTCTTTCTAATAAGAGTAGTAGGTTATATATAACAGAGGTTAGCCCTATAGTTAAAGGGCAGTGAAAGTCTCCCCACTCACCAGACCTTCTACTTAACAGGTTCTGGGAGCACAGTATTTACCATTACAGGGTACTATTTTACACCCTAGTTTTAAAGAATCTCCTTAGGAGATTTTAGCATTGTGTTCAGAAGAACCTAATTACAATAACACGGACCACTGATTAAAGGTACTCAATAATGACAGACTGTGGATTACACTTCCTTATTGTTTGTTGGTGTACTCTGCTAGTGGGAATCGTGGTTTACTTGGGACACTGTTTGTATCTTGAACACCATTCTTAGTTATATGGCCCATTAGCGAATAGCCTTATTATTTGATTGGGTGTTAATTCCTTGCGTCCTAGTAAATCTCCTATTATTAATAACAGAAATAATGTTGTTGTGTTACATTGAAAATAACAACCTAACCATGTATGGGAGTTGGAGATGGTTGCCAGGGCTAGCCCTGGTCACGATCGTCACCCTTGCCTTTATTTTTGTTTTAATGATTCCATTGACCACCCAGACTCCATTCCCCCGCCAGAGGAGTCCGTAACTAGGGTCAAACGGGCCAAATATGAGGTAGTAGTTACCAAAATGTCTCCTAAACAAACCTTCACTTTCCAAGCAGGTAGTGATGGAATAATGTAGACAGGATCAACTATGTACATTACAATGTGCTCCGTTTAGCTAATCTCACTAGGGACGCTGTAGAAGGACTCGCTGAACAGCTGGGGCCGACTTCCCTTATGGCAGTTCAGAATAGAATGGCCCTTGACATGCTGTTAGCTGAGAAAGGGGTGTGTGTTCAATGTTTGGTGATATGTGTTGTACTTTCATTCCAAACAATACGGCTCCGGACGGTTCCGTCACAAAGGCTTTAGAAGGCCTTCGCACACTATCCAAAACTATGCATGAACAATCAGGGATACACAACCCCTTGGAGGAATGGTTTACAAACATGTTTGGTCAATGGAAAGGTTTAATAATGTCTCTTTTGATTTCTATAGCTACTTTTATTGCCATTTTAGTAACATGTGGTTGTTGTTGTGTGCCTTGTATCCGCTCATTGTGTGTTAGATTCATCAGTTCCACCATTGAAGGAAAAGCTGCCCCTCCCCCTCCGTACCAAATGCCCTTGTTGGCTTATGCGTCGGAGGGAGAGGACAGTATGATGACTCAGCAGACAAGGACGCAGTTTTAACATACTTTGGTCTCCCTCCACTGTCATAAGAGGTTGTTATGGTGGGCTGTTCCCGAAGGTTTAAAGTACTCTAAATCCCAGCTTCTGATGGATTTATATAATGTTGGGGGACAGACGCAGTAGAAAAGAATGACAGTGGTTATGTTTCGAATGCTTTGTGTAAGTTGATCTCTTGAGGTGAGATCAAAAGGGGGATTAAAGTAACCTGTATAACCTGTTTCAATAATTATAACCTTGGCCCGACATATCTTAGGCGCCAATAGTCTGTTGAAACTGCTTATGAAACTAGGGCAATATCCTTATTGTTGTATTATTTGCTTGCTGTGCTCATTGTGTGTGCCGTGACTTGGGAATGGATGGACCCAGTCGCCCCCCCGGGTTTTAATGGGGTGGACAGGAGCGTGGGGAGGGGTTGCATGGGAAAGTGTTTAAACTTACAACATTGAAAGTAGCAAGGTCATGTGCAGAGACTGTGCAGAGACTGTGCAGAGACTGTGCAGAGACTTAGAGTATACAAAGACGGTACTGCCAGGTGCGAAGATAAAGATTGTTATGATCACCCCATGTTGACCCCATGAATTGTTTACCCCATGGCTGCTATGAAGATGGCCTGGGACTTATCAGCGGGCGCAGTAGATCCAAACCTCCCACGCTCTGTACGGAGTGGAAGACGGTCTCCAGGGCAGCAATGGCTGACTCACTCTGATTCGCTGCCTAGGGCTCGCCCAGGAGTGAATCCACCAGTAGATAACACCTAGGGAGGAGCAACCGACACAACTCCTCCCACACAACTCCTCCCTGTTTGTGTGTATAAATATTGTAACTTCCTTATACTCGGGGCCCCTGTTCTGTCTGACTGTCTGATACGTATATCGCACGGTAGTAGAACCAGGGCCCGAAGTACTTCGTTATATTGTACTGTTGCTTTTACCATTAAATCAGCTTATTGTTAACCTCATATCTCTGTGTCTGAGTCCTTCCTCTTATAGCAGACCGCTCATCAACGAACGGCGCGGAGCGGGCTCGAACCTTCAACCACTCCAAAGGGTGGCCCTCCAACAGTGACCAGATGTCCCGCTTTGCGCGGGACTGCACAGCATTTTCACGACTTTTGGTGCGTCCCGCAAATTGAGACGATGTCCCGCATATTTCATTTTGATTGGCTAAAACGCTTTTCTTATTTATCCAATGGCTGTTGAGAAAGCAGGGAAGGCTATCATCACGGGGCTGTGTTTGCTGTCAATCAAACTGTAACACACGGCGGGCGCTGGTCAAGTGTTAACAACAACGAATTTTTCAATTTCACATGGCGGTGAATACGACGTCAAAAGACACCGAGAATGCGATTCTCACAAGAAACGTGTCGCTCAAAAAGAGACATCCCACTCTATTGAGACATTCCTACTCAAACCAAAAAATGATGGCCACTCAGACAAGGTAACAGCAGCAGAAATAACCAGTGTTTACCATACGGTGCAACACTCCCAATCATACCGGTCAAATGACTGGTAACAAGCTAGCGCCGACTGCTGTTGAGAGGGTGTCCATACTCCTTGTCCCACATTTGGTTTGTTGGGACCTGGTCACCCTATATATATGTATATTTACACATGTTCATTTTGTACATTTCTAAAAATAAAGTTTGATGGAAATACTTAGTAGCCTTTCTTCCCTGAATTATTTGCTCCTATAACATATCATTCATATATAGCAAACCATGATTTGATTTTTCATCAAACAGTAGTAGTTTATTACAGGTAAAAATAGCTTACTCTTCTATAACAACAGTTGATCGACAGTTCGGTTAGTTAGCGTATAACATATACGGCTGTACCGACGCCATTATAAGACTGAAGTTCCACTCAGAGCGAGCCGAAAAAAGCACTGTTAGACATGGGCGGAGCCTCTCTGGTGTTTGACTAATCAGAACAGAGTGGCCGAGCTGACCAATCGGGGCACACTGGGCTCACAGGGAGGGGGGGGCAAGAGCTGCAACGAGCCGTTTAGTGGAGAGAGTGAATACGGCTGAATACACACACTTTACAGAGATGCTGTATGAGAAACCAATGTGAGTTTGGAAAAATGCACAGTATAAATCTATTTTAGTATACCTCAACAATGGAATTATGATCAGTGGAAATGGCCATGACATCTCTCCTTTAAAAGAATCTACCCTATGCATAAACGGAACCTAAATCATAGCGAACTCTATCTACTTACCACAACTCTATATCTATCTAACACCCCTCCTCCCCCAACCCCCACAATGAATATCGACCAATCACGTTCTTGCTTGATTTGCGGGACCAGCGTTGCAGTGAGGAAGAAAAGCAATGTGTCATGCCAGCCTATACAACACATGAGGGGCAGAGTTTTACTCTGTTCGTGTTGCAACTTGCATATATATTTATTGCACTTGACGCACACACACGCATGGCGTAATTTCCACTGGGGACAGGGGGGACATGTCCCCCCCACTTTTCGAAATCCCGTTTGTGTCCCCCCACTTTACAAATATGTTTATTATTATTTTTTAACGCAAGCCGTCATCGCCACGGAGGAGCACACAGCCTCTGTGAGCGAGCGAGACAGAGGGAGAGAGAGCGAGCGAGAGAGAGCGAGAGAGAGCACACCGTTATCTATTTAATATAGATAAAGTAAGAAATCATTCCAATGTGTACTATAAAAAAAACAGTTTAAAAGGGGATTGATTAGTAAAATATGCATAAATAGAAAGAAAGAATGCTAACTAGGTAACATAAGATAAGAATAAACAAGTTTAAATGATTTGTTATTGGTTGTGATCATATTCTAAAGATGTTTGGATTATTGAAAAGTATACAGCTCCCTTTCATCTGAGTGTTGAGAGCTGTATCCATAAATCCATGTTGTGCTCAAAGTGCTCCAGATTGATGCATTTCACTTAAAAAAAATCTTCCCGGGGGTGCATGCCCCAGACCCCCCCTATACCTCATTCACACCAACGCAACTCCGGTTCAAGCTCCGTGCTAGAGCTTTTCAGGTTCAGAACCGGTTCTTCGGTTTAGCTCCGGCTCTTTTCACACCGCTCAGAGCCCGACTGGTGCTGCGTCATTGCGTCATCGTTTGCGTCATGACGTAACCGTTTGCGTGCCTGCTTCATAAAGCCAAACCGCGCGGAAACCCCTCACAGCTCACACCGACAACAACAACAATGGCCGATTGTGTTGAAGCGCTACTCGTTTTGGTTTTGGTAAAAACCAGCGGTTGCCATCTCTTTCTGCAATTGTTGGAGAATTGCTTTGGACCGCGTGCTCCCCTCCAGCTTCCTCTGTACCTCTTCGGAAGACCAGATTCCCAGTAGGTAGCTGGTCTCTTCAGTGGACCACTGCTGCTTGTTAAGTTTCTCCATCGTTGTGTACAAACTGGATAAAACGCGGGCTTTTTGTTGTTGTTCAGGAGTTGATTCCGCCCCTGCCCCTGCCCCCGCCTCGACGTAAGCGTGACGTATGCGGTGCTTTTGCTCTAGCCGGAGAATTTTTTGGTGCTTGAAACGAACCGGATTCCGGAGCTAAGAGGCTCCTCCGCTGCGGTGTGAACAGGAAAACCCGGTGCTTTTCAAGCTCCAGCTCCGAACCGGCCCTGAAACACCGTTGGTGTGAATGAGGTACTAGAGGAGGAGAGGTCCACCCCCAAATAAAGCAGGTTAAAGTAATTAGATTGCATACATTTTCTTTTAGTAAACACTGAAAACGGGTCCCACAGACCCAAACAGCACACAAAGGTTAAAGGTCAGCATATAATAATGTTAAAATGTGCTAAATATATACACTGCAACAAAAAAAAAAAAAAGAGGAGTAAAAGTAGCCCCCGACTTGTTTATTTTTGAAAGTAGCCCTCATCCTGAAAAAGGTTGGTGACCCCTGATCTATGATGTCCCTAATGCTACTTATTGTGTCGCTAATATCCCTTCCCGGTACGCTGCATGCCTGAGTGCTCCCCACTACTGTTTTAATTACCCTGTTGGCTAATACCCTAGCTAAAATGTTATAATCGCAATTTAACATACTCAGCGGTCTATCATTTTCCAGTCTATCCCTGTGACCCTTTTTATGAATTAAACTAATCACCCCAGTGCCGAAACTATCCGGCAAATCATCCCTCTCCTCCATGCTCCTACATACATGCCAACCTTTCCAAATCCAAAAGAGGTAGGTTTGCACGTGGCAAATGTGCACGCCCAAATTAGGTAATCAGAAGAAATGGAACCACAGTAATTACAGGTATAAACCATGTATTTAATATATTGCATCACTTTTTGCATTTTTCACAAAAATGTGTCATACGTCATTCAGTCACTTTAGTGCTTGGTAGGTAGCAGACTTGGCTTTCTTGAGAAGTTCAGGGTCTGGTTTCCAGTTGCAGCAAGTGCATTTTTTGAAGATGTTTATCTTCCCTGCCAACAGACCTTCGTGTGCTTCTCTCCTCTCCGCGATACCGTGATAAACTCGTGATCTGCTGTCCACTTGGCTTTAAACACATTGTCCCACCGCTTGGTGGGCTTCTTTCTTCTCGGGGGTTCTATTCATCGCGGAATTTCCATATCAAAACCGATCAAAACCTGTAGCTGTGTGTATTGTTGAACATCTCTGATGTGAATAAACAACGCTGGGGCGCCTAGACCGAACACTAATCACGTGATGAGCAAATCCAATTTCATTGGATTGGAGCCGAAGTCGAGTCCATTGTCTATGGTGCGCCAAGGGGCATTTTTATTTTTTATAATTTGGGAAGATTGAAATCGGTAGGGAAAGCCAGCTAAATCGGTAGGCGGTAGAAACATGTCAAAAGCGGTAGACTACCGCCCAAATCGGTAGGGTTGGCAGGTATGCTCCTAAATAGCTCTAATAATAATAATAATAGATTTATTTTGTTAGCGCTTTTACAGGTGCTCAAAGACGCTTTACAGATATAGTGAACAGAAAAGAACAACAAATAAATATATATAGTTAAAGTCAAATTAAAATCAAGCAATACAAAAACAGCTCTAGTAGAATAACTCGCTATAAAATTCCTCTACTCTATCCACTCAGAATTCCAGAAAAGACAGACAACTTCTAAGTTTAACTATTTATTGTAAAGAGAGCAAAATATATATATTACTTGGCCAAGGACTCATCACGTCTTTGGGAATCACAGGCAGCAAAGCTGTAATCTGTAACCACCAAATCCGTAAAGAGCCTCGAACCTCGTGCGACAATACATTTTATTACACAGGGCGTTGCCCGTACATTTATGATTGGTCAAGACTAGCTGAAGAGATACCATGGTTTAGACTTGGTTCTCTTTGGTTGGTGCGCAGACTCAGATAGAGTCTCTTGGCAACACGATCCTCCAATCAGCATTCGGCTGGCCTGTGGAAGTCCCTCCCTACTCTGGCACCATCATACTAATTTGTTTTCTCTAACATTACTTCAGATATAGCGGGAAACCATAATGTTGCTTCCTAGCTTTGCGGGGGAGCGCGGCTCCCATACAAAGTCAATGCCGGTGCGATGCGCTGTTCTGACTACCTCTTTGTATTCTCTCAGTCTCTGCACTCGACCTTGCTACTTTCAATATTGCAAGCTAAACACTTTCTCATGTAACTTTTCCCTTCGTTCCTGTCCTCCCCATCAAAACTTGGGGGGGGGGGGGTGATTGGGTCTATTTATTCCAAAGTCACAGCCACATAAAATGAGCACAATAAGCTTATAATGTAATAATAAGAATCAGTCTTTCTAATGTTATATAAAAAATAGACTCCACACTTCCTTTCCCTCAACCTGCTTTATGTAACTCTTTCCCTGTTTTCTTTTTTCTAACCCTAAAAAATAGCCCGTGCATCTCTCTCCCTCAACTGCGTATCTTGCCCTACTTCTAATCAACGCCCCCATACATTTCCTCTGCTCTATCTCACCTAACTCATCCCTAATTCTACTATACTCTTCTAAATCTTGCCCTAACCCTCTCCCTATTCGCTGTGTCACTCTATCTAATTCTCCTTTTATTCTCCTCTCCCGTTTATTTCTACATCTGCTATTTAATGCTCATCTATTTAATTTCTTTTTTAAAGCCCTCCCACCATGTCTCCACATCCACATCATTCACACTTTCTCTTTTTACTATGCATTCTTTCACTATTTTCTGGTATTCTTCTTCTTTGAGTAGCGTAGCATGCAGGCACCACACTCCCCCTCCTTTCCCTTTATTTATAATATCGCCCAGACTGAAACTCAAAATTGTATGTTCACTCATAGCAGTGGTTCTGCACTCAATTTGACCGATGCTATCCCCTACAGTTAAAGTCAGGGTTCTTACAAAGTCAAATTCAAGCACTTTTCAAGCATTTTCAAGGTGCATTTTCAAGCTTTTCAAGCATCTTACAGCTGTTGTAAATTACATATTTATATACACATACTTATACTCAAATGATTATTTCCCTACCTCACATTAAATCATATGTTCTTTATGCTATAAACAACCAAATGTGTGTTTCATAATAGCATTCTACATGAGGATGAAAAATTAAAGAAAAGAAAACTAAGTTTAACATTTCAAAATGAGTGACCCATCTGTACGTAGACTGGGCATCCCATATAACCTGGCTGAGCCAATATAAGAAATCAGCCAAATAACTTTTCAATACATTATTGATTACTATTTCTGAGGTACTTTTAGGTTGGCAGTAAAAATAAGTCAGAGGTAAATAGTGTACTTTTACTCCACTACATGTATTTAATACCTTTAGTTACTTTACAGATGTGGATGAATGATGTGAAATATAACCAAGTGTTAAATCAGACTTTAGTTCCACCTGGAGTAAATTCACAAGCTACCCTGCAGTATACCAAGTCATTCAAACTAGCTGCACCTTTACCAGCTTTGAGAACACTTTAATGATCAATCATTATAAAACATATCATATATATTATTCTGAAATGGACCAATCTGCACAATCACTACTTTTACTTTGGGTACTTTAACTATATTTTGATGATAATACTTTTATACTTTTACTTCTGTTAAAACCTCTTAAGCCCTGAGCCTGTTTTTCAGGTTTCGGCTCGAAAATGCCACTAACACAACAAATGATATATCTTCACTTCTAAAAGGGGTACATTAATAATCTTTTTTCTCAAAGCAAGGTTACATCTGTGAGTTGGATGTAGAAGTGTCAGAATCAATATAGATGTTTTTATTTTAAAGTAAATTCAGATGGAACATAGTAAAAACATGTAAATTCTAATCTCCGCCTAAAAGAACCCCATTACTTATAGTGAAAACCACCCTTGAATGATGGGTTAGCAGACTAAAAGCTTTAGGAATCCAAACTATAACATATAATAAGTACCCTGTATCAAGATTGATGCAAAACAAGTGAAATTTGACCTTTTTAGAGTGGTTTAGAAAAATAAAGTCCAGGCGGACTCATCTCTGGATAATTTGGGAACCATCAGTTCCATTTGACCTTTTTCACTGTAAAAATCATTTCATTACTTTGAATTTTCACTTTAAGTATTCATTACATCCAAATACAACTGTTGTAAAAAAAAAAATAATTAAAAAAAAAAACATACAAATGAAGTTTGACTCCAACTGGAGCAGATTTATTTTAAACATTTACAATGTTACAATATTTTAGTCAGAATTTCCACTGCCTGTAAAGTATTAAAAGTCTCTTCCCTGCGAGCCATTATTTGACAAAAGTCAAAGTATAGAAAAAGTCCTAAATGCAAATCTTGTAATCTGCTCTGTTATCTGCTGTCCGGTCTGTGCTCCGCGCGCTCTGGGTCCTGCTGCAATTCCTGCTTCCTTACGTAGTAAACACTGCGTAGAGTCTACTGCGTAATGTGCTGACGCCGGCTGGCATTCTTTATACTTTACGCAGGACCATATCTCTGGAACCCATTGGTCGATTTGGGTGATTTACACCTTTTTCTTAACCGTTAGATCCAATAGAATCGATGGGCAGTTCCCAAATCCACGTAAACATTACATCTGCGGACATAATAGAGATACAAACGAAGCATATCTGAAAGTACAGCCTTGGACTGTAAAACTTTATACCCACTATATTGCCATAAATATGATGATGGATTATCAGTACAAAATTATACGTGACACAGAGACATTGGATTAACCTTGAGCGGCGTTTTTATTCCGTTGAACACAACTTTTGATCACAAATAAAAAAAGGTAAGGCTTAATTATTGTTATGGCTTTGAAACCGGATGTTGTTTTTTTTCTCTTTTTTGGCTGATAGCTCCGCGAATTCGGGGTCGTACAGTGATGACATTACATGTATGGAATCTGTGGAATCTCAGCTACTTAGTCGATATCTTGTTTGTGCAGTTAAGATAAGTAATAAAGGCATTTCTACCGTGAGTTCTGTGCTAAGGCCGTTAGCATTAGTTAGCATTTTTTCGCTCAAGGCTAATTCAAAGGCTTGGTATTACTCTTGTTTTTTTTTAGCTAAAAATGGTTCATATTATCAGTTATCGGAGTTTCTTCCTGTTAAAAGGGTATGGAACATTAATAGTTTCATAAATGTTAAGAAGCCCTGAGACACAGTCTCAAAAAAAAACGTTGGGAGGCCCCCTTTTGTGGGGGCTTCAGGGCTTAAGAGGTTTTAAAGGCCTTTTTCTCAAAATGATGACTCGGTGACAGTCATTATATAATGTGACATATTTCGCTTAATATTTGGAGTACAAAAACAATCCTGATATCATTAGAAAGCTAGGAATCTCCTCTTGCCAACAGTGTATACAACTCAAAATGTGTCTTCGGGTCAATGCGACTGATTTTGATGGAGCAGGTCACATATATTCAAACACAATCCCAATCAACCTCCCTTCACCATCATCCAAAACTTTTCTTACATATTTTATCATCCCTTTTCTTATTAATATTGCCACCCCTCTAGCATTCATACTCCCATTGTTTGCATACACTTCACCAGAGGTGTGGACTCGAGTCACATGACTTGGACTCGAGTCAGACTCGAGTCACCAATTTGATGACTTTGGACTCGACTTGACAAAAACAAAACACTTGCGACTCGACTTGGACTTGAACACCAGTGACTCGGGACTTGACTTGGACTTGAGCCTTCTGACTTGAGGTGACTTGATCATTTAATTCAGGGGACTCCAACACGCCGATCGCGAGATGCCGCTAGAAGAGCAGACTCCAGTCGGGGAGAGCAGAATCTTCAGCCGCTTCTACTCTTGCTGAGAATCCTTGCAGGCAGGGGCGGGTCTTTATTTAGCCGGGCCACCATGCGGCCAATCATATGCGAGGACACACTAGGATCATACCATTATGTGAAAGAAGGGTGGGGGGCAGACGCTCCAAAGACAGCAGGTGTAGTGGTACAGGCCAGCTACAGAGCGACAGGGAGACGGGGAGCCGGATTTAAATGCAAGCGCGTCGGAAAAAGTCAAGAAATTAGCGAAAACCGAAAAAAGAAGCAGCATCTGGCTGCATTTCAATGATATTGGAGAAAGCAGAGCTGAGTGCAGGATTTGTAAAATGAAAATAACCTTCAGAGCAGGGTTTTTTTTTGGTAACCACTCAGGATTTATTGTCAGAGGTTGGAGAAGTTCAGATCTTGTACTTGAGTAAAAGTACCAGAGTGTAGGAATACTCGGTTACAATAAAAAGTCCTGCATTCAAATTGTTACAAGTAAAAGTACAAAAGTATTATCATCAAAATATACTTAAAGTATCACCTGCAGAGGGATCTAGATTCAGGTGTTCTTTTCCCCATAGAGACCGCCTCGCTGCACATTATCCCTTGCATAAAGATAGATTGTGGGTCCCTTATAACATGTTGTACACAGTGGAAATAAACATTCTGGTTACCTCAACATCGGGGATCTTATACATTAAACTCCTTCTGAATCAAACCGTCACGGTAGCCTTACCTTACTGATCCCTCTTAAAATAGAAAAAAACACGTTACTTTACCAGCAGAGAGAAAATTGATTATTAAATTATTAATGTGACTAATAAAGAGCAGTTTAATTATTAAGTATTATTCTGTTGATCGATGTCATTACATTTGTTGAAAAGCACATAATGACTTGTTTAAGACTCGTTTTGTCAAAGTTTAGGACTTGGACTTGACTTGAACTTGCCCATCCTGACTTGAGACTTGACTTGGACTTGAGCGCAAAGACTTGAGACTTGACTCGGACTTGAGCGCAGAGACTTGACTCGGACTTGCAAAACAATGACTTGGTCCCACCTCTGCACTTCACCCAACCATTCTTTTTTTACTCTCATACACCTTTCATCCCAATGTGTTTCCTGTAAACAAATGATGTCCGCATTGCAAAGCAAAAGGGCTTTCTCCCTTCTGTCGTTTGTCCTTGGTCCATTGCCATTGAAAGACACGAGTGTGACCATTATGAGGTGGAGAAAAAGAAGGAGAGGAACGGTGAGCGGCTGCATCGCCGCTCACCGTTCCTCTCCTTCTCCTTCTCTTTTTCGGCTTTCCTTTTGGTGCTCTGCCGTACGGATCTTCTGGTCTCCGCCCAGTCTCGTTCATCCGCCTCTTCCTCCTTCCGCATCTCTCTGTTCCTCGCCGCTCTGGCCGACCCCCGACGATGACCTCCATCCACGAGTCAGACTCTTCTTCCTCGCTCCCCTCCTCCTGCTCCACCTGGTCATCGTCTTCCAAGCTCCTTTTCTCCCCACCAGAGCTCCCCGACGTTGCCGCTCCTGATGCTGCTCCTGCACCTGCCGCTGCCTTTGGAGCCGTCGCTGCCGATGCCGCTTCCACTGCTACTATCTCTGCCGCTGCTTTTGCCAATGCCGTTTTCTCTTCCACTGCCATATAGCCACTTCCACTGTCACTGCTTCTGCCTTCGCCGCTGCTGCTGCCGTTGCTGCTGCCGTTGCTGCTGCTGCTGCCGTTGCCATTACTGACACTTTTTTCGCTGCCGCTCCTCTCCCGCCGCCTGCGCCTCCTCCTGTCTCTCCGCCACCACCTCCGTCATCCTATCCATCACTTTTTTCACTCTTCTTCACTGTCACTGATGTCTTCGTATTGCTTTTCTCTCTCGCTCTCTCTCTTTTCCCCACACTCTCGAGCGTAGTGACGCTTAGTTCGTGAATTTTGTCGAGTAGGGGAGCGATCTTACTTCGTCATTGAATCTTACTTTCAGGAAGCGAGTACCATTAGCGATATCTGTTCCTGGCCACACACGTCTTTTAATTTCCGACATTGGCCTTACTCCCCATTCCTCCATCTTACTTTTTATGGTTTCATCTTTAATGTACTGGCATGTTTATGAATGACACCACTATCTCATTCACCGTAATGTCCTTTGCATGTACCATGGCCCCATTCACTCTCAGGCCCTCCGTGATTTTATTTTTTCCTTCTCTGCTTCCCATTGTCAGTTCATATGTTCTATCTCACACACTGAATTTGCATAAACGTAGCCGGCCAATCAGGGCGAGCCTACCTGAATGCGCGCGCAAGCCGCACATTATATAAGGCAGCTACACCTCCTGATTGTGTGGAGTCTATTTTTATATAACATTAGAAAGACTGATTCTTATTATTACATTATAAGCTTATTGTGCTCATTTTATGTGGCTGTGACTTTGGAATAAATAGACCCAATCACCCCCCCCAAGTTTTGATGGGGAGGACAGGAACGAAGGGAAAAGTTACATGAGAAAGTGTTTAGCTTGCAATATTGAAAGTAGCAAGGTCGAGTGCAGAGACTGAGAGAATACAAAGAGGTAGTCAGAACAGCACATCGCACCGGCCTTGACTTTGTATGGGAGCCGCGCTCCCCCGCAAAGCTAGGAAGCAACATTATGGTTTCCCGCTATATCTGAAGAAACGTTAGAGAAAACAAATTAGTATGATGGTGCCAGAGTAGGGAGGGACTTCCACAGGCCAGCCGAATGCTGATTGGAGGATCGTGTTGCCAAGAGACTCTATCTGAGTCTGTGCACCAACCAAAGAGAACCAAGTCTAAACCGCGGTATCTCTTCATCTTGTCTTGACCAATCATAAATGTACGGGCAACGCCCTGTGTAATAAAATGTATTGTCGCACGAGGTTCGAGGCTCTTGACAGATTTGGTGGTTACAGATTACAGCTTTGCTGCCTGTGATTCCCAAAGACGTGATGAGTCCTTGGCCAAGTAATATATATCTTTTGCTCTCTTTACAATAAATAGTTAAACTTAGAAGTTGTCTGTCTTTTCTGGAATTCTGAACCCAACAACTGTCATCCTTTTCACTTCAGCGAGCGGGACAACACCTGAGAAAAGCATTCGAAACAAGTAAAAAAAAGTATCTTACCTCCAGGCAAGCGAATGGAGTCGCCACTGCAGGAAACCCGGGCCTGTCCCTCATGCCCGGCTTAATAGCGGGCGCCGATCCCCATCAGCTCTGTTTCGAGTGCCTGGGACCAGAACACGCCGAAGAAGAGCTTGAGGTGGTGGACGTGGGAGACCAGGATATGGCCGAGGCAACGCCACCAACGTTCGCCATCGCAGCCGTGCGGGTTATGGCTCCGTTTGCTGAGGAGGAAGAAGATGAGTTCGCCTCATCGGTGTCTGGCACTTCCGGGTCCGGAATCCACGGAAGTCCGCCGCACATGTCTGCCCGCCAGGGCTCCCCCCTGGTGATGGCCATGGCGGCGGAACGTGTCAGACTACCGCTTCCCCCACCACTGCCGCCGAAGTTCTACGTTCTGAGTCGGTTATGGTTCGGCCCGCCCGGCGCAACCGGCTTTCGTCTCGCCCCCGTTGCCAGATATCTGGCAGTGTGTGCAGGCGTCGTGGCAAGGAATGGTAGGTATTCTGAGGGTGCGGGGCCGCACGGAGACCTCATATCCCGGCGTGCCCCCCCTCGGTGAGAGCCTGGCAACACATCTGCTCCCACAGGCAGCAGGCTGGGCGGAGAACCTCTGCCCCGCTGCAGCGTGACAGGGCGGCTGCAAATAACATGGGTGTGTTGGGAGTCTCGCTGATTGCTCCTCCGCAAGATGCCCCCACCTCACCGGATCAGAGCGATTATTTGGGCCGTGTTAGGATTTTTTAAACCCCGAGACTAGAAAAACTGAAAAGAGTACAAGGAAGCTTTCTCAAAAGTTAACAGCATTTAATTAAACAAAATGATGCGAATAATACTATGAAATGTGCAAGATGGAGTGCAGGCATGAAAATCACCTTTCGGCGAAATTCGCCGTTTTGAAACCAAAATAGGTGACCTACGTGAATCGTGTAGATTCGATGAGAAAATATTTAAGGGGGGGGGGTAGGTTCAGAGGCCGTAATGGTACGCACCGTTGGGTGACGAGTGGAAGACGAGACCCAATCACTGCCGCTGAGAGAGTCTCTCAGCGGCAGTGATTGGGTCTCGTCTTCCACGGTGCGTACCGTTACGGCCTCTGAACCAGCCCCAGAGATTCAATGAACTGCGAACAGGTGCGCGTGCCAAAAGGGACCTGATCATTGGTTTACAAGCAGTTCGCTTCGCTCGTGCTGACCAGAGCGGGATCCAGACCACCATCAGAAGCTGAAAGCACGCCTGGCCTCGGCGATTTACCTGACTGAATTTGGTGAGTGATGGTTTCAATCATTTTAATATTTTCTGGTATATCTAAGTTACCCAGGAGCTCTGTTGACATAGGCTTAGCTAACGTTAGCTACAGCTTGATGAATTGAGTCATTGAACACAGCAGGAGAGAACGCAACGTTAGACAGCTAGCCACTGGCGGCACATATCAGACCCGGGCCGGGGGGCGGGGCAACATGACAGGGCCCTTTAAACCCAATAAAGCTTGACAAAAATATCGGGAGTCCGGGGTGGTAATCTGACGCTCGTGCGTAAAAAGTCGCTCAGTCAGTAAGATTACAATTTAAAACAATGTTTGAAAGAAAAGTAACTAAAGAAAAGGTGTAATATTTAAGATTTCGTTTCTACAAAGGGTATAGAAACGAAATATATATCAGAGATAATAATGATATAACATGACATAAAGTCCAACAAACCACAAGGACAACGAAAACATAGCCTAATAAAATGACTACATTTCTGACACACCATTCACCATGGACAGCCAGCAGCCACCATGAGAGCAGAGCAGTGTAAAATTGGCACGGCGGCCCATACATTCACGTACAAGTAGGCTACTGTACAAATTAAATTTGAAGTGTATCACCACTACTTGAAGGGTACTCGGCGAGCCTTGCGCTCCGCGAACTCGTCCACAATCCGCTGTATGTCCAATTTCTTGGCTCGGTCACTTTCGATGGACAGCAAGGCCAGTCCACTCAGTCTCTCCTGTCCCATCGTGCTCCTCAAATAGTTTTTGATGAGTTTTAATTTGGAGAAAGAGCGCTCGGCGGTTGCCACGGTGACAGGAAGAGTCAGAAATAAGATGAAGGCTGTGCAAACCTCACTGAATGTAGATGTTACTGCTGGGTTGTAAACAATGAGCATTTTTACCAGATCCGCGACAGATTTTAGTTTTTGTATTTGGTCCCTGAAACAGGTTCTGAAAGAAAGCAGCTGGCCAGGGAAGCTGGCGGCGATGTCCCGACTGTAGTGCTCTATAAGCCGCTGGGCAGCTTGGTGTAAATCCTCATCCTTTGCTTGCAGTAGTGTGTTGGGGTGAATTGCCTCAAACATGTTCACAGTTGCATTTAAGCTGGTGAATCTTTGGGACAGTTGCTGGATGATTATATCGAGACATGCATTGAAAACGGTCACCCGAAAGTTGCTCTCTGCGTCAGTGAGGCGGCTGTCTTCAGAAAGTTCATCAAAGTGTCTCTTAACTTTCCTGGCCCTGGTTGTTTCAAACTGTGTTTGACTTCCCCATTTAGTAGCCAGGGCAAGAGTGGCGGACTTCGCCTCATCAAATTGTCCCCTATACTCCACCAAAACACTGATGGCATTTTGCAGTAGAGTAGATGCTTTGAGAATATCCGCGTCTTTTGCTTGCAGTAACTGTGAAGCACAATTTATGCTTTCCAAAATCTTGGTCTGCATGTTGACCAAAAATAGAAAGCGAAATTTGCTTATGGCATTCTTGAGTGCACTTGCTTCATTGCGCTCATCCTTTTTGTCACTGGTAAGGGATATTTTGACGAGGGCTTTTATAATGTCTCCATATCTGTGCCTTAACGCAACAAGCGCATCATGGCGAGATGACCAGCGAGTGGGACATAAGCGTTTTAATGTGGTAGTTAAAAAGTCTGGAAGTTTTTCCTTGTACGATGTGAGGGTCTAAGGACAGAGGGTGTCGTATTGTCTACTGATATTCTGTACAAACTGTGAAGTCCACTGAGACAAATGTAACATTTGTGATATTGGGCTATATAAATAAACATTGATTGATTGATTGATTGATTGATAGTTCTGCTCTCTGGCGTCATTAACTCACTGAGCAATGCCCATCGTTTGATACTGTGACCAAAAAAGTTGTAGAGCGTCTCTACAGTGTCATAGAACTGCTTCACTCCAGGGACATTTTTAACAGAGTCGTTCGGGGATGAAACACGGCTGGCAGTGGCAACAACTTCAGGTTCATCTCCCGCAGGAGGAGGAGTAGGGCGAAAAAAATATCCATCTAGCTTGGACAATTTGGCTTTTCCTTGGTCCTTTTTATCTTTTTCTTTGCGTTTTGTAGCTCCACTTTTATGTTTATAACTGCTCATGCTTAGGCAGTGCTCTGTTGAATGACAAGTGATTGATGATGACGTTGACGTTCATTTACGTATGATGTTGATGGACGGCTGTTTATGACGAATTTACCCAAAATACATTTGGAGACAATAGAAGGGATTCACTTGCAATTTTTCATGTTTTAATGTTAAATGTGAGTGTGAAAATAGCAGCACAAGTTCAACTCATATTATAGGCTACAATGCTTTATACCTAATATGACCACGAACGTCAGTGCACTCAGTGGCACGAGGCAGCAGGGCCCGCCGGCGAATATCTCGGGGGCGGAGCCTGCTGCCTCGGCGACGGGCCCCCATTGGGTCCCGACCGTCCCGGGCCCGGGGAGCCCTGCCCCTACAGCCCCCCCTGAAGCTCCGCCCCTGCAGCTAGCACTAAAGCTCTGGTGGAAAATGATTAGCTAACGCTACCGTTAACGTTAGCCTAACATTAGCTAGATATCGTTACCAAAGTTAGATGCTAGCTTGTATAGCTTACGGTAAATCACAAAAAAGAAAAACTGGTTAATGTTAGTGCTACTTTCTAAAATCTCTACAACTCGTTTTTCCAGGACGTGTTGATGATTTTGAGGTGAGGGGACTGACAAGGCTGAGGGGTAAAGTGGTCCACCGTTCTATCAATAAGGCTAAACTAGAAGTTAGTGCTAACACTAATACAAACATTATTTTTGCAGAATGAGTGTGTTAGGGGAGAAGGATTCAGCCATTGTTAAACAGCTGGATGCTGGATTGAAATGCAGCTGGAACTGGTCGTGGCTAAAACTGGAAGGCAAGGTCTCAGTAAAAGAGCAAGAGCTGTCCTTTCATCTAGGAGATGTATTCATCAAAATCAACAGGCAGGGATTCGCCAGATGCATTCTCTGCCACAAAGAGATCAATTATGCTAACAAAGGCAGCCATGCTCTGCAGGCTCACTGCCAGACGGAAGTTCACAAGAAGAAGGTGCATATGATAGCTTCCACTCATAGTGTTGCCAGCAGCTTCCTTCCAGCATCAGCTAGGGTGAATCCAGCAAGCCAGAGTCAAGCCAACCAGGGGTCAGAAACAATCAGGCAGCAGTGCCAGGGAAAGATCCCCGTACCAGTTATAAACCGCATAGCAAATGCAGAGGTAAGTGGTGTAGGCCTGTTAGTCAGCACAGGCAGCATAGACAGAGTACACTAGCACTTTGAGATTGTTATTTTTATTATAACAATAATAATAATAATAATCATTTATTATTATTATTATTCACAATCAGCTCAGGTCACTGGCAGCATCATCACCTAAACATGGAATACACTAGCTTTACATTAATTACATAATTTGTGTTCTAGGCAATGGTCCTTGGAACCTTGGCGGAGCATTCCATCCCGTTTTCTAAGGCTCCTGTGATTGTTGAGCTTGCCCAGACCCTTTCCTTGGATAAACCAGCTTTGCAGGGAATGAAGCTGTCGCGGACGGCAGCTTCATACAAGATGATCCATGGTCTAGGTATTTACATTTTCTTTCTTACCTACTATTTCAGTGTTTTAATTTACATTGTAGTGAACTGCACACATAAAACATGTTCCTTAAACTACCATGTTGCTATATATACTGCTATGTTGCCAGAATTACCTGTTGTATGATTTATATTGTACCAATTAGATTATGCATGTGATGTGACAAATCTGTCCGACTTTGTGTAGGGCGGACCTACTCTGAGAGGACCTTTTCCAACATGAAGATATTTCCCTTTTCGTTAAATTTAGACGAGAGTACCTCCAACAACAACAAAAAGGTTGGTCTCATATTAAGCTATTGCCATCAAAGTCCTTCTGTTTTTGCTTCAGTGTATGCCCTGTAAAATGTTGCATGGCTAATAAACCTTTTTATGTTGAAGATCCTCTCCATGATCGTTTGCTACTATCATGCAGACTTGAGGAAGGTGATAGTGGAGCATTTGGGGTCCTTGGAGATCGTGAAGGTGAATGCTGCTTCTTTAGAGAAGGTGCTCTGTGAGTTCTTTGAGAAAAACAACATCCCGTGGAATAACCTTGTGAGTATGCTGATGGACTCGTGTGCTGTGATGAGGGGCAGCAAGACCGGCCTCGAGATCAGGATGCACCAATACTGTCCCAACCTGCTTGATGTTGATGGGGACTCCTGTCATCATATACACAATGCGGCAAAGAAGTTCTCAGAGCCCTTTGACAGCTACTTGGAGAAGCTGTTCAGTGATCTCCAGGTTGACCATCAGTGGAGTCCAGACCAGGTAAACAAAATGCAGCTCTAGTCTAGACCACGGCTGCTGGCCCTACTGTACTGTACTGTGGTAAAACTATGGAATGTGTAGAATGTCTATGTATGTGTCTCTTTCAAAATCTTTTTCTGTCTTTTGTCAGGTGATGTACCTCAAGGAGATAGCTATGATTCTAAATCTCCCCGCCTCCAGCCCACAGAGGGGCTTTGTTCCTCATCGCTGGCTGTCTGCATACGATGCCAGCATGGCAACCCATGCCATGATGCCTGCGTACAGAGTCCTCTATTATGGCTTCCTCTCCACTGCAGATAAGGAGCTGTATAGGGAGCCTTTGGAACTGATGTACACCAAGTACCACGTCAACCAGGCGGGAAGAGCCCGTATCAAGGTGGTTCAGGAGGAACTCAACAGGAAAGGTGATGAGACTTGATGTTCCAATCCCTTATAATAATTAGCACTTATACTTGTTTTGAAGTTACTAATGAGGAGGAATATGTATTGTGTTTCACAGGCATGACTCCACAAGGCCGTGAGAGAAAAAAGAGGGCATGTCAGAAGCTGTGGCATGAGGAGACGACAACAGTCTTACGGCTCAGCATCTACATGGGTTTGCTGGCTATTCTCAAGGAGTATGTCATGGTTTTCCAGGTGGGTGTTAGTTGTGCTTGGAATTACTGCAACTTGACTGCACGTGCATGCACATCCAATGTTGGCAATCAATCAATTTCATAAGAATTTGTTTTACATACACAGCGTAGCCAGACATTGGTTCACAAACTGATCAGAGCTCGGCAGCTTGAGCTGTTTCCTGGCTTCATGGCTTGCTTCGTGAAGGCCGAACACATTACTCAGGTAATTAACTCCTCCTCACACCCACTCTGCCTACATTAGTATAGTGATTTTATCCCTATTTTTACTTTTCTGTTGTCTGTGCTATCAGTTGAGTGTTTCCTTTTTTGTTAAGCAACCTGGGGTCTTTTGAAAGGCACTTAAGGTATTACTCCCATTAATTACTTCCCTTACACAGCTGTCTCCCAGGGCTCTGAGGGAGATGGTCCTGGAGGATCATATGCTGCTGCCCTCCAAGGAGGTCTATGTGGGACAGGAGGCTGACACGTTCAGGAGCCAGAATCCCAATCATGCTGTAAGTACCCTGCATCACCTGCATGACCTTTTTTCTCAATTGTTTTTGAGACTTAAAATAATGGTCAGTTTTTGGTGTTTTGTGTCAGCTGTTGGTGCCATTCCTAGCAGACGTCAGGAAAGCCTACATCACCACTGCAGTGTACCTCCAGAAGAAGCTCCCCTTGGCCAGTCCGAATCTTACAGCCCTGTCTGCTCTGGACCCTCTTCTGAGAGGCCACTCACAGGCAACCATCCAGTTGAAGAGGTAAGAATAACATTTAAAGTTTTTTTTGCCATATTACCAGGTACTTTGGATTTTTGTGACCTCATGTCCTTAAACTGATTTCAAATTCTCATCCATTTCTTGGCAGGCTGAGTGGTATGCTGCGGCACCTCTTGCCAGCAGACCAGAGAGAACTTGTGCGGTTCAATGTTGACCTGACCATCCCCAGTTTCAAGGAGGGAGAGAGCATCGTTGAGTGGTGGGGTCATGTCTTTGACAAGCCAGATAAGTACCCCTCCCTGAGTGCGATGGTTAAATGTTGCCTCTCCATCTTTCACGGACCAAGGGTTGAGTCTTCTTTTAGTTTGATGAATGAAGTAATTGACCAAAGGAGTGGCAACATGAATGTACCAACATTTAATGCAATCCAGACGGTCAAGTACACCCTGCAGTCCAGGGGGAAGACAGCCGTGCAGCTCTTCAGAAGGGAGGATGTGAAGTTCGGGGAGGTGGACAGAACACTATGCAAGAACATCAACTCTGCAGCAGCCACATACAAACGCCAGCAGAAGATGAATCAGAAAGAAAAGCAGCAGCAACAGAGCAAGTATGGCTCCCAAGCATCTGGCAGTGCTCAGCAGGCCAAGAAACAGACTGCTGAAGAAGAGAAAAGGGCGAGGCTGAGACATGTGGCAAAACAGCGAAAGCGGGCCATGGAGACACTGGTGGTCCAGGCAAAGAAGAAAAAATGAGATCTGGTTCTGAGAGTATTACGAACTGTGTCCTTAAGTCTCAGGAGGGAGTGTTTCAGCTGTAACTACAGTATCACAAGGACATCCCTTTCCTCTCCCTTTCATTCAGTATTTTGTACAAAACAAGATTGATTGTGTTCCTTTTCTATGTTGACCTTAACAGATTTAAAATAATATATCACTATCCTTTGAAAAGTGTTCAATGTTTTGATAATGCTGGAAACCGCTGTATTGTGTGTTTTAGGCTATCTTTGCCAATAAAATGTATTAAAATCTGAATTACATAACATTGTATTGGCTGTCAGTCATGATGGAAGAGTAGACAAGTTAAGTTACAGCATGTCCACCATCTGCATATGCATTAAGCCATTTGCATTAAGCCCTTACCACATTGTGCCTCATATACTGTAAATGTTAGACCCAGTGACAGGCTGGCATGAAATGTCTTGCATAATACTTAGTAAGGAGGCCATAATATTTTTGACTCATGGCTGAAGTTAAGTTTCTCCAGCTCTCCCCAGGTTGGCAAAAAAATGCATCTCAAAATGCATCAGATTGATGCTTTAAAATATGGAATATTCAACATTTTCTTCCGGGGGAGCATGCCCCCGGACCCCCCTAGAGGGATAATATCCTTCTCACCTTTTTCACCCCTGACCCGTTTTCATGCCTGGGAGTGGCTCCCCCCCTCAGCTGTTGCTACCCGTTCGCATTGGGTGCTGGGTGGAAGAGAGATCGATTCTTGGCTTGCTCTTCCTGTTGTCATCTGTGGTCTTCTCCTATTGGCCGGCGTCGACGAGGGCGTGTCCAATGCAAATCCTATCTTTACTGTTGTTAATTTACAGCATTCTAATGTCTGTTTATTTAACCCTCTGAGACCCACGGGGCCGTATACGATCCCAAATATCACGTTGTGTTCAAAGCGTCATAACTTCTCAGCTGTTTCAGCCAGAGAGATGCCGTGTTTTTCCTCTTAAACTACAGAAACGGCAATAAACAACTCCATTAAGTTTTTCATTGAGAGGCGTGTACTTATTTCGGTGAAACAAATGTGCGTAAAGTTTTAAAAGATGCGGATAGTCTCACCTAGATTCTGGCGCATTGCTTATCGTTTTCTGTTTTATAGATCTATTCTCATCCATCATCTTTGTTTGTGACGTAAAGAGTGTAAGAGTCACGTTTCTGGATCGGACACTCTGAGTGGATGCAGTCACACCCAATCAGAGTCTGATTCAGAGGGTTGCCTGTCAGTTCCGTTGTTATGTGTACTGAAACGAGAGCCGGTATAATTCCACGTGCAAAAACAAAATTAAAGTTGGAATACGTTCTTTTAGTGTTTTGAAAGTAAACTGAGGTATGGCAAGGAAGTTTACTACAGCTGAGGCTTTGGAGCTAGGGGTGTAACGGTATCCGTATTCGTCCCGTACCGTCACGGTTCGGACGTCACGGTTCGGACGTCACGGTTCGGTGCATGCAGTCACACGACGAATACGCCTTTTTTTTTACGAGTGGGAAAAAAGTCTGTCATTCAGGGCAGTATCCACTACACTATATATAATCCAGGGGGCGGTATTGCGCCTAAAAGCTGTTTGCCAGCCGCCCTTAAACAACAAATGAAGAAGAAGAAGAAAACACAACAAAACGAACAAAATACAAGAAGAAGAAAAGTTATTATTGCGAGTGCAGATAACACACAGGAACTAGAACCCACCTGCTTCTTTTAAATCAGCTGTGGGGGAACATTGCGGGTTCCCTGTGGACTACAACAACGATGGAGTGCGAGTGGTGGATCGGACGAGGACGGTGTGCCGGTGTTGTTCGACAGCGGTGCGGTATGCTAATGGTAACACACGACAAACATGCTAAATCATATCAGAAGGCATCACCCAGATTTGCCAATCACCGGAGCCCGGCAAAAGACAACAGCAGTTCAAAAGCTTATCCCCGCTTTTTAAGAAGCCAATAGACATGAAAGCCGAGAGACCAAAATAAATAACGGAAGCTTTTGGCATATGTTTTTCAATGGCTATGCTGCGCCCTTATGCAATAGTAGAGGACCCCGGCTTTTATTGATTGTGATTGAAAGTGATTGAAACACTATCTTATTATTTATTTTGTAATATTTTCAAGACATTCTTTTTAGTTTTACAGCTTATTGAACCTTTTTGTTTGACATCAGCCATTATAGATAATATGGCCATCTGAGTTTGTGTGGTACTGTTTGTGGTTTGTTTTTAACCGTGTAATAGGCTACAGTTAATTATTCAAAAATTAGAGCTCCTTATTTTTAAACTGAAACTTCCACTACTGTTCAAAATAAATAAAAAACAAACTTGGTATTATGCATTTGGGACTTTTTTTTGCTTTTTCTTGTTGTACCGAACCCGTACCGAACCGTGACCCCCAAACCGAGGTACATACCGAACCGTGAATTCTGTGAACCGTTACACCCCTATTTGGAGCTGATCTTTCTAGGGGACGATGTTGATGACAATTCAGACTCTGCTCAGCATGCCATGTGTGATTGTGGACATGATATATATCATGTGTACTCTTCAAAATTCTCAGGACAAAAAATGACAATTCCTCGCAAAAAAACGCCCATGGACACTGCCCAAAAGAATGGGCATAACTAATGAACAGAATAAGTTAGAATCTTCTAATCAGTTCTGATACAATGATAATAAATGTGTGCAATTTTCTGTGTTGAATGTTTCTTTCAATGTTATGGTTAGCAGTTCTTTTTAATGAAATAAGTAAAGAATTCAAGTTCCGTCTTTTATTTATTTTTTATTTATGGGCAAATATCCCCTATTATAGTGTATATAAGTCTCTAATGAGTGACATATATCATTAGCTGAGGTTGTGTTGATTTCTGGGATGTGTGAAACTTGATTATACTGCAAAGAAATTACAATTTATAAGGCAAAACACAAAAATATACAAAAACGGAAATGTCCTATGTGGGTCTCAGAGGGTTAAACATTCCCTAATAACAGTATTTCAGCGTCAATATGTGAGGGTTAAAGACAGTGTGTTTAGTGTACAACACCACATGTAATTTCACCTTAAATTCACTGTATCAAAATGTATTCTTCAGCCACATGCTAATGCTAACCTTAAATTGAAGCTAACAATATTTACTCGCAGGAAGTCGTTGTGGGAACTTCCGGTTTTTCAGAATAAAACAGTTTTAAATCAAAACAGTGTATTTAATTTCCGGTTTTCAGAATAAAACAGCTTTAAATTAAAACAGTGTACTTAATTTAAATTACGGCATATAAACATGGATTTCTTACAGCCGCAGCATCGGCCAAATTAATATCCTGGTCCACGGTGTGGCCGCCTCTGCTTGCCGTGTGATGTCCCTGGCCACAGTGCGATCACGCCACGTGGCACAAAAAAGACCGTGATGATCTTCCTTTCAACAGAAATTCAGGCCCTGTTGCAAAAACAGGCTGTCTGTGCACTCTCAGAAAGAGAGGGGCTCGGAAATGTCCATGTTGGTTCCCCATGGGCCAATCTTCCTTTTTTGGAAGGTTTGGCAGCGAGAGGGACGTGCACAGACGTGCTCAGGGACGTGCACAGACATTTGGAGGGGCTATTGCTCTAAACTGGAAAAAAAGGCACCCCCCCCCGAAAAAAAACACAAGACCTCTTGGAAATTCTAACTTGTTTTTAATGTAAAAGGTTCAAATAAAAAAACAACACTGTCATTTTGTGATTCAGTCTGTTTCAGTTCAGGTACAGCTCAAAGTGTTAGAGAAGAAGCCTCCTGTTGGGGACCATTTCAATGAAAATCTTCAGGACCTCGTTGTTGTCAACAGGGATCTCTCTTTCTACAGCCAGTAGGAGAAGATCAGACAGACGCTCTTGACCACATAGATTTCTCAACCTTGTTTTGATTATTTTCAGCTTTGAAAACGTGCGTTCTACAGTTGCCGTTGAGACAGGCAGAGTGGCATAGGTTTTGATGAGCTTGAAGAGTGTGGGAAATATGGTGTGAGCATCAAATTCTTTGAGAACATCCAGCATTGCCTTTGCAGTCCTCTCTGGACATGTGTAGGTTGCATGGAAGACTCTTAGCTCTGTTTTGAGATGGATCTCCTCTCCCTGGAAGCCATATAACTCACAAAGTGAATGCACAGTGTTGAGACCCTGCACTCTTAGCCCGGCCTAGTTGACTTTACTAGAAATTCGCATGGAAACCCGTTGCCTCAAACCACTTAAGTTTTTACACAAGCAAGAAAATTAACAGGTTAAGTTGTATAGTAATTTTCCTTCATACTTTCTTGCCGTGAAATAGGTCTTACATTTTATTCAAAGTGGTCTTAAAAAGTCTTAAATTTGAGTTGGCGAAACCTGCAGGAACCCTGGTCTGACTCTCTTATGACTATATTGCATTATTCATGGTTATTTAATGAAACACAAAACAACACCTGCAAATAACCCAATTTGTGTTCTTTGAAATTGAAAAGGATATTGCATTGTGTTTGTTACTTTCGTTGCAGTTGTATGTCTTAAGTGTAATTTGGCATGCTTTTATTTTGAAGGCGAGTTTACGCTGTTGACAGGAAGTTGTTGTTGCTATGGACACAAGAACAGTTTCACAGCGGGCGGAACTTGTCATAAAGTCCGCGATAATAAAACCCACCCATTTCGAGGGAAGATATGATTGGTCAATTGTACTGTCATTTGACATTACTCTCGTTCAGTTACTATAGCTGGGCCCTCTGTGAATTCATAGCTGGACCACCAACAGCTCCTGTCTTCACAGTAACTCGCAGAGACGAGCTTCTTTCATTTAACCCTTCACATTCAAACAGAAACTGATTAGGCAGATTTTGAAGGATTTATTTCTTTGGAAATGTTATTTTAAATACAATTAAATCAAGTTATTTTGGTAAAACTAATGAAAAATACAACTAAAAACATTTTAAAAAATATATTAAATAAAAAACATTTTTTTTTAATGTTTTTAATATTATTTTGTAAAATATCTTAGGCCCTCAGAGAGGGCCTAGAGGGCCCTGACGGCTCGCCACTGCCCGTTGACTATTTACTAGCACTATTTACTAGCGGTACCGTGGTGGGCCGGTCGGATAAGTCACTAGCACCCCGTTGACTATTTACTAGCGGTATTTACTAGCGGTATTTACTAGCGGTACCGAAGTGGGCCGGTCGATAGTCCCAGGCCGATTTTTTGTCCCAGTCCGCCCCTGAGCATGAAGGTGCTGGTCCCTCATCTTCCCTGCATCGCAGTCCAGCCTCGCTGAAGATCATCCTTGAGGGACAAGTTGTGATCGACAACATCCAAGACCTGCCAAAAGCGATGTTCATTCTGTTTGGTCTTACATACTGCATCTCACTACCCCAAGACTATGATGCTCACATTCCAGTTCATCCAAAAGGTTCTTCTCACGTTGGGCCAAGATGAACTAAAGCCAAGTTTGCAAACATTGAAGAACCAGCTTACAATGTAAAGAAATGCACTGACACTTGTTACTGCTGTTCAGCTGCTACCAGTGACATCATAATGTTCAGCACTGTTCGCTGACCTTTCACTGTACAATTAATTTTATTAAAAGACATTTGTTATATTAACACATGATATTAAGCAGTGATAAGTGTTATTTATTATATTTAACTTAAACAAGTTAGTTCATACAACTAAGACATCATTTATGTGAACTAATGATTTTGAGATAAGACTACAAATGTAAACTAAGATAAGTCTACTTAAAGTTCTACGTGTGGCTATGAAAGAAGAAATACGTCCCATAATCACTTACAAAGTAAATGTATTCATGTTCAACATAAGAACAATGACTGAACATAACAGCATAACAGTACAGAACTGTGTTAGCGTGTTAGACAAAAAGTGTGTGTGTGTGTGTTAGGGCTCTGCAATTAATCGTATTTTAATCGCAATTACGATTTTGGCCTTCCACAATTACGAAAACACATCGAAAAAAAGGATTATTTAGCTAGGTTGTGACAGTGCACTGCAACATATTTGATCTATTTCATTTTAGTCTAATTTATTTGTATTTATCATATTTATATATGTTTAGTAGCTTGTGGAAGTGCGCTCCAAAAATATTTGTTGATCTTGTTTATTGGTATTTATTATTTTGATATTATTTATTTAAATGTATCATTTATTTAATTGATTTTTGTATTGGTTTTTCAGTTGAATTATACGTTCAGGGTAATCAACAGTTACAAAGATACTGTTCAAATTATTATTTGTTTTAAAGTTCAATAAATGGATGTTTTCAAAGTCAATGAATAATCGTATTTAATAATCGTGATATCAATTATTGACCAAAATAATCCTGATTATGATTTTTGCCACAATCGAGCAACCCTAGTGTGTGTGTGTGTGTGTGTGTGTGTGTGTGTGTGTGTGTGTAATAGCTATATTTAGAGCTCTGCTGCCTTGGCTACAATCTTTCATCGTTGCTGTTGTATGATTGGTGTTTAGCTACGGTATTTAGCGTCTACAGCACCTCCGCTTTTAGGGTTGACGCAGACCCAAACGTCGCCCGGAGGTCCCCCGGTGTTGTTGCGGGAGCTGCTGCACTAGCTAACGCTGCAATAGCTAACGCTACATTAGCAAAACAAACGCTAATTTATTTTTTGCAAAAGGTGCAGCGGGCTTCAAACACGTTCCCTCCACTGGTTTCAACAAAGCACTAAATTCCATGTTTTCCAACCAAATACGGTTGAACTTACACTTCCCCATATTTATTTGTAAGTAGATTTGAAGATATATGAGTTTCTGACTGCCGCTAGCTGAAGCTTGGTTGCTAGGTTACTAGCTGGGTGTTCTCCAATAAGGGGCCGGGGGAAACAAAGTTAGTGATTATTGGTTCCATGTTGATTTATTTCAATACAAATTGTTGGGGGGAACTGAAAGGCTCTTACCGTACTGGTTACTTTGCAGCCCGGACATTTCCCCCAAAACACATTTAGACGCGATCGCTACACAGAAGTACCTTTCAAATCCGATCATTTTTAAGACCTTCTAAATCATATTTAAGACCTTTCTTATTTTTTGGTCATATTTAAGACCTTTTTAAGGCCTTAAATTCAGATTATCAAATTTAAGACTTTTTAAGACCCCGCGGGAACCCTGTCAGACACATGAGGGAAGGTGTGAGTTGGTTCTTCTGGAATAGAGCACAAACAGATCACTCAAAGAGGTTGGAAAGAGCTGTTGCTATTAGTGCTGACCGAGAAATCATATTTTCGTTGTCATCGCAATATGAACATGTGTGATCAAAAAATAGCAAAATAGCAATTAACAATTAATAAGAAATGATTTAATTTAGGGATGGTATGGAAACCCAATATTAAACATAACCCACATTTGGTATACCAGCTAAGACAAAAGCTGTCTGTATGAACTGTTTAGCTCAGTTTGCCACGTATCTTAAAACATTGCGTATTCTTGTGAATTCACTTGCTGACTGAGACAAAGCAGACCCCCCCCCCCCCTAGCGGTACCTGCAGGCAGTGACCCACAGCAGCAGAGGAAGGAGGACAGAATAAATGATACTGACAGATGTCTGTGTTCTTCATTCTTTCAAAACTTGCCTCAGTATAATGCTGTCAGGAATATTCAGATTCTTTATTGACATTTTAGATTTTTTTCAAGTGAGATATTAATGTATATAATGACTGATGCTGGTGTAACCGTTATACTGTTGCTGCTCTAGAATCACTACAGGTACAGCTGCTAGAGGAGAGGCTGCTTTGTCTCAGCCAGCAGCACACGTTATAAGATCTGCCACATTTAAAAACAAGTGGCAAACTAACCTACACAGTTAAGACTATATAAGCGGCTTTTGTTTTGTCTTGTTTGTAACAATTTCACCAATATTTATCGGCCAGAACTAATCGTACTACTGATAAGTGGAACAATCTTAATCTGTAATTGTATAAAACTACGCTCACAGGGTTTACCAGGGACAGGAACTAACAAATAATGGTGCTTTTAAATACTCTGTGAGAAGGTAAGAGGTTACTTACAAAGCCTGCTTTGTAGAAGTCTGTGGGGTTGTCGCCAAGGATAATTGGAAGCCCTCTAAGCACCAGGGTCCGGATATCAGTTGGCTCTGTAGTCTGTTGGGGAGTAAAATGACAACAAGTTACACAGCTAGAATGACAAGAAATTGTTGGTATATTTGACTCTTTACCACAGCTGTAGGACAGGAAAATAACCCGGTTTTTTTCCAGCTGAATCTTTGTCCTTGTCATTAGTTTATTGTTTATTTTTGTATATATGATGTATTTGTGACATTGTCAAACACAGAAAGCATACATACATAGACCCTCACATGTACAATAAAGGGAGTAAAAGAGACCATTCTACCAGGGTGTTACGGCCCGCCCCCTACTCCGTGGTAGTGGCTCGTGGGGAGACCCGCAACATGAAAGAAAACACACCAAACATCCAGTACTTAACGGCGATAATTTATTTAAATGTACAGCCGATACTCACACAGGCCAACCGGCCAACGAACGAGGTCTGGAGGACTGGCCAAAAGAAACAAAAAGGAGGGGGCCTGAGCCAGCCACACCACGGGCCGTAGGACCCAGAGCTTCCCTCCCCTACCCAGAAATCTACTAGGTCCTCCAGAATACATAATAACACAATGGCAAAAGGGGTCTACAGATCAGAAACAGCAGAGAGATCGTCCACAGACAGAGTCTTCCGGCATAAGGATAGGCGACGATCCTTCTCCTCCAGTCTCTCCTTATAGCCCGGCTGAGTGGAATCTAGGAACACCTGCGCAGAGGCGGAGCCAGGGGCAGATCAGGTGCACCTGCGCAGCAGGAGACAGAACACACAACAAGGAGGGGAGCACGTAACACAGGGTCAACAGTTTAACCCGTTACCTTTGAAGACAAACTCTGTCCAGGCCATCACTCAGGTGGAGTGGAGCCCCCGGCTGTAGCGCCCCTGGGCGTAGATGCTGAAGGTGGGGTGTTTGCAGATGGGGTCGGAGTAGTGGCCCTCCCAGGTGTGGTTGTTGTCGTGGAAGATGAAGTGGCGGGTGAGGAAGAGCACCTCGGGGCGCACCCATGGATGTATAATAAGAACTGGATACAGCGTGGGAGCCGGGGCCTCATTCATTCCTATGAGAGCTGCTCATTGGCGCATGAAGATAAAATGGCCCAACTTTTAAAAGAGCGAAACGTCACAGATTACCCGTCATGCCTGAGAAGTACCCGTATGTGCGCTCATAGAGCATGCGCAACTTTTTTTGTTTAACAGTTTTTATTGAGATTTCAAAATCAGAAGAAATATACATTCAATAGCATTGCATCCCACCCAATCCCGCCCACCCAACCCTCCCCACCCGTCCCCTTAATTCCAGATCTTCACAAGGATGATTGTTCATTGAGGTTTTGTCCAACCAAGGATATATGAAAAAATGCCAGTACATACAATATAATACAATGTACAAGGATAACAAAGCACATCAGTGGGAAATAAAAAAAATAAAAAAATGATAAGTACAATAACCAAGAAAAATAAAAATAATTAATTAATTAATAAAATAAATAAAAGAAAAGAAGAAGAAGGGGGGGGATGGGGGCTGGGGTCCTGCTGCTTTCACAAACTATTGCTCTAATCATCCTGGTTTAGGGGGATCTGTAAACTATCGTAAAATAATTTAGGAAGGGGGTCCAAATCTTTGTAAACTTCTGCACAGAGCCTTTTAGAGTGTACCGGATTTTCTCAAGTTTAAGGAAGTGCAGTGTCTCTTATCCATCTAGTAAAATTGGGAGGTGCCTGATCCTTCCAGGACAGGAGAATTAGGCGCCTGGCAATCAAGGAGGTAAATGCTATGACTGCCTGAGATTTACCTTTAAGGTTGCCGGTTTCAGGGGTGAGCCCAAATAAAGCACATACAGGATTGGGTGTGATGTATTTTTGAAAAATCTTAGAGTATGCAATGAATATGTTGCCCCAAAATGAGCTGAGGTTGGGACATGCATGCGCAACTTTAACCACGCCCCCCAAAAGGCTTCACATCAAGCACGTCAATTTGTACACGTAACAGCACCGCGCGTTCATGACAGCATGGTACTGGATTGTTATATGATGGATTTTGATATTAACTAGGCGGCCGCGCAGTTAGCAGCTAGCTAGTAATTATGCTAATGTAACATAAATCGTTATGTACTTTTATATTACGCTGATGTAACAGGATCTAGTGATATCCAAGCAACAGAGCTTCATTTAGCATGATACTTGTGTGGGTTGTACATGAAACCACTCGGTAATATATACAAATATATGTATTTTGAGTTATGATCAATTGTGAGTTAAATCTTTATCTAAAAAGTAAAGCTGATGATGGATTACTGTGGTGGAGTTAAAATAACAATAGCCTATTTCTCTTTGAAATGTGATGGAGTAAAAGAATAGTAACTGTGATTATTCATGTTAGTACCCCACAAGTAACTAAAACGTATAGTACTTGAAGGAAAGGTGTAAAATGTTTCCATAAATACCAATATCACACACTACAACACAGACTATAACACCCCTTGTTGTTAAATACCACAACAATTAATATATTTTTAATTACATTTTCGTAGAGCTTTGACTTTTTCAGCTGAATAAATATTATAACTCTAGATGGTTTTGTTCAGCATTGCCAGCTTCACTGTTGAGCGTGATGTTGTGCCCAGCATTCTCCTGTCCCGTGCTCTGAAATCAAAATGTGGATAAGCATAAAACAACACTAAAATAAACACTACAATACAACTTGTTATTTGTTTTTTGACAACAAAGGTTTTTCATTTGTGTGTATAAATATACAACACACAGGCTATATACATATATAATATATATATTAGGGCTGTCAAGTTTTGCGTTAACGCAAAAAAAAATGAACGCCACTAATTATTTTAACGCGATTAACGCATGTATATTTTTTGTCCTCGGCCGCCCCGTAGTTTCAGAGCGCATCGAGTTTAAAATTCCATCTACAAGCTGACGCTGACAGCCCCGCTCCTGCCGCCCGCTTGCGGCAGACCACACTTCCACGCTCACCGGCAGGCCTGGACTGGCCATCGGGAGGACCGGGAGGGTGTGTGTATGTGTGGCGCGAGCGAGCAAGAGAGATAGAATGCGCACACCTTACGTGTATTTTGTTGTTGCTAGCATCTGGTGCTAGCTAGCTGCGCTAACGGATATAAGGAGCGGTTTCAATGAAAACAGAGGAGCGACGCGCAACATGATTGCAGCGTCCAGGCAGCTCCCGTTCGAGCATATGCCTTGAGTTGCACATAGCTCCAACGATCCATATCTCTCACACACACACACGCACACACACACACACACACACACACACACACACACACACACACACACCACACACACACACACACACACACATTGTATTATTGTATGAGAGAGGTTCCAGGTTGAATGGAGGCGAATATTTGTAATGTTCAGAGGTTGTTGTGTTTAATATTCATGAGAATATTTGTCAATGTTCAAATGATAATAAACAAACATTTGCATAAAGCATATTTGTCCACTCATATGTTGATAAGAGTATTAAAAACTTGAAAAATATCCCTCTAAGGTACATTTAGAACAGACAAAAAATGTGCGATTAATTTGCGATTAATCGCGATTAACTATGGACAATCATGCGATTAATTGCGATTAAATATTTTAATCGACTGACAGCCCTAATATATATGTATACATATACAATTATAATTAATACAATTAATACAACTGTTAATTTGATTAGAGCTTTGACAAATATATCTTTATTGATATATGTATAAGTATGACGACTTCCCGGGCGATATCGTATGGTATAGCGAATGAATCAAACTGGGTCAAAACCCTACAGTCTATGGTCAAAACGTGTTTTGCCCACATGCAAAGGTTGTACGCTCTGGCTTATCCCTGCGTGGTATTATTTAGTAATAGCAAACAGCTACGTTCAACTCCTTTAATGGTAGGCTATATTGCAAGTGCAATAAGAAGCTACAGGGACGTTAATCTACGTCGGTAATATGAACTAAGTCTTTGTTTAATACAACACTTACGGTACAAGATTTACATCATACAGCCCATGTAGTATAAGATTTTACAAATGATGAATTACAGCAAACATATGCAATATATCCATTATTACAGCTCCGTGGGATGGCAGTAAGGCGATATTGTCCGTTCTTATTGTGCATCCATGGGTAAAGGTAAAACTCATGTAGTACTGAACACATAACATGAACGTGCCGGGCGGCACGGTCCCGTGGGTTAGATGCGCGTTCATAATGCCGAGGGAAATAACTCTCATAATAACGTTATTAGCACATTTTACAACTTGAGGACCGAATTTTTTAATAAGGGCTATACAAAGGTTCATACTGGTAGTTTATTTAGTTTAAAAAAAATTATCCAACGATTTACAGACCACTCTTTCCCAATGTAAGTCAATGGGAAAAAGTGTTTCCGGGCCCAGCAACCTAACGGAAGTGTAGTACCGCCGTTTGGCCACAATGAATATTTTCCTCAGAGTCCGGCGCACTTCCTGGGGGCTTGGGCGCACCTCGCAGCGCTGGCTCACCCACTGACCGTAGAGCCCCACCGCCAGGTCGGCGCGCGGGGCCAAGATGAGGGGGTGCAGCTCAACGGAGCGGAAGATAATCCGGCAGGCGTGCAACCTAAGGACACATTTTGAATTGGGTTTATTACCAAATGATAACTAGAACAGAAAACGAAAAAAATACATTAACTCCACTGCAAAACGTTAACTAACCACTGCAAAACGTTAACTAACCTCTGTACAACGTTAACTAACCTCTGCAGAATGTTAGCTAAACTCTGCTAATATCCCCTTAATGACATGCTCCTTTGAACATTTTGCTAAATTACTGTTATAAATGTGACAAATCACTCATATGCAACCTTATGAAAAGCCATTTTAAATCGGTTTTGTCACCATATGATCAGCCGTTAAGTAACGTTAGCTAAACCACGTGCAGCTTTAGCGCTAAGCTAACTTGTTGTGAGCAGGTCTTTTAGCTAATACATGTTTGACAGAAAGATATCTACAAGGCAAGGCAAGGCAATTTTATTTATATAGCACTTTTCAGCACGTGGCGATTCAAAGTGCTTTACAAAATAAAAACAAAAGACATTTAAGAACAAATACAGCATAAATACATTATTAAATGACATTTAAAAACAGGCATAAAAAGAAAGATAATGAAATAAAATAAATAAATAAACACAGCAGGTACAGAATACATGACTAAAAGGCATACAGTAGTGTGAGTATGAGCAGCTCAATTAAAAGCAGCAGCAAATAGATGCGTTTTTAGTCTGGATTTAAAAATAGGAAGTGTTTCAGCGGACATGCACGATTTGGGCAGTTTGTTCCAGATTGTTGGGGCATAATAACTAAAAGCTGCTATTCCATGTTTAGTTGTTATTCTCGGAACAGAGAGCAGACCCGACCCAGAAGACCTGAGACTCCTGGATGCTTCATAGATGGAGGAGGTCGTCTATATACCTCGGTCCTAAGCCATTTAGTGATTTAAAAACTAGCAGTAGTATTTTAAAGTCAATTCTTTGGTCGACTGGAAGCCAGTGTAACGACTTCAGAACCGGAGTGATGTGATCTACAGATAGATATAGATGTTTTCAAATTCACCATTCCATGTAAAGTTATTTTCAAAATTCGGTGGGACCAGACACAGCAGCCATAATTAGCGGGCTCCTCGGTCTTCACCTCTGACTGCGTGCAGTGCAGCACTCATGCTCAATGTGTGTGGAGCCCCTCCCCTCTCTTGCAGAAACGTAACACAGTGAATTATCTCTGCTTAACAGGATTATTGCAATGCACATTTCAGCTAAATAGTGCAAACAACTAATTTGCTTTAGTACTGACACAGTCTTTTTACAAAACATGAACAGCATTATTAATGACAGCTTAAAAGTTTAATTTCAATAAAATCCGGGTTTAGAGTGTGGTCAATATTCTTCCACTGAGCTGGGTCAGTGAGACTGTGAAGAGACCTAAGGATGTCACTGCTGTTTTTTCCCTCACCTTTGAAACGCCTCTCAAGCTCCTGCCTCAATATGTCTAGGAAGGTGAAGTACAGCTTTCCCCTGTAGTACTCCTCCAGTGTCAGGACATGGTGGTCCTCGTTTGCAGAGGTGGAGCTGTACTTGAATTTTTCGGGGACTTTCCGGCGTCTTCCTTGGCCTGGAATTTGTTCTGGAATTTCAATGTCCAGTGCCTCTGCTGCTGTTGTGGCTTTCATAAAAATCTCTGTGAATTGCTCATCCGTCCTCAGCTCCTGCACTCGCCTTAGGACACCATCAACAACAGTGTATACAGCTGCCAGGTCTAGGTCTTTCTGTTGGAGAGCGTTGGAAGCCATTGATGTTTCCAGGAAAACTGGTATTGTAATCTCCAAACAGAGCAGGAATCAGAGTTCCCGTTAGAATAATTACTTGCCGGTCAAAATGTCCGTTACAGTTTAAATCTTCCGGACAAAATGTGAAAGGTGCGGGTCAAAGGTCTTCTTTGTTATTAATTGAGCTTTAAAACAAATTGATATGATTCGATATTAAACAAACTAATTATAGTAGATTAATTAACTATTCAAACGTGTACAGTAACTTACAATAACACGGGAATAATAAACGGAGTGCTTCCTTCTCCTGACAGCCCGCCAGTATCATGCAGCTCGCGGATCCAGTAATGACAGTAAAACTAAACGTATCTATAACTAGTTTAGGTAGTTTGAGAGGTCATTAAAATAGCTACGTGTGATATTCTAACCTGAGTGTGTGTTTTGCTCAGCTCACCGCTGCAGGTGATCATGCAGAGCTGCGTGTCGACTCGTCAGCAGCAGCTGATCTCTCTCTCCTTTCAGATTAGACTTTACTCGCGTTTATGTCCATATCGATCAGATCTAGCTAGTTCTAGCTAATGATATGACTACCTGCTTATCAAAAGACACCTAAACAATAAGCGTTGCTATGAAACCGGGTGAGGCCACAAAGTATAGCGCAGTATTTGTTTACATGCCCACCGGAACCCCGAGGCATTACCAACAGATCAACGCACAATCAACCCATACAGGACATCTCTTTCTCCACATTAAGTGTTAGACATTAGAATTGACTATTCTTGTCTGTCACATACTCTTTTGTCTGTCACATACTATTCTTGTCTGTCACATAAGTGGCGCAACTGAAGCGGTATTGCGCTAAGGGGAAATTATTTTTGACCGGACATTTTGACCGGAGAGATTTAGATTTGCCGGTCTTCAGCATATTTTACCGGTCATAGTCCGGTAATTACCGGCTAACGGGAACTCTGGAAGGAATTCAAAATTGATGCTGCGTAACAGGATTTTTGCATCTCCTGCAGCGAGATCAGGTGGCTCACACTTCCTCAGATCCTCCAGGTATTGCATGGCAGCAGGGAGGACCTTTCGGATTGTTTTCAAGGCATTTTCCCTGCAGGTCCAGCGGGTGTCTGAGAGCTTCTGTAGTTCAAGGGGGCGCTGACCTGGGTTGATGGCTTTCTGTGTCTCCACAAATGCTGCATGGCGCTTTGTAGAATTTGCAATGAAGGTGTAAAGTTTTTCAACCACTGTGAAAAAATCCACAAAATTTATGTTTGACTTTGCACTCTCCACTAAGACCAGGTTTAAACAGTGTGCGTGGCAATGTACGTACAGTGCCTTTTTATTCTGCCTCTGTATTCTTGACTACAGAAAAGCATTTGCTGAAGGGGAGGGACCTTTCTAGGGACAGCTATAGGTGGTGGCTGGCCTCTGATAGAGACCCGGCACATCAACCTTCTCGAGCTACAGGCAGTAGTACTGGTCCTACAGCACTTCAAACCCTTACTACAGGGAAAACATGTGCTGGTGAGGAGCGACAACCGCACCACAGTGGCTTACATCAACAGGCAGGACGGAGGTCGTTGAAAAACTCACAAACAATTGCTCTTTCTTTAATTCCTGCTCAGTATGCGTTACTCTAGTAGTCTCTCTACTGTGACATGTCTCCATGCTTTAATGTTCAAAAAGCTTTTTATTTTTCTCATACTGCCTGTGCTGCAGCACCTCTTTTCACCCTCTGTCTGAAACCAGAGCCCAGTCTGCTCTGATTTGGTTAGCTGGCCGGCTCTGTTGTGATTGGTCAACTGCTTAGCCTTTCACGTACAATCAGTTGGAGCGCTAGCCAATAGAAGCTGAGTGTTACATAATGATGTCACTATGTTACAGAAGTAAATAAGGGGGGAGTGTGTGGGACAGAAACTCGCCTTTGCAGATAATTTACATGCAAACAAACCTATGTAACACACTACAGGAAAGGGAAAACCTAAAAAGAAAATAGGGCCCCTTAAAAGGAAAAGTGATCATTACTTTTCTCCACACAAAATGTAAGAATAACGCTTGTTTTTTATATATTTATAGCAGGAGATGAATGTTTCATCAGTTACATCCTGGTGACATCTACAAAACCTTATCTCAATCAAAAACTTTAAAGAGGAAAAGGGGGTCACAGCCACCCTAATACCATCCCTGGATCCCTACTGCCCCTTCCCCCTCCCAGGTCTCCAGGGTTGCATATACATACAGTCCTCTGTGTGGTGTATTTATACTGGAGAATTCCATGATTTCAATGTACTACTCGAATAACAACAATTCCGTTCTTTGTTTTGGCGTGACACCCATATATTTTCTAGTGGCCCCCATCTATCCAGCATCTAGCACCCCACTGCAGTCAGCATGTCGTTGTGTCCCTGGGCAAGACACTTCACCCCAAATTGCTCCTGTGGGGATTGCCCACAGTATTGAGTATGTAAGTCGCTTTGGATAAAAGTGTCTAACAAGTAACATGTCATGTAAAACTAAGCAGACGCCCTCAGAGATGAACAGAGACTGGAAGTTGGGTCGGAATGTATGAAGTACAAACCGGCTTTATTGTTTCTTCACAAAAATAGGAGATTACAGGATAAAAACAGTTGAATGAATACAAATAAAAAACACAAATGTACTAAATCTGAAGCTAAGGGTCCAAAAGCCACAAGAAAGCCAAAAGCCCCAAAGAAGATCAAGCCCACCAAAAGTGCCTCCCCTGTGTGTGTGTGTGTGTGTGTGTGTGTGTGTGTTCTGGTCATGTAGTTGACAGATGGTTTGGTATGTGAGGCAGGGTGGGACCATAGCAACACCAGGCTGGTTGAACACACACACACATTTCACAACATCTTCACTGCAAGACCGTTTGAGTGTAGCAGCTGGTATAGACCAGTGCCATGTTTACAAACATTGCGGATGTCCGGTGCCTTGCTCAAGGGACATCTCCAAATACCAGTCCACATTCTATATTTTCAGTCTGTTCGGGGACTTGAACCAGCGACCCTACGGCTCCCCGGTCCAAGCCCCTAGTGACTGAGCCACTGCCGGACAATTGGATCACTTTACTTTTTTATTTCAATTCTAACCTAATGAAGAATGTATTTTACAATGTTGTCCACGTTCATAATGACCGCATAAAACAACAATATAGGACCGCACGGTGCACAGTATCTAGGTACTGTAACTCTTACTACTTTTAAATCCAGGCTGAAGACTCCTCTTTTTGCCGCTGCTTTTAATTAAACTACTCATATCTTACACTGCACTGTAACTTTGATTCATGTATTTTATACCTGTGTTATTTTATTCTATTCTTCTTGACACCTGTAGTTGAGCAGGCAGTTCCAGGCTGCAATGCCAGGTTCATGTGTGAATGTCTACACATCTACATTCATACTACTAGTTATTTGAGACTTCACTCATTAAGCCAACTATTAAGCTATTGATTAGCCTGCTAACATTATTGCACTGACAATGCTTATATCCTGATGTTTAGCATATGTTTGCCTTGTTTACTATCTTAGTTAAGCATGTAAGCGGCCTAATATGTCATGATTAGAGCTATAAACAAACTACAGCTGAGGGCATTGTCTTTATTTTCAAGTGAATAAAATAACAAATACGTTATAAAGACATGCAAGTGAATAGAGCTTCTTCATTTGGCTGTTGCTGAGCAGATTCCACTGCATACTATTCTGGTGCTCTTTGATCATGAATGAGCCATTGTGTCTCGCTGCATTATGGTGGACAGAAATGTATGCTGCTGCAAGAAGCTTAAATATATTTCTGTTTTGTAGCTAGAAAACATGGCAATTGTAGTATTTCTAAACATGTTGGTAGGTTAATACTGTGTGGTTCTGGATAAAATCTTCAATAGATCAAGGAAAGTGCTGAGAAGTCTCTTTAGTAGCTCATGTTATTGGTGTGTCAATAAACCACAACAGCCAATTTTTTTGGTTTATTGACGCTTTTGTGTGTAACATAATCAAATGACTTCTGGCAATGTTAAACACCATTGTAGAAAGAAAAAAACAGTGTTATAATGAGAGGTGGACATTTAATTGGGGGACACAAGAGACAAAGACAGTGCTTTCCACACTTGAACCACTTTGTTCAGTATAAAGGATTAATATCATTTTTGGTGTTTGTTTTAGTAACAAAACTTGTGTTTTCTTTATTTTATTTCTTAATTCTTGTATTTAATTGTTTCTTTAACTTAGTTACAATTCTATTAAAAAAATATCTAAATTATCAACAGTTTTACTCTGTTGAGTTGTAGAAGTAAACATCTCAATAAACAAGATAAACGCTTGCCACTTGTCGAGGAGTTATATATCTGCATAGCTGTAGTCATGACGACAGTGTCCCGGACGTACAAAGTGTGGACCCAAAAGCACGGACTCAGACACAGGTTTAAAGCACAAAAGAGTCTTTACTTAAGGTTTTGATACAAGATACAAAAATGCTGTGATTCCAAAGCACAGGATCTGCAGATCCAGAAAATACATACAATAAATATCTACACTGAAGCTTACCTATCAATATATAGAAAAATACTAGTACCTGATCTTACCTTACTATGAACGTGGACTATGACTATAACTATAACTGTTATAGTTATAGATGATTTACAAAAACCGCTGGAGAGCTCGGCATGAAACACAAGACAATCTGGCAACGAGACAGTGAATGGCTGGGCCTATTTATACTGACATCACCAGGTGCAGACAATAATGACGTGACAAACAATCCCCGGGGCGGGAAACAGACAACGGGAGGAAGTGCGCGACAAACACATGAGGAAGACAGACTATCAAAATAAAACCCTGGAACTAAACTAAACATAAAACATGAACGTGAATAAAACTGAAACTTGACAGTCTTGCGGACAACAGACAGTGAGGGCAGAACAATCAACATCCCCCCTCCTGTGACCCATGGTCTGTATGTGTACTCAGAGCCGTAAGCAATGGACTTTCAAAAATAATATTATCAATAAAAAAAACTGTTAACACCCAATAAAATAATTGGCCACATTAATAATTAATGTGTTAACGCAATAATAACGTGCTAACTAGCCCAGCAATAGTTAGAAGATTATGCAATACTCTGAACACTTCTGGTTCGGTTCTGTGTTTGCATACCCACACCCTTGTCTGTGTGTGATTTACTGGACCTTTGCTCCCATTCCCTCTTGAGTGCTGAGTGGGGGCGGGAGTACATGAGCTGGATTCCCCATGACTGCTTTCACCCGTGGCATCCTTTAAAAAGATGCAGCAGTTTACTCAACCACTCTCCATATTGGCGGGTGTGTGTGTGTGTGTGTGTGTGTGTGTGTGGTGTGTGTGTGTGTGTGTGTGTGTGTGTGTGTGGTGTGTGTGTGTGTGTGTGTGTGCACTGAAAATGCATTATACAGCATGTTGATGCGTCAGACCGATTGCCCATCTGTGAGCTGTTAAAGATAATTGTATGTGTTGTGAGGTTGTTTAACACCTCGTAAAATGTGTACATATGGTCCTGTGGAGGGGAGATAGGGGAGAAAAAAAGAAACGGGGGGGGGGGGGGAGTTTACCACCCATGAAACATCAAGATCATAATGTGACATCTCAGAGACCTTCAGATCTTCCTTTTAAAGACATGCACACATTCACAGCTGCAAATATCACCTCAACCTAAATGCTCATACTGTATTCACAGGCTTTCAGTCTTACTGCGGGAAATGTAGTTATTTGTGGTAATTGTAGTTTTCATGAAAGATCTAAATGTAGCATGTCTGCATGTTAGGGTTGGGTAAGGATTTTATGTCAGTATGTACTTTTAGTGGGTGTTATTTGGCAAAGTTGGAGAAGAGTGTATGTTGTTACAGATACAACAGACGGTGAAACACATTCCAGGAAGTTCAGTTTTAGCATTAGCACAATGGGTTGTGCACATTACAAAGTCATCTAGCAGGATTGTGCACTTGTACTTATTTTACTGGCCAACAACGTTCAGTGCTGGATAACATGGAAATGTGTTTATCTTGTTGTGTTCTCAGTTAAATAAAAGAGTGGGCACACTTTGCTTAGGTGAGTCTGACTAAAAAAAAAATCTAAATCTTGTTTTGCTCTATGTGTTACATCACTTCATGTTTGTTAATTTACTCATGTCATGTTTAGTTAATTATCAGGTTTATGTTATATGTTTCATGTTTAGTTTGAAGTCCATGTTGAGATTTAGGTTTATGTTTACTCATGTCGTTGTTTACGTGTTAAGGTACAGTCACTCATGTCTCGTCTCGTCATGCACTGTCTGTGTTTGCACATCCTGTTTTATTTTGTACTTACTTTTCCCTCTCGTTTCAGAGCCCTTTGGAATAGTGGAATAGCATTAGGTCCAAACTGGGTTAGCATAACCGTCTTTCCTCTCAGGGTGGTCTCACTGCTTGTGATGGGGTTTGGTATGGCTGGGTGGTTGTAAAGTGTAGCAGATCATTGCAAGATCCAATGCTTTTGCCACCTCCCCTGATTTTGGTGAGATTATCTCTGTCCTAGGCCTCAGAAACAAAGGTGAAAATGAAAACACATTTTTAAAATATGTAGGAAATATATGGGATCTAATGGCCGCAATCTTATGAACCATGATCTGACTTGAGGTGAAGGTAACACTGAAAACACTTCACTGAGGCTGGGACAGTGCTGGATGAGGTTACGTTTGGGGGGGGGGGGTGGATTTGGAAGGTTGGACGGCCCTTGAAGCGATTAGAGTATCAGCCCTAACTTCTGATGTTTCTTTCTTTCTCTTTACGCCTTTCTTCTGTCTCTGTGATCAAACTGGCAGGCCTGGTTTTCATTAAGTTAAATGCACTTGTTTTGTAGTTGATGAATAATTGATAATAAGGTGTGGTTGAATTACTATAATATCCAGAATAGCAAAATGTGTCTCGTGGTTTTTCTTACACAGTAATGTTACTTTACATCATTAGATTGTTTGGTTCATGTTCTGCATAGGAGTTGCTCCTTGATATGGCTACTAGTGTTCAGTATCATTGAGGAGACTGAGATCATGCCCCTGGTACTCTGTCTGGCAATAGGGGGATTTGAAGAAGAGTTTCAGAAGAAATACTTGAAAGAAGCCCCATTATCTTTTTGGGGTTTTCCCTTTTCTGTAGTGTGTTCTATAGTTGTGGTCTGCAAAGGCTAAAATCCCTGTGTTCCCTCCAGAGGGGGTTTCTCTTTAAAAATAACAAAATCCTTTTGTAAAGGGTTTGATGACGGATTGTCTAATCTGTGAGTAAGTATGAAGTTTGGTCATCAACTGGTTAACTTAGCATAGAATAATACATGTTGTATTGTAACTATTTAAGTGTTAGTAAGGGTTTTCTACAATTGTTTCTATTTTTTGAAAGTGGTGGAAAGTAACTAAGTACATTTACACAAGTACTGTACTTAGGCACACATTTGAGTTACTTTGACTTTACCCAAGACATTTCATTTTATACTACTTTGTACTTCTACTCTACCACATTTTAGAAGTCAATTTTTACTCGACATTTATTTTACCAGGTACTTTATAAATTCAGATTTTGACACACAATACTTAGGAAAAACATTTTAAATATGATTATTTGGTACAGATTAAACCATCCAACATTATATTTATGTAACTCAAACCATTAGTGGGTTAAGAGAAAATGACGTAATGTATTTATTAAGTAGCTGCTTTTGCTTTAAAATATTTTTACGAGATTTAGTTTTTTCTGCAATGAGTACTTTTACTCCCTGCAGTACTTTTACTGTGGTATTAATACTTTTACCCAAGTAAATAAACTGAATACCCTTTTCACTGGTCTTTGATGTTGAAGATCGATCTTCGCAGTGAACTCTCTGCAATAAAGGTAAATAACATGTTTTCATTGAGTTTTTGTCTCTGTATCTTTAAAGCTAAGCTCAGGGTAACACAGGGTTAACGTTCTTGTGTTTCTGATTCACGGCTTACAGGTGTAACAGGAGCGCCTCGCACACAGCTGATGAACACAATACTACACATTGTACTTCCCTGTGGACTGCTGTCATGTTACAGTGGCTGTGTGGGCAAATAGGCAAGGGTTATTGTTGGATGTTGTTGAGCTTTGTCTTGTTTGTTTCCTTTTACTTTGAAGACATGTAAGCCTGCTGAAGATACAATGTCGGAAGGGAGAAATATAAACCAGATCCTCTTAAATGGAGCAGCTGCAGGCTTTTTACTGGACTCAGACCGACGTGTCACTCTGCTCCGCTCTATCATTTTCTCTGTACAGACACAACCAGTAGTTACAAGCTGAAATATGATGACATTTGAAATCACAAAGCACAATGGAGTCTTTGTGAAGGAGAATCTAGTTTCTGTGGCCTCTGGCTGCTACAATAAACTCTGAAAGAGAAAATGAGAGGCTTGTGTTCCAGAGATCTGAGGTCATGACTCTTTGGATGAACTGTTTTTCTCCAGTGACTATTTTTGACTTTATTTAGACATGGTGTGTAACTACTTCTGCCCCAAAAACAATCACAAAAAAATCAGGAAAATTATAATTTTCCCACTGAGAAATTTCTCTTGATATTTGTCTTACAGTATTTCTGTACAATTCTAAAAGGGAGAACAGTAAGCATAATGTTTGGTTGGTTGGATATAAATACAGTAAATTGGTACCCAACATCTCAATAAAAAGTTTTAACAAGAACTGCCAAGGGGTCATTTTACCCCTGCGATTTCAAATACTCTTAACTCTTTCAAAATAAAACCCCTGCATCTCGTATGTATCACAATTGCTCTAATCACCCCTGCTAGCATATCATTCTTTCCCATGTTTGCACCATGCACAGATGTAAAAAAATAACCTTATTGCCATTATAAAAGGACAACAAAATATTCAAAGACATGCAAAGGCTCAGCAGCCAAGCTGTGTCACGTGACTTGAATTTTGAATTGAGCCGTCCCTTATAGATACTATCTCTTTACGTATGCACACACACAATAGACAATAGTAACGTTTGTCAATACATGATACATAATTTACCTAGTATCAAATCACCGCTGCCGACAGGGACACCCCTCCTGGCATGGTCCTTGGAAAATGCGGCGGTGTTTTTCCGCTCGAAACTTGTCAAGGGCTCTGCTTTTTTGGACGCCCTCGGCTCGAGTTCAGGGCGTTCCGAGCTGAATAAGGGCGTCAAATGACGGCAAGACGCCCACCTGGCGGAAACGCTGGTTGTATGTATATTGTGCCTAATTTCTATATTGTGTTTTTTTCAGTTTTACTCTGTTGACTTGTGGATGTAAACATATTACTAAAGAAAATAAACGCTCGCCACTTGTCGAGGAGTTATCTGTCTGCATAACTGTACTCATAACAACAGTGAGGGCAGAACAGTAAAAAGGCAGATTCATCTACATCATAGGTCAGTAACAGGCGGACCGCGGTCCGGGTCCGGACCCAGACGCCGACCTATACGGACCCGGACCTATAATCAATACATTAATAGAGGATTTAAATTTTGACGGGGCGATTCTATTTTAACCGCCGCCGACAGGGGGCGAAAGAGACGAGTGAGTACCGGGAGAGAAACACAGAAGAAGAGACGAGAGAGCGGGAGACAGTGAGAGTAGCGGGAGAGGAAAGTGAGTGAAGAGAATGAGGCGTGTGGCGCAGTGGATAGAGCCTTGGTGTTGGGATCAGGGGGTCACAGATTCAAACCCCACTGCAGTCAGCATGTCGTTGTGTCCCTGGGCAAGACACTTCACCCCAAATTGCCCAAAGTATTGAGTATGTAAGTCGCTTTGGATAAAAGCATCTAACAAGTAACATGTAATGTAAAAGAGAAGAGAAGAGTTAGCGATACAGTGAGAGAAGAGGAGAGAAGAGTTAGCGACACAGGGAGAGAAGACGGAAAGGAGAGAGCGGCAGACAGGGAGAGGAGAGTGAGTGAAGAGCAGCGATACAGGGAGAGGAGAGGAGAGGGAACAGGCGTGTTAGCGGCAGACAGGGAGAGACACATATTTACACATGGCGCTCTCCAAGAAGAGGAAAGTGGACAGTGAGAACAGAGCTTTTAACCCTGAGTGGACGGTCTCATTCATGTTCATCCTGCCCACTGGGAGCACAGAACCAGTGTGTCTCATTTGTTCAGAGACCGTGGCGCTCATTAAAAGTGCCAAAACGCCACTATGAGACAAAACACAAAGTGTTTGACCAAATATTCCCTCTCAACTCAGAACTGAGGTCACAAAAAATAAGCAGTCTGAGAGCCCAATATGATCAGTTCACCAGGATCCTGACCCATTCATTCACTGCCAAACAACGTGCTAATGAATGTTCCCTCAGTGTGGCTTGGATTTTGGGTCAAAACAAAAAAACATTTACTGATGGAGAGGTTGTCAAGGAGTGCATGAGTGCAGTAGCTCAAACCTTGCTTGAGGGAAAACAAAAAGAAGAGCTTTGTGAAAAAATTAAGCAAATACCTTTGTCAGCATCATCAGCCACAAAGAGGAGTGAAGTATTAACCCAGGATGTGCTAGCCCAGCTGGATGAAGCCCTTCATAAGGCACCATGTGTAAGCTTAGCTGTAGATGAGTCCACTGATGTTTCTGACAATGCTCAGCTGTTAATTTATGTAAGGTTCTTCAACAAAGACAAGAAAGTGTTCTGTGAAGACATGTTAGGTGTAACTCCCCTTCAGACCAGTACAAGAGGAGAGGACATCTACCTGGCCATTAAGGAGATGTTAGCAAAGCGAGGAATAGAGCCAAAACAAGTGGTTTCAATAACCACAGATGGAGCCCCTGCCATGATAGGGAGAGAGAAAGGAGCTGTGTCAAGAATGAAAGAGGATAATCCTGAGCTCATCTCATTGCATCATCCATCAATCTGTCCTGTGCTCCTCCCTGTCAGATGAGCATGCTGAGGTGATGAACACAATGATGAAAATGATCAATTTTCTCAGGGCATCCTCTTCCTATCAGCATCGCATGCTCAGGGAATTCCTCAGAGAAGTTGATGCAAAACGCTGATGATCTTTTGCTGCACAACAATGTGAGATGGCTCAGCAAAGGTAGGGTGTTGGAGCGCTTTTGGTCCATCAGAAGGGAAGTAGCAGCTTTCTTGGCAGAGATGGGAAGTCAGAAGGCAACAGTTTTCTCTCTTTTTAGAAGATGAGAAAAAGATGGATAATGTGGCCTTTTTGGTTGACATCACTTCGCATCTGAATGAACTGAATTTGAAGCTACAGGGCAAGGACAATTCAATTTGTGAATTGATGACAGCTGTCCGCTCCTTTCCGAGGAAACTTGAAGTTTTCAAGGATGATCTGCAGGGAGACTGTGCACACTTCCCAGCAGTGCAGGGACAGGTTCAGGGTCAGAGAAATGTGTCTTCTTTTGTTGACTTTGTAGATAAGCTGATTGTAAACTTCAGCAAACGTTTTGACAGCTTCAGCTTTGGACGGCAGCTCACCATGTTCATTCAGAACCCATTTCTTATCACAGATGTCAGGGAGTTCTCAAAGATAGTCACACAGCACTTCAAGTGGGCAAATGCTGGGCCTCTCCAGATGCAACTGGTTGATCTCCAAGCACGTGGCCCTGAAAGAGCAATCTGGAAGAACTGACCCTGCCACTTTCTGGCTCAAAACAGTCTCTGAGACAGCTTTCCCAGGTCTGAGGAAAGTAGCTCTATATATATTCACCATGTTTGGCTCCAAATACAGCTGCGAGGCAGCTTTCTCCACAATGAACATTATTCAGGGTTCCTGCAGGTTTCGCCAACTCAAATTTAAGACTTTTTAAGACCTTTTTAAGACCACTTTGAATAGAATTTAAGACCTACTTCACGGCAAGAAAGTATGAAGGAAAATTGCTATGAAAGAAGAAATACGTCCCATAATTACTTACAAAGTAAATGTATTCATGTTCAACATAAGAACGATAACTGAACATAACAGCATAACAGTACGGAACTGTGTTAGCGTGTTAGACAAAAAGTGTGTGTGTGTGTGTGTTAGGGCTGTGCAATTAATCGTATTTTAATCGCAATTACGATTTTGGCCTGCCACAATTACGAAAACAACACAATCGAAAAAAACGATTATTTAGCTAGGTTGTGACAGTGCACTACAACATATTTGATCTAATTCATTTTAGTCTCATTTATTTTTATTTATCATATTTATATATATTTAGTAGCTTGTGGAAGTGCGCTCCAAAATATTTGTTGATCTTGTTTATTGGTATTTATTATTTTGATATTATTTATTTAAATGTATCATTTATTTAATTGATTTTTGTATTGGTTTTTCAGTTGAATTATACGTTCAGGGTAATCAACAGTTACAAAGATACTGTTCAAATTATTATTTGTTTTAAAGTTCAATAAATGGATGTTTTCAAAGTCAATGAATAATCGTATTTAATAATCGTGATATCAATTATTGACCAAAATAATCGTGATTATGATTTTTGCCACAATCGAGCAGCCCTAGTGTGTGTGTGTGTGTGTGTGTGTGTGTGTGTGTGTGTGTGTGTGTGTGTGTGTCAAGAGCTATATTCAGAGCTCTGCTGCCTTGGCTACAATCTGTCATCGTTGCTGTTGTATGATTGGTGTTTAGCTACGGTATTTAGCGTCTACAGCACCTCCGCTTTTAGGGTTGACGTAGACCCAAACGTCGCCCGGAGGTCCCCCGGTGTTGTTGCGGGAGCTGCTGCACTAGCTAACGCTGCACTAGCTAACGCTACATTAGCAAAACAAACGCTAATTTATTTTGCAAAAGGTGCAGCGGGCTTCAAACACGTTCCCTCCACTGGTTTCAACCAAGCACTAAATTCCATGTTTTCCAACCAAATACGGTTGAACTTACACTTCCCCATATTTATTTGTAAGTAGATTTGAAGATACACGAGTTTCTGACTGCCGCTAGCTGAAGCTTGGTTGCTAGGTTACTAGCTGGGTGTTCTCCAATAAGGGGCCGGGGGAAACAAAGTTAGTGATTACTGGTTCCATGTTGATTTATTTCAATACAAATTGTTGGGGGGAACTGAAAAGCTCTTACCGTACTGGTTACTTTGCAGCCCGATATTTCCCCCAAAACACATTTAGACGCGATCGCTACACAGAAGTACCTTTCAAATCCCATCATTTTTAAGACCTTCTAAATCATATTTAAGACCTTTCTTATTTTTTTGGTCATATTTAAGACCTTTTTAAGGCCTTAAATTCAGATTATCAAATTTAAGACTTTTTAAGACCCCGCGGGAACCCTGAATATTAAAACAAAATATCGTTCCAGGCTAACCAATGAGCACCTGCATGTGTGTGTGAGAATGGCCCTGACACCATTTCAGCCCAGATTTAAACTCCTGGCAGGACAAGCTCGAGCTCAATTCTCGCACTGAATAAAAACAAAGTGAGTGAGGGACTGCCCACTGATAAGAGGGACAGAAAGAGAAACTTTAAAACTGTTCAATTGTTATGATGTGTAAAGACTGATATTGTTCTATAATCGGCTGAAACTGTTAGGTCATGATGTGAAACGGTTAACAAAGAAAAAGGGAAACTCAAGCTGCTGCTACACTTTATTTTATTTCTCTAAAATTAAGCACTTTTAAGATGCACTTATTTTCAAAAGCTATTTTATTTATTTTCTCTATTTTATTTTTTAATGCAGCCCGAGAGGAACATTACACATATCCACAGTATTTTACTGTGTATCTGTATAGTTCAATGTTAATTGACAATAAATATTGTTGTTTATGAATTGTACTTTCTTTATTTGATTGGCAGTCAGTTGTTGATTACATGCAGATGTTGATAAAGCTACAGCTACTTCAATATATATCACACTAATTCATAAAGCAAGTTAGACATTTTGATGTTCCGGACCTTTGCATGGGGACATTTTCTCTAACTGGACTTCGTTGAATTTTAGTTGAATACCCCTGGTCTACATCATAAAAATATCAAGTGGATACACACGTCAGTCTTCCCATAGAAACTAAACATTTCTCAGCCACGAGACGATGAATCCACGTCAGTCCACACTCATGCATCAAAATCATCAAAAGGCTCCAGTAATGGCGCATTTCCACTACAGGGCCTCGCTCGGTATGGCTAGGCCTCGTTAGGCCTTGTTAGGACTGGCTCACTTTATGCTGCGTTTCCATTACAGTTTAGTAGCTGGGGCAGTAACTATAGTAACGCAGTGTAGGCAGAGCCGTGACGTCATCTTCAATGAGAACCACAGAAAAACAACATCAGCCGTTAGCTGTTAGCACTCAGAGCTCACAGCTCCTCATATCTGTTCAGAAACTAGACAAAAGTTAAACAAGTACAAACCACAGACTGTCTGTGTCATGGCGAATACAGTCGCTGGTTTATTTATGTCTGTATAGGCCGTTGTTGTGAGTGTGGACGGTCGGAGCATATACTGCGTTAGTTTAGCCGATCTCCATTTAGACAACACGCATTTTAAAAGGTTTTTCGCCTGCCGTCTGTCTGCAGACTTGTCAAAGCATTAATTCATGGTTTTTACTAACCGGTTACTGGTTAGTAGTTTTGTTGTTACTTCGGCATCATTTTGAAACGTGTATTACAATTAAATCACGGTGAAATAGGTTCATCTTGTTGTAGTTGTAGCCCCCTTGCCAGCGATTCTCTTTCTAGTTTAGCATACTCAGCCCTGTTTGTTGGCCCGGAAAGAACCTCGATTTTATGGAAATAGTACCCGCTAGCCGGTACTACGCTAAGTGGAAACGCAACCAAAAACGGGCCCCGCACGGCTCGGCACGCTTAAAGCGAGCTTCGCGCTGTAGTGGAAATGCGCCATTTGTCATCTGCCAGCTTGGCTTCGGTCAATGCACGGGCTAGGGCAGAGGCAGCATTGGAAGCGCTTCATCAGAAATGAGACGCAGAGGCAGCTCTCGCTGAAGCCAATGTATACGAAGCTGCGGCAAGCGAAATAGAAGAAGACCGCATAAGCTTTCGCCTCCCACAGACATTTCACCCATTAGAACGCACAAGTGAGTATGTGAAAGACCAATTTCTCCAAAATGAGAAATTAACTCCACATGCAGCCCTGAAGCCTAACGGGGCTCCAACTGATTCCACATTTAACCAACTCAAGCAGGAAGTTGAAATGCCTGACCCGAGATCTCCATACATGTTGCTGCCTTGCAAGAACAATGCAAACGACAGAGCATCCCAGCCACCTAAGAGCTTTGCAGTGCATGAACAACCACAATGGTCAAGTCCTCGGATTCCCCCCACAAGAAACCTCAAGTATTTCTGACCTTCCCAGATTTCTAGCTAGACGTGAGTTGCTCACTGGAGGTCTTACAAGGTTTAGCGACAAGCCAGGTGACTACTGGGGGTGGAAATCCTCGTTTGAAAATGCCATCCAAGGTCTACATCTAACAGTTAGTGAAGAGCTTGACTTGTTGACTAAGTGGTTAGGCGACGAATCCTCACAACATGCAGTGCATATTAACTACTATTCTCTCGGTCTGAACAAAGTGTGGGAGAGACTTCAAGAGTGTTATGGATCTCCTGAGGCCTTAGAAAAGGCTCTGTTTGATAGGCTAGAACAGTTCCCCAGAATTACCAACAAGGAGCCTCATCTGCTACGTGACCTTGGTGACCTTCTGTTATAGATTGACTCCGCTAAGAGCGAAGGCCACATACCAGGATTGCTGTACCTCGACACGGCACGTGGAATCCATCCCATAGTGGATAAACTTCCATTTGGCCTGCAAGAGAAATGGATGACGCACGGAACCAGATACAAACGCGAACATTCGGTGTCATTCCCTCCATTTTCGGTCTTCACCACCTTCATTAAAGATGAGGCCAAAATGAGAAACGACCCCAGTTTCGTGTCTATGGTTCCACCCACCTTCACGACCTTCATGGCAGACAAGCATCTGGGAAAACAAAACAAATCAAAAATGCCACATCACAGTCCACAGAACTTAAGTGGTTAGCTCAGAACAAATGCCAAGTGCTGAAAAAACCGCTACAGACCCAAGCAAAGAGTGTCCCATCCACAAAAAACCTCATCCACTCAAAAAATGCAGGTTATTCCGGGAGAAGTCTCTGGACCAACGTAAGGCTTATCTGAGACAAAATCAGATATGTTTCCGATGCTGTGCTTCTTCCAGCCATCAAGCAAAGAACTGTAAGATGGAAATCCAGTGTTCAGAATGTGAAAGTAACTCACACATCAGTGCTCTCCACGCTGGTCCTGCACCAAGGGCGACACACAGGTTTGCGGGACCTGCCTTTGATCACAGCGAGGAGCAAGGCTCAGCTTCACCCATTGCCAATTCTACATGCACACAGGTGTGTCGAAATAAGATCGGTGGACACTCATGTGCCAAGATTTGCCTCGTTGATGTCTATCCAAAGGATCACCATGACAAGCGACTCAGAGCTTATGCTATCTTGGACAATCAGAGTAACAAGTCTCTGGCTAGATCTTCCTTCTTCGACATCTTTGGGATTGACAAAAACTCTTCTCCATACACTCTTAAGGCGTGTGCAGGTTTTTCAAAGGTGACTGGGAGAAGAGCGAGTAATTTCATAGTGGAATCAGCAGATGGCCAATCCAGTCTGGCTTTGCCCACGCTTATTGAATGTGACATGCTCCCTGACAATCGAAATGAAATACCAACTCCTGAAGCCGCTCACTATCATCCACATCTCAAGGACGTCGCTCCAGAGATTCCAGCACTTGATCCCAAGGCCGATATTCTGTTGCTACTTGGAAGAGATGTTATTCAGACCCACAAGGTGCTCGAGCAGCGCAACGGGCCCCTAAATGCTCCATTCGCACAGAAGTTAGCTCTGGGGTGGGTTATTGTTGGTGACGTCTGTCTTGGCGGGGTTCACAATCCTGGACATAGAATAGAATCTGAGGGATGAAACACTCTTTAATGGTCACACATGCAGAGCACACAGCACACTGTGACATGTTGCCTCTGCATTTAACCCATCCTAGTACTAGGAGCAGTGGGCAGCTATTGTACAGAGCCCGGGGAGCAATGGGAGTGAGGGGGGAAGGGGGATGTCTTCCCCCCTCACTCCCATGTAAATGTTCTCAAGACAAACATCTTGGACAATGGAAGACCAAGCTACTCCCTTCCATGTCAAAACAGCATGCAGGTAAAGGAAGGTTTTGATTGCCAAGACCGCAACAGGATGGACTCTAAGGCAGACGCCATGGGAGATACAATCTTTCAGTCTACTAGCGCAGATGAAAAACCTGCCTACTCAATAGAAGAAAGAACATCCCTATCCAGAATAATGGAGCTATGTTCCCACAGACGCAAACCCGGCTGACATTGGTTCAAGGTCTATTCCTGCAAACGCCTTGATGTCCAGCATGTGGCTAAAGAGTCCAGACTTCCTGTTGAAGCCAAAACAGAAGGATGACGATACCGAACCATCCTTCAACCTGGTGAACCCAGCGTCTGACCCCGACATCTGTCCTCAAGTGACGTCTTGTGCCACTCAGGGATCCGAGTCGTTTCGAATCATTAGTGGAGGCTGCGCTAACAGTAAACTCATCCCAGTGTCCACCGACCCAAGCTTTCCTTTCATCTTAACACCAGCTACCCTCCTAACCCAGAAGGTTCGCGTTCCATCAATACCTCCTGGTGACTTCAAAGACAGTGACCTGTGCAAACGCAGGTGCAACATCTCGCAAACGCTTTCTGGTATCGTTGGAAGAACCAATACCTCTCTACCCTACAAGGCCGCAGGAAATGGCAATCAGAGAGACCTAACCTGCAAGAAGGGGACCTTGTGCTGCTGAAGGACAGTCAGGTCCATCGGAATCAATGGACAAGGTGGTCAAAACCTTCTCCAGCCACGATGGAAAGGTCAGGAAGGTAGAAGTCAAGGTTGCCTCTGGAGGAACATGCAAGGGTTTCTTGAGGCACACTATCCTCCTCCTTCCAAACACTAATGATAAGAACAATCAAAAGAAAATGTAATTGTAACATCTCATAGATGTCAAGCGGGGAGTGTGCTGTCTAAGACGCTGTCTTACTCCAGCCAGCAGGTGGTGCTGTTGCTTTTTGTTTTACTTCTTCTTTTGTTCGTAGCAGCCATTGGGAAAGACTTACATTGAAAACATAGGAAGTGATACCAACATGACACAGAGATGAAACATTAGAGTTTTAATCTGCATCTATCCTTCTTTGCTATATTGTGGAAAGCATTGCCTGTAAGTATTTTTGGTTCTTTACATATTCATAAGTGGATATCTATGTTTATTTAGACGTTTCTATGTTAAGTAGATTGCTATTCATTGGTTTTTGATGCATGGTCAGCACATGTTTTGTAACGTGTATTACACAGCACTTTTGCATGTAAACATATATTCATATGAATATTTTGTGATGTTTGTGATGTAATGAACTGTTGTATGTATATTTTTGCATCACAGCTAAGTGCCTAATTTCTATGTATATTGTGTTTCTTTCAGTTTTACTCTGTTGACTTGTGGATGTAAACATCTTATTAAAGAAGATAAACGCTTGCCACTTGTCGAGGAGTTATCTATCTGCATAACTGTACCCATAACAACAGTGAGAGCAGAACAATATACATTATTTTTCTATATATATGCACATTTCCTTCTTTAATAAGAAAAGTAAAACAATTACAAAATAAATACAACCAATAAACCAATAGTTTACAGTCTTACTTTCGTTTAAAGAAATAGATAGCAAATAAAACCTTACAAGGAACTACATCTCTGCTAGTGATGAAGCACTTTCCTGGGGTTCTAGTTATAAAATGACTTTCCCCAGTTACTATTGCTTTTCCTAATGAAATGAATGTATACAAAATATGAATTAAATTATGTGAAAGTAAAAGAGCCCAACAATTGGACACATTTCTAAACACTTTAATTCCTGAGTGAACACTGAGTGTCATAATGCCCTCAGTTTAGAATGAATGTTATGAACACTATAGATTATGTGCCTCTTTATGATGTATTGGAATAATTGTTAAATAATGTTGAAAACAAAACAACAAAGTTATAAAATGATAAATTAAAGAGAATATGGGGATATTGCCTGAATAACAGCTATAGGTAATATCTGTGATGAAGCGTTGGGACTGCCTCACACTGCACCTCTCCCTTTTATTCTGTACCTCTTATCTTCATCCTTTCTGCGTCCTCCTCCCTACGTATATGTATTTTATTCATAACGGAAAACATCTGCTAGATTTAGGCTTAACGTACACACAAGCTTTTAAGAACGCCAACATGTAGACATTAGAAAACTCTGCTTAGCAGTGGTGAAATGTAACTAAGTACATTTACTCAAGTGCTTAAGCAACACATTGAGGTACTTGTACTGTACTAGAGTATTTTCACATTATGCTAATTTTTACTTTTACTCCACTACATTTATTTAACATATTTATGCACTAGTTACTTTGCAGATTCAGATAAAAAAAATGTTTTAATGGACACATACATTATCATATATTAGGTTAAGCTAAACAGTGTTGTATACAAATATTCAAATAAACCACACTTTTACCAAGTGCAACACTGAAGTGATGAACACATTAAAGCACCAATAGTAATATATGGCGCTTAAATGTGCATTTCGGCATAACAATTATTTTTACTTTTGGTACTTCAAGTATATTTGAACTCTTATCCTTTGTTACTTTTACATAAGTAAGGTTTTGAATGCAGGACTTTTACTTGTAACTGAATATGTTTACTCTGCAGTATTACTACTTTTACTTAAGTAATTAATCTGAGTACTTTTTCAACTCTGCTGCTTAGTACTATGATGCAGAGACCTACGTTTACTTCTTGATTGGTCAGTCACAAGGTTCCTTTAAGGTTTAAAACACCCTTAAAAATAAAAACGCAGTAGTGTGGATGCAGCCTCTGTACCCCCCCTCCTGTCCCACACATGCTGGGCACCTCCTGCTGAAACTGCAATTACTGAAGGAGATTAAATTAAGAGGGGGGTGGGGCGGTACTTAAGGTTATGAAACACACAAACAGAAAGGCATCTGGCTGTGAAAAACAATGTCCTTTTCATGGAAAAAACATTCTTTCCAGACGTCCTGAAGTCTTATGTTGTCTTCCCCCTCTCTGCTTCCCCTCCTCACACCTCTAACAGAATGCTCCCGACTAAATGAAGGCTAAACAAACCCTATAAAAAGCCTGCCCCCCCCCCCCCACACAATGCAGGTTGAGGGTTTATGAGCAGGCCCATTAAATGTTGGGGCTCTAATTGCGACAGAGAGCTGAGACAAAGAGCGGGGGGGGGGGGGGGGGCAGCAGAGGAGAATAGGAGGTGTAACCTCTCAGAGAATAGAACTGTGGCATCAGGGTCCCTCTCTTACGACCTGCGGGATTTAGAGGGCACAGGCCAGCGTGCACATCTGTCCCAGGAGGAAGATTAACGTGACGTTTTATTATTATTTATCTGAGGTCACTGGGACCCCTCGAAGAGGATGAAGCTAATGAGCCAAACTTTTGTCTGCTGGGTTGTGAGAGCGCATCTCTGAGGAACCAGACTAATGACTTCCACGGGAGGCAGGATGTCTCACCTAGCAGCAGAAACAGACAACAGTGTGTGTGAGAGCATAAACAGGGCTACGCTTGGATTCTACATTGGGTTTATAGTTCAACGTGTCAACGGCTCTGCACATCGGGAGCTTTTTCAAATGATCTACTACATTATCTGTTCCATCTATCTTTCATTTCTCTGCCTGTCTATCTTTATATGTCTGTACGTTCACATTCAACAAGACACTGAATAAATATTTAATGAGTTCTGACACAGAATCCTAACCCCTCCATAGACACCATGCATTACATTCACGCCCATCATAATAATAATAATAATAACGTTTTATTTGTATAGCACTTTTCATTCTACAGGTGGTCTCAAAGTGCTTAAACAACATCACAAATTAAAACAGAGAACAAAAAATGTATTTCAGCTCAAACGTTTTTGCACAAATGCAATAAAAACGTTATATGTTCAAAAATGTTGTATGTGACGGGACTACGGAGGGAAATTAGCTCAAAGCTAAAATCCGGCTCATTTACATTTCAAAGCATTATTTTGTTTAAAATGTTCATTAATGTGCATTGTCCCGGTTCAAATAAACGATTAAATGAAATGAAAAATGTAACAATTCAAGTAACAAAAGGAGGTAAAAGATATTATAATTAAAAAGTACAATGAAATAAATAAGGATACAAAATTCATGGCAGAAAACATTCTCAGTAAAAAAAGGAAGACAAAATGAATAAATATAATAAAATATGTAAAAAATAAATAATCTAAATACCAATTAAAGGGGGGGATGTCGCTAGTAAAAAGCTGTAAATATCATATCATGTACCTTCCTGATATTCCCCACTGTAAATGCACATTCCTCTTTTATAACTGCAGAGCTCTGCCACTTTAAATTCTGATACACTCCCATTTGTTTGATTCTCTGAGTTTACTGTCATACTCTAATTGGACTTACTTTTTTGTAAAGTTATAAATATTGTAGACATTTCTTTTCAATTGTATGACAGTTTTTAAAATAGTTTTGTTTTATATGTGTTCCTTTTTACAACTGAATTCCTCTTACTGTGTTTATAAATGTACCTTTCTACACCAAAGCACTTTCCTTGCATGTGAAAACCTACTTGACAATGAAGTCGATTGTGATTCGGATCAGGTGAAACCAACAATATTCCAGACAACAAGGGATGAAAGAAACATGGTTGCTTATCGAAAATAGCAGAGAGGTCACTTTATGAAATGTCTACCAAGTTATTAAAGTGTCCACTTGTTTAGAGATAAAACAAAAGCTTATGTAAGTAGAAGAATGAATTACATTGTCCCTTAGAGAGCACCTGCTATAAGTGTGTGTGCGGTCAGACATACGTTGACAAATAGCTGGGTGTGGATTATGGTTTGGACGGAGACAATCTAATTAGTTTAGAGGTCCCATACTGGACTCCTCTCACTGTCTCCATGCAGGACGCCAAATCCTTTCTGCCCCCTCCCACTGTCCCATAAATGCTTTGTCCTGCAGTTTGGTCCCAGCTCAGTTAGTTTTTAAATGTTTTCAAAATGTCACATCCAAAATATAGGGCACAACTCTGCAAACCCACTCTGAATATCAGAATCAGCTCTGTGAGGTTTCCACAAACAGCAGCCAATTAATGTTAGCTCGGAGGAAAGAGAAACCCTTGGGATCATTCACAGTGATCTCTAACCTACAGAGAGGACATGAAAAAGCTCAGTCTCATAATACACACATGCACACAGAAGGATTCACACTTGTATTTCATGATCCCCAAAAGGATCCACACTTGTGTTTTTCAATGCACACACAAATGTGTTCCGTTTCATATACATGTAAATAAAATCTAAATACAGGAAAAAGTTTTACATATGTATTTTTGATCCTTACATATTTGTTTTCCGTTTAAAACCTCTGCACCTGCAAACACAAACCGCTTTCTGTGCACGGATCGCTGTGCATTCGTGTGTGGGTTTTTTGAGACTCCCCTGACGGTCACCCGATTCGTACTTGTAATTTTTTCTATCTATAGCCAATCAGATGAGCGCGCCCCCACGAGGGTATGATTTCTTGCCTTCATGACATAGCACTTACAGTAGGCACATATAGCCTACGCATTTTGCACTGTCCGGAGCTGACAGGTCCATGGAGCCGGCCTGCAGGCGCTAATCTCAGGACCGAAGGACCGTAGTATAGTCGTCTTTATTTTTATGTTATTATTATTCAAAGATAAATAAGGAAGTGTGTGTTATATGAGATGGCAGAGAGGTTTCAGCTCCGATTATTAAATCAAAGAGGCTTAATGTTTTCGATTATATTATTTCACTATAGCTATGTGGACGGTATCAAGGTCCAATGTTGACTAAATTAATCAATAGCGGGTGTAACTAAAATACAAGATGTGTTTATACCTTAATAATATAAAAGATTGTATTTGCGTGCATTTCCTGTTCGGAAAGTGGCAATGTACTGAGAGTGGAGGTGTCCTGAGATTAGCGCCTGCAGGCCGGCTCCATGGACCTGTCAGCTCCGGACAGCGCAAAATGCGTACATGAAGCGCTACGTCATGAACGCAATAAATCATACCCTCGTGGGGGCGCGCTCATGTGATTGGCTTAGAATGGAGGAGACATCTGATTGGCTATAGTTAGAAAAAATTACAAGTACGAATCGGGTGACCGTCAGAGGAGTCTCAAAAAACCCACACACGAATGCACAGCGATCCGTGCACAGAAAGCGGTTTGTGTTTGCAGGTTCAGAGGTTTTAAACGGAAAACAAATATGTGAGGATCAAAAATACATATGTAAAACTTTTTTCTGTATTTGTGTGGATCCGGAAATAAAGTGTGAATCCTTTTGCGGATCATGAAATACAAGTGTGTATTATGAGACCGTTCTGAGCCCATAGAGAAGAACAGGCAGAAAGAGATGTAAGCTCATGAGAAGTGAAAAGATAAAAGAGTTTGGAAAAACACGATGGCAGCCTGAGAAAGGGTATCATATCAGAGTTTTACAATATGCTCTCATCTTTCTCCTTTGAGAATTCACATTGGAGGTTAAATACATGGAAGGACAGCCTGCAAACTGCTTGGGTTGCTGCTCATACCAGGTCCATTAATACACAACTTAAACTAATACAGTATAAATGGTTGATGCGAACATATGTGACCCCGGTTGATTTAAACGTATACAACAAAAATATAGCAGATATGTTCACAGAATGCAGAGAATCAAGGGGAAGAATGTTTCACTGTATTTGGCAGTGCAGAAAGATTAAAGTGTTCTTAGGGAAGAGGTATGAGGTACACTTTTTTTGGGTACAGTTTTACTGGACACAAAGTTTTTTATTTGATATCCAAAGCAGCATAAATATAGTAAACAGCGAACATTTGTAGACCTCAGCTCGCTCTGTATTGCATTGTGTTGGAAAAAGGCTCACAGCCCAAGCATCACTCATTGGTCGAGACTGATGCACTCAGGCCTCCCATTGGAGAAGATATCCTATATATTAAAGTGGACCTATCATGCTATATTTGAATAATATATTGTAGGGCCATACCTATATAAAACATGTCTGTGAAGTTTTTTTTTCAAAATACCAAAAAGATCATGCATTTTAGTCTAGCAGCAAGTCCTCAAAAAAGGCTTTAGTTTTTGAGATACCCCTACCCGAGGTAGAACAAAACACAACAATGATTTTTCTTATCTTTAGGGTCTCCCATTAATGCCAAATTGGACCAGGCTGAATATGGGAAGGTGACAAAAAAGCCCATAACTTAAGAATGATCATTCTTTTCCTCTTCAGATTTGCTGAGGTATGACCCAGGTGGCTGTCCTACATCACCAAATAGTCAGACAATTATTAACTAAAAAAGTACTGAATTATAGTCCTGTAGACTTAGCTTTAGTTTAGACGGAAATTGTACTTTTGGTGATAGGAACATAGGACTCAATCACTTTTCTCTCATTTATCAGAAAAACAGAAATCCCTCAAAAATATACCATTACTGAATTGTCTAGGGTGCTATTGAACACTAACCAGTAGTTGTATGGAAATATCTGGTACAGTTCTATTGCAAATGAGATTTATTTAGACATAGGCCTACCTCTTCTCTGAGACAGTCAATTTGTGGCATAATAGCCTATAAGTTAAGAATGCTCACTCTGATGGTCATTATATTTGGAGAGGGAAATACCGGGTGGCTGAACTACATCACCAAATAGTCAGAATAAGAGTAACCCAATACAATAAAGTGTATTAGTTCTAAATTGCAAGCCTCTAAAACATAGGTGTAAATAGTACAGGTTTTATTGAAACTGGAACCTTAATTCAAAGTACAGTATTCAATTCATCAAATAATTCTGTGAGAGGTCAAGTATATAGATACTAGAATATAATGTTAAATGTCAGGTTCCTCAGAAACGTTAGGGGACACATTTTGACATTCTGCACAGCAGGTGCAGAACTCCGTACAGGGAAGGCCAACAGAGAGGCACTGGCACTTTCCACTCTCTCCACACTTTGCATCTTTGCAATACAAGTGAGTAATGTCTCTCACTTCTGTAGGTGCTGGGGGTTTTTGTAAATAGCACTGGTTGAATGGCCCCATCTCTGACAATCCACCCCTTGCCAACAGGACTCCATAACAAGGGTTTGGGTTCGGGCTGTGACACCATATCGCTGTCTGAAACATTGCTCTCTGCACATGTTGTTGAAATGCATCCTCTGTTGGCGGCAGATTTTCCGAGGCTGCATCTGTTGTTGATGCAATTATGAACCTCAGTTCATCCAAGTTTGTGCACATCAGTCCAATTTCCTTTTTCTTTTTTCCATATAGCAGAATCGCACATTCTCTTGCGACTGGCAAAGACTCTTCCAAGCTGGCAGAGAGTCCAAAGTGGGCCCGATCTTTGAGCGTGCTGAGATGGGTCTTGAGTTTGTTGAATGCTGTTGTCTTTCCTATTCTGTACAAACTACTTGTTGTGCCACAGCCAGTGAGTGCATGACATGCTGGTAGACAGTTAGACATGTCTTTTCCAATTTTCTCACATATGGTGTTGATGGGGACAAATCTCTCTCTCATTCCATGGCCTGCATGCATGTACACTAGAGATGAACCAAACATGTATTTGCTTGCATAATATATGAGCAGTACTTCCACATCTGTGTCATCAGACCTCACAATGATGCGGGAATATGGCTCTGTAAGATGGCATGGAGCACCATCCTTGTGACTGCCTCCTCCTGATCACTGTACAGTGATGTCAAACTGCTGACTCCTGCTGTGCAGATGCTCTTCACCTCCTCCTCTTCGTCAAATCCTGAGTGTAGTCTCTGTGGGGCAGCAGTGACAATGTTGCTCACAAACATGCACAGTGCAGTCTTGTTTCCACTACTCCTCAAGTACTTCCTGTAGTTTGGGACATTTGTTTTTCCAGTGATAACATGTGTAGGCCTTCCATCACTTGCACCTCTCCTTTGCCTCTCCAGGTCTTTGATTGACTGTGGGCCGTCATACCTGTCAAATACCATGACCACACATTTTCTTTCTTGTTTTCTATATATATATATATAATATGTGCCAAACACTCAGTATGATTTTGTGAACGGGTGTTTCAATGCAGGTGCATTTAAAAAAGTGCAGATCTGTAATGAGGACCCAGCTCTGAAGAATAACACAAGTGTTATAACCTAAAGCAAAACAAATGTCCCAAAGTACAGGAAGTACTTGAGGAGTAGTGGAAACAAGACTGCACTGTGCATGTTTGTGAGCAACTACATTGTCACTGCTGCCCCACAGAGACTAAACTCAGGATTTGACGAAGGGGAGGAGGTGAAGAGCATCTGCACAGCAGGAGTCAGCAGTTTGACATCACTGTACAGTGATCAGGAGGAGGCAGACACAAGGATGGTGCTCCATACATCTTGCAGAGCATATTCCCGCATCATTGTGAGGTCTGATGACACAGGTGTGGAAGTGTACATGCATGCAGGCCATGGAATGAGAGAGAGATATGTCCCCATCAACACCATATGTGAGAAAATTGGAAAAGACATAATAATAATAATAAATTGTATTTGTAAAGCACCTTTCATTGCTAAAAGCAATCAAAGGCTTTTTTTAAAAGAAAGGTTTTTAGGCCTTTCTCAAAGGCGTCAGTGGTCTGTGGAGTCCTCAGGTGGTCTGGGAGGGAATTCCACAGGTGAGGAGCAGCTGCACAGAATGCCCGATCCCCCATTGTGCGGAGTTTGGTCCTGGGGGGGCGAAGCAGATGGTTTGTTGTGGAACGGAGGTTGCGTGTGGAGGTTTGTGATGTGAGTTGTTCTTTTAGGTATGGAGGAGCGTTCCCGTGGATGCATTGATGGGTCAGTAGTGCGATCTTGTATTCAATCTTGAACGAGACAGGAAGCCAGTGGAGGGAATGAAGAACGGGTGTGATGTGGTTGTACTTTCTCACCCTCATCAGGATCCTAGCGGCACTGTTCTGTACATATTGGAGCTTCTGAAGGTTCCCGCTAGGAGTCCCGATGAGGAGAGCGTTACAATAGTCAAGCCTTGAGGAAACGAAGGCATGGACCAGTTGTTCAGCATCTGACAGGAGTTTTGCAATGTTCCTGAGGTGGTAGAAGGAGGTTTTGCACAGGTGTTTGATGTGGGTGTCAAAGGTCAGATGTCGATCAAATCTTACACCCAGGTTGGTAACTGATGTGGAGAGGGGTATGTTTTGGCCAGAAAGGGTGATGTGGGTTATGGGGGATGACTGGACCTGGTTTGGTGTGCCTACTAAAATAGCCTCTGTTTTGGAGCTATTTAGCTGCAGGAAGTTTTGTTGCATCCAAGCCTTTATCTCCTCAATGCAGGTGTTAAAGGATGTTGATGGGAACGGTGATGATGATGGTGACAGTGAGGAAGCATGTGGGATAGGGTCTGTCTTTATATATAGCTGCGTGTCATCAGCGTAGCAATGGAATGATATTCCATGCTGGCTGATGACAGGGCCAAGGGGCAGAGTGTACAGGGTGAACAGAGTGGGCCCGAGGACCGACCCTTGAGGGACACCACAGTGACAGGGTGTGTCTGGGACCTCGCACCTCCCAAGGAGACGTACTCTGTTCTTCCAGACAGGTAGGACTGGAACCAGCTCAGGGCGGAGTCAGAGAGTCCGATGGTGTATTGGAGGCGCTGAAGGAGGATGTTATGGCCGACAGTGTCGAATGCTGCAGTCAGATCCAGGAGGATGAGGAGAGATGGGGAACCAGTGTCAGCCGCCATCAGCAGGTCGTTTGTGACCCTGACCAGAGCTGTTTCAGTGCTGTGGGCGGAACGGAAACCGGACTGGAATTTCTCAAAGAGGCCGTTTAGTTGGAGATGGTCCTGAAGCTGGGCGGCAACTACATGTCTAACTGTCTACCAGCATGTCATGCACTCACTGGCTGTGGCACAACAAGTAGTTTGTACAGAATAGGAAAGACAACAGCATTCACCAAACTCAAGACCCCTCTCAGCGAGCTCAAAGTGCTGGCCCATTTTGGACTCTCTGCCAGCTTGGAAGAGTCTTTGCCAGTCGCAAGATAATTTGCGCTTCTGCTATATGGAAAAAAGAAAAAGGAAATTGGACTGATGTGCACAAACTTGGATGAACTGAGGTTCATAATTGCATCAACAACAGATGCAGCCTCGGAAAATCTGCCGCCAACAGAGGATGCATTTCAACAACATGTAAAGAGCAATGTTTCAGACAGCGATATGGTGTCACAGCCCGAACCCAAACCCTTGTTATGGAGTCCTGTTGGCAAGGGGTGGATTGTCAGAGATGGGGCCATTCAACCAGTGCTATTTACAAAAACCCCCAGCACCTACAGAAGTGAGAGACATTACTCACTTGTATTGCAAAGATGCAAAGTGTGGAGAGAGTGGAAAGTGCCAGTGCCTCTCTGTTGGCCTTCCCTGTACAGAGTTCTGCAACTGCTGTGCAGAATGTCAAAATGTGTCCCCTAACGTTTCTGAGGAACCTGACATTTAACATTATATTCTAGTATCTATATACTTGACCTCTCACAGAATTATTTGATGATTGTATACTGTACTTTGAATTAAGGTTCCAGTTTCAATAAAACCTGTACTATTTACACCTATGTTTTAGAGGCTTGCAATTTAGAACTAATACACTTTATTGTATTGGGTTACTCTTATTCTGACTATTTGGTGATGTAGTTCAGCCACCTGGTATTTCCCTCTCCAAATATAATGACCATCAGAGTGAGCATTCTTAACTTATAGGCTATTATGCCACGGAATTTGACTGTATCAGAGAAGAGGTAGGCCTATGTCTAAAGAAATCTCATTTGCAATAGAACTGTACCAGATATTTCCATACAACTACTGGTTAGTGTTCAATAGCACCCTAGACAATTCAGTAATGGTATATTTTTGAGGGATTTCTGTTTTTCTGATAAATGAGAGAAAAGTGATTGAGTCCTATGTTCCTATCACCAAAAAGTACAATTTCCGTCTAAACTAAAGCTAAGTCTACAGGACTATAATTCAGTACTTTTTTAGTTAAATAATTGTCTGACTATTTGGTGATGTAGGACAGCCACCTGGGTCATACCTCAGCAAATCTGAAGAGGAAAAGAGTGATCATTCTTAAGTTATGGGCTTTTTTGTCACCTTCCCATATTCAGCCTGGTCCAATTTGGCATTAATGGGAGACCCTAAAGATAAGAAAAATCATTGTTGTGTTTTGTTCTACCTCGGGTAGGGGTATCTCAAAATCTGAGGGCCCTTCCTGATTTCGCTCTATTTGCTCTTTTCCAGCCCTGTTTTTGCAAGGGCTGATTCTGTGAGAAGTCTTCTTCGCTGCTTTTGTGGCAGACTACAGCGCCACTTACAGGCCTGGCATATGTACTACAGCGTCTCCAGCGCTTTCGAGTGGCAATGGCCGTGGCTGTCTCCTCCTGATAGGTGGAGAGTTGCCCATATAGGCGGAGTTCCCCGTTTCTGAAGTCAGAACAATTTCAAATCTGTATCAGTCTGTATCAGATCCGTTGCAGCCCCGTTTTTAGAGATTTGGGTACGGAGGAAAAGAGAGAGGGTTGTGTTTTCTGAGACCTGGTGAGTTCCCTGACACACCGGGGACACATATTCATGTATAAAAGACGTACAAAAGTGCATTTTGCATGATAGGTCCCCTTTAAGAGCTAGACAGCATGTGTTTGAGAACGTATGGAAGCCCTTCATTGATTATGTCAAGGATCAGAATGTATCTGATGTTCAAGAGGATGAATATATGCAGTGCTGGTGCAGTTCCAGAGACTGTTATTTTGTGTGTCTTTTCTTTTATGCATAATGTTTTCAAATGGTTACCTTGTATTATACAGATGAAGCTTTCTCTTATTTGTGTACTGTTGAGTAAAACATCTAAATATTGTGGGAAAAAAAGGATGAAAAAGAAAGATGAAAGAGTGAGATGCAGAAGAGAAATAGGTCAGGAAGAGCATGAGAAATTAAAAGGCGGCCAGGGACTGCTCCATGATTCTGCTCCATAAAACAGAGAGCTGGTGTTCACTGTGGGCCTTTCAGCTCATACAAGCCAATCTCTGATCTCCCTGTGTGTGTGTGTGTGCGTGTGTGTGTGTGTGTGTGTGTGTGTGTAGTGGAGGATTATATATATAGTTCAGTGTTGGCATTAGTTGTCTGTTTATCACTAGATTCACCCAGGAGTGTCGGCCAGAACACCACTTAAGGCCAAAGGTCCAGAATAGTGAGTGAGAATGAGGAGCTGAGATGACGTTTGACTTCTTCTTTAATTAAGACACAGACATTTGAGTGTGTGAGTGTGGTTTTTTCTATAAAGGAAATAAACAAAATACAATCAATACAAGCTACAAGACAACATATCTCCCTTCACCCATTATAATAATAAACACATCTGGCGAAATGTCAAACGCTCATAACAGGGACACACGGAGATTTGGAGTTAAGCTACCGCTAGTGCTAACCTTCCACTTCCGGTCTGTGGAAGGCGGCAACCGATGCTATTGTTGTGCGAAGCTACAGACATGCTACTTCCGGTAGCCGATCGGCGGAGCACTAAATGAACTACAAATGCACAATATCTAACCTTTAACGCCACATAAACATATATCCACCTAAACTACATCTTATTACAGCAATAATATATCTGTGCCACTCAACACGGTATATATCCCGGACTTTGAGACGGGAGCGCCGACTCACTTGACGAGTGGCGTAATGACCCGTCATAATATATACGTACACAGATCACAAGAGCACAGAGACTCTACATTAAGTCACATCGGCACAGAAGTTATCACATCATTAATAATAGAGTGTAGAACATAACGGGCAGCACTGTGGACAAACGCTCACCTTCATTTACGCACACAATATGAACACTTAAGACGGTATAACTTTTTGGTGCAACTGCTGAAGCACCCTCTGCTGTATGACGTCACCCAAAACAAGTGGGATAGCCCCTCCCCACTATGAAGACATCATTTAACAGGTATCAACTCTGTATAATAAACTAATATATATATATATGAATGACTATAACTTTGGGGGCCTTTTCTACAGTGTGTGTGTGTAGTAATAGAAGAACACCTTACCTCCTGTTCTTATACAGGTTCAATAATATCAGTACTTTTTCTTGAGTTGTGTGTGTGTGAGAGCTCATTTATTTACATACACCTCACATGTACACACAGTTGCGTCACTTGCTGTGTACACATTACATGTATTACATCAGCCTTGGCTAGTGAGTATACAAAACACACACCCAACTAAAATATTCAGCAGTATTTGGATTTTACTTAAGCTGTGTGTGAGAGCTCACTTACGTCACTGCTGTGTACACATAACATGTTTTACATCAGCCGGTGATAAAGGTAACTAGCAAGTATACATATACACACACACTCACACACACAATTTCATAAATATCCTGTTTAACATTATGAAAGGTGAAAGTAGGCAATAGGTCATCGCTGCAGTAGATGTAAAGAGTGGTGGGCACAGTGCAAACTAATTCCCGGCTAAACGATCTTTCTAGCCTCTACCATTGGTAATGTCTGATTGTGCACACACTTTCATTGCTCCAATATATTCTGGAGCTAATAAGAGTTTAATATGTATTGCCACAACCCCTCTATAAATGCTTCCTGTTCTTATGTTGGATCAACCCCTGTTGAGCTAGTGCCTTAAATGGGCGAACACTCACCTCTGATAATAACTCAGTTTTTATGTAGATTTAATTTAAAACACACATTCTTTCATGTAATGGGAAATCCAGTTTTGATGTAGATTTAATTTAAAACACACATTCTTTCATGTAATGGGAAATCCTCATGTCACCATTTTCCTTTCTTCCCATTGGTCATTGGTGCACAATGCTTTTGCTGACTGGACTTCTAATACCATTTTGAGTTGGAGCCAGTTTTTCCTTCCACTGCCTCAACTCAGCTGCTTTTTCTCCAGTCCCTTGATCTTTCATCTGTCCATTCCCCTCAAGGGACTCATTTCAGCCCACAGTCAGAGGCTTTGAACAAGTACATTTGAGAGTTACTTGCCACAGCTATTATCCAGCCACTGTCTGTCCACCTGGCCACCAGGTGAGAACATCGACTCACAGGTTTATTCATCTTCTACCAAAGGTTTATTCTTAACTACCTATACTTTCCTAGGGCATCTTTTCCTGAGACCCTCAGGCAAACGTTTTCCAAGCTCAAACATTGCTTCACTACTGCTCCTGTCGTAACACTCCCTGACCCCTCTCTTCAGTTTTTAGTTGAAGTGTACACCTAGGACACTTCTTGGGCCAGTATTATAACAAAGGTCCACTTAGGACAACTTCTCACACAGTCTGTCGCATTAACTGGGCAACTACACCAATGGAGACTGGGAACCCTTGCCAGTCATGTTGGCTCTTCAGGAGTGTTACCAACTCAAGGGAACTTCTCTTCCATTCATTGATTGATGATGAGATTTTTTTTTTGCTAAAACGTCTTTGTCTTATTGCCCAGGTTCCAAAAAAGTTGAGTCTTTTGTCTTTTGAACAGTGAAGGGGGCCATCGTTCTCTTGAGATTGTTCTGCCTTTCTAAATGCCTGGCTTGGGCTATGCTCTCGACATTTAATCTCATGTGCTGTCATTTGAGACGTGTGGACCTGGGGACACATCTCCAATTGGGCTTGCCAAACAGGCAATCATAAAGCATGCTTCCGGTGGCCCTCCATGATGGAAGAGGAGGAGCTTCTTGGGGCTGTCTGTGACATGTGTACCCGGAACAAGCACAGTAACTAACCCCCGGCTCGCCCCTTAAGATCCCTTCCTGTGCCACCCTGACCCAGGTTTGTTATTACCCGGCACTTTGTAATGTGGCCGACAGTTTTTGAAGCTAACACCTGTATCTTTATCATTAAGGCTGCCAAAGAAACAGCACACTTCACTCATGCTTTTGAGCTTCATGGTTAAATAAAAAATGTTAAACCCCTTTAAAAAATGTGTTTATACACAATTCTCTGCCCAATTCTTAAGAGACATTTGCACACTCGTTGGTGCTTCTGCAATTCAGGTCTTCTAGTTTTTATGGCCATTCAGAGAAACCAACCAAGAACTGAAAACCGGAACTCTACACAAACGCCAAGTCCTTGACTATGATACATCCCTGGATTGAATATGCTCTAAATTATTTTTCTACATCTACCGGGCTTAACCCTTTCCCGCTGCTTCCTGCTCAGGAGGAGGAAGTAGCATTCCCCTTTAGCCCACAGCTTTGTTCGGCAGTGTTTGAAAACCTGGAAGCTCCAGCTTGCCTGTTGCAATTCATGACCGTCTTTAAAAAGCAGTCTGAGCGTAACAGGTCTACTGCCGCTTTGGAAAGTTGGTCTGGGTTTTCACCAAATTCTGCCCCTGAAGATCTTATTCTCTAAAAGCTTGCACCCAGGTTTCTTAGACCTCTTTCTCTATGCCTCTGTCTCATATCATGCAATGCATTCAGCTGGCTTTTCATGTTTCCCAGGTCAAGCCTGTGTTGTACAGGTAGGGGTCCAGCCCGTCCTAGTTCTCCTGTTCTGTAGTGCAGTGTGTGTGGGTGTGTCGTCTGGAGCTGCTCCCTGTCTGAGTGACCACCTGCATTCACTGCTGAACTCAAGCCACGTCAGGATTCCTATTCAAGCTTCTGTCTCCCTCAAGCCTTTGCCAGATTGTGTGTTGTTTTCACCAAACTCACAAGCCACTTTTTTGGCAGGTGACCACTTCTCTAAATACATTTCCATCTTGAGTTGTATTTTTCGCTGTTATATTTTCCAAACGGTTTACAGCCTTGAGTCTTTGGGTCCATCGGTCCCAGGTAGGGGGTTTAAGCCAGTTTATCAGAATCATCTTATGGGCTATTAATACCAGAACTCTGAGTCTTTTCCCAGTCCCCTTGAAGGTATATTCCCTAAAATCAACCTTGGTGTTAAACGTATTATATAAAAACACAAAGATCTCTTCAATTTCCCTCAATACCCTAGAATACTTGTAGTTTTGGGTAATCCCAAAAGATGTGTGAGAAGTCTCCAATTAGTCAGTATCCTCTCCAACTGATTGGGCAAGACTTCTTGTCATAATTATATATTACAAATGTTTTGCTTTCTACATTATCTTCCAAGACGATCCTTAAAGACAAATGTTCTACAAGCCCATCCATTGCTCCAGTCTCCTCACCTTTACTTTATTCTTCACTATATAACAGTAAGGATTTACTGGGTCATGCATGTTTTTAATAAATATAATTCCATGTATAAAGGACTCAGGTATAAGGAGAAAAGACAACTAAGACCAACACTCTTTTTTATAAGGTTGTTCAAAGAGGACCCTAAAATAAGTAGGACAGCTGAGAAAAGTGTTTTCAAAACAAGAGATGATACAGGTTGCTAATAATAAAGGAGAAAAGGCTACAGGCAGAGTGGGAGAGACCGATAGTGTTTCAGGGAGGGTTGAAGGGATGTGAGGTATGCAGACGCCAAAACACCAGTTGTGCTGCATTCCATGAATACCAGATACACTCCCTCCACCTCCCGCTCTACACCTGTAAACAAACAGGCTTAACAGAAAGAGAGCAAAGACGTTTCAAAGGTTATGTTAAACTACTATATCAGATTCCTAGGTGATGCTCACAAAACAGGGATTGAGTGAGCCCCATAACAAATGAAGGTCTACAAATAAGTAATCTCCTGGTTGTCTTTAAAGGAGAACAAAACAAATGTGGTACCACAGCAGTATTTATGTCAGAGTGGTCCTTATGTTATGCGTTGTTATGTCAGAAGGTGGAAGTGCTTAGCCAAGTTTTCTTCTGGGGACTAAAGTTCTAAGGTACAGGTGCCGATGTGACTCTGTATTCACACTACTACTGTTCACAACTTTTTACATATTTGTTACACACTAATCTCTTCATAGAGTGCCCCGCTTGGGACCGTTACATCTACACCAACAAACCGGGCCTGCAGTATCGCTATCAATGCTAGATAGTTAGCATTATAAGAAGCTAACTTGTGGCTAGCCAAATGGCCTTACTGGCTTAGTCGTGTCTAACCAATGTTACAAGCGTCAAACATTACCTTTCAGCAGTTCCAGAAAATGAAAGGATGTTCTGCCTCCTTTTAAGTTATGAGTTAACAGTTAGCTATAGACTGAGAAAAAAAAAGTCACCACAGTAGTTCCTGAGCAGTTTTTCTACAACATAAGCTCTTACCTTACGAAATAGGTGATTCCACATGGATGGATGTTTAAATGGTTCAGGATCAATTCTATACCAGCATGTCACTGGCTTTTTTTTGGTAAGTAATAACTTGTCTGACGTAACGAACATATACAGTATGAAGGATAACACATGGGGACAGTTGCTACAGCCATCACCATACAAATGCTGTGATTTTGTTTTTATTATTTGTTTTTCAGCCAGATATAATTAACTACTGTTTCATATGGTCTCTTATTTTATAGTGTACTTTCCTCACAAACCATGACAGTTACTGTCAGTGTTTAACACATTATGTGCTACATTCAGCTACATGTTAACACGTGACCTCTGTATCACATTACTATAAATGCTTTTTTCCCACTACCTGCATGTATTCTTGGTTGCCAATGTTGTTCATCTTCCTAATTTTAGACGCATGTGCGGCCCAGAAATTCTTTATTATTGTTACAAAGTGATAATTGTTGGGATGTTCACTGTAGAAGTGCAGCTATCAGTGTTTCAGACAGTTTAGTAAAAGCAACATCAGTTTAAGAAAATACATATGTTTTTTGGACATTTTCTAGAATTTGGAAAACCTTCATATTACATCCTTTAAATCCAAAGCATTAACATATTTCTTTTTGTCAAAATTGTGCCAGCCTGCTTGCAGCTCTGTTGAATAACACATGTCTTGGCTCATTCATGGCAGAGCATGACTCAGCTGGAACTCCAGCCAAAGGAAACCTCTTTCAGCGTATCTGCTTGCCTGATCCCGAAATACAACTATTTTACAATCTATATTTGACGTTGCTAATGTATAAAAACAACAATATTTATGAGTGTTTTACACACTTTCGGTATTTTAGTGTCATGACTACAAAATGTGAAATTAAAAATAGGCTCTGTATGGGAAGCACATAACATACCGCCTAAGTAAAAGGGATGATACAAATGGACCAAACTAACATGATCTTTTATATGGCTGAATCTGTAATTAAAATAACGCAGAAGGGTAAACTGAGTCTGAACTGAACTCAGTGTTTGCTACAACAACAGCTGACTCACACACAGCTTCATCTTTTTTAATTATATCCCTGCTCATCCAGAACACTTCAGCTGACAGTCTTGTTTTTATCATGGAGCTTATTCATCTGAGCAAGTGACACACTAACACACACTGTGGTTTTATATGTGTGTGTTTCCTCGTCCCTCCGAGGCTTGAGCCCTTTGTTTTGTTCTGACTCATCTTTTCCCTGAACAACAGACCCACTGTTTTACCACCATACCACCCTGTACACACACACACACACACACACACACACACACACACACACACACACACACACACACACACACACACACACACACACACACACAGACACACACAGACACAACACACACACACACACACACACACTCACAGACACTCACAGACACACACACACACACACACACACACACACACACACACACACACACAGATTGTGCATATTACTGCCACAGGGTTATAACCAGTAAAATAAATCATCAGTCTACCTGGCAGAACAATCAAGTCAACACACACACACACACACACACACACACCACACACACCACACACACACACATACACACACACATACACACACACACACACACACACACACACACACTCACTCACAGTGCCACACATAACAGTTCAGCTTAAATTGTCAAAAATGTGTGTCATTTCACCTAGAGGCCTCAACAGCTGTTTCCATCATAAGAAACCTAGACTGTGTGTGTGCGTGTGTGTCTAGTTCTGACCATATTTTTCCAGACAGCTGGTAAACCGAGATGAGGCCTTTCAGTTTTGCTTCAGTGCACAGTTCCCAGGAACACAGTCTTCCAGCCACTGTGCAGGGGGTTTGTTTTGTAGAAATTGAAGTTACTGTAAATTGAAAGGTTTAAAAAGAAGTTTATGACATTTTTTTGTTGTGTTTAAGAACAATTGGAGCCTATGTTAAAGTCACAAAATGCCTTTTTACCTGGCCATTTACCACCCCCTCTGTAATTGCGAGCTACACTGAAACTGTGAATTGTGGTGTAGACACAAGCACAGCTGAGAAGCACCTGTAGGACCAACACAGTCTCACTCCCTGAACGTCCAGGAGCGACGCTTGGTCAGGGTCCTATGGCGTGCAGTTGTGACGCGCCGAGTCTCCTTCAGCTTCATAAACGGACGCAAAGAGCTTTCAACTGATTGCAATGGGAAGGACCGCATCGGTCCATGTCGGCGGCACTTAAAGGCAATGTGAGCGTCCATTCCCATTGGATAACGGAGGATTTTACACCCGGAAGTAAGTATTCTCTTTACTGTCGATTGATTTTACAGTGATATCTGCACTACTCATCAACTCAAAAACACCAGATTATCCTTGTTAATTACACAACATTGATTGGTTTAAATTGTGTACAATGCTTTTGTATTTTTCCCCTTCGATTCGGAGAAACAAATATTTTTTCGGAGTTTAGGATGGCAGAAGACACTACACTACCCAGAATCCTCAGCTTTCGTTTGGGACTACAACATGTGCTTTGCTTCACAAACCCCGTGATTAGTCCTCAAGCTCTGTGATTGGTTGACCTCCAACTGCATTCCATATGAAAAAAAACGTTTCGTAAAAGATCAAATCATACTTTATTCAGCAGTGCTTGCTTTACTCTTTGAAAGTCATCACATGAATGCATTGTAATAAATGGTTCGGCTGCATTAAATATTACACATCTGTCGTAGTTCTTTATTTATCTACAGAGATCGGGCCTCAGAATAGACCGGAAACTATTCTTTTACCGTTCTGTTTTAATTTCACAATAAAGTTAGTAGTAATATTTTGTTTTGATATTATTGTTTTTTATTAACTACTAGACCGCTGGGTCATGTTAAGACCATCTTTTCTGTGTTGCTGTGGGTTTTTTCCATCGCTTTTGTGTTACAAATATCAAAACAATAACAAAATATATCCGTCGTAAACTAAACCGGAAACAGCAGTATATTTTATTTTGTTAACACTGTAAACTTGACAGCTTTTGAACCCAAACCACCTACTGGTTAAAGCACGTTATTACACGTTTAGAGTAATTGCAATGCAGGTAGATTGTGTTGCTTTTTAATGACTGTTTAAAATGCCTTTTTCTTAATGTCTTTCATTTTTGTAAAGCACTTTTGAATGTGTTATATTTTATGAAAACATTTAAATATTAAGAGTACATACAAAATAGGAGGAAAGTAGAAGGTCAATGATAGAAATATAGAATAGAAAATATCAAGAAGATACTGTAAATGATATCTAGAATAAAACAGTTTAGTGCCGGATGTACAAAGATATTAATAGGAGGATGTGCAAAACAGACAAACTAATTAGGCTTTATTTAAACATTAAATAATACTTTAGGTTAAGGTCTTCTTTTAAATACATGTAAGCAAAAAGCTTTGGGGGTATCTGATAAATATTAAGCCTGACAAAGTACTTAACGTTTAATATATTGCATGGTTTGTTTTGGGACTTGACAATCAACATTCCTGCAATGTTGAAGTACTTATTTTAACCGATATTATACATATTTATTATACTCTTATAAGATGTATGTAGATAGAATAAGAAATGTGCAGAATATGACAGTTTAATGGTGGAGGTACACACATATTGATAGATGTCTTGTTGAGGAACCTATGACCCAAGTTTGTCATCATTGCATAACTACACTGTAGTTGTGTATAAAACCACCAGACTCAGGGACAGCTTCATCCCACAGGCCATAAGACTATTAAACACCTGCACTTTGAAACAACATCCATAACATTCATTTGGCTGCTACTTAGAAATTATTTGTCGAATATATCATATTCCAATCACTTGTATATAGACTCTTATTGCACTATTTCACTTTTTACTATTTTTCTTTTTGTATTTACTTGCACTATTTTTTCTGTGTATCTGTTTTATTGTGTTGCACTGTTGGAGGAGCCTGTGACCTAAGGGGGGGGGGGGTAGGACACGTTCGATTCCTGTTTTGGTTAGTGTGCCGTCGATGGGATTCATTCCATTTCAAAGTGCTGTTTGACGCTCCGTGTAAACTTCGCGCACTGCCACTCCAACATCCAATCACAGAGCTTGAGGACTAATCACGGGGTTTGTGAAGCAAAGCACATGTTGTAGTCCCAAACGAAAGCTGAGGATTCTGGGTAGTGTAGTGTCTTCTGCCATCCTAAACTCCGAAAAAATATTTGTTTCTCCGAATCGAAGGGGAAAAATACAAAAGCATTGTACACAATTTAAACCAATCAATGTTGTGTAATTAACAAGGATAATCTGGTGTTTTTGAGTTGATGAGTAGTGCAGATATCACTGTAAAATCAATCGACAGTAAAGAGAATACTTACCTCCGGGTGTAAAATCCTCCGTTATCCGATGGGAATGGACGCTCACATTGCCTTTAAGTGCCGCCGACATGGACCGATGCGGTGCTTCCCTGAGCGTCAAATACCGCCGCCGATCGGAATACATTGCAATCAGTTGAAAGCTCTTTGCGTCCGTTTATGAAGCTGAAGGAGACTCGGCGCGTCACAACTGCACGCCATAGGACCCTGACCAAGCGTCGCTCCTGGACGTTCAGGGAGTGAGACTGTGTTGGTTTTAGGTATACAGCGACGTCTGGCGGTTCTTGTGTTAAGGGCTTTGTAGGCGAGAAGAAGAATTTTAAATTCTATCCTATGTTCTATAGGGAGCCAGTGTAAGGCAGCCAGAACAGGAGTATTGTGGTCCCTTTTCCGAACTCTGGTTACGTGCTGCAGCATTTTGAATCAGCTGAAGCAACTTAACTGACTTTTTGGTACACCCTGATAATAAAGAGTTACAATAATCCAGCCTTGAAGTAACAAATGCATGGACTAGTTCCAGGTCGGATGCGTAAGACTTTGCGCAAGGCTTTCAAATGAGGTATAATTTAATTTTGGTTTAGTATTGATAAGTAAACTTGAGTCAAAGATTGCTGCAACTCCACCTCCTCGGCCTGTGCCTCGAGGAATATGAGTATTGATATGGCTGGGTGGAGTGACCTCATTAATGCTGACATATTCTTCATGTCTCAACCAAGTTTCAGTGAGACAGCATATATCAATATTATAATCTGATATTAAATCATTTACCAATATTGCTTTAGATCAGGGGTATTCAACTAAAATTCAACGAGGTCCAGTTAGAGAAAATGTCCCCATGCAAAGGTCCGGAACATCAAAATGTCTAAGTTGCTTTATGAATTAGTGTGATATATATTGAAGTAGCTGTAGCTTTATCAACGTGTGCATGTAATCAACAACTGACTGCCAATCAAATAAAGAAAGTACAATTCATAAACAACAATATTTATTGTCAATTAACATTGAACTATACAGATATACAGTAAAATACTGTGGATATGTGTAATGTTCCTCTCGGGCTACGGAGCCCCCTAGGGGACATGGAGAAGAAAAAAAAAATTATTTGAACAAAGAAAAAAAAAAAAGGTTTTGCGAGATATCGCAAAACCTTTGCGAGATCTCGCAATACTTTTGCGAGATCTCGCAAAACCCCGTTGCAGTTTGTAGACGGTCCCTAAGCACTCCTCTCCCTCCTCCAGCTGCAGATTGTGACCAATTCTTGAAGTTTAGCTATGCGTGCGTATCGAACTGTTCTGATAAAAATGACTCTGTAGCTCGTTGTCTACCTTGCTATGATTGTAAAGTCATGTTGTTTGTATTTTTACAACATTATGTTCATGAGTTATTGATCCGCGAAATTCGAATCTGTCAATAACTCAGCTCAGAGTATGCTTTGCGACGTGCATGTCACCTCGCTCTGAGTGTTCTCTTGAGGTGTCTTTCACTTATGTGAAACCCGTGCCTATTGCCAAGCACTGATGTTATATCTTTATATTTAAGGCCAAGCTCAAAGTAAAATCGATGAACCGCTCCATTGTTGTGGTTTCTGTGTTGCCGAACTGACCAGGAAGGACATTGAGCAAAATGAAAAGTTTTGCGAGATCTCGCAAAAGTATTGCGAGATCTCGCAAAGGGGTTTTGCGAGATCTCGCAAAGGTTTTGCGAGATCTCGCAAAACATTTTTTTTTTTTTTGTTCAACATTTTTTTTTTTCTTCTCCATGTCCCCTTGGGGGCTCCGTACGGGCTGCATTTAAAAATAAAATAGAGAAAATAAATAAAATAGCTTTTGAAAATGTGTGCATCTTAAAAGTGCTTACTTTTAGATAAATAAAATGTAGCAGCAGCTTGAGTTTCCCTTTTTCTTTGTTAACCGTTTCACATCATGACCTAACAGTTTCAGGCGATTATAGAACAATATCAGTCTTTACACATCATAACAATTGAACAGTTTTAAAGTTTCTCTTTCTTCCCTCTTATATTGCAGTCCCTCACTCACTTTGTTTTATTCAGTGCGAGAATTGAGCTTGAGCTTGTCCTGCCAGGAGTTTAAATCTGGGCTGAAATGGTGTCAGGGCCATTCTCATACACACATGCAGGTGCTCATTGGTTAGCCTGGAACGATATTTAGTTTTAATTTTGATCCTGGTGGACTGATCATATTGGGCTCTGAGACTGCTTATTTTTTGTGACCTCAGTTCTGACTTGAGAGGGAATGTTTGGTCAAACACTTTGTGTTTTGTCTCATAGTGGCGTTTCACATTGGCACTTTTAATGAGCGCCACGGTCTCTGAACAAATGAGACACACTGGCTCTGTGCTCCCAGTGGGCAGGATGAACATGAATGAGTCCGTCCACTCAGGGTTAAAAGCTCTGTTCTCACTGTCCACTTTCCTCTTCTTGGAGAGCGCCATGTGTAATTATTTGTCTCTCCCTGTCTGCCGCTAACACGCCTGTTCACTCTCCTCTCCGCTTCTCTCCCTGTATCGCTAACTCTTCTCTTCACTCACTTTCCTCTCCACTTCTCTCTGCCGCTCTCTCGTCTCTTCTTCTGTGTTTCTCTCCCTGTATCGCTCACTCGTCTCTTTCGCCCCCTGTCGGCAGCGGTTAAAATAGAATCGCCCCGTCAAAATTGAAATCCCCTATTAATGTATTGATTATAGGTCCGGTGTCAGTACCATATCAGCTCGGGTACCATATCGGCTCGGGGTCATATCCGTCGGGTCATATCCGTCGCTTACCAATGACGTCACGCGTTCACGTGTTCACGCGTTCGCACGCTGATTGGTGTAACTAGGGGCGCTGACTAGGGTATACCGCGGGTCTGATCAAAGACGAATGAGAGTAGGTAGAGAGAGAGAAGGAGACGGTAAGAAGAATATAAGATATTTTCCCGCCACATGTAAAGTAAAATATGTTCTTTTGTTCTGTTTAAATTAATTAAAGTTAATGCTTACAAGTGCCAGTATACAGTAGCCCTAATACTTACTTATTTCGTTTTGATTTTTATATTTGATTATGTTATACATTATCAAAAAATTATATATTATATATCAATACGATATACTTTTATATATTACATATTATCAAAAAGAAAATTTTTCCATCTTGAAATAACACAATATAATAGATTATTAAAAATAAGTATGTATTAAATGTGTATATATACGACATTTTTGCGCCATAGGTAAAGTACAATATTTTCTTTTGTTCTTAACTTTGACAGAAATGGATAGTTATTATACAGAGATAAAGCACTATGTGCTCAGTGGTGGTTACCATGATCTCACCATCGCCGCTAAACATCCTGATGCAAGGAAGGCGGCAATTCGGAAGGCTTCAAAAAATACCTGATCAAATGTAAGTAACAGTTAGAATAAGACCATGGTTAAGTCACGAACATACGATTTTATTATGAGGTATAAACCCCCTGTACATGTGACATCATCATGATTTTGCTCCTGTAGTGTAAGCACATATTCCTGCTACTTACTAGGCCTAACTGAAGTATTTTGTAGTTTTTTAGAACATTTAAATTATCCTTAATCTTTTATATTGTTTATATCTCATATAATATGTTTCCCTATAATATAATATTGTCTTTCTCTATTCATAGGATATGTTGGGACAGGTAAAAGAGGAGAATTGAAAGGCATCTACTCTGATGACCAACATCCAGGCTATTGCAGTCACTTCTGCAACCTGATATCATAGGTAAAGATGAACTCACACAAACAAATGTCAGAATAGACTAAATTGACACTGCAATTAATCAATAAGGAGGCCTTGATGGTGGCACTGGAGAGAGAACACCTTGACGCTAAGGAGCCTTTCATGTTTGTTTTCAGGGACATGGAGGATATGGAGGTTTTCCCCTCCGAGAGTTCAGATCAGCAGGATTGTCTGTATGAACTCCCACACTCCGTTGTGGCTGGACGCTGGCCTTAGCGCCCCACACACACACACAACCAGATTACATCCGGACTACAGAACTCACCCTCCCCTCAGTACCATCCTTCGAATTCCTCGCCTTCAAAGCCCCTCCCTCACTGACAGTTATCCTCATTTACCACACCCCCAAACCACACCCCTCCTTCCTCTCTGATCTCACTGAATGGAGGGCAAATTAAAACATGACTGACCTGCTTGGAGCATCAACGGGGTCAAAATCAAGGTATGCATAAACAACCCTTAAGTAATAATAAATAGTAAAAATAAGTAACCCTTTCTTACTTGCTACCCTTTTCCCTCAACCTATCCTAAGGGAGTGCTTGTTCTTCCTTCTGTCTGTCTGTGTCTGTGTATTCTCATGTTCCGATTAACCCAGCCAAATTTTTCTTCTTTTGTGTCTATATCGACGCCGGGATCCGGAGTCGAGGCTGATCCTCTTGCTGTGGTACCACATCCTGGATCCTCTATCCTGAGTTCTGGATTAAGTCGTGGTTGTGGCTGAACCTGTCTCTGCGGTCCTGCCTGACTCTCATCATACTACTTCCCTGATGGCTCCCACAGGATTGTTGACATCTTCGTTGATTCGTCTTCTTATTACAGACACATGCATTTCCTAACATTCGGTCTACCTACGCTGTAAAATGTATTATCTCTTCGATTTACACACGGCATCTATTGCACGTCTGTCCGTCCTGGGAGAGGGATCCCTCCTCTGTTGCTCTCCCCGAGGTTTCTCCCATTTTTCCCCTTAAACTGGGGGTTTTCTCCGGAAGTGTTTCCTTGTACGATGTGAGGGTCTAAGGACAGAGGGTGTCGTCTTTCTCATACTGATATTCTGAACAAACTGTGCTGTTGTATTAGCTGTAAAATGTCTTTACTGTAGGGTATTTTTATTATATGTACAGCACTTTGGCTCGACCAAAAATCGTTTATAAATGTGCTATATAAATAAAACTTGATTTGATTGATTTGATTTGAAAAGGTGTGCGCCAAGGTTCCATATTAGGACTAATCATTTATCAAATGCTGCTTTCCATTTTTATGCAGATGATACTGTTATTTATTGTTCATCCTCTTCTATAGAGCAAAGTCTTGATTTCCTCCAGTCTGCCTTTGATGTTATTCCATCCCATTTATCTCAACTCAAGTTAGTATTAAATGCAGACAACTCCAAACTCATGATATTCTCAAATGGCAAAAACTGAACTTCTTTTCTCCCCAACATTTGTACTGTTCAAGGGACTGACATTGACATTGAAAGGGTCACTACATACACATATCTAGGTTTTATTATTGATCAGAACTTATCTTTCAAGTCACACACTGAAAATGTTGTTTTAAAATTAGGTTTCTCCTTTCAGACAAGGAAACATTTGATCTCTGCAACGTTTTTACCAGTATTGGATTCTGGTGATCTGCTTTACATGAATGCCTCTGACCAGTGCCTAAAGAGTTTGGATACTGTGTACCATTGTGCATTACGTTTTATTACATATATAATATATATAATATATATATATATTGTGAGTTTGGAATAAATATGCACTTTATGAAAATTATTAGTTGGTTACTGTTAGTAAAAAACAGTAAGGTTAATACTGGATGTTTGTTACACTTGGATATGTTTTCTGTAATACTTGTAACATAATTATTCTCCAGTTTATGCATTTCAGTGACTTGCAGTTAATGCTCGACATGACAGTTTAAAGGGCTACTATGCTACTTTCAAGTTTTTAGAAGAGTAGTATTTAATACTGTGGAAAAATGTTTTTAAGGTACAATAAATGTCTACTGAATGTGAAATTCAAGTGAAATATGTGTTTATCACAGAAAAGGGTAACTGACAGTGAATGTATGTTAGTGGAACTGTGTCAGGAAAGAAGTGTTAATTAAAGAATGTTAATGAAGAACTGAAATGCATAGAAGAGAAAGTTAATATACATGATTTTATTGTGCAATAAAACAATCAGAGAAGCGATCTGCAAGGTGCTTAATACAGGTATCATCACTGGTCATATCGGGGACCTGTTACTATAGTTGAGATGTGAAGGGGGTTATGTTTTTTGTCTGTGTTCTGGGTTCCTGCAGTTTTTTGAACAGACAGTACACACGTTCAGAGGATGAAGCTGTTAACGTGCTGCTAACATAAACTGGCTGTAGCCCACAAACTGAAGCAGAATGATCAAGTTAAATAATAACAAGCTCCAGTGTTAGAATTCCATAATTCCATACTCGTAAATAAAATGACATGCAAATAACATTTTCTTGGCTGTGGACTTAGAAAAATTGCCAATTTAGAAATACAAAACGATGTAGGTTAGAGTTATCCTAAAAATAAGCTCATATTTGAATTCCCCATAAAAAACACATCATTTAGACACCCCCATGTTAGGATTTCCTTCAGATTCATGTTAGCACCTGAGTATGACCCGCCCTGGTGTATGATCAAATTTGATTTCTAATTTTAAATAAATAATTCACAGTTATTGTCAAACAGGAGTTAAATCAATTTCTCGCTTATTCTAAGAATGTATTTCACCATATTCATATTTAAATGTTCGGGATTTAATTACGTTGTAATGTTTGAATGTTAAAAAATAACAATCGACAGTGTAAACATAATTATGTAAATAACCCAATTTGTGTTCTGTGAAAACGGAAAAGGATTTTACATTGTTTTTGTTACTTTCGTTGCAGTGTCTTAAATGTCTTAAACTTCCTGTTTGAACTTGTTCCTATGGAAACAACATGACGGAGAAAAAAGTAATATCTTCTACATATAATAACGGACAAAGTAAAGAATGAGGTGTAGGCTATGTTTAAATGTTCGGAATTTGACCGTGCATGCTGGCCCTCTTGAGGTGCCGTACTACAGCCAATGTGTGACGTCATTGGTAAGCGACGGATATGACCCGACGGATGTGACCCCGAGCCGATATGGTACCCGAGCCGATATGGTACTGACACCGGGTCCGTATAGGTCGGCGTCTGGGTCCGGATCCGGATCGCGGTCCACCTGTTGCCGGCCCCTGCTTTAGATGCCAGAGATCTTATGTTTAAGAGACCACATTTAATCTTCCTGTTTTGTTGCACTGTAGTAGTTGTTACATTTACTTTTATTAGATTATTATGTATGACACCTCGATTAGGTTTTACCTTAAATTGTCCTTGGGCAGACACACACACCGTTAATATTGGGTATTTTATTGGGTTCGGGATTCCTATTTATGACTGCCCAGGAGAGAGAGCAGAGAAGCGTGTAAGACTACGACTCCGCCTCCTGGTCTCAACTCCAGTTTGTCATGGATTAAGTCCACAAATCCCTCAAATGTTTGCCGAAATGAGATGTGCACCTTCCAAAGTAGGATGAATGCCGTTTCTCTTAATCAGACCAGGTTTTCCCCAAAAGGCTGTCCAATTATTTACGAAGCCCACATCGTTTGCTGGGCACCACCAAGACAACCAGCGCTGGAATGATGACATGCAGCTATACATGTCGTCATTGATCAGATTGGGGAGGGGACCAGAGAAAACTAGAAAATGCATTTCCTGCAGAATATGCCTGCGAATGCTGTAAACTGTGAACATTTGTGGCTGAATTTAGCTGAAAATGCAGAAAAAGCTGAATATTTTATTAGTTGAATGGTAGCTGCTTTTAGCTACTAAAACCAAGTAAGTGTGTTGCTGAACTTAGCGGAGAAATGCAGAAAAGTGAAATGATTTGAATCAAAATTGTTACAGCTCAAATGCATTGCAATGACTTTGTTGGAAACTTGAAAGTGAAATGTTAAACTGGAAGAGTAGGAAAAATAGTGAAGAAGCTTAATATTTAAAAGAAAAGGTTTTAAAAGGTATAAAAAACAACATGTATAGCCTCAATGTCCTGAAATAGCTGAATAATTTAATAGTTGAATTGTTTATTTAGCTGAAAGTAGGCTGAAGGAGTTAGATATCAGATCTAAGTAGTAGTGAATGAATGTGTATTAAGAAGAGAAAAGAAAGTAAAAAGGCTTGGGAAAGCAGCAGAATATTTTGACTGCAAACTTTTCGACTAAAACCAAATGTCACCAATAATGTATAAAATATGTGGAACATGTTGAAGTCAGTATGAAGTCTCCATCAGACAGAAAAGAATAGGCTGAGACAGTCTGTTAAAGTCCAGTGTGTTTGTCAGTGTTTGTTTCTGTGCTGAGCACCTAATCATGCCACCTGTGTGAGCCCAGAGATCAAAGGTTTCAATCTGCCCAGCAACACTATGGCAACCAACTGCAGAACTGAGTCCCATTAAGAATGCATTGAGGATTATATCTGACAATTTTGCCACCTGTTCAAAAACTATGGCTCCTATCAAAAAATGAACAGACCGTGAGCATCAGGGAACCCCAATGAACTGATATATGTTGTTTTTTTGGGTTTTGTGTGGTAAATGTGAAGATGGGAGCAGTTTGTCTAAAGTGTACTTCTCTCTGTTCTGAAGAAAGATCCGGAATTTGTTTACATGTGAGTCTAATGGGAGCTAGGTGGAATTTTTGACAAGTTTTTGTCTCTTCATGCCCTCAAGAGGCATTTTGTTTAATTTTTTTCAACCTAGGAGAGGTTTTCCTACGTTTTTCATGAAAAATTATGTCTCAGGAGTGTAGGGTTTGGGAATGGTGGCAGGTTGAAAAAAAATGTGGGGAACATTTCAAGCACTCGTCCACTCTGTTTTGAGATCATAGCACTCTAAGCCTTAACGAGCTGCTCAATCCACACTGATGTTAAAATCTGATGAAAGCCTCTTTACCAAGCTCCAAACTAAGTTAAATATCTCAAAAAGTGTAAAAGATATGAAAAATCGGAAGAACAATTTTTATAGCTGAAGGTCTTGTGATCATTTTAAAGTTGGAATGAAGTCTCTAGCTGAAAGTATGTGGAAGGAGAAGCATTTGTCGCAAGTTGTAGGTAAAAGAGGATTTGAAGGTTCCTCCCATTGAGTTCCATGTTAAAAAAAGTTTAAAAAGCTGAATATTTCAAAAAGTATGAAATATTTTGAAAAAGTTGAAAGTTTCCCATCGATTAATGAAAAGGCTGAATAGTTTAATATTTGAATGGTTTCTGTAGCTGAAAGTAGGCTGAAGTTATGGAGAGCCAAAGTATTGGCTGAAATAATAAGGGGAAGAATAAAGATTCGAAGAACTATAGTGGAATGCTGTAAACAGCAAATTTTTCATCCCGTGAACGGCCGTCTGAGCCTACCGCTGCTGCAGACTATAGCGGCTGTGACGTCACAAGATGGGCCCAGTTGTGATTGTAAACATGGCGGAGCCTTCGGAAAGTGATACTGGTGCGAGAGAAATGAGTGATTTTGACAGCTTTTCGGACAGGATAGATGAGGAAAGTGGCCATGGAAGTCAATTTAGTTGAGGACAATATTTTGTCATAGATCTAGAGTAGATCTACACACAGGATTGGCCATCACCTGATCATACATTCATCTGTTCATAGCATGATGCAACATTCATGTTCACATGCAGTGTTGTGCTAGTTACTGAAAACCAGTAACTAGTTACAATTACTAGTTACTTCACTACTTACACCAAAAAGTAATGCGTTACTGTGAAAAGTAACTTTTTAGTTACTTAAAAAAGGGCACCCATTAATGCCCTTATACTGTAGCCTTCATTTCAGTACTGTTATTGCATCGGAGAATAATACAACCTGTTGATCAACTTGACATGCATTTGCATCACTGAACTCTGCTAAGCAATGTGGTCTATACAAACACAAACACAAAGATATGTTTCAAAGTGCCAATCCAGCCGCTGTTGCTTAGGTGGAGGTGGAGTGGCGTCGGATGAGTCTGGGTCTGTGGTCTTAGCTACTAGCTTCGTCCCAGCATGTTGTTTCTGCAGATGTTTCAACAGATTTTAATTGCTGTTTTGAGCAGTCGATAGGATCTTTGACCCGCCAAGACACAACTTACATTTAACTAAAACGTTCTTTTCTTTGTGCTCGACAAAAGTGAAATAGTGAGAATATCTCCAGGCGGAGAAACTCGACTTGAGCTCTGCCGCCGCCATGATAGTCTTGTTAGTAAACACAAACACAGTGGCCTTTATTTTTCATAAACAATCTACGAATCTACGAAACAATGACACCAGCCACTCACCTTCATCTTTTGGGAACAGAAACATCGCCACTTCGGCAGAATTGACATTACCACAGCCAGCGGCAATGCATCGCTTCCCGTGTGTTTTTCCTCCCTTTTTCTTCACTGTCGCCTCCATTGTCAGGTTTCCTCGATTGGTAATCACTTCCAGTCGACTGCGAAACACTTTCCAATAAAATACTCGCTCAAAAACGTTGGTAAATTCCACTTTGAAACAGAGACAAAATGAACGGTGGTGAATGTAAACACTTCGGCTGAGCCCATCTTCTGACGTCACGCAGTAGATCGCAAGCCACGCCCACGAAGGCGGAGGTCGACTGCAGATTTCCCAGCGGAAAATTCCAACTCGTCAAATTCGTTGCTATTCCAACATCTTTGATATGGGTTCCAATGGACAATTTTGGTCATTACTATACGTATTAGCATAACAGATCATGCACCGGCGCACACTTCACTGGGTCTTTAAGATGCGCCTCAACATCGCCCGCTCTGGCCCCCGGAATGCATGTGACTGTAGAGCAGGCCTGGGCAAACTAAGGCCCGCGGGCCACATACGGCCCGTTGGACTTTTTAATCCGGCCTGCCGAATATTGGTACAAAATTAAAATAAATTAATTTTGCCTTTTTCCTGCAATTCCCGGCATTTCAGTTTATTCCACTAGATGGCGCACTCTAGACACAATTGACCACTCGGCAACCCGGCAAGATCTAAGATCCGCATACGTCACCCTTACAATGGAGGGGGTCGAGATTAACCTGAGCAATAACAGTTCATGGCGAGTACAGCGAATACAAGTTGTAACAAGCACTAGCGCTGAGCAAAGCGACTAAAACGCGACCACACACTTATAAAAAACACTTATATAAAGTCAGGCAACACTAACCAGGCTTAGTGTGATTCTGTTTATTTTACCTTACTTTAATGACCATCCGTTCGCTGTTATTGACCATTGTGAAGAGGCAGACGTTTTCCTGTTGTTTTGTATTATTGCAGCTATCGGATGGAATCAATACATGGGCTACATGTGGCCATCACAAGTGTTGACAGAGTCACATGTATAGCAATAAACTGGTCATGACGACGAGGTCTTCTTTAGCCTTAACTGGCGTGGTTTATTTTCACATGTGCATTGCACCACTTGACCTGCTCTCCATGAGAGCTAGAGAGAGAGCGATAGAAGGGGAGGGAAGAATCCCTTATATCTGATAACTGACGTCAGCTACAATAGCTGCGCCTTCTTACGCCTATAGCGCCCTCTTACTGTGGAACAGTTATAGTGCAGTTACATGCAGACATATTAATACTTACACTTAACAACAAGTAAAATCATAACGAAAACTACGCTGGTAAAATGTGTGTGTAGAAAACGGCTTATGCCACAATATGATAGCAACAAGTAGTCAATATAGTCTGATTAGCTTCGGTTGCTATGCTAACATCACCTGTAGAATGCCAGAGAAACTTTCATAACCGCGTTGTGATGCCAAACAGCATCAATTCAGACTGACACACATTCACTTATGGGGATGGGGAATATTTATCAGCTGCTTGTGTGACAGTCAGACAGTGAAAACTTTCCAGCGGCCGCTGCCGTGAGTTAACGGGAGAATAATCTCCGGTGGACGAGCCGTGCTCCAGCGGGCGGTAATGCCACTGAACACATTAATAAACAATGCACCACGGCACTCTGGAGAAAGGTATAAGGCTGGAGAAGTAGTTCTTTAATTTAATCTGGCTTCGTATGATTAAAAACTACCCGACGCAGTCCTCTATTGATGTTGTGAGCGGTGTTGCGGAGAAAATCAGCGACGTAAAACGCAGTGTGGGTCATAAGAACTTCGAAGGCATGTAAACGGTTACGTCATGACGCAAACAATGACGCAATAATTCACCTTTGAACCTGCATTTGTAACAATGAGTGGACCAAAGAAAAGAAAAGTCGACAATGAGTGTTTAAAGAGGAGTGGACAGCTCGGTATTTTTTCACCGAAGTGCGATCAAAGGCTGTATGTCTTATTTGCCAAGAAACCGTTGCGGTTTTCAAAGAATACAATATCAGCTGCCACTTTTCCACCAAGCATGCTAACTATGCTAGCAAACAGTCAACGCAAGAACGGGCGGCTACTGCTCAGAGGTTGGCAGCCAATTTAAAGACTCAGCAAAATATTTTTCTCCAACAAACTTCTATTCAAGAGTCAAGCACCAAGGCAAGTTATTTGCTAGCATTCAAATTAGCAAAGCCCAGCAAACCTTTCTCCGAAGGGGAGTTTTTGAAAGAATGCATGGTAGAGACTGCAGGTCTCTTGTGTCCAGAGAGCAAAAACAAATTTGAAAAAATGAGTTTATCACGCAGGACAGTGACTCGCCGTGTAGAACTAATTGACGAAGATTTGGCCAGCCAGTTAAACAAAACAGCTGAGTCATTTAAGTTATATTCATTAGCACGAAAGTACCGACGTAAAAGACACCGCTCAGCTCTTAATTTTTATCTTGTAGTTTGGTTATCTGGTTTTGCATATCATCAACACTGTCATTCACCCTCCCCACAGCAGATAAACCTCTTACTCTATACCAGTGAACTTTACAAATCGTTCTGTATTTTAACTTCTAAATGAGCTGCTATTACCAAGCATAATTGATTTTTTTCTATTGTAAAATCCTGCGTCATTGAACTTAAACCCTGAAAAGTTTCTGGAACTTGCACTTATCGCCTTATGAGCAGAGCCCAAATTTGGTTTGAGGAGCTTATCCCTAGAGCAAGCAGAGAACCGTGGAAACAAAAGCAGAACCCATGACATATTAATACACATATAGAGATATGTGTTGCAGTACATTAAGTTCTTCTTTAAGAAGTTCAAGCTGTCATAATGCAGTTTCCCACAGGATAATAAAGATCGGTTCTTGTGAGAAACTTTTAGAACCCTGAGAAAACAGCAGATGGTTTTTGGTTCCAATTACATCACTTAGAGCTCAACAACAATTTGGAAAAACTTGTTCATGCATTCATCTTGAGTAGACTGGACTACTGTAACATGTTCTTGCAGGTTTAAGACAGTTGATGCTGAGTCCTCAGTAACACCAATAAATAAATCACTTCTTCTTCACTCTGTAGACTGGTTTCCTGTCTGTCAAAGTTTTTACACACTGATTGCAACATTATGAACCATCCAGGACTCCCAGGTCTTGAGGGATAGTTCTGCTTTCTCTCTCCACAGTCAAACTAAACGTAGAGAGGCAGTTTTCAGCTTATCTGAAACAAACTACCAGAAATCTGAAGGTCTGCTAACTCTCACAATGTTTAATCTTTTTGCTGCTGTCTTTTATTATCTTTTAATATGTTAAACTGCCCTTCTCCCTTTCACTTGTATTTCATACATGTCTTATTTTATTTTATATAAGCATGTTTTAATTGTCTTTTCTCTTCTTTTTGTCACTGTTTTACAATGTATTTGAATGTAATCTTAATGATTTTAATGTGTGTATAAAGCGCTTTGAATTGCCTTGTGTTGGAATGTGCTGTATAAATAAACCTGCCTTGCTTTACATGACTGTCATTACTGTTCAATGACTGATACTCTGCCTGTAATTCTGGCTCTGATTACTGCTCCTGAGTTAATAACCCAAATGATAAGCCGATGAAAACATCTTCTTCGTGCTCCATAAGCATTCAGATGGAGGGCAGTTGTTTTACTGGCAACTCCACACATTCTAGCTGACACCAACTCTCTCTCAGTACACCATGGAGCTCTCCGTCTCTTAACCTACTCCCTCCATGCTGTCTCTGAGTCAATTCCAGTACCAGATAAGAACTACGCTCGTCTTTCTCCTACGCAATCTCACTGGAAATATCTATTTTCTCCATCTCTCCGCTCCACGGACGAGATAGTACTTCAGAAAGATTACACATCTTTCCTTGGCAGGATTGGATTGCACCATCTACTCTTATATCCATCAACAAGACTGTGTGCTGGTTCAGTCTACGCTGCTGATAATAGATAGTTTGCCAGTAGTGATTATAGAAGCTATAAGACAACGCTTTAAGCCTCTGAGAAAACACCATCTTTAGGTAATTGAGGCACACTTAGACTTATCAGGTGAATAAAAGTCTGATTCAGATTATAGAGTCCATTTATTTCCTCATACTGTTGTCCATCAGCTTTCCATTCAGCATACAGTATGTGTGCCTGGGTGTGTGGTCAAAAACAATTGGGCCTCCCGTCAGAACCAAAGTAAGCGCATATTAGTTCCTATTTATATATCCAAGAGTGCTAATTTGCTCCTACAGTGATCATCTCAAGTGGAAACATCATTAGAGTCTAAGGGAATAATTCTACATTATTGGAAATATCTTTATCTACTCTATTGAAAAGATAACTCCTCAAAAATAAGCTTTAAACTCAGGGATTATACCTACCCGACAATCCAGGTATGACTTTTTTATTTAATTCTGTATAAATAGCGAAGTCTCTCTTTCACACAAAAAATCTTTAAAAGTACTTTTTCTCTCAATTGTATTATGAAATACATTTGTTTCAATATATTTATAAACTGCCACACAGCCTCGGTCAGCTTCCCAGTTTTCAAGAAGCCGTAGCGAGATATTTCTCAAGTAACAGTGGAGATACACATATCATACAAAACTAAAAGTCCAACGAATCCATCGGAACCATCCATGTCTCGATAGCCTTTCAGGAAGTGCTCTAAAAAATGCATCAAAGTTAGGCTGGTTTCTATTAAGTGAGGTGGCCTGGAATGTTTAAATGATGTGCATGATATGTCTCTGTTATATTAATTAACAAGTCTGGATCACTGCAGGTACCTGAGCAGAACATTCCGGTTACTCTGGCCTCCTCTGCTGCTCTCCTTGTTCCATATTGTCATCCTCTCTCTCTCTGTACACCGTCAGTGCATCACAATGGAAAGAGGAGCGGGCTCGCAGCTGGGCTGACGTCAGAGGGCTGTTCAGCATTCCACCCTGCAGCTCCACCCCCAGTGAGCTGAGGCCGGTCTGGATCCAGCATCCCTGCAGGCGTTACTCTCTGCAGCTCTGTTTTAAACTCAGCTCAGACGCAGGCTGGATGATGATACATCACCATGTGGATGTGAAGAAGGAGTATTTATGGAGCCCTTTAAAGTCTAACACAGGTCATTTACAGCAAGAGTACTCTTTAAAACATCACCATAAATCACAATCAAAACAAATTAGGACCAATAACAGATAGCATAATTACTGATGATTAAAAGGTACGTGTTCTTTAGTGCTGAAAGAGCCAAAGGTGAAGAGGACATATTCAGCTCATTTTCATTAGTGTTTAGTGTCTCTACTGGGACATGTCTCCATGCTTTAATGTTCAAAAAGCTCTTTATTGTTCTCATACTGCCTGTGCTGCAGCACCTCTTTTCACCCTCTGTCTGAAACCAGAGCCCAGTCTGCTCTGATTGGTCAGCCGCTTAGAGATGTCCCGCCCCTCATCACAAACCAATTCCAAACCACACCCTGCCCACTCCCCCTCCGTGATGGAGTGAACTCCGTCTGTAGTCACACTCGCAGCTGAACGAGGCACCTTCTTTCAGGTGGAGGGTACAGCAACAAGCTCTGGGACAAACTCCCCTCTCTCTGGTTTCAAATCAGCATCTCTTGGATTAAAATAAACTCAAAAAATCTTTAATGGTGTTCGTTTTTTGTAAACCACTTTTTGTTTTAAAATATGATGTTTATAAGCTGCTTGGTTTTTGCAACAGTCCCTGCAAATATAAACAACTTTATAATAAAATGCAATTTTTTTCCTATTTCTAGACTAAACGGGTAAATTATCCTGAGTTAAAAACAACGGCACTTAATGTGGTGGACCCTCCGCGCAAACGAGCAAACAGAGTGGAAGTGTGTAGGGGGAGCCGTGTAGGGGGAGCCGTGTAGGGGGCGGTTTGGAATTGGGCCGAGGTGTTGAAGTTGTAGCTAAGAAGAGCCTGGGTGTTTCAGGCGAGGGGGGCGGGGATTTTAGCCTTTGCAGACCATTTATATTCACAAAAACCTATATAACACACTACAGGGAAGGAAAAACCCCAAAGAGCATAAAAGGGCCTGTTTAAAATAAGTCTGAGTTGATTGATCAGAACATTCTTGCCTTTTTTTCAAACATTAAAACAAAAACAACGAAGTACAGTTCATGCTGATAGTAGATTGTAATTTAGTTCAAAACAAAAGTGTTGGATAACTTACTAAATACAGAAACGCAGTGAAAACAACCCAACACTTTTGGAACAAACTAAAAAGGGACTCTTCACACTGCCTGATGGCATTTAAAATAAAGAGCAGCAGTGATTTGTTTAAATCACGTAGAGCTGAACTTATTTTGGAAATAGAAGGAATACTGAGTGTTTCCATAGAATGAGTGAATGGCCTTTAAGATCAGCAGCTCGATACCTGGTGTGACAGGATCAGTATCCTGAGTCGTGTCAGTAGCATGCTTCACATACCGGAGGACAGCCCGAGCTCTGAGGTCCTTCCTTAAATAACGTATGTCTTTTAACTTGTGACAGGACATGTGGAACCAGAAGACACAAGGAGGATGTCATCTGCATACGTGATGATTACAGATTGTCCTCCTGTCACACGGCTGTCAGTCAGTAAAACTGTCAGCGAATGGCCTGGAACACAAACTGGGAGGGACTTTATGATTTAAAGGAATGAAAGTAAATACTTCAGCACAACAAAAGTCAATGACTAAACTGTGGAGCCACAACATACTTTTATGATGACATGTTTGTACAGTTTCACTCACTCAAACTCAACCTCACCAAACGTGTGTTAAAACTATATATGACATGTTTGAATAATGTTGTAACATGTATTTTCATGTTGCTTTCTCCGTTACTTAATCGCATGCTTGTTAAAAAACAAAACAACAAAAATAGATTTTTATAAAATTGTAAATGGAGTGCCAACATCCTCGTCCTTGGTTCAACCATCATATGTCGCTCAGAGTAACCGGTCGGGGTGGGGGGGGGCTTGTGTTGTTTTCACTGACCGTTGATCCCATTAATGCTATGATTGATTTTTGAGACGCTGATATCTGTATTATAGTCTTTTTTCGTATCTATCCGACTACCCCTGAACTCCTCATTGGGTCATAAAATATTGAGGGCCTGTTTTCAGTAGTTTTTTATTAAAGACTTGATCTTATGGTTGAGAAATAAGGCGAGTAAGGCAGGACACAAGATATTTTGTAACTATAATGGACGATGTTCCTCATGGATGGAAGAGTTTCTGACCTGCAGACCCAGGATCAGATGTCCTTCCTTGGCTTGATGAGTGGTCTATGTCTGGAAATATCTGACGAAGACTGTCAGGGATGGATCAAGCAACAAACAGATTCTTTACAAGCTGAATTACAAGAGGACGGACGGTGTGATGATAATTGGATCACTGTTGTATTTCCCTCCCTTCACTGGCTGCCAGAATCCGGTTCCAGATCCTGGTGCTGGCCTACCATCTGGTCCTTCTTACATCGAGCACTTCGCTCTGCATCGGCCAATCAGCTTGCTACACTCTCACCGCAAAGTGGACCCAGGTAAACCTCAACAGACTCATGCCTTGTTGCTATCCTGGCTCCAAAATGGTGGAAGAGCTTCCCACTGATATCAGGACAGCGGAGAGCCAGAACATCTTCTGTTGCAGACTGCAGACTCACCTGTTTCGCTTGTTTTGAAGCGAATATGTCAGCAATTTTTCTTGTTGTTTGAGTTTAAATCTTTATGGTTTATTGCACTACGTCGCTTTGGATAAAAGTGTCAGCTAAAAGCAACGAAATGTGATGTATTTCTACTGCTTTATCTATCCTGTTTTTCCTGTTCTCCGTCCCATCAACGCTTGGCCATATCCATTCTGTTTGATTAGTACATTAGGGCCTCCGCAGTTAGATAGTACAAAGGATGCCACGCAAAATCAACAGTAAAAGATTTATGGATTAAGCTCCTGCACAGCTAATGCTCATCAAAATGAAAGGTTTACTGAGGGCGTAGTATGAGAGCAGGAGATGGGAATGTGATTGTCTCATATACAATCATTCAGTGTAATCCATTGTGATTCAATTACAATTGTTGTGAACTGTTATATGTTCTTATACACAATGTAACCAATTCAATGTGCATAATAGAGCAGCAAAGTCTTTGATGGTTTTCCTTCATGGAGAATCAAGGTTTTCTTCAAATCCTTTAACAGATGGTGGTAACATTGTGTTTTGGACGCTCTCCCCTCGTTCTATTTTGGAAGCCATGTCTCTTCTGAAATGGTGCGTAAAAACCAGAGCCTCCCTTTTACCGGCCCTGCCCTGTGACTGACAGACATGTAGATACTCATCAAAAACCACAGAGCGTTCTACAATTACTGCTGTAGGGAGGGAGCGCGCAGGGAGGAAGAGAAGCCGCAAGTCCAATAATCTGTGTATGGATGTGAAAGTATTCAAATGAAGTGACTCATGTGTCCCTGTCTTAAGATATTTGTCTTAAGGTAGGAGTGGCTAGGAAGCAGTTAAATTGTCACACACAGAAGAATGGATCTAAATGTTTGGTTCTTTGCATGTAAGCCTGGAGTAAGGAGCTGTATAGAGGCAGAGGGGAGGGATATCAAGTGTAGAGCAGAGCCAGCTCAACATCTGGTTGTGTGTGGTTCTGATCCTGCTGACATCTTCACCAGGGTAACTCCAGAGAGAGAACCTTAGATAATGGGACACAGCTGGCCATGGTGCCCTGACTTGAGTTGGGCTGAAACTGTGTTGAACCCGTTTTAGAACAGCTATATACCATCGTAAGGCTATTTATGCTACTTTGGAACAGAAGATCTATATGCTACTAACACTGGGAAGCTAAACTACAGCAACACGAAACTAGCAATAACATATCCATTATGTTACATTACAGAATTGCCAAATACTGTAAATGTATAGTTTTAATGTTCCAATCTAAAGGCATTTAGATGTATTTCAGAAACCGAAACCATTAAGAGACCCCTGCATAATTCTAGAGGTTTCCAATGGACTTTAGGTCTGGAGGTCTGGAGATAAGCTTTTAGTTGTGCAGCTCCACTAACTTGGAACAGTCTGCCAAAATGTTTAAAACTGAACACTTTGGTTCCCCTGCATCATTTTAAAACTCGGCTGGGTGACATGCTGTTTGATACTCATGGTACCTGTCACTGTAAATAGAGTTTGTAAACTGTACCCTGTAATTCATGTTGTATGTCGTCCTTATTGTTGTTCTGTTGTTTTTATGTTACATGTGTAACCAATGTGCTGCAGGTCACCCTTGAAAAAGAGATCTTTTGATCTCAAGGGGCTTTCACCTGGTTAAATAAAGGCTACAAATAGGACTCACCATGACAGGGTCCCGATCTGGTGGTTCTGCATCCACACCCTGATGGACCTGCGTGGCTGGAGAAACCTATCCTCAGAGTCTGGGAACATTATCAGAGCAGAAGGAAGCAAGCTCTCATAGTACACTAATGCGACTTATAAACTTTCTGTCGGTGTGCAATGTGGTATCCAAGCTTCTGATACGTTCACTGATGGTCATTCCACACAGTACCAGAGCTGTAGATCCTGAAGGTCAGACATGCCCATCCCGCAGCAGTCAGTATACTCTCACCCAGCAGTCTCACTCCCAAGTTCACTTCATGCAGAGATTTCTTCATTGGCTTGATTCATGCGTCCTTCCCACAAGAAAAAGTCTTCCTTATTTAAGCCTCGCTGTAGCATTCCCAGATCATCATGTACCCTCCACCAATTTCTCCGTTAGAGCTCACACCGACCAGCGGCTCTTCTTCCTCTGCAACTTCTACAGGTGCACCATAGAGAGTATCCTGACCTTCTACAGGTGCACCATAGAGAGTATCCTGACTGGCTGCATCACGGCCTGGTACGGCAGTTGCACCGCCCTCAATCGTAAGGCTTTACAGAGGGTGGTGAAAACTGCACAGAACATCACCAGGACGGAGCTGCCATCCATGGAGGACCTTTACTCCCAGCGGCTCAGGAAGAAATCCCTCAGGATTATCAAAGACCCCCATTACCCCAGCCACAAACTGTTCTGTCTGCTGCCGTCTGGCAGGCGGTACCGCAGCATCGGGACTAGAACCACCAGACTCAGAAACAGTTTCATCCCACAGGCAATAAGACTACTAAACAACTGAACTGCTGAAACAACATCCATAACAATCATCTGCTACTTAGTAATTATTTATCTATTGATCTAATATATAATTCCAATAACTTGCATATAGACTCTTATTGCACTATTTCACTTTTTTAAACTATTTTTCTTTTTGTATTTACTATTTACTTGCACTATATTTTTCTGTTTATCTGTGTTATTGTGTTGCACTGTTGGAGAAGCCTGTGACCTAAGAATTTCATCGGCATAACTACACTGTATATAAATAAAGAACCTTGAAACCTTGACACCGTGGCCTGAGGACTCTACTGGTCTGCGTGTAACTGTTAGACTACCAGATGTTGGGAAAAGCTGAGTCATCAGAGAGGACAGCCTTACTGCAGTCTTTTACAATCATTGTGGTCTTTTGGAAACCTTAGAATGGATCATCTTTGCTTCTCTCTGATTTTTCCCTATCTTTAGCCCTGCAGAGAGTATTGAAGCCTCATTGTGTTGCACCCTCAATGGCTGTGATGACTTTAACAATTGTTGAGTGACATTCGAATGACTTGAACCACATTGAAAACCTCAGGAATCATCAGGATGAAGATGTATGTTCATAAGCCATCAAACCAAGACAAGCTGCTTGGGTTTTTACTCCAGGAGTGGCAACAATTCTGCTCATAAATTCTTTAAATTACAATATTTGTATTCTAAGACAAAAGAAACCAGACGAATGGAAACAGATCAGTCATAGATCTCTTAAGAAAGTAAAAGATTAAAGACAAGTCATTCAATTAAACTGAGTAAATAGAATGCTGACTAATGCTCTATCTGGAGGGTTGTCCTGTCCATTCTGCTGACTCACTAATCCTGCTACTTACTTATTGCTCAGACTGCTGAGTCGCAGCAGGAGGAAGCCTCCAATCAGGATAATTGGATTGGCGGAGCAGTAAGAGGGCGCAGGAGGATGGACCAGTGATTTAAGGGTACAGGGGGGGCGGGGAGATCTAAGCCTCCACACACCAGCATGGAGAATATATTCCAGGCATTGATGTGGTTACAACTGCAGTACAAGCAGGAGTCAAATGACGAGCTGGCTTACGTTCTACAAAAACAAAACAAAAATCATTGAAAATATACATTTTACAGTTAACAAACCTCAATTTGTCTAACAAATTACTAATGCTAACAATGCTAACAGTTTTTACTACATTGAACACACAAAGTTGTGCTTTTTGTATTTATTCCTTTTAACAAATTAAAAATTGTGGAACGCTTTGTAAAGTGCTACAAATAAAGTCGTATTCCCATGGCTTAAAACAGGTCGGGAAATAGCTGGCTTGAAACATGAGCAGTCATATGTAGGGGAGGAAATGAAGGAAAACAGTAAAATGACCATTGTTCTTGTGCAAAATCAGCTTTTCTGTGCAAGAAGTGATTATAAGCAAGATTAGTGGAATTGCTCATTTTCACTTTACTCTCCAAACAGTGTTAGCTAATTTTGCTGAACCTTTTGCTTTATGATGTGTTTGTGTCACTGCCTTCAGAGATCTCAGTAGTTATGTAGATCTTTACTCTGTTCGAATAATTTTGGTTTATTCTTTTCTAATATGTCATTCGTTGTCAATTTACCAACAGAGCAAATGTTCTCCTATTTGACACTAATGCCATTTCTTCGTTTAGTCTATTAAACCAGCATACATTTGAGATTTTGCATTAAACAACCACATGTCGCATGTTAAATGCCAGATTTAGCTTGTGTAACACAAATGATTCCTGTGTGAGAGAAAGCAGGAATAACTCAGATCACATATGGCCCTTGGTATAAAGTAAACCTGGGGAGGGTGCAGGTTTTAACATGAACTGACTACTGGGGGTTGGGCAGTGATCCGACCTTCGTGGAGTATCAGCAGTTTACATTATTGCCATACCAACAGAACGTTATATTATAGTAGCTCTTTTTATTAGTCTACCATTAGAACAGGTTGCATGATAGAAGAGAAGCATGAAGTAATTAAAAGTGAAACTCAAACTCAAGACTCACATTCAAAAAGCCTGATCCTGTGTATCATTTTGATAATTGCCTCCGTCTCAAGTTGTAGCTAAGCTGAAAATATCTCTGTCCCTATTCATTTAAAAATGGAATGTGATGTGTAAAACTGGAAGTTCACCAGTTAAGCCCCAAGCCTGTTTTTCAGGTTTCAGGCTCGAAAATGACATTCCCAGAACAAATGACTATATCTTCACTTCTAAAAGGGGTAAATGAATAATCTTTTTTCTCAAAGCAATGATAAACCTGTGAGTTCGATGTAGAAGAGTCAGAATCAATATAGATTTTTTTATTTTAAAGTAAATTCAGATTGAACGTAGTAAAAAAATGTAAATTATTGTGTCCGCCCAAAAAAAAAACATTACTTATAGTGAAAACCACCCTTGAATGATGGGATAGTAGAAAAAAAGCTTTAGGAATCCAAACTATAACATATAATAATTTGGGGAGAATTAAAATGAGCCGCCTTTATTTGTAGACAGCCAAGCCCCCTCCTGTGTTCGATGAAGCATTATATGCTTAAAAATCCAATGTAGGATATAAACTCGACTAAACTGCAATGATAGCAAAGCTGTGGCTTGTGTTTTTGGGGTAATAAAGTCCAAATCATCGTTGGGCTGTCAGCCAATGAGTGACGTCTGAGGAAGATGAAAAATGTAAATTAAACATTGTTGAGAAAATGCTGCATCTCTTGCATTTATTGACATAGACGAGCTTTATTGTTTACCTCTTAAATATCATTTTTTGTAATTTTCAATTGCTTGGTTTTCGTGAAATTAGCCTGTTTTCCTATTAAAGTGTAACAGATTGATGCATCTCCACAGATCATCTGAAAGGCTTCGGAATCCCCCCATTGTAGTTAAAAAACTGTAAAAACTAGGGCCCCCAAACAGCATCTTGCATAGGGCCCCCAAAAAGCTAGAAACGGCCCTGCCGGGGATACATTTATGTATAAAAGACATCAAAAAGTGAATTTGCACGATAGGAGACCTTTAAAGGTCACCTATCATGCTATTTTTAGGCAATAGCATAGGTCTCAGATATATAAAAATATATAAAAAACATGTCTATGAAGTGTTTTGTTCAAAAAACCAAACAGATCACCCATTCTAGCCATGCCTCATATCCCTCTATTTCACTTCCTGTTTCAAAAGTGCTGATTCTGGGTATAAAGCTTTTCTTTTTTTTTTACTGAAAGAAATCAAAATAAGAGGGGGCGGAGCTTATGCCGGCTCATGCGGGACCTGGCAGATACTGTCTAAAATGCTGCGGTGATGAAACGCAAGGATTATTAGATGAAGGATTATTTCTGAAACAGTATGGAGCTCAAAGGCTTTCTCTCTTGCCGGTTTACCACAAGGTGAGTTCCTTTTTATTTCCTGCTTCTTACACATGCTCTCTTCAGTACAGGTTAGCTCTGAGTGTTAGCGATGCTTGCTAATGTAAACAAAGACTATTACGTCCAAAACACGTCGGGAATTGTTTCTGATACAGCTACGTTTCTGAGAGTGCCGTGGGTCCACCCACGTGGGCAAATCTGGATCAGCTCCGTTGTACCCCCGTTTTTAGAGATTTGGGCACGGAGGAAAAGAGAGGGTTTTATTTTCTGACACTTTGTGAGTTCCCTGACACACCGGGGACACATATTTATGTATAAAAGACATCAAAAAGTGAATTTGGCTTGATAGGTCCCCTTTACATGTCAAATTCCAACACATTACTACAATGTGCTAGTGACTTCTCCGACCGGCCCACCTCGGTGCCGCAAGTAATTACCGCTAGTAAATTGTACCGGCCCATCGGGATTCGTCCCGAACGTCCCGATGGCCAGTCCGCCCCTGGCAGAAGCTCACGCCTGAAGGCATGTTCTGACAACAGTCTGTGGATATTAAGGCCGTCATTATTAAGGTCAGTGACATTATCCCATCTGATTAGCTGTCCTTAAAAATAAAGACACATTTCCAGCAAATAATGCCAAAGTGACTCAATAATTTATTCATGTTGACACTTTACAAAACAAAATGTACACAATATAAAAACTATGTCTTGTTTGAATTTACCAACCAACCATTCAGCCAACCCTGAAATACACCGAACTGTGACAGGCAGAAATAACTTTGGTGAGGAGTGAGAAACACTGTGAACTTGCGCGTCTGCAGGCTGTAAACGTCACGCTGGTGGCACATGTCAACTACAGTCCCAATGACATTTATATAACAGGGCAGTTACTAAACTAAATAGTCTTCTTTTGATCAACAAAAGCGTTGTCTAAATATTCCCAAGCAGATATTTGGGTGAACGTCATGCAACATAGGGATTTGTAGTAAAGTGTGACATTGAAAGTTGACAGGAGCTCTGATCAGACCAGGCCTGCAGCTTTCTGTTGCCTCTACTGTTTATACAAGCAGTGATTCAAATATCCTTCAATTTTGGAGTGAGTGCATCAGTTCATATACATTGCACGTTTTCCTCTGAGCCCCCTCTGGAGCTGAAGCTCTATGCTGTGCTCCTAAGGGTGGGGGAGGGGAGAGGGGGGAGTGCTAAGGAGCAGACCCTGTCCCAAAGGAAGCAGCTCTGTCCAATGTCCAGAGTGAAGGAAGGTGTTTGGAACAGACTGGAGAACTTTGATCTTGGTTGGAGACATCCCAACTTGTCTGAAGGACTAGCCCTCTGGTTTCACTTGCTTAAGTTCCAAAAGTGTCAGATGGGTCTGCTGAGAAGGCCCTCAGACAGGTAGCGGTTCAAAAAGTAACGTCTATGGAGCCTCCGCCTCATCTCTTCTTCTTGCTGTTTCGGAGCATCTTCTTCCTCTTCAGGATCATCTCATACAGCTTCTCCAGGCCGGGCTGCAGGCCCTGGCCGTCCAGCGCCGAGCAGCCCTGAGTGTGGAGCAGGGTGGACGAGCTGAGCTCATGGAGAGCCAGAACCTTCTCCACCTGAAACAGGGGACAGGATGTGTCAGTCACAACACATTCTACCAAATCTGATCACTTTCAAGCCACAGATCCTTGCAGAACGAAACTGCTGACAGTAACATAATGACAGTAACACTCACACAATCCATTAACAGGAACACAACAGGTTTAGTAATATCTTCAATAATGGACTTAAACACATTTAGTACAAATTTGGGTTTTCTGAAGGCTGATGTTTTCATAACTTTCTCCATTCAACAAAAACAGTCATGAACAGACACAAGCCATCTGAACGAGTCAACTGTGAGGGACCTTTTTTTGCATTTTCTAGGCATATTAATCAACGATGGAAAATAAATAGTTGCTGCCCTTGAGTCAGTTTTAAAAACTGGTACAGTGTTTCACAATTATTTTGTTCCTGGGAAACCCTGTTCTACTATATGATGTTTTTCATTTATTGTTTGCCATTTACCATCTGTGTTGCTGGTACTGGTAAGTAAAGTAACAAACATGCATCTGATAACTTATCTCTGGCCATAGTTTCTAATCTTCATTCTTTACTGTTGTTGAGATACTATCACTCACTCTGGCTGGAGTTGCAATTCAAATACTAAAGTAATACTTCTTCTACAAAACACCACAACATAGTAAAAGTGCACCTCATCATTTAACAGAGCCTGTAATGACCTCTTAACATGTCTCGTTTTGTTCACCCTACAAAGATACAGATACACAGCGTGCAGTCAACCCTTGCATTGGAAAACCGGAGTATGCTTGGAATTTTAGGTCGATACTTCATTGAATTAATTGGCAAAATTAATCTATATATATTTTAATGTTAACCCACTTATTAAATATGCAATAATTTAGCTCTATACAACAACACCAAGCCACTCACGCAACAATAATTACCTCTGCAGCTGAAGCGGCTCCATCCAGGTCCTGTTTGTTTGCCAGAACCAGCAGCGGCACCCCCTGGTTCTCTGCGGACCGGGCGATCCTGTGCAGCTCCACTTTGGCCTCCTCCATGCGCTCCGACTCAGCAGAATCCACCACGAACACCAGCCCGTCCGTCCTCCTGGTGTAGGACTTCCAGAGGGGCCGCAGTTTGTCCTGGCCGCCCACGTCCCACACCTGTAACGTGGTGCTGTTGCTTTTGGAGTTCCCCATGGACACTTTAATCCGCTCCATGTTGAAGCCTTTGGTGGGGATCGTCTCCACAAACTCCCGCAACTTGAGTCTGTAGAGGAGGGCGGTTTTCCCTGCAGAGTCCAGACCAATCACCACAATGTGTAAAGACTGGAAGCTGGGGAGGAACGGGGGGTTGGGGGCGATTTCTGTTAACTGGTTCCCCATGTTTAGCTCCTGTAAAGTGAGATATTCCTTCCTGAGATTTATAGGACTTGAGAATCAGATGGGAATTATTTTCTTCCTTGAACTCCCACTGTCTCCCTGAGATTCACTTGCAATCAGTGTCCTTGACAGCAAAATAAATAAGTGTGTCACTTTGGAGGCGACGGGAGAGAGAAGGAGGAGTCGTTTGGCTGGAGAGCAGGGCACACTCCTGGCCTCAGTTCAAAGGCTGCTGCAGGACAGAGCTGCAGTCACTGAGGACATGAGAGAGACAAGGGGGGAGGGAGACATCAGACAGTTGTTTTAACAAGGGCTGCCAGTAATTATTCTAGCAGACTTTTAGTGCAGCTGAAATCCACTGTCTCAGCTTCAAATTACACTTTTAACTTTAAAAACATCATAAAATGCTGCTGGGTTCACCGTTTACAAAAACTGTTTTATTTAGATTTTGATCTGATTTGATTAAACTACCTCCCTTGTAATTTGTATAAACGGAACAGGTTAAACATTTAAAGCTTTAGTTTTATATTGCAGCCATTTGCAGGACAGGAGTTATTGTGGGCTGTAATGTGTGTGTGTGTGTGTGTGTGTGTGTGTGTGTGTGTGTGTGGGGTGTGTTCCTGGTTCTAGCCGTCTCCTGCACAAAACTGGAAAAACAGGGATGAGTAAAAAGAGCTTCCAGCAAGGATAATCCTGCAAAGCCTGTTTGTATGATCAATTTATCTAAATCGGTGTTCATCCATCATTGAACAGCGATTTGGTATAGAAACGAAAATGTGTATTATGCGGTTGTCCTGAAACAACTGTTTAAACTTGTTTCTGTTTGTATGCATTTTGAGGCTTTGTTGCTTGATGTGGATGATTGGCTTTTCCCAAAAAAATTGTGATTTACAAATTCTTTCTCAAACCGACTCACTTTAGACAACCCTATAGTCAATAATAGTTATTATATGTATGTTTTATATTCCTACATCCAAATGTATAAGAGCAAACCCTACATTTTATGTAATTCCAAATGAGTTCCTTAATTTTTTTAAAGACATTAAATGAATTAAAAATAGAAATGCAATTAAACTATTAAGCACAATTTAAAATTAGATGTATGTAAACAGTCCTAGCCCTTTGTAGGTATAATGAATAGTCAATTGTTGTTATGTTTAATATTGTCTCTGTATACTCTTGTACCTTTTCGACTTTTTCTTTTAAAACTATGAAAGTCATGTTGTTGTACAAGTCTGTTTCCAATAAAAAGGTCTTTAAAAAAAAGTAGTCTCAACTAATGCTAATGCTAACTGCAGCTAGTTATCCAAACAGGCTGTACACGCTCCGGTTTGTAATTCGATAACTAAGACAGATTCAAACACGAGCAACCCAGGAAAGATACATAGAAAACATGTGTGCATACATGTTTTATAAGTAATAGTACAAAAAAAACAAGTTACGATTGAATAACGTAGTTTAAATTCAATGAAAAAGTAGGCAGCTTTATTTTCTGTCTCTTCGCAGCGGAAGGACACACAGCTCCGCTATAACAAAGTCAACACACGTAGGTTATTTGTTATAAAACTGCTGATATATCTCACCTGTGAGCACTTCCAATATTGTTGAGCTTGTTGTTGCAGTAAAACGAATTGTCGAACAGTATCCAAGTTTTAACGCCAAATAATCCCGATACGATTGTTTTTAAAGCCGCAGGACGGATACTGTGATACTCCCAGGTTGGTCCGAGAAGACTGGCAGCGGGATGGAGGCAGAGCAGTACGAAGCAGGAGCGAACCCCCGCTGCTGACGTCAGAGCCGTGGGAGGGGCAAAGAGAGAGAGAGAGAGAGAGAGAGGAATGGCCATAATGTCCGAAACACTCTTTACCAAAATGATCTAATAGCCTATACATCATCTACATTTTAATACATCTGACAATTGAAAAATGTAAAATTAAAAGCTGTATTAAGGCAGGGAAGTGTGTATCTGCCTGGTACAACATGACTGAATCAGACTGAACTTCTCAATTTACACCAGGTCTCACGTCTCTTTTCCAATAATCAACAATTCGCCCATATCAATCATGTTGTTCCTTTTCTTATGTCACGTTATAGGGTTAAGGAATGGGTTGGGGGTTGTTTTTAGTCGAATTTGTTTGTTCAAGCCCCAAAAAAGCACATTGTTTTCCTTGTAAATGAAACACATTCATTCTGCTTATGTTCAAAAAATGTATATAAACACAACAACATTTTCCAAAAGTCTTAATTGTCATTTTTTTGTACAAAGCCTGAAAAATACTGTATGTCATTATGTTTATGTTAATAAAGCTATGTTAATTGTAATTAGAAATGGAAGACAAAAGGTATCTAAATAAAGTCTGTATTATCTTATGTTCCCTGTTGATTCTTTCTTTTCTTTACAAGGTTGAAATCTTTTCAGCCTTTTCTAATGATTGGAATCTTAAAAGAGCAGTTGTTGAATTGTTTGACAGCAAAGGGAAGACGTAGGTGTGCAAACCTTATTAGAAAAACAAGGAATGTCATAATTAAACAAAATCTCAGTTACATCTGATCACTGTTTTATTTTTAACAATGTATCTGCATTGCATCATTTTGTCACGATTACAGGTTTAAATGGAACCTGAAAACTTAGGCGAAACTAAAGGTGTCAATAAAGTAAAAACAATTCTGAATAACAGAACAAAAAATGAAACTGCATAATTCAAGTATAGGCTTCTATTTACTTTTGACTCCCGATAGGTGACCTCATGGCTCCTGGGAATGTTTATTCTACTTTAAAGTTACTATAACTTTTTTGGGAGGGTCTTCAGAGACTTTATCTCTTCATTTGTCGTCATCCTGTAGAAGCTCCTACCTTTACTGTATTCTACAGCTTGTCCATCATTGTCCGGCAAAATGAATCCTACCAATTCAATAGTGTTATATCAATTTAAAACATTTACTTGAGAGTTTCTGGAGATGCTATTGCTTTTTACAAAAGTGAAATGATCAGCAAACAGAGAGCCGAACTAAACTAAAGACGTTGTTGTTTGTTCCAGAATTCAGAAAATCGTATCCAAAATGTTTGTAATATTTATCAGTTAACAAGCCTTGGAACATGTCCTTACCCAACAATATTTGATTTAACACAATATGTAATTTTTTTTATTCTTTAATTCTCGATAACAATTTATATTTTAATATATATTTATATATATATTTTATTAGATATTTGAGTTTTTACCAGCCTTTAATGAGCATTTTACCCATTAGCCCCACCCGGACATGTCCCAGCTGACAGAGGGGTCCATGAGCAGGAGGGGGGCTGGGGCGAGTCCGGACATGAATCAGACAGTTCACACTGAGAGATGGTGAGTTCTGTGGACATGTACCAAACCTAGTGACAATGAAACGTTGAATATTCATGGAGCCGGAGTTCTTTCTGTACACTGGAGCTGATTTATCTGAAATCAAGCGAACTAAACCCCAAGGACTAAAACACCAGTGTATTTATTGTAATATACATTATATACTGTATGTTCAACAAGGTGCTGAAACTTCTTATGTTTAAATACATATTTTATTTGATCTTTTATAGGACATTTAACTTTAACTTATTTTGTTTGTGTACATTAATTGTATTATTATTTTTATTTTGTATTGCTTATTGTAACTATGTCTTATGTTTAAATATATTTTTTATTCAATTTTATTTGATCTTTTATTGAACATTTTATTATAAATCATGTTTAAATATACATTTTTTTAATTATTGTTGTAATACTCATTCTAACTTTAAATTCTTATGTTTATATACAGATTTTTATTCTAGTTTTTTTTAAATTATTTATATTTTATTTATTGATTATAAATAGAGCAACTCAACCCAATTTCCTCGAGGATAAATCAAGTATGTGATGACAGACTGCAGTGAGTGACAGAACAGCTCCAGATGTCTTGATGAATTTTCATACAGTCCCTAAGAGAAAGTGCATGAAATCCAGTACAACAAGCAAAATGAATACTTATATTCAGAATAATCAATATTTCTGTTTCACCTCGGAGCAACATGTGTTGAAATTGAAAGGATCCGACTGATAAAGTTTCCTCTCAGTCATCAGGGTCAGTGAGAGCCATCTGGGACACAATGGGGCGGCATTATGGATTTGCATCATAATGATTTACGTGCTTCTCCCTTGATACCCACACATTATGGTAATGCGATGGGTGTGCAAATGTGTGTGTTTGTGTGTGTTTGTAAAAAGACATGACCTATAGACTGACGAACTGGCTGCTTGTTGTGGAAGCCTGGCAGCATCTAACATGAGTAGAAGTTTATTAAAAGACACCAAATATAATCATGACACATTATTTTTTACATTTTTTGGTGCTGTTTGATGCTACGGTGGAAAATTAGACGAGTAGAATGAAGGAAATGAGATGATGTATTGTAATGTAATGAAGTATTACACGCTGGCAGCAAATGGTCGGTACCATTTAGTCAGATATTTTTATTCTCATTCACAATTTAACGTATATTTAATTTAATTTTAGACAAAACTGTAAGACTTATTTACACCAAACATTTAAAATGTAATAAGGTTTTTTATAATGATACAATTTATTTTTCCAATTAAGGAAGAAAAACATATAGTTTCGGGATAAGATAGCCGTCTTATCATGAACACTCTGTTGGCATGGAGTTTGCTTAGTTTTCATCCGTGTCTCAGTTGAGAGTTTTTGGATTATTCAGTTAAACATGATGCTGCATATTGTATCTGCAGAACAGGAGTAGTGTCTGTAAACAGAAGATAATAAAACTCATAATCCCAAATCATGGACCAGAACTAGTTAAGCATTTCAATTCAGTCTGAAGGAACTGGATGATCACTGGTTCGAGTCCAAGTAAAACAAAGACATTGTGTGTACTGCCGAAGTGTCCTTGAGCAAGGCACTGAACCACTGAACCAAAACATGCCAGCTCCTTTGCTCTAACACCTTTACAAAAAGCATGTGTGTATTTCTCAGGCTCATTGAAACCTGCGAACACTCTCTTCTGTTATTCATCCAGACTGAAGCCATCATTCCTCACTCCTGTTGAAAGTACTCATCCTGAATACACGCCCATCCAAACACAACTCCACTTCTCTCTCCTGCTAATCCAGAGGGGGTCATTCTGCTGAACTGATCCCAGAGCAGCACCAGTCCTCTTTGCACAGGATAGTAGCGTCCTCTGTTGTCTGCAGGAGGAAAGGCAGCTATGGGCATAGATATGTCTCATAAATATTTGTGTGAACATAAAAATAATTTGTGTGTAAATATGTGATTTGTAAATGTAAAACACCATCCATAAATGCATTTAAAAGATTTGCAAACTCACAAATACATTTGCAAATGTAAAACGGATCTGCAAATACGCAAAATATTTTTACAAATAAAAAAAAGATCTTTGAATATCTCTTTAACATTTACATCTTTCGATCAGCCATTTGTGAATCCATTTTGTATTTGTGGTCCAAAAATGCGCTTGTGGATCTCAAATCTCTGCTCGTGGATCTCAAATCTCTGCTCGTGGATCTCACATCTCTGCTCGTGGATCTCACATCTCTGCTCGTGGATCTCACATCTCTGCTCGTGGATCTCAAACTCTGCTCGTGTCACATCTCTGCTCGTGCTCACATCTCTGCTCGTGGATCTCCATCTCTGCTCGGATCTTCTCTGTCTCTCAATCTGCTCGTGGATCTCACATCTCTGCTCGTGGATCTCACATCTCTGCTCGTGGATCTCACATCTCTGCTCGTGGATCTCACATCTCTGCTCGTGGATCTCACATCTCCGCTCGTGGATCTCACATCTCCGCTCGTGGATCTCAAATCTCTGCTCGTGGATCTCAAATCTCTGCTTGTGGATCGTCTTTTTACACACACACAGTTTTGAGACAAACTTTCCGCCGGTCTCGGCTAAAATCTACTCTTGTCACTCGGTGATTTTCGGAAACCACGTGATGGCCTGCTGATAACGACATCTCCGCATGATTTCAAAGTAAGAGCATGATGGTTTGTTTAATGCGCTGTTTTTTGAATGAACAGCGGAACGTTAGATGCATTCTTTATCACCATCATCATCATGTTATAGTGATACAGTTAGTTTGTGTTAGTTTATTGGTTCAACTTTCTTCATTGTTTTTTGTGTATTCAGTCAAGCGGTTCAAAGTTTCAAAGCACTTCATATCTTATTAATCGGCCTAGTTTTACCTTACCAGTGCAGTGGTAAGGTAAACATTAAATGTTATAATATTCACCTACCTACCTACCTACAAGTATAAACATAATAACATTAAATACAAATGAAAGCAATAGACAGGAATATATGCATATACAGTAGAAAGGACACGATGAATATTATAACATTTAATGTAGCCTTACTATGAATGCTGACCTAAATACGGTGCTTTTCTACAGATTACTTTACCACTGCACTGGTACTGGTATACTGCAAATCCTCCCCTTTGTGCAGCCTGGTGTGATGCTAGTTAGCTCGTAGCCTTCCTACTCTCAGCACTCTCCAGTCTCAGGGTCAGTGGCGTAGCCACCATAGGGCCAGGGTGGGTCCAAGCCCGCCCAGTTTACTCATTGGCCCACCCTGAGAAAGCTTCGGTGTAATTCTTTATTTTTTCATTATTATTATTATAAAAAAAATGTATTCACCCATTTCGGAATATCCAAGCATTCAAAGTGAAATTCAAGTGAACAAATATCGAGTTGAATTAATGTTGTATGTGTTTTATCCTCTGAACCGAACTCATTTACGGTAAAAACTGGTTGTTGGTTCCGGCGCGCGCCATAGTAACGTGAGAGAGGCAGAGAGCTGCCTGCAAATGATGGCTCAAAGTTCACTAATGAACTTTGTTTTTTTTTTAAAAGCCAGACTCCAAGAAGAGCCCCCACTGCCCTCATCTAGCAGCGATCCAGGGCCAGGCTCTCCGACTAGTCCGGAGACTGTTACGGCCGCTTGCTCCACGGTGCTAGCAGTGCTCCCTCCCGCTCCCGGTCGTCAGCATAAAGCAGGTGTAGGCCTACCCGCTGGTCTGTCTGCAAATGATGAACCGCCTTCACAGCCAAAACTGAAGAAGTTCCCCTACACTGTTAATCATGGGAAAGCAAGGTGCTTCTCATCGAGGTGGTATGGAGATTCTCCCTGGGTGGAATACAGCGCAAGTAGGGACGCGCTTTTCTGCAAAATGTGCAGACATTTCCCCAGCCCAGGAGCTGAAGGTGCATTTACGAGGGATGGGTATGAAGACTGGAAGCACCTGCGTAAGTCGTTGGAGAGACATGAAAAAAGCGAGGCCCACTGCAAGTCCATGAGCAGGTTTGAATGCTACAAGGGAACCCAAACGTCAGGAAGGGGGAATGTTGTTGACCAAATGAACCAGGAGGCACATGATCATGACTTTATAGAAAGAAATCGGAAGCATCTTAAAGTCGTCCTTGATATTGCGCTGTTCTGTGCCAAACAAGACATCTCTCTACGTGGACACAGGGAAACCAAGGAAGATCTTAATAACGGTAACTTCCTAGAATTATTTGAATTCATGTGTAAATATGATCCGGAGATCAGATCTCGTCTCTACGAGTTGCCCAAAAATGCGACCCTATTGAGCCCTGAAATGCAAAACGAGTTGCTGGAGTCAGCCGCCTCCTTATTATTGCGTAAAATAAAAGCGGAGGTCTGTGAGACACCGGGTACATTACGCTCTCATGGCAGATGAGTATAAGGATGCTTCCAAGCGCGAACTCGTTGCTGTTTGTGTGAGATACATTCACACGGGGAAAATAAAAGAATGCGCAATCGGCTTCATGGACACAAGTGACCTGAGTGCAAGGGGAATTTCAGACAAGATATTACAGATCATCGAACCACTGCAACTTGACCCATCTCTGTGCGCTGGCTTCAGTTTTGACGGGGCCTCGGTTATGTCGGGCAAAAAGGGAGGTGTGCAGACGATTTTAAAACAAACTTTTCCTCAGCTGTCTACGTGCACTGTAATTCACACAGATTAAATTTGGTACTCTGTGCAGCATCAAAAGCGTCTGGACACGTTGGCACATTCTTTGAAACAGTGAACAGTTTGCATAGTTTCATGACAGGCAGTAGCAGACACGCATGCTTTATAGAGGTACAGAAAGAGCTGCATCCAGGACGCCCCTGTCTAGAACTTGAGCGGTCTGTGGACACGCGCTGGAGCTCCAAAGCTGGATCAGTGGACAAAATATTAACATTACTTGATGTAATACTTGAAGTGCTTGCTGAGTATGCGGTAGCAGTGGTCAAACAAAACTTGAAGCCCAGTCCCTGCTCCAACAGATACAAACCAAAAAGTTCATATTTTTGCTTGTCACATTTGGTAAATTATTTGAAACGAGTGATTTTGCCACAAAGGGATTACAAAGCCCAACACTGTCAGTCTCTGAATGCATTGACCTAATCGAGGGACTAAAAGACAGTTTTGCACACAAGAGACAAGCCAGAGTGTGCTTTTCAACAAGTGATGAAGCTAACAGAAGAGCTTATGCAGAAACATGGCAGCATGGAAACATGGAAACATTCTGAAGAGCTCGACGCTCGTGAACTGTCAACAGGAGGGCGGGGGGAGCCTTGCTGCATGGAAGCAGTGTGTGGACCTGTCAGCGCAACTTACATTAGGGATGCTCCGATCGCCAATTTTGGGGCCAATCGAGTGGGCGGGACCTATGGGGATCTTCCATTTAAAGTGATGTTTAAAACTCAGTTAATGGGGCTCATTCACTGGTGCTTCCACAAACAACAACCAACATCATTATTACATTCAAATGAAGTATATTATTCAAGTTTACATTAACTTTGGATAATAACACGGGAGAAATGAGCGGAAGCGCTCTCTTTTCCTCTCTCCCCCTCTCTCTCCTGACAGCCTGTCAGTATCTCATGCAGCTCACTGATCCAGTAATGAGTGACCCGGCAGTGAAGAATAAACATATTTATAACTAGTTTAGCTTGTTCCAGAGGTAGATAAAATAGCTAAGTGTGTTAGGTCTGACTCTTGTGTGTTTTGCTCCGCTCACCGGTCCGTCACAGCGGGTGGAGCTGCAGGATTTCTGCTTCACACACGTTGCATACCGCTATTTTATTGTCATTTTCGGACACCTTAAAATACTGCCAGACTGGTGAAGCCATTTTTGCGAGCTTGTTTTGCCGCGCACAGAGAAAAGTGTCATGTATTTTACGTCATGCAATCGGCTCTCGTGATCAGCATTTTTAGAGAGCACCGATCGATCGGCAGAGAGTGAGTATCGGCCGATATCGATCGACGGCCAATTGATCGGAGTATCCCTAACTTACATAATGCCGAATTGAACAAACACATTTAAATAATTGGTTTAAACGGCATAATAATAAGGACGATCCTCCGTTCTGTGATTCTCCAGAACACACATGGCCAGTCCGCCCCTGTGTAGCATGTTATTTCGATGAGAGATGAGCAGATCGCCACTGGGCTTTCAACTAAGACACAGCCACGCAAAAACTGCGGCATTTGTACAGCTCCTTATGGGTACTTCAATTTGTGAAGTACTTTCCTCTGTGGTGAAACAATCAGCACTGCACCACGGAGGAAAGTGGCAGAAAGTCGCCTTGAGTTAAAGAGAGCGGGGCTGCGTTGCGTGCATGGCAGGGGGGAGACGCGCTCTGGCGGCGGTCTCGTTCAGGATCCGAAAAATAACATTTAAATATTTTGCACACTTATTCCACTTATTCCTAGTGTGCCACTGGTTACGGTGCCAGGGGTTGCCGACCCCTGCTTTATGGGATCTGCCAGTCTTTTCATAAATGCGTCTATCAACGCGGGGGTGTTCCAGCCTCTGTCTGAGGCTGCGGTCCGGAATTCTATGGCGTAATGAATCTATGACTGGGTGGGAGAGTGCTGTTTTATCTTCATCAGAGTCTGGGTGGCACCCGGCTCATAGTGTCATAGAAATCGGAATACGACCTGCATATGGGAGAGCCTCGAGCCCCTCTGCCGGTGAGATGGGAGACCAAAAAGGCGATTTTGGCTTCTTCGGAAACAAACGCCGCTGGATTGTGTTTGAAGTGTAGATCACACTGGACCAGGAACGTTCTACAGTTCCCAGACTCCCCGGAAAACCGCTCTGGTGATGCCAACCGACACAAACTGATGAACCCAAATGCACGACGAGAGACAAAGTCTTGAATATTAAAAAAATGTATATTTATTTATACAGTTCAGGTAATCCCTCTTAACAGAGTAGGTGGTGGAAATAACAAAAGGCGCTCACAAGGAGGAACAAACTAGCGTAGCAAAAAGAGGACTTAATAAAAACTTAATCCTAACAAACATAACAAAACCTGACATGAGAGAAAGCAATCCTTTCTGAGCTGAGGCTTGGCACGACCATTCGAGGAAACAAACAAGACGAACTGACACAGGACAGGGGAGAGACAGGACTATTTAAACATGAGGTGAGTGGGAACAGATGGAAACAATCAGAGGCGGGGCAGACACTGATGATGGCGGAAAAAACACACAGGGGGAGGAAGAAACAGGGCCTGAAATGAAAGACAAGAGGTAAGTACAAAATAAAACAGGAAATGACAGACAAAATACATAAACATAACTAACACATTTGACGAGACACAACACCGGGGACACATATTTATGTATAAAAGACATTTAAAAGTTCATTTTGCATAATAGGTCCCCTTTAAGTAAAAGTACTACACTGTACACACTCTGTTACAAGAAAAAGTCCTGTGTTGAAACATGTTATTTCATTAAAAGACAGTATCATCAGCCAAATGTACTTAAAGGATTAAACATAAAAGTACCCAATGCATAACTTTTAATGCATAAATTACAAGAACATTCTAAAAATGATGAAAAATATGAGAAAATTAATTGTTTACAGATGCTAAAACATTTTTCTCCCAAACTCACAACAAGCTGTTCTTGTTTAAATCCTTGGCTAGTTTAATTTATAACAAAATATCTGATTTCATAAACTCCCAAAAACACATTTTACAAAATTGAAAAACATGAATGTAGTGAAGCAGAAAACAATCATTTTTAATTGAAGTAGAGAAGAAGTATATCCCATTTATACTTAGCTGGCCGTATAAAAAGTCATTAAAGTAACATTTTCAATGCCAGATTACTTGTAAAAGAGTATTTCTACACTGTTCTACCACTGTGTGGATGAGAATAATATCTAAATGAGCATCAGTATCTCACAGAGCGTTGTTAGTGAGGCAGTCTGCAGATAGACCTCAAAGGGGGCTCGGTCACCTGCCCTGTTGCCCTCCTATTAGAGAAGTGCCCTTTATCCAATGTACCTTTTTATTTACCTCGCGTCTGATTAGCGTGTGCAGTCTAACCCGCTAACGATGCTGCAGGACCTTCATTCTGATTGGCTACGGCACTTCTGTGTGATTTACCCTTTGTGCCCAAACATAAATGTATTGATAATGAAGGGACTGTGGTGGTTTGAACCAACCTCAGTCATGGCAGGGTTTGTTTTAAATACATACATTTTTAATATTCATTTAACGCTCTCAGAGAAGTAGTCCCTCTAGGCAAATATATTTATCTAATTAGTAACATAAATTGCTAGCATGCACTGAAAAAACTGAAACGTTGACGTTTAAGTTCAAATAAAAAAATATTAGGTTTAACTTAATATTATTCACTCAACTAACCTAATACAATTATGCGAAATTTGGTGACATAATACATTCAATTAAAGTTAACGTTTCAGTTTTTTCAGTGTTCCCTTTTATGAATTTTGGCCTCTGCGTTGATGTCCTCATTGCCTTTCTGGTTCTCTCTTTCAGAAACTGCGCAGGAGAGCGTTGTGTTGCCTGGAAACTGTTAACAAGGTCAGAGGTGGAAAGGTAAAGAGAGCTGACAGCCCCGCCTCCCCTCCACCCCCACCTCCCTCCGCCTCTCTCCACCTCTCTACACCTCCCTCCGCCTCCCTCCACCTCTCTCCACCTCTCTCCACCTCTCTCCACAGAAAGCTTCTTCTCCTCAGCAGACAGGTGAGTAACTGATTCTCTCTTATTTCTCACTCTGGGCTCAACTGTGTTTCCTGCTAAACCCATACTTTGTTTTTCTACAGCATGTTCAGCTAAGTCATGGTAATGAACCTGACAATGACATTACATCACATGCATTTAGCATTTGAGAAACAGTTGTAAATACAGTAAAGATATGCTGTATGTGCATATTACACAAAACTAGACTTCTAACTCATGTGACATCATGTTCATTCAGACACCTGTTTTTCCTTTCCTGCTTGTAAGAGCTGCAGATCTCCCTAATGAATAAACTGTTACAGGGGTTTAGCTGTGGGATTTGAGAGGTTCTTTTGTACTGCACATATGATGACCTGAGCGTGCCAAGTTAAATGAAATGTCTCACTAAAAGAAGGAATATTCAGGTGTAGCCATGATAAAAAATCTGAAGGTTTGTTCCTTTTTAATGTCATCTCGTTTCCATGTACACAGGATGAACTGTTCTAGTGAGAGATATGTTGATTTCCAAAGAAGGCAACAATCACATGCCTCATGAGAAGTGTTAACATGTTGTGATAGACAGTGGTGTAAAGTTACTAAGTAGATTTACTCAAGTATTGTACTCTATTACAATTTGTAGGTACTTGTACTTTACTTGAGTATTTCCATTTTATGCTACTTTATACTTCTACTCCACTACTCCATTACTACTTTATTTAATGCCTTTAGTTACTTTACTTATTTGGATTAATAATGTGAAATATAATCAACTCTTAAATCAGACTTTAGTTACACCTGGAGTTAATTCACAAGCTACCGTGCATTAAACAGAATACTCTGTTATTTTGACTTGTAACCGAGTATTCCTACACTCTAGTACTTCTACCTTTACTCAAATAAAAGATCTGAGTACTTCTCCCACCTCTGCTTATAGGCATGAAGGTCTGAAAAAGCCACATGAAATGACTATCCATTTTTGAATGGTATGTGTATCTGGTCAACATGCTGTGACAGGATATCAGTTTGTCGAGGTGACAGGATTTGAACAATGATACAGGAAGAGATCAGTAATCAGAGGAGCTGTGGCAGTGGTTTGGAGTTAAAGGGTGTCAGGTTACTCTACTGTGAGAGGAGAAACTGGAGATACACTGACAGAAATAGAGAAGGTTCACCAACTAAATCTATCTTGTTTTCTTATCATGATCTAGCTACCTTAACCTAACAGTTCACAATGAAAGAGCTTTGTAAAGTTTACCATATCATCTGCCTGGCGTCATTATCGGTTGATATACATGTAATGTTATACCAGCTTTTTTATATGCTGTCTGCCATACTTTAAAAGCACTATTTTGTCAAACTGGGAAATATGTTTATTAGATTTGTTTGGCCATATGTTACATAAGAAAAAATATACCCATTGTCTGTCTGCAAAACATGCAGCCAGTCAGCTCAGTTCAGCCCAAAGACCGGCAACAATGGGACATCTCATACAATCAGAATCAGAACCAGTAAGCCGAGAAAACAGCAGAGGTACAAATAAAAGGCGGGTAGAAGGCAAAACAAATTATAAAATAAACGTACAAATTGAATAAAAAGTCAAGCACACATTAGTAAGAATATACACAACTAGAAAATGCATTTCCTGCTGAAAATGCGTGCGAATGCTGTAAACTGTGAACATTTGTTGCTGAATTTAGCTGAAAATGCAGAAAAAGCTGAATATGTTATTAGCTGAATGGTAGCTGCTTTTAGCTACAAAAACCAAGTAAGTGTGTTGCTGAACTTAGCGGAGAAATGCAGAAAAGTGAAATGATTTGAATCAAAATTGTTACAGCTCAAATGCATTGCAATGACTTTGTTGGAAACTTGAAAGTGAAATGTTAAACAACAACATGTATAACCTCAATGTCCTGAAATAGCTGAATAAGTTGGTTTCTTTAGCTGAAAGTAGGCTGAAGGAGTTACATATCAGATGTAAGTAGTAGTGAATGAATGTGTATTAAGAAGAGAAAAGAAAGTAAAAAGGCTTGGGAAAGCAGCAGAATATTTTGACTGCAAACTTTTCGACTAAAACCATACGTCACCAATAATGTATAAAATATGTGGAACATGTTGAAGTCAGTATGAAGTCTCCATCAGACAGAAAAGAATAGGCTGAGACAGTCTGTTAAAGTCCAGTGTGTTTGTCAGTGTTTGTTTCTGTGCTGAGCACCTAATCATAACAAATCATCATGACACCTGTGTGAGCCCAGAGATCAAAGGTTTCCATGGTGATGTGCAGTAATCAGTGAGAGGAGAGCCTTTCAATTGGTCTGAATGAGAGATAAACCTCGTACATTTGAACGTTTTGTTGAAGAACCGTAGCAGATATCGGTGAAATTTCAACGCGTGATGCGTCTCAGGACCGTGGGGAGTGTCTGAAGTGTGCTTTTTGTGCACTTTCGGGTCAATAATGTGGCCTTTTTGGCAGATTAACTAAAGGTGTGCGGCTGCTGCTGTGAGGCAAGAGCAGGCTGTATTTATAATAGGCCTTAATGGAGACATGTTGAAAGTTTTTGTCACTTCATGCCCTCAGGAGGCATTTTGTTTAATTATTTAGCTTAATTTTCCAACATAGGAGAGGTTTTCCTACGTTGTTCATGAAGAATTATGTCCATGGAGTGTAGGGTTTGGGAAATATGGCAGGTTTAAAAAAAAGTTTTTGGGCGAATTTCAAGCTGTCCTCCACTCTGTTTTGAGATCAAAGCACTCTAGACTTAACGAGCTGCCCAATACACACTAATGTTAAAATCTGAAGAAGGCCTCTTTACCAAGCTCCAAACTAAGTTAAATATCTCAAAAAGTGTAAAAGATATCTTCAGGAGTTAGTAGAGGTGAGATCTTGCTGACGTTGGTGGATCTGAGCCAAGCAGTAAATTTACATGGACTCAATAGCTTTTGTTAGGTCAATTAGTAGGTCTGAGTAATTTGCCGGAATAAGTTAACAGGCCTCCCAACTCCGACAGACCCCTGAGCTGATCCTGGATCAGATGTCTGCGATGCACTGGGAGGCCCGGCGGAGACAGAGTGCTCTGGAGCGACGGACGGCACGAGACAAACAGCAGGTCAATATTATCATGAATGTTTAATAAACCAATAATAAGAAGGTCACTATGTTGTAACTGTTGTTGAAATGTAACCGTAAGTACATTTACTCAGGTTCTATACTTAAGTATATTTTGAGGTAATTGTTCTTCGAGGGGGGAAATTGGTTTTATGAATTTTTCTCCATTTAAGATCAAAAAAGAAATTACAAAGATAAATAACATAAAATATTTATACAATTATAAGAGGTAGGATTTTGCGATAAAAAGATATGTTAAAATGAGATGTCACATAGACATTAGAATGTAAAGTAAAATGTCCAATATATATAACATAAAATAATAAATAAAATATTATATCAACATAAGAAGTTAAAGGAACCCTCATAGTCTTTTGAAGTTTTCTCTTTCCTGTGTGTTCTATAGGTTTTAGTGCATGTAAATGGTCTGCAAAGGCTAAAATCCCTGTGTTCCCTCCAGAGGGAGTTTCTCTTCTTAACACTCGTGCTTCTATTGGCTAGTGCTCCAACACATTGTACGCGACAGGCTAAGGGGCGGGACATCTCTGTTAGGATTTTGTTTTAAACAGGACCCAATAACTGAACTGAGCAGCCAGGAGGATGCAATACCACTGGTGTAGAAAACAATCTGGCGGTGAGTTGCTGGGAGACTGGAGTAGATATGCTGTGTCATGATTGGATTGATGAGGGACAGCTGAGTCGGTTGGCCAGGTGAGTGCAATCAGGCTGCTGCCTGCAAGGGAAACCACACCCCCTCCACACACACATAGGGGAACAACAGGGACACACAGGGACACAGTTTGGGCCGTGACAATCTCTAAGCGGTTGACCAATCACAACAGAGCCGGCCAGCTAACCAATCAGAGCAGACTGGGTTCTGGTTTCAGACAGAGGGGGAAAAGAGGTGCTGATATACCTGAACATCAGCAGGAGAGGACTCTTTAAAGTAGAGACACTACATACTGATATACACCTGAACATCAGCAGGAGAGGACTCTTTAAAGTAGAGACACTACAGTACATACTGATATACACCTGAACATCAGCAGGAGAGGACTCTTTAAAGTAGAGACACTACACACTGATATACACCTGAACATCAGCAGGAGATGACTCTTTAAAGTAGAGACTCGACACACTGATATACACCTGAACATCAGCAGGAGAGGACTCTTTAAAGTAGAGACACTACACACTGATATACACCTGAACATCAGCAGGAGATGACTCTTTAAAGTAGAGACACGACACACTGATATACACCTGAACATCAGCAGGAGAGGACTCTTTAAAGTAGAGACACTACACACTGATATACACCTGAACATCAGCAGGAGATGACTCTTTAAAGTAGAGACTCGACACACTGATATACAGCTGAACATCGGCAGGAGAGGACTCTTTAAAGTAGAGACACTACACACTGATATACACCTGAACATCAGCAGGAGAGGACTCTTTAAAGTAGAGACACTACACACTGATATACACCTGAACATCAGCGGGAGAGGACTCTTTAAAGTAGAGACACTACACACTGATATACACCTGAACATCAGCAGGAGAGGACTCTTTAAAGTAGAGACACTACACACTGATATACACCTGAACATCAGCGGGAGAGGACTCTTTAAAGTAGAGACACTACACACTGATATACACCTGAACATCAGCAGGAGAGGACTCTTTAAAGTAGAGACACTACACACTATTATACACCTGAACATCAGCGGGAGAGGACTCTTTAAAGTAGAGACACTACACACTGATATACACCTGAACATCAGCATAATATGTCCTCTTTAAGTGCCATCATTTTGACTCCTAAAACATGATGCCAGAGGCAGGAAGGACTTCCTGTGGCTCTCTGTGGTGCATCCCAGACCCTGGCAAAGCCAACAGAATAAGAGAGTGGAGCCAATTTGGCATCTTAATTTGTGTGTTAGAATGGAACTTCTACAGTGGGGGTAAATATATAGAGATATTCTTTCCAAACTAGTCATACAGACTGTTTTGCTGATGTGGATCCAGCAGTCTACTCTACTTTATTATTGAACAACAGTGGAGCTGTTGGAAACTGAGAAGCGTCATGTGACACCCCAGCATGGGTCAAACTGTTTCCTGTGTGATTGTGACAGCCTGTATCCTGTTGCTGATTTCAATGATGTGCTCTGACAGAGAAATATTATATTTTTCAGTCATGAGTAAAGTAACATTAAATTTAAATAAGTATTACAATATTACAACATTTAAAGTCAGTTACAGGAACTTGAAAGAAAGATTAGAAATAGGTAATGATTGCACTGATGCTAGAGGTCTAATAAACGAGAGATGATTTAATCTTTGGCCTTTCCCACTGCTATCACTGTGTTTGTTTACCTCTTACTTACAGCTGCTGCAGAAAGCTTCTGAGACCAGCTCTAATTCAACTGACTCAACCACAACACAAGAACAAACAGGTTGTATCATCATTCTTCAACGTTTTCTAAAACGACACATCTGATTGATATATATTTAACGTTGTGAAGCGGTCCCAGCAATAGTTGTAAACATTTGACCGTACCTCACTTGAGTGTTTTATTAAGTATAGTGAAACAACTTGGTTAGGTTCAGGAAAATATTTAAGTTTAGAAAGTAATAAAGTTACCTTCATCACATTAAGAGACTTAACATGGTGGCATGGTTTCACACAGACGTGTACCTTGGGTTACGGTCTAATTGTCAGTTTAGCTTAGAAAGGTTCCTAATGTGAAATGACCCCGAAGTCCCTCAGTGGCAGCCATGATAAGAGCCGTTCGAATTCTCTAGAATGATAGGAAAGGAGGTTTGAAACTTCCTTTTAACCTCCTTTAGCTTAGGAAACACTGGACCTTCCTTTATGAAAGGAAGGTCCAGTGTCCATTCGTCCGTTCACGGAAACAACAAAGTTACGGTGCTTATTAGGCGTTTTACAACTTATATTGTAACTTGTCAAAGTGCTTGGTTTTGAACGTTCAACACTTTAATATCAAAAGGAGAAATATAAACGTACTTTTTCACTGTAGAATGATCAAATAAAGTCAACATTTCACAGTGTACTGAGCTGTGTGGGGTTTCTTAAAGCTTTTAAATTGGTTTGAATAGTGATATACACAGTGATAGATGTTAAGGCCTAACAAGTTCATAATAAATACAATTGTATTTATTATAAACTATATTGATGTATACCACATGGTATTGGGATTCACGTGGATTAATATGTGTGGACCCTAGGCTGAGGGTGACAACCATAGGTTTCACTTTACTTTTTTCTTTCAGTTCCAACCTAATGAAAAATAGATTTTTCACTTTTGTCCACGTTCATAAAGCATAGAACAGAACTATAATAGCGCACGGTGCAAAGTATCTAGATGTCTCACTGTATTCCGCTTTAAAGAGAACTGTAGTTTCCCCACAGCAGACGCACATTAATAACATCCGCTGGCGCATCATGAATTTGTCAGATTCTCAAAGCACCACAGTCTCTTTTCCTGAGACCTGATGAATTCTCCTATCCACTATTCCTTAACCCCGTGACGTTTCACACAGAGGTCAAGGAATAGTGGATAGGAAAAGACGATAGGAGCAGATTTCTTGAATTGGACCTGTACCTTCGTCTCTTGGGTGAAAGTCCTGTCTATGTTTGACCCAGCCATGCAACCCAACCTCCCTCCCCATGTGGAGCAAATACAGCAGTTTATTTGTACAATGACAGCCTAACTTTGGCTTATAACCAAATATGTGCCAAAGTGGTGTGTTGTGCATTAACAGATGTGAGCATGCTAACACGCTGCACTAAGAATCAGAATCGGTTTCATTACCATTTACACATACGAGGAGTTTGCTTTGGTATAAATGGTGTATACAAAGAATATGTAGCAACAAATAGTACCATTATAAAAGCTATTTGAAAAACAATGTTAAGACTATTGACACAAATAAAAAATAAACACAAAATATAATACTAATTTATATGTTTATGCATTATTAATCCATTGTTGTTGTTATTGTTAAAGCTATGGAAGACTCAACGTTTTAACATGTGTTTTTTACCAGCTGAAGGCCAGTGTCCCCAACTGTCAGGGCAGCCTGAAGACACCTGTCAATCACAGCGCCAAGGTGCCCAACAGATACTCAGTAAGTGTCTGCCCCGCCCACTGTCTTAAACCCCCTATATCCTCATCTCTTGACATCTATAAGGATCCATAGCTTTTAGTTGCAAGATCAACTATCTGAAGTTGTTCTTCATCAACAGGGAAAACAACCAGATGAATGTGATGATAATTGAAAGTAAAGCGTAGGGCACAGTTTGTCGCCTGGTAACACTTTTCTTAGTTTGCAAGAGACAGCCCACTTACAATCTACTTTTAAACAGAAATAAATAGAAGAGCAGAAGATGTTTAGTATTCTGTCTTTCTCAGTCTTTACAGTACACCCAGCAGTGGTGAAGAAGACGAGGAAGAGCGCCGTTCTCTGACACCTCCCTGGACGACTGGACCTTTGAAGTGTGGCACATACAGTGATGGACATTTAGCCTGTTTGCTCTGCGCCTGCATGAGAAGATAAACAGTAACTCTCCATAGCAGGCGGCTTGAGAACGTGAGGATATACAAGCCGTTGTTCTTATACACACATGAACAAAGCAGCGTTTCCAACACTGTTAAATATCTGAGTCTTTGAATTATGAAACGAGATGGAGATAAAACCAAAAATAAGTGTCCTCTATGCCCTCTTGGCATTTGATGTGTTTTTCTTCTATTGCACTGATTTGCTTAAGCTTGAGTGATTTCTACTCATATCCTACAGAAATGAAATGTGTACGGCTGATGTTGAGGGCAGTTTGAAATATTTCCAGTAAGGACACTTACTATTGCTCCTCTCTCAGAGCTCTTTTCACCATGATGGGAATATGTGATGACCATGTAGGTTTGATAATAATTTCAATTGATATTGAGAGTAAAGTAATTGGTTTATTTAGTATGTAGCCGAGTAATAGGCCGGATAATGTGCAACAAGGCAATCATTAATGAAAAAAGAACACCCTTCAGGCTGATCAACATCCCTCAGCGAATCCTTACTTACTTGCTCTACCATTGATGTAGACGTGTGTGTATGTGTGTGTGTGGTGTGTGTGCGTGTGTGTGTGTGTGTGTAAATGTTGATGCAATCGCTGTTCTTCATTGTAATGCTGTAGAGGCGTTTTGTTTAGTGTAATAACAGTTATCTTATTTGTCACTTTTGCTTGCTTTTGTAACCCATCTTTAACTTTGTATATATTTTAGAGGTAAATAAAATCCTCATTTCCCACCTCTACTTGCGGTCCCAGTTTTATCCCTCCACGTAGCTTTTCACTAGAACACATTGGTCTTCACTTTAGGATACAGATTTTCACAATAGAATATACATATTTTCAATATAGAACACTAACATTTTCACTATAAAACAACTGGTCTTCACTATAGATTACATCTGTCTTCACTATTGAACACAAAGCTCTATAAAACACATAACACGCGTACATTTTCACTATACTGTAAAACTCTATACAACTAAAAACATGTTTTGAAACTTTTTGCATCAAGTAACAGTACTTTAATGTTTTAAGTTCAGTATAATCGTATTGATTAAGGACTATTTATTAGTATTATGAAGTGACAAACTTATTTAAGTTACAGAAACATTACTTATTAAGTTCTTTTAACAAGGTATTTTTGTTAACACAGTACAAATACAAATCAAGTATAGTTAACTTAAATATTTGTATTACCTTTTAAATAAAAAACATTTAGCTGTATAAACCCCACTATGAATTGAAAACGTAGCTTGAGTAATACTCAAAACTGAATGTCAAGTACTTAAAACATTCTTTGAAACTGATTACATACATATAATTAAAGGTGGGGTAGGTAAGTTTGAGAAACCGGCTCGAGATACACTTCTTGTTATATTCCATGGAATGCTCTTAACATCCCGATAGCAATGAATATCTTAAGTGCTTTGACAAAAAATCCATAAAAAAATGTAATCTGTGGAAGCCGTAGTACTGTAAAAAGCACGACCAATCATTTTAGCCCGGCTAAAATAACTGGATGGCCTACCTGCCTGTCAGCCTTCCATCTGTGCACAAACTTATCTCGTGCCCTCATTGGTCATGTGCGCGTTCGTGTGTGTTGGAGGAGGGGCTCTGTAAGGAAGTGGCAGATTTTTTCCGGCAGTGTATTTTCAAATTCTAGCGCACTCGAGCTGGTTTCTCCAAAATTACCTACCCCACCTTTAAGTGACTGTTATTCAAAATCCCTAAGTTAACAATTTGAATAAGCATTAAAAAACACTATAACAGACAATTTAAATGTGAGTCACGGTTTTATTAGGAAACCATAAACCATTTATCAAACAACAAACAAAAAAATATATTGTTTGGCCTACCTTAAACATTGCAAAGGCCTTGAGAAACAAACACGTGACAAACACAATGCTCATGGGCCATAAAGACCCAATAAACATCGAAATATCTAATATTATTTCACACATCTACAAACACAAGTTTAAGCTGAACAGTAACACATTCAAGCTTCAAGTTTAATATAAAATACTCTGTTGTAAAATAAACAGACATATGTACTAGGGCTGTGCATCTTCACTGGTCTCACGATTCGATTCGATTACGATTATCCTGTCAATGATTCGATTCGGTTCGATATCCCGGTGCATCACGATGCATCACGGTGCATAACAATGCGTTGCATCCTCAATTTTCAATATTACTGTATGGATATTTTTTCATCAATGAATACAATCAGTCAGATAAATATAAACTTTTTTTATTCTATAGAAAGTGCATTACAAATCGATCAAACCACTTCTTTGTCTTCTGCTCTATAACATGGCACATCCTAAAAGTGCCAAACATCATTATGAGTGTGACAACAGGTAGCATTGAACTACTATGATGTGTATCATATCAAAATGTTAACAGAAATGTCTACCATTAAATTGAAATGAAATAAATAGTATAGGCCTGGCCTACCTATAGTGTAAAAAAAGGTAAATCCTCAAAAACAAAACATTCTGCAGTGCTGTAATCTACAACAATGTTTTCAAATAGCAGCACTGGGCACTTCCTAAATGTGCCAAACAACAAAACATGACTCACTGCTCAGCATTTGGGAATTTGTAGGTTCTTCTGCAAGAACACTAGTTGATCCACATGTTCTGGTTTGAGAGTGCTTCTTTTTGCAGTGACCACATCTCCTGCAGTGGAGAAAACTCGCTCTGCAGACACACTTGTGCCTGGGATACACAAGTATCGCTTTGACACCCGGGAGAGGAGGGGAAATGTGATCTCATGGACACGCCACCAGTTCAAAGGGTCCTCAGTCAGAGGGAGAGATGATGCTTTACAGTATCTCTCCATTTCCTCCTCAGCACTGGCATAGGGGGTCTTGGGTTCTGCTGTACCTTCAGTGTCAGTGAAAGACCGTCCCAGCAAACTCACGAGCAGTGATGATGATGAGGCCTTTCTTTTGGGAGCAGAGGGGCCGTCGGGTGTTTCTTCTTCCAGAGTTGCTGTTACCTCAGGCACTTCAGTCACTTCTGTCCTCCTGAGTGTCCTCTCATTCTATGTTTGAACAAAAGAATAGAAAATAGCATTAAAATAGCAGTTAGCACTTTCTCAGTCAATGCAACAGCTCACATCTATTCTATTCTTCAGTCTTATAAAAAGCTTTCACTCATTGTAGCTACTATTATTAATATTGTAAAGTTTGTTTATATTTTATAAGTTTACATGAAACATGGTTAAATTACCTCCAAGGATGCAGCCTCCTCAGTCACTCCTCTGTAGACCTCCAATCTCTCCTCCACTGTTAGAAAAGGCAGTCCCTTAAAACGGGGATCCAGGGCAGAGGCTGTATGAAGGATCTTCTTTTCTGCCTCACTGTTGTACCTCTTCAGGAGATCTGTTTTGATGGCATTCTTGATCGCGTGGATCATCGGTGAGTCTCCAATGGTGCCTGTCATGTCCTGGAAGAGTTGTGCATTTATTGGAGCAATGAGAGACACTGTTGGATTGCTCTCTTCTGACATCAGTGTGGTTGCATCCTTCATTGACTTTAATGCACTCACAGCGTCCTCTGCATTTGACACATCTGTTTCGTTAAGAGTGCAGAGGTCTGACTGTCCTTTTCTCACCTCTGGAGACAGCAAGGTGGCACATATTGCAGGTTGTTGTTCCAAGAACCTCTCGACCATGTCGTATGCGCTGTTCCACCTTGTGGCAACATCAGTTATCAGCTTGTGATTTTTCAGGCCCAGACATTTCTGTTTCTCTTTCAGATAGTGGTTCGCTGTAGTGCTGCGGTGGAAGAATGTTGAAATCCGTCGGACTCTACCCAGAAGCCTGGAGAGGGTGGCCACTTTAGGCGCCCGCTGGGACGCAAGATTCAGTGTATGGGCGAAGCATTTCAAATGAGGGAATTTTCCGAATTCAGCTGCAGCGATCATATTAGACGCGTTGTCTGTCACCAGCACTACATCTTTGTCTGATAGCTGCCATTCTTCCACTACACGAGACAGTAGCTCCGCAACATGAGCACCTGTGTGAGACTCGTAAACGGCTCTCATTTGCAGCACATGCGAGAAAAACTGCCAGTCCTCGCTAATGTAATGTGCCGTTACTGTTAAATAAGACTCCGTCGCGACAGAAGTCCAGGCATCACATGTTATGGCAACTCGTTTAGCTTGGATCATTGACGCCATTACCTGGGCTTTGGTTCCGTTGTAGAGTGCAGGTATGACATTTTCTGTAAAGTGGCTACGTGATGGGAGCTTATATCGTGGCTCCAGCGTCTTTAACAGGTGGCGAAAACTGGCGTTCTCCACGACCGAATAAGGACGTAGGTCCTTCGCTATGAAAGCTGCCACCGACTGGGTGATTTTCTTCGCTTTCTCAGAGTTGGGCGGAAAAGTTGACAGCGTCTCATCAATTCTTCGCTGGGCTGGGTCCGCTGTTTTCTTGGTGGCAGGCGTTAGCTTCTCACAGTGAAAACGGCTAAGGTGGTTCCTCAAGTTAGTGGTATTTCCACCAAGGTATTTGATTTTTGTGTGACACACTTTACACACAGCGTGCGACTTGTCCAGTTCATTTTTCCCTTTTAGTTCATAAAACCCGTAATGGGTCCAGATGTCTGCTTTCAGAACACTAGGAGCGTTTTTTATTATTTGCGCACTGCTTTCGCCTCCCTCCATTATTGCACTAGCTTGGTAACCCACAATGCAATGCTACGTTGCTACCGTGACGTTTTAAATAAAAACAAAAAAACTTTATTGTCCAGCCACTACCGGAAAATCTACCACGTGAATAATCGATTATCTTCCGTCACTGCATCGATACCGAATCGTCCACGTCCGCATCGCGATGCATCGTAGAAACGATTATTTTCAACACCCCTAATATGTACAGTGCTCTGCGGTATGTGGTGCCTGTTAAAGGGCCACTTTGTTGTTCAGTAAGATCACTGAACTGCCAAAAGGTCATTTTTAAGGCTCAACACTCTTGGCCTCAGCTTCCGATCGTCCTGGCCCATCAAGACTTTCTGGGTGAAGTCAAAGGTGTTGGCCAAGTCTTTTGGGTAACTCAGATCCAGGGCATAGATCAGTGTATAAAGCAGGATGAATGCCTCAGCCAATGTGTGGAGCTCGATGACTCTGTTCCCCTCGAGCACCACAGCCATCCTCTCTGGGCAGCAGAGCGTGGGATTGGTTGACTTCGCACTGATCAAGAGAAGTCCAACTGCCATGTCATCAATGTCCGGTTCATCAGACTGCGCCACCTGGTGAGAAGAACAGAGAAATGTTAGCCATTACCCTAAATGGCCTTAGCAATCTCCAAAATGTACATATTGAAATAATTGTTTTGTGCATAATGTGGGCTTTAGGAAACGCCTCTTAGCATTGCACAACATAATTTAACAATTTAACAATTTAACAGGCAACACCCGCCAACCTTATCACCTGAATCTCCTCATTGTGTTTTTTAACCAATCACTTCTCAGAGGGGCGTGGCCAGCAGCAGCAGCTCATTAGAATTTAAAGCTACAGAATCAGCACTTTTGGAACAGGGCTGAAACAGAGGGGTTTATGGCAACAGAAAAACAATGATTATGCTGACTTACAGGCCACAGCTTCAGAAAGCTGGAGTCGTCCTCATGCAGATAGACACGGAGTGCCCGGAGGACAGCAGCCCGTCCAATATGGAGGTCACCTTGTACCTGGGGTGTGAGAACATATTCTTGCCTTACTTTGGATGCTAACAATACACAACAATTTATATCACAAAATATTTCTGACATTGTCAGGATCATAAAATGGTAGTTGTAACCAAAAACTGCCAATATTTGTCCTCTCTGTGGGCTGATTTGGAAGATTTAGGGCACCCTCGATCATTAGGGACAGATGACCTATTTATTTGAAAAATAATTGTCAACTGTAGAGATTATAATTTTCATCTCGTGCTCTCTTAATCCAATGGACGCAACATTAATATGGCCACTTTTTGGTTATTTCTGATGCATTCAGCATCCTCTATAACCCCCAAAACCACTCGAACATTGTCCAAATCGGCCACACCTTTATTACTATTGTCCACATAGGCTATAATGCCATTCATTCTAATTAACGCAACTAAGGCTAATTGTGCAAATTGCCCAACAAATGCAAGTTAGCATCCGTCAGTTTCCATGTACTTGGGACCTGTAGTATCATTATCATACAATTTTGGGGTACTCAACATTTCCGGGTTCACTATGCTGGCAAATAGACTATTGTGGACTGAAGACAGCAGAGACAAACAGAACCGTGCCATGCTACATCTGAGTAAACCTGTCCAAGTAATCAATGACAACGCCACACAAAATAATTAAATAGGTGTAATAAGTGTAAAATGTTCACCTGTGACTCTATTTTCAGGGCAGGCCAGCGTTCCAGGATCTGGCCAACAGGTCGGCCATCATTGATGACCTCATTGTGCCGCAGGGCAAAGGTAGTCTGCATTAACAATCAGAGGAAGGTTTTTGTCTCTCATCTTAACTTCATCTACAATTTGGAGTCTCAATCGCTCGAGGCTTGTACCATCTTCACCCAATGGGAAATTAGGCAAGAAATTCACTTCTGCCCTCTTTGGTCTTTTAAAGTGCCAGTGAAGTGCATTTTTTTGCGCCAAAATGAAATGGCAGTTTCATTTCTTACATATAATTGTACCTGTTCATGGCTAAAATAATTTTTTAGGAAGTGCGAGGGACGAGATAAACATCGCAAATTTTTCATCCCGTGAACGGCCGTCTGAGCCTACCGCTGCTGCAGACGATAGCGGCTGTGACGTCACAAGATGGGCCCAGTTGTGATTGTAAACATGGCGGAGACTTCGGAAAGTGATACTGGTGCGAGAGAAATGAGTGATTTTGACAGCTTTTCGGACAGGATAGATGAGGAAAGTGGCCATGGAAGTCAATTTAGTTGAGGACAATATTTTGTCATAGATCTAGAGTAGATCTACACACAGGATTGGCCATCACCTGATCATACATTCATCTGTTCATAGCATGATGCAACATTCATGTTCACATGCAGTGTTGTGCTAGTTACTGAAAACCAGTAACTAGTTACAATTACTAGTTACTTCACTACTTACACCAAAAAGTAATGCGTTACTGTGAAAAGTAACTTTTTAGTTACTTAAAAAAGGGCACCCATTAATGCCCTTATACTGTAGCCTTCATTTCAGTACTGTTATTGCATCGGAGAATAATACAACCTGTTGATCAACTTGACATGCATTTGCATCACTGAACTCTGCTAAGCAATGTGGTCTATACAAACACAAACACAAAGATATGTTTCAAAGTGCCAATCCAGCCGCTGTTGCTTAGGTGGAGGTGGAGTGGCGTCGGATGAGTCTGGGTCTGTGGTCTTAGCTACTAGCTTCGTCCCAGCATGTTGTTTCTGCAGATGTTTCAACAGATTTTAATTGCTGTTTTGGGCAGTCGATAGGATCTTTGACCCGCCAAGACACAACTTACATTTAACTAAAACGTTCTTTTCTTTGTGCTCGACAAAAGTGAAATAGTGAGAATATCTCCAGGCGGAGAAACTCGACTTGAGCTCTGCCGCCGCCATGATAGTCTTGTTAGTAAACACAAACACAGTGGCCTTTATTTTTCATAAACAATCTACGAATCTACGAAACAATGACACCAGCCACTCACCTTCATCTTTTGGGAACAGAAACATCGCCACTTCGGCAGAATTGACATTACCACAGCCAGCGGCAATGCATCGCTTCCCGTGTGTTTTTCCTCCCTTTTTCTTCACTGTCGCCTCCATTGTCAGGTTTCCTCGATTGGCAATCACTTCCAGTCGACTGCGAAACACTTTCCAATAAAATACTCGCTCAAAAACGTTGGTAAATTCGACTTTGAAACAGAGACAAAATGAACGGTGGTGAATGTAAACACTTCGGCTGAGCCCATCTTCTGACGTCACGCAGTAGATCGCAAGCCACGCCCACGAAGGCGGAGGTCGACTGCGGATTTCCCAGCGGAAAATTCCAACTCGTCAAATTCGTTGCTATTCCAACATCTTTGATATGGGTTCCAATGGACAATTTTGGTCATTACTATACGTATTAGCATAACAGATCATGCACCGGCGCACACTTCACTGGGTCTTTAAACCGCTAGTGATTTGTCAAATTGTCAATTTTGACTAATCATTTGTGTATGATGTATATTTATTTGACAAAATATTTGACAAAATAAAAATAGTAAAAAAAAATATTTTCTATTTTTAATTTGTATTCATCTGGCGACCCCCACTTTGGGAACCCCTGATCTAATGCTACTGAATTGGCATCACTCTCAGACTTTATAACTGGCTATACAGCCTTTAATGGAAGCTCCTCGATGTCTACAAGGGAACATAACCGCCCGTCAAAGTCTGGATCTTGGTATGATAAATTGAAGTCAAAGTCTAGCTTAAACTTTTCTTTTATCATGGTTTTTAACTCATCCACAGATTCTGGACGTGAAGATAAAGTCATCTTCCTGACAATGTCCATTGAGTCAACATTCAGTTTGGCCATACAAAACTCAGGCAAGTTGAGCACGATTTCAGTTTTGGATGAAAAACTGGATTGGTTTGGATTAAGTATCATTAACTTCCAATGATGATCTGTGAGAGGGGTTTACAGTTGCAACGGACGTCATCTCAGTTAAAACGGAAGTCGTTCCAATTTAACCGGAAGTAGTTGAGAAAAAACAAAAGCAGCAAGAATTTCATGTGTGAGAGTTTCAAATCTGTTTATGAGAGACTTTCTCAGTTGTTTGCAAATGATTCTGGTTTGAGTTGCGTGAGAGTGTTTCATACGTGTATGTAAACGGCCCCTGATAATTAACTGAGCACTGAATACTAATATAAAAAATCTGTCCATTCAGCTTGTGAAATTACTCCAAGTGTAACTAAAGTCTGATTTAAGTGTTATAATTCACATCATTAATCCAAATATGTAAAGTAACTACAGGAATAAAATAAATGTAGTGGTGTAAAAGTACATGATTTACCTCTGAATTGTAGTGGAGTAGAAGTACAAAGTAGCAAAACATTTAAATGCTCATAAAGTACAAGTACCTGAACATTGCTCTTAAGTGCAGTACTTGAGTAAATGTACTTAGTTACTTTACACCACTGACAATAGAACACAAAGGTTTCACTATAGAACTAACAGTTTGTCTCCAACACTATCTCATGATTGGCAGGTGATTTATTTTTATTTAACTGGTCATTGAAATCATGCAATTTATTTTGTATGTATTCAAATGATTAAGCATTTGTAGATGTTAAAATAACTAGCTTTGTATATAACCAAAAACATTTTATTCTGATTTAATCAAACCACATGACAGTACCTCCACAGCCCACTAATTGGTGCTCCGATGCCCACCATGTGCTGCTGGTTGTTGAGAAAAGCTGTGCTAAATAGGTCCTGTTCCTGAATACTAAATGATAGACAGGAAGTCACAGTTTGGTTTTGATGTGATTGAAGTTGACGGTGAGCCAACCAGGTCAGGACCTACAGATCCCTGGATTCCTGAATGGAAGATTTCAGAGCTGACACCTGATCTTTTTCCTTCCATAAAACATTGTTAAAACGTCTCCAAGCCCCAGATGCAAAGACCCTGATTCCTTGTCTGTGATTCACAGCCATTTTTGACCTTCCTTGAAAGACATTTCTTCTTTAAATCATTCCTGTCTCCACCAACCCCTAGAGGAAATGTGTCTCTAAAGCAGCTTTTCTTTACTATCTGTTATATTGCACACAGTATTCATTGTTAATATAAAAACATTGCAGTTTTGAAAACTTGTTTAAGCATTTTATTGGCGTGTTGAGATTGTTGTGTTGATTGCATGTTGACATCATCAGAGTATATGGGACATATTTAAAGCCACACCTTCAGCTGCAATGCGAATATGCAACAACATCACTGAAATCATTTCCATATTTCTTTAGTTTGTACTTTTGACACAGCCTTTTCTCTCACTTATCTACTACTGCCTTTTTTAGAAATCAAAGAAGTAGCAGGGAGTTCAAATTAGTGACGTCTACAACACCTTACACCCTGCATGGATTATAGCCATGCAGGTGTAAGGTGTTGTAGACGTCACTAATAAAGCCATTAAAGCACACTGTCCCGAAATTGACACCAGATGGACACACGAATATGGAATTGTGAATTTCGCACGAAGATGGCCCCGAACTTGGTCAACAGCCAAGCAACAGCCAAAGCAAGTACGATGCCTACAGAAGGCCACACGATGGCACCCGAACCACACACTCCGTCATGTTGTTTCCATAGCAACAACAACTTCCTGTCAACAGCGTAAACTCGCCTTCAAAATAAAAGCATCTAAATAAAACAGGAAGTTAACCTAAATTACATTTAAGACATACAATTGCAACGAAAGTAACAAAAACAATGTAATATCCTTTTCAGTTTCACAGAACACAAATCGTACTATAATACGATGGCTACACGACGGCATTGCGAGGGCTTCAAGTAGTCGTGTTGCCTTCCTAAGACAATCGGGCAGCTTCTTGTTTCCTTCGTATTGTCTTCGTGAGGCGAAAAATGCCCGATGGCACCGATGATCACACGAAGTAAAGACGAAGATGAAACGATTTTACAAGATGCCCTCACGCTGGCCTTACGAAGGGCAAATGGACACACGAATTCAACACGAAAATGAACCTTTGCAAGGTCCTTCTGCAATTTTTTGGAATGCCAAAGATTTTGCCACCGCTCACGAAGTTGCTGCCGGAGCCTGAGAAACTCCACCGGCGGTCATACGATGGCTTAAGATGCCCTCACGAATGGCCCGATGTTGTTACGATCAGAGCTGAATTTGAAAATGTCCTTTATCGTGTGTCCATCTGGTGTCAATTTCGGGACAGTGTGACGCAGGCTTAAATGAGTAACCATTTGAGCTATAATCAAATAAAGATAGATTTTTATATTTTTGACTCACGCACAGTGGAGTGTTTGATATCTTCACCCAGAGTTGGCTTCACGTCACATTTTTTTTTCTTGGGTTCTTTAAGGACCCTGTTTTACATCTTTACAATTTTAAGATAAAGTTAAATGTTGAACGTTGCATTTATACGGAGCCCCTAAAGGGACATGAAACAAAAAATAATAAAAAGAGAGAAAAAAAAAAGTCAGGATAACGGGTTAGTATCTCGTGCGCACGAGAAACTAACCCGTTATCCCGACTTTATTTTTTAATTTTTTGAGAAAGTTACCGGTGCGCCAAGGAGGAAGTGGAGCGCACAGGAGACAACCATTTCATTGCAGACTGTTATGTTTATGTGGGGAAATGACAGTGCATACATTATTTGAGATATATTTCGAACTCAGACTTAATTTTAAGGACATTTCGGCCAGGGGTGGTGAGCTATTTGCTTAAGCACCGGATTGGCAAAACAGGAGAGTCTGTAAACCAGTCTGCTTTGATCTATGAATTAATGTCCGTGACTCTCAGAGTAGGCTACCTGCTGCCCGCAGCTGTTTTAAAGGGAAACAAACACTCAGAACACATACACACAGAGCCAGTGGCGGACTGGCCATCGGGACGAATCCCGTGATGACACGTAAGCTCGTGTTGTGTTCAAGGACCCTGACCTCGGCCAGGAAAAACAGGCACTCGCTTGTTTAATTCTTTTGCGGTCTAGATTTCTTTAATTTTTTTCTTTTTTGCGTGTGTTTATAAATTACCTCGAGGGCCGTACCAAATGGTCTCACGGTCCGTATACGGCCCGGAGGCCGGAGGTTCCCCACCCCTGCTTTAGGGGCTACATACATTTATGTAAGACCAATCAATTATATATTAATACTAATTGAGGGCCTTTAAAAAAAAAAGAAGGAATTTATTCTAAGGTTTTATAATGCTATAGTTACTTAAGAGAAGCTCTTTATCTCCCTGAACCAATACTCTAACCAACGGTATTTTTCTGACATATCAGTGACCATGAGGAAACTTACTGTAGGTCAGTGGTTCTCAAAGTGTGGGGCGTGCCCCCCCAGGGGGGCGCAGAGGCATGACAGGGGGGGCGCGAGAGACCAGGAGGAAAAATCATAATTAAAAAAAAAAAAAAAAAAAAAATCATAATTTGAAAAATTATTGATTCGAAAGTAATATGATACAGTACAGTACAATTACGTCTGGGTCTCTGTGTTTCATTCACGCTCGGCTCTGTGTGTGTGTGGAACGAGCCATTTTGTGTGCCTGCGTGAGCGAGCGACCCTATGTGAGGTCCACACACCACCTATAAAAATAGCACTTTACCCCTGCTTACACCTATATGCCGTGAGCTGATTATCGAGCCTTCATTGTAACAGTCGCGGATACACTGTGTATTTGCGTGGGGAGTGTTGCAGTAGAACATTCCACTGTAGCGCCCAGTACATTAATGGGAAACCCTAAATGTTCGAGCACCCTCTATGAAACGTCAAGCTACCCCACAGCACCCCCAAAAGAAATCTCTGGCGCCGCCACTGAGCCTGCAACCCCGTTTTGAAGAAATGTGCAGTGCAAAACAGGCTCATTGCAGCCACCTGTGATAAGACACACTTTTTGGCCAAATATCAGCATTTTCTTTGCAAAGTGGCAAAGTATTATAACTTATTGTTCTAGTAAAGGGATTGCACAATTGTATTATGTATATATTTTTTTGAGCACACAGACTTATGGAGCATTGTTTTATTATCACTGTTCTAGCAAAGTGATTTTTTTGAAAGGAATGCTCACGTTCATATTGATGTATTTTAATAAATGTTGGGGGGGGCCCGACTTTTTTTTTTCTCCAAAGGGGGGGCCTGACAGAAAACGTTTGAGAACCACTGCTGTAGGTGCAGATACAGAATGTGGACCGGCAGGGAAGCTTTCCTACAGCAGTCACTGCCGAGAAAGAGGGGTAAAAACAGCTGATGATTGCCAAAAAGGTGCAATGAAACAGTATTAAAAAAAGATTAATGACAATAACTATACGTGTTTAAGACTGATTATGCAGATGTCAAATACACATTGACAGCAAGAAACACATCACATCCCAGGAGGACAAACTTAGTCAAAGTGGACTCTACAGTTGGTCTTGGTTCTTCCTGTGTGCAGTATACGTTTTTTGTCAGGATCTGTCTGTGTTGTGTTTTGTCTTGTCTTTTTCTGTCTTTGGTTTCCTGTTTTATTTTGAAAAGTGTTCACCCCCCTGTCTTGCCTGTTGCTTTCTGTCTGTTTTCCCTCCTACCTGATTACCCGATCGTGTTCACCTTGTGCCCCTGTGTTTTCTCCTCCCTCCTCACCTGTGTCTTGTTTGTGTGATTAGTCTTGTGTGTATTTAAGTTCTGTTTTTTTCTGTCTGTCATTGTTGGTTCATTGTTTGTTTTTGACTGTGTTCACGGGGAAGAGCTCTGTATTCTTCTTGTAGCCTTTAAATAAAGGATTTTTCTTTGAAATCTGCATTTGGGTCCTGCCTGCTTCACTCAACCCTGACAGAATGAACCAACCAGGAATGGACCCAGCAGACAGCTTGTACGAGGTGAGGTACAATTTAACATGCTTGAAGAATGACTTTCGATATGCCTCCAGTAGTGAAGAGAGGCAATCAATTATTTCTTCGGCACGCCAAGAAGTAACCTCAAGGCCCTGGTTAAGGGAGTTACTACCCGAGTGGGTGGAGGACTTTTTTGGTAGCGTTGAGGTCAAGCCTGTTTCCCGGCCTGCTAGCCCCTGGCATGCTAGCCCCCTGCCTCCCAAGTCCCAACCTGACACCATACGTCTCGGTGTGTTCCGTCTGGAGTCAACCCCTGCTTCTTCCCCATTTCCTGTTCCTGTCGAGGAGCCGTTCGCGGGTACTCGTCTGGCTTTTGGAGGTCCACGGAGCCTCCAAAAGGCTCCTAAGAGAAGGAGTCGCAAGTCCAGGCTAGCAGCCCGAGCCCCAGAAGCCATGCTTTGGGCTCCAGTTCTGGCCCCAGCAGCCATGGTTCCCGCCTCAGTCCTGGCCCCAGCAGCCATGGTTCCGTGCTCCAGTGCCGGCCCACACAGTCATGGTACCATGCTCCAGTACCATCCCACACAGCCATGGTTCCGGGTTCCGTGCCCAGCAGCCATGGTCCCGGCTCAGGTACCGGTCCCAGCAGCCATGGTTCCGGCTCCAGTGCCGGCTCCAGCAGCCATGGTCCCTGCTTCAGAACCGGACCATACAGCCATGTTTCCGGCTCCAGAACCGGTCCAAACAGCCATGATCCAGGCTTCAGTTCAGGCCTCAGCAGCAATGTTTCCGGCTCAAGTACCGGTCCCAGCAGCCATGGTCCCGACTCCGGCTCCTCGTCACCTGTTGGCTCTCCGGCCGACGCCAGCTCCACGTGTCCTGTCGGCGTTCCGGCCGACGCCAGCTCCTCGTGTCCTGTTGGCTCTTCCGCCGACGCCAGCTCCCCGTGTCCTGTCGGCGTTCCGGCCGACTCCAGCACCTCGTCTCCTGTTGGCTCTTCCGCCGACGCCAGCTCCCCGTGTCCTGTCGGCGTACCGGCCGACTCCAGCTCCTCGTCTCCTGTTGGCTCTCCGGTCGACGCCAATCCCCCCTGTCCTGTCGGCGTACCGATCGACTCAAGTCCCTACTCTGGTCCCTTCTCTAGTCCCTCCTCTAGTCCCTACTCTAGTCCCTTCCCATGTCCCCTCTCGAATCTCTTCTCAAGTCCCCTCTCAAGTTCCCTCTCGAGTCTCTTCTCGAGTTCCCTCTCAAGTCCCCTCTCGAGTCTCTTCTCGAGTTCCCTCTCAAGTCCCCTCTCGAGTCTCATCTCGAGTCCCCTCTCAGGCCCCCTCTCGAGTCCCTTCTCGAGTCCCCTCTCGAGTCTCTTCTCGAGTTCCCTCTCGAGTCTCTTCTCGAGTTCCCTCTCAAGTCTCCTCTCGAGTCCCCTCTCAAATCCCCTCTCGAGTCTCTTCTCGAGTTCCCTCTCAAGTTCCTTCTCCAGTCCCCTCTCGAGTCTCATCTCGAGTTACCTCTCAAGTCACCTCTCGAGTTCCCTCTCGAGTTCCGTCTCAAGTCCCCTTTCAAGTCACCTCTCGAGTCCCCTCTCAAGTCCCTACCCAATGTCCTGGTCCGTTGGAGGTTCCGCTGGGGGTCCTGCCAACTCCATGTCCTGTCCCGTTGGGGGCCCCGCCGACTACTCTTCTGCCGGGGGTCCTGCCAACCCTATGTCCTGTGCCGTTGGGGGTCCAGCCGACACCTGTTTCGTCGGAGGTCCTGCCAACTCCATGTCCTGTCCCGTTGGGGGTCCAGCCGACACCTGTTTCGTCGGAGGTCCTGCCAACTCTGTGTCCTGTCCTGTTGGAGGTCCCGCCGACACCTGTTCCACCGGGGGTCCTGCCAACTCTGTGTCCTGTTCTGTTGGGGGTCCAGTCGACACCAGCCCTTGCTCCATCCGGGGACCCATTGACACCAGCCCATGTCATGTCCAGGATCCCGTCTACGCCTGTCCCGTCGGCTCCGGTTCCTGTCCGGCCGACACCGGGTCCTGCCCGGCCTCCTGAGCTGTCCCGGCAGCGCCTTCCTGCCCGTCCTCCGGAGCTGTCCCGTCACCACCTTCTTGTTCGCCCTCGAGCCCGGCCCCCTGAGTCCCCCAGCCGCGGCCTTCGCCCTCGGGCCCGGACCCCTGACTCTTCCAGCCGCGGCCTTCGCCCTCGGGCCCGGCCCCCTGACTCTTCCAGCTGCTGCCTTCCCCCTCATGCCCGGCCCCCTGAGTTCGCCCGCTGTGGCCTTCACCCCTTTTTGAACTCTGCCTTGCCCCCGGGCCGTCCGCCCGAGCCCCTCCGCCGGTCCCCCTCCACCCACCCTGCTGGATGTTTTGGACTTTGTTTTTTGTTTTTTAGGGACGTCTGGGATCCGTCCCTTGAGGGGGGGTGATGTCAGGATCTGTCTGTGTTGTGTTTTGTCTTGTCTTTTTCTGTCTTTGGTTTCCTGTTTTTATTTTGAAAAGTGTTCACCCCCCTGTCTTGCCTGTTGCTTTCTGTCTGTTTTCCCTCCTACCTGATTACCCGATTGTGTTCACCTTGTGCCCCTGTGTTTTCTCCTCCCTCCTCACCTGTGTCTTGTTTTGTGTGATTAGTCTTGTGTGTATTTAAGTTCTGTTTTTTCTGTCTGTCAGTGTTGGTTCATTGTTTGTTTTTGACTGTGTTCACGGGGAAGAGCTCTGTATTCTTCCTGTCGCCTTTTTTAAATAAAGGATTTTTCTTTGAAATCTGCATTTGGGTCCTGCCTGCTTCACTCAACCCCGACATTTTTAGTCTGATATAGTTGCTGTGCACATAACAACTCCGTCCACAGAACTCAGACGCTCTGCAATAAAATACAACAAAAAAGATAGTATTCCAACTATCTACATTCAAATCACTATTTGCACGTTTTTCAGCTCCTGCAGAGCAAAGAGCTTCATGTGACTTTGCCTTTAAGAGTTAAAACACAGAAACAATAAGTCAAAACTAATTATTCTATTAAGTAGTTAACTAAAACTGTTCTCACATCCCAGGGAGTTCAAAGGTAGAAGGATAGTGCTCTTTGTTATCCACAGCTTTAACATGTTGGTTATTCAACAAAAGACACAATGTTTTTAATTTGAAAAGCTGTTGATGCCTGAAAGATTTGCACATGGTCGGTAACAGGGGCCGCTCACCTCAGATCAGGGTCTGTCAGCTTGATGGGGATCACAAAGGAGTACTGCAAGAGGGCACAGGAGCCGATCATTTCCATTCCCACATAACAATATTCATTAGAACATTTTTCTGGACTCGGGGCATAACACAAGATGGAACGCCTTCCAGGGCCCTCGGGAGGGGAGCCACTTCCTTTTCACTTTCCCCCACATTGATAAAGTGAAATAATTTCAATGTTTGTCTTTAAAAGTTTTGCATATTGGTATTAATAACAAACACTTTTCTTAGGCCCTGTGTCAACTTCTTGTATACATTTGTACTGTTGTCCTGTACTCATCTGTTTAGAAGTCTAGTTTACTGGACTAGACTTGCCCTGTCCAAATCTGTGGGTAGACTGTTAATTTTATATATTTATTGTTGTGCTGCTTTTTTACATTTTTTACATCACATGGCAGCACCTCAATGCATTTAGGCATGTAGACATGGTGAAGAGGACCTGGTGATGTTCAGACAGAGCATCAAACGGGGAAGATAGGGGATTTTAGTGACTTTGAACGTGGCATGGTTGTTGGTGCGAGAGGGCTGGTCTGAGTATTTCAGAAACTGCTGATCTACTGGGATTTTCACACACAACCATCTCTAGGGTTTACAGAGAATGGTGCAAAAAAGAGAAAATATCCAGTGAGCGGCAGTTCTTTGGCCAAAATGCCTTGTTCTGGTTTGTTTTGTGTTCGTATCTTTTATGTGATTTTATGTTTTGTGAGCTGAGCTGTGTGATTTTATATTTTATGTATCTCTCTGTACAGCACTTTGGTCTGGAGTTTTTAAAGTGCTATATAAATAAAGTTGGATTGGATTGTTGATGTCAGAGGAGAATGGCCAGACTGGTTCAAGATGAAAGAAAGGCAACAGTAACTAAAATAACCTCTAGTTTCAACCAAGGTATGCAGAAGACCATCTCTGAACACAACAGAGGGGCTACAGCAGCAGCGTCAATTCGATCTCTCTATTTTCCGGAGCCGGAGCATCACCCCCCATCATGCTGTCTTTTTACCGAGGCGCCACTGAGAGCATCCTCAGCAGCTGTATCACGCTGTGGTTTGGAAGATGCACCGCCTCCAACCGCAAGAGCCTGCAGCGCATTGTGAACTCTGCCCAGAGGATCATCGGTGCCTCACTCCCATCACTACAGGACATATATAACACCCGCCTCACCCGCAAAGCACTCAGCATTGTGGGTGACTCCACCCACTCCTCCAACAGCCTCTTGCCTTCAGGGAGAAGGTTCCGCAGCCTCAGCTCGAGCACCAACAGGCTGGGGAACAGCTTCCTCCACCAGGCGGTCAGGATGCTGAACTCTCTCCCCTCCCTCCCTCCCCCTCTCTGACATCTCTCCCCTGAACTCTCCACCCTGCCTCCCACCCTTCTCCCCTGCCCCAAATGGTCCTGGACTTTAAGCCCACACACACACACACACACACACACACACACACCACCCCCCCCCCCTTCCCTCATCCAGCACCAGTCACTTTTCTGCCCATCTCCGCTGCTACTGCACTTTGAACAATTTAAATATATTACTGACATTTTAAACTGTATACCCCGTTTATCTAGGCCCGTTTTGTTTTATGTATACATGTCACACTGGGACTGCGGGAAACGATATTTCGAGATTTCTGGATGTATAACACATGTAGAATTTTTGACAATAAAGCTGACTTTGACTTTTGACTTTGTGTCACACACAGAGAAATTAATAATAAAGTTCACTTGACAAATAGCTACTCTTTTCTGGCAGAAGGCTGCTAGCAGGGCATTGGGCAGAGCCTCCTCCCAGCACTTTGCTAATGTTGCTAATGTCAACATATATCCTGACAATGTATCAGAGCTTTTATGAGACAGACTAGTTTTATACCCTAAACCTTTATCTATCTATTTGGGTTTGTAGGCATGAACACCAACCAGAAGAGTCTTGTTCCTACGCTTTTTTATGAAGAAGCTTCACATCTACACGGCCAAAGTCTACTCTACATGGCTAGAAACAAGCTACTCCTTCAATTTCTACAGTGATGTCACCAGCACTTTTCTGAAAAAATAATTATATTCAATGCGCCCTGAACATCTGCATCCCATGGCGCAGATGCTCAGCGCGCATTGAATATAATTATTTTGGGAAAAAAACACTGGGTTCATCTGGAGGCAGCCGAGAACACGGCGCTATCTGGGTATGGCCCACAGTTCCATAGTTGATACTCTCTTTTCCTGTGAGGGGGAGATGTCTCACCATGATGTTGGACAGGGGTTTGACGGGGGTGACGTTCTTAATGGAAACTCTTCCCACAACCATGTCAAAGTTAAGGGCCTGCACTGTCAGGTTGTAGGCCTGCACCCCCACAAAGTTGTTGTTTGTGATGTTCATGACGTTCTAGAAGGAAAACACAGAACACAAAAAACAGTAGAACACAAAAAACATCAAGATCCATTGTTACTACAATAAATAAGTATGGGATAATGTGCAACGATCAGTAAGAACCATCAGGGTGATTCAAAATCCTGCTCACCATGTCAGGGTCTACAGTTCTCAGTATTAACCGGCTCGCTCCAGATCATCCTGCTTAATACTCAGCTAAGTACCACATAAACCATCGACTTGATTCTCAATATTGATTTCAAAATTATTGTAATGATTTAAAAATGATCCTATTGCTTCTGCTAAGAAAAATGATCCGTTCTACTGTGAAGCTGGAACTGAGACGACAGCAATGCAACCTTAAAATGACTCAATGTGTTCCATGGAGTTTTCCAATGGAGGTAAGCAAATTAGTTTTATTGGTCAGGGCTAATGTTGTTACATTGACCGAAGTCCTTTTTGATATGAAAAAAGAACAGACTGCTGAATGTCCACTTTGACCAATTAAAAAGGTGTATCCAACTAAGCTGTGTCGACTACACAACCTCTCAATTCTTTCTTCCCTCTCTCTATCCACCTTGATGTTGATCTGGACCTCGGCCTCGGTGAAGTAAACGAAGGAGGACTTGACGGCGACAGGAGAGAGCAGGACGGAGCGAGGGAACAGGAAGACACAGTGCTTTTTTCGGCTCGCTCTGAGCGGAACTTCAGTCTTACAATGGCGTCAGTACAGCCTGCCTGCTGTAAAAGGCAGGCGCGCGGGCACCCACTGCCACTGACTCTGAGCCCGGCTCCCGAACAGGATGTTCTCCCCGGCGGAGAAAGTCCCATACCCTGTACACTTACCCTAACCCTATCCGGTGGTTAGTTAGCGGATGTTATACGCTAACTAACCGAACTGTACCTACAACTGTTGTTATAGAAGAGTAAGCTATTTTTACCTGTAATAAACTACTACTGTTGGATGAAAAATCAAATCATGGTTTGCTATATATGAATGATATGTTATAGGAGCAAATAATTCAGGGAAGAAAGGCTACTAAGTATTTCCATCAAACTTTATTTTTAGAAATGTACAAAATGTGTAAATATACATATATACACTGTATATCATCCATTCCTCCCCTTATAGGCGTTTTCGGCATCTTGCCTATCGCAGCTTTGTAAGCTGCTGCCGGGGCTTTTTAGGACGAGGCATCAGAGTGGTCATCCCGTCATGTGTTGTCCGCCAGATACGCCAGGAGTTTCCTGATCTGGCTGGACGAAATCAAATGCAAATCACAAAATATTAGAGAAACTTAGTTGTTTTAGATTCGTTAGTAGTAGTTGTGGTAGGAGTGTGTATCTATCTAATCTATCTATCTAATCAACACAGTTAGCTTGCCAGCTAATATGCTAACCTACATTTGCTAGTTGTTCAGTGTAATATGCCAATCTACTATGAACAACAGCTAGTCTAGGCTAGCAAGAACATTACAATTGCGATCTTATACGGGTAGTCTGCTACGTTCGGTCATTCATTGTAGCTGGCATGAAAACAGTGTTTTCCCTATCAAACTCATGTCTAGCTGTGAGTAGCCTTCTTGTTTACCTCGGTAGCATACACGCTAGGAACGCCAGCTATAATGTAATTACGTTTCGCGACTGACCGTACGGTAAATCACCCGGAGTATACTGTCTATGAGTATTTCGTGTGTGAATGCAGACATTCTCCTGCTATGAGATACATGTAAGGCATCTGCTGACATTGGAGTTGATATATGGAAACGCTAGCAACTTAGTTAGCCCTGTTAGCACTGTGTCAATGGCTTAGCAGCCAGAAAAACATTTACCCATTTACACAGTCGTGGTAGATATACCTTGTTTGTTTTAAACATCATAAATACACAAACAACAATGAATACTTACAGGTTGTGTACCGAATCTCCCGCTGGTCCAAACAAAGTAGGAACAGCATCGTCCTTCAGTGCCCTACGCTGTACATATCCGGAATGAATCGCTGCAATGTTTGCGAAGCTTTGGTCCGTGAAATGCTGCGCACACAGTACAATACCGGCTTGAACATCTGAAGGAACAGTGTTAACAAGAAATGTCAACCACTGACTTCGTCGTGGTTCTGCCCTCGGTAAGGCATGCATTGAAGATTTCCCCCCTTTGGCATGACTGGATACAGTTTTGAACTGAACCTGAGATTCCAACAGTATATATGTTCGGCTGGCAGAGGGCGCGGCCATAGCTCTGGGCGTGGATACTGGACATTCATACGTCACAAGAACCAGGAAGTAAACAATGGACAATGATGTATCTCCAACGAGGCGTTTTGAGGGGGGATTTTCTGTGTTATAGTTTTACTCGCTACAGGGTGTACTTTGAGGGTTTTGACTCTGCACACCGTTTACATGCATAAAAACCTTCATAACACAAGGGGACGGGTAATAACCGGAAAAGCATGACACCTCTCCTTTAAGGAAGGTTTTTGTTGAACTGAAAACTGAGACGTAATGTGGATTACAGTGGACTGTACTAAGAAAAAGTGTTTTGGGGATTATATAATTTTTTTGGAAAATTTGTCATTAAATAAATATTGCATACACGTGGAACTCACTGATCTCACTGATCATTTGAACTGTATATATATATATATATATATATATATACATGTTATATATTCTTTTTTGCTGCATTAAAAGAGATGTGTTGTGTTTTGTTCACATGTATGAATTTACCGGGTACTGGGTAAATTAGAAATATTTCACTGGTTAAGAGGGGCATTTGCATTATGGTTCCCCTCAGGCAACATGTACCCTTTGTAGGGTTTGACCCGACATTGACTTTCAGAAAGGAAAGATGGAAATAATTCAGATGGTAAACTCAATCAATACAGACTGTTGCAATATTGTGCAATAAACCAATTGTAGTGTGCATTAATCACTGATATGTTAAAAACACAAAAAAACAAAAAAGTACCAAGATTTTTATGTTTATACGGTCTTATTACTTTAATATGTTATTTATGTCACTTGCTTCTACACAGTCTTTTAGCCATGGTTGTGTTATTATTTGTGTATTTTAAATTTTTCATTACTGTGTGCTTTTGTTTTTGTATCATTGCTTGCCTTTCTTTATCTGCTCTGCCACTTTTGCTGTAACACTGTAAATGTCCCCGCTGTGGGACTAATAAAGGATTTCTGATTCTGCGTTTATGATGGAAAGTGTTCCTGTCACCAGGGCGCATCATATCCTCTGTCCGACTTGAGAAGTTTAAACTATAAACTCAGGGCACAGCCGGAGTATCCTGGTCTCGATCTGAATATTGGCGCGTACTGCGGACTTTAGCTTGTGAAATACGTGGCATGTTTACTGCAAATATTATTTTGCTTTAGAAAAGGTCATGGAGCATGGACACAGAGAAAAACCCGCATCGGAGAGAGAATCTTTATGGGTCAATGCCCATTGGCCTCCCCTCCTTATCCACCCTCAGCTTAAGGAGAGGATCAGGTATAATGTGCCATAAAAGTTGGTAGTAGAAATAGCTACATTGGTCCACACCTTGTTCAGAATCTTTCTGGATTGATAAGCATTTGTTTTGAAGAAAGAGTCCAGGCGGAGGATGGAGTATTGTATGAAACAACCCCGCACATTATTCATGTGAAAACCTCACTTTGTATTTCATGCTTGTTGAACACATGTTTTGGTAATGAATCTGATTGACTCATTATTAATTCATTTTATCAACAAGTGTAGTGCACGTCAACTCGAGTTACATCATTCATTTCATCAGATGTCCTTCTCTGTGTCTAGAAAATTAGATAAAACATATTTTCTGTTCTGCTAGGTAATACGAAAGGGTCCAATGAGAGGTATACGCGCACCACTAAGCCTCATGCACCCCCTGCTGTCTGACTCTCCATAGATCCTGTGAGAGGTAGCTATTTATTCCTTACGTGTGTCTGGGTCTCAGCCTCTGGTCGTTGCAGGGGATGACCGCCACCAGCATGCTCTCCAGACCTGTAACACATCAAAGATAGAAATGGAGATCGATTTTAGTTCAGCTGAAAAAAGCAAGACTTCATCAGACCCCAGGGTGAGGGTCTTTCACACTACTGTCAATTCAACAGCAAAAACAATGCTCAACTCCTTACTCCTTCATTAACAAAAAATGTCCTGAGGATGTGGATAAATCATGACAGATATTTATGGAAGTGATTGTGAAGTGATATTTCTACAGTGTGGTCGCTGTGCTGTTCCCTAGTGCATGTCTTGAATGTGTCCTTGTACCAATTGTAGGGTTTCAAATAGCTCATTTTTGTTATAACTAGGGATGGGTATCGAGAACCGGTACTAAGTCAGTACCTGATTGGACGGTATTGCTATACCGTTAAGCTGCTGGACAAACGGTGCTGCTATCGGTATATGAATTACGCTACTTCCTTAGTTTAAACAATTCTGGTTGGTTGGGAACCCTCATCCCGTGTGACGTATCCGGTTTGAGTACCACTCTGATTGGCCACTGTGAATGCCACTCGTCATCTCTCCTAACAGCGCTCTTATTATTGTGAGACTCCCGGGGGCGGACCATAGGGGCAGACGCAACATCTTGCTAGAAACAGCGTCTCAAGGCTTCTTAACATTTAACAACCTATTAATGATGCATACCCACTTAACGGGAAAAACTCAGCTAACAGACGATATTAACCATTTTACCTACACGGAACAGAAGTCCAACACCAAGAGTCTAAATCAACACTTAGCGAAACGGGCTAACGGCTACTTTAGCACATAACTGGCAAAAGCGATATTTCTGCGTAATTTTATCTGTACAACATATCACATGAAAGCTGATATTCCACAGATTCCATTGGTATAAGTCTCATCACTGTACGACCAAAACTCACTGAACTAGCAGCCAGGAAAGAGCAAGAAAACATCTTCACTTTACGTAGCCATGATGATAGTTATGTCTTACCTTTGCTGTTTTGTGATCAAAAGTTGTGTTCAAGGGCATAAAAACGGTTAATCCAATGTCTCTGTGTAACTTTAAAATGATTACTGATAATCCATCATTACAATTATAAATAATAAACGGATTATAATGGTTAGCCGACCGGAGCTTCCGGTTTAGGAGGTGCGCACGCAGCGTCTCGTTTTCACTGAATAATGGTCATGTTTACATGGATTTATGAACTGCCCCTAATTACCGCCCCCCTTCCAGAGACACACTGTCAAACACACTCATACCTGCTTGGTATGACATTGAAAAAGTTACATTAAATAATAAATTACAATAAAATGACTGTTGTTTAATCTTCACATCTTGTAATCATGTCTATAATTTTGAGCACCAAATTATTGAAAAGTATCGATTAGATTATCGAAAAATACCGGTATCGATAAGCAGTATCGTATCGATATCGATAACATCCTAACGATACCCATCCCTAGTTATAACTGTCTGCAAATTACTTTAATGATATCGTTATTTGTTTGGTATATCAAGATTTCATGTAATAAATTGTCTATATCATAACGTATAATAGTTTAAATTGTTTTTATTTTTGATAGTTTTTCCTACTTTCTAGTCTTCTTTAACTGTGTTTATGTCTGCACCATGCACACTAATACACATTCCACGTATGTGTAAAGCTACTTGGCAATAAACCTGATTCTGATTCAGGAGAAGATTGCGCAATCATATTACACAACAACGCAGACTCTAACCATCCGTTGTGAGAGCAGACCACTCCCCAATGCTTTTCATGGTAAGATCCCACCCAATTCATGCTAATCTTTGCACATGCCTAGGTAACAGGTGCTTTTGTTGTATTAATAAAGGAAAGCAAAAGAAACCTAAGAAAACTAGTGACATAAGAATACAAAAGATGTTGAATTATCAGTTGTTGTAAATATTGGAACGTGGGCTTTTTATTTTAATTGTATGGTACTTTGGTTGCTTGGAATGGCTAACAGAAGAATGTGAGCGTCCAGCATCCAAACTGAAACTGTCCACATCAGTACTGAAGTATGTGTTATTGCTTTGGCTATTCATGCCATTCAATCTTATTGGTATATTAAGATTGACTTGAGTGTGTGTGTGTCTCTGTGTGTGTGTGTGTGTGTGTGTGTGTGTGTGTGTCTGTGTGTGTCCTTTGGGTATGTGTCCTGTCCCCTGGCAGGTGGGACAGTGTACTGTCTCTGCAGAGCTGTGTCTCCTGCTGTCCTCCTTCTCTATTATTGGCTGGCAGTCATTGTCTTGGCCACTCCCACTGTGCTGTGACCCCGCCCCCTTACCTTCACACTTGCTGGGAACAGACCCCATACCTAAAGAGACCACAGAAGTTGTCAGTTAGTAGTCAAGTACAAAACTACTACAAAAGAAGATAGGATATTACAATTCATGTAATTTAATGACATTTTTGAGAGTTAGAAGTAGAACTGGAAGAAGAAGTAGAAGAGTAGAAGTGTAGTGATGGCCCTTTAAGCTTTAATGATGTCATTTTGAATTACAGTTGAAGGAGGAAAACACAAAGAGGACATGGCTGAAGATAAAAACCTGCATCCTCTTTATTTAACTCTTGTTTCTGAAAACTCACATTAGCGTCTACCAAACATTGGTTTTTATTTTGTGCATAGAACAAGAACTCTGAGATGTTGTGCATTTTAGATATTTGAAATACAATTGTAACTATAAATGTACAATTTAAAATACACATTATATTAGTAGAATAATTCCTTGTATAACTAGTCAGATCTACATTCTACACAGCAAAAAATATAGTTTTTTGAAAACCCTATCTTTACTAGATGCAACGTTAAAGGGATGAACACAGTAATGCATGAATACACATAATAAAACCCTTTAAATAGGTATGATTCTGAAATGAGCCATACTACATAATGGGTACTTTTACTTTCGCTACTTTAAGTATATTTTGATGCCCATACTTTATACTTTTACTTGAGTACACATTTGATTAAAGGACTTGTACTTGTAACAGAGTATTTTTGCACTGTAGTATTGCTCCTTTACCAAATATGGGAGAAGTATAGAGTGTAGGAGTACTCTGTTACAAGTAAAAGTCCTGCGTTCAAAATGTTAAAGTAAAAGTACAAAAGTATTAGCATCAAAATATACTTAAAGTACCAAAAGTAAAAGTAGTCTTTGTGCAGATTGGTCCATTTCAGAATAATATATATGATATGTTTTATAATGATTGATCATTAAAGTGTTTTCAAAGCTGGTAAAGGTGCAGCTAGTGTCACGATCTGTCTGCGTTGTGTTGTGTCTTGTCTAGATCTGTCTTTGGTTTCCTCTCTGTGTGTTCCCTCTGTTCCCTCCTATCTGTTTTCCTGATTGTGTTCACCTTGTGCCCCTGTGTTTTCTCCTCCCTCCTCACCTGTCTCTTGTTTCTTTGATTAGTCCTGTGTGTATTTAAGTTCTGGTTTTTCTGTCTGTCTTTGTTAGATCCTTGTTGACTGTGTTCACGGTGAGGAATTCTGTATGTTCTGTTTTGAGCCTTGGATTAAAGGTATTTTCTGTGGAATCTGCGTTTGGGTCCTGCCTGCTTTGCTCAACCGTGACAGCTAGTTTGAATGACTTTGTATACTGCAGGGTAGCTTGTGAATTTACTCCAGGTGGAACTAAAGTCTGATTTAAGACTTGATTATATTTCACACCATTAATCCAAATCTGCCAAGTAACTAAAGGTATTAAAGTGCCAGTGAAGTGCATTTTTTTGCGCCAAAATGAAATGGCAGTTTCATTTCTTACATATAATTGTACCTGTTCATGGCTAAAATAATTTTTTAGGAAGTGCGAGGGACGAGATAAACATCGCAAATTTTTCAGAGTCTGAGCCTACCGCTGCTGCAGACGATAGCGGCTGTGACGTCACAAGATGGGCCCAGTTGTGATTGTAAACATGGCGGAGACTTCGGAAAGTGATACTGGTGCGAGAGAAATGAGTGATTTTGACAGCTTTTCGGACAGGATAGATGAGGAAAGTGGCCATGGAAGTCAATTTAGTTGAGGACAATATTTTGTCATAGATCTAGAGTAGATCTACACACAGGATTGGCCATCACCTGATCATACATTCATCTGTTCATAGCATGATGCAACATTCATGTTCACATGCAGTGTTGTGCTAGTTACTGAAAACCAGTAACTAGTTACAATTACTAGTTACTTCACTACTTACACCAAAAAGTAATGCGTTACTGTGAAAAGTAACTTTTTAGTTACTTAAAAAGGGCACCCATTAATGCCCTTATACTGTAGCCTTCATTTCAGTACTGTTATTGCATCGGAGAATAATACAACCTGTTGATCAACTTGACATGCATTTGCATCACTGAACTCTGCTAAGCAATGTGGTCTATACAAACACAAACACAAAGATATGTTTCAAAGTGCCAATCCAGCCGCTGTTGCTTAGGTGGAGGTGGAGTGGCGTCGGATGAGTCTGGGTCTGTGGTCTTAGCTACTAGCTTCGTCCCAGCATGTTGTTTCTGCAGATGTTTCAACAGATTTTAATTGCTGTTTTGGGCAGTCGATAGGATCTTTGACCCGCCAAGACACAACTTACATTTAACTAAAACGTTCTTTTCTTTGTGCTCGACAAAAGTGAAATAGTGAGAATATCTCCAGGCGGAGAAACTCGACTTGAGCTCTGCCGCCGCCATGATAGTCTTGTTAGTAAACACAAACACAGTGGCCTTTATTTTTCATAAACAATCTACGAATCTACGAAACAATGACACCAGCCACTCACCTTCATCTTTTGGGAACAGAAACATCGCCACTTCGGCAGAATTGACATTACCACAGCCAGCGGCAATGCATCGCTTCCCGTGTGTTTTTCCTCCCTTTTTCTTCACTGTCGCCTCCATTGTCAGGTTTCCTCGATTGGCAATCACTTCCAGTCGACTGCGAAACACTTTCCAATAAAATACTCGCTCAAAAACGTTGGTAAATTCCACTTTCAAAATGAACGGTGGTGAATGTAAACACTTCGGCTGAGCCCATCTTCTGACGTCACGCAGTAGATCGCAAGCCACGCCCACTAAGGCGGATTTCCCAGCGGAAAATTCCAACTCGTCAAATTCGTTGCTATTCCAACATCTTTTATATGGGTTCCAATGGACAATTTTGGTCATTACTATACGTATTAGCATAACAGATCATGCACCGGCGCACACTTCACTGGGTCTTTAAATACATGTAGTAAAGCGAAAGTAAACTATTAACCTCTCAAATGTAGTGGGTTAGGCACAAACTTATCCCGTGCCCTCATTGGTCATGTGCGCGTTCGTGTGTGTTGGAGGAAGGGCTCTGTAAGGAAGGGGCCGATTTTTTCCGGTTGTGTATTTTCAAATTCTAGCGCACTCGAGCTGGTTTCTCCAAATTACCTACCCCACCTTTAAGTACTTGAGTAAATGTACTTAGTTACTTTACACAACTGTAACCTACGAATGTGTTTTGATTAAAGAAGGACTCTGTAATGAGTTTCATATTCACATGTTTATGTCAACGTGTTTTATATTCCTTCAATTATCATTTCCACTACAGGACAGTTCGACATGTAGGAATGATTTCCGCCATTTGATCACTAGTTGATCCGCGTGCTGCTCCGTGTTCCCGCTTCTCGCCTCATGTGTCTCAGTAGTTAGATCAAGTCTCTGTGCTGACAGCTTACCTGCGGCTGAGCCTGAGAAGATGTTAACAGCTTCCTGATTCCATCTCAGCAGGGACATTTATGAGATAAAATCTCTAATGTCTGAGTGCAAGTGAATGCAGCACAAGACGCAAGTCTTGTAACCCCTCCCCCAGCCCTGGCGCAAGCGAGGAAATATGATTGGCGGCGATTTCATTTGAAAGGGGGGACGGCGCAAAACGAGAAGCATTCGGACTCAAGTAGACGGCAGGAATGAGGTATTTGCGGTCTACAATGACAGAGAAGAGACTGTCAAGTTTGGCTGCACTCAGCATTGAATCAAAACGCACTAAAGCTTTGGATCTTAATCAGTTTGTGAGGCGTTTTGCTGAACAACATGGTAATCGCCGCATTCAGCTGTAATAGGCAGAGGTGTGGACTCGATTCACATGACTTGGACTCGAGTCAGACTTGAGTCACCAATTTGATGACTTTGGACCCGACTTGACAAAAGCACAAAACACTTGCGACTCGACTTGGACTTGAACACCAATGACTCTGGACTTGACTTGGACTTGAGCCTTCTGACTTGAGGTGACTTGATCATTTAATTCAGAGGTCTCCAACACGCCGATCGCGAGATGCCGCTAGAAGAGCAGACTCCAGTCGGGGAGAGCAGAATCTTCAGCCGCTTCTACTCTTGCTGAGAATCCTTACAGGCAGGGGCGGGTCTTTATTTAGCTAGGATAATACCATTATGTGAAAGAAGGGTGGGGGGCAGACGTTCCAAAGACAGCAGGTGTAGTGGTACAGGCCAGCTACACAGAGCGACGGGGAGACGGGGAGCCGGGTTTAAATGCAAGCGCGTCGGAAAAAGTCAAGAAATTAGCGAAAACCGAAAAAAGAAGCAGCATCTGGCTGCATTTCAATGATATTGGAGAAAGCAGAGCTGAGTGCAGGATTTGTAAAATGAAAATAACCTTCAGAGCAGGGTTTTTTTTTGGTAACCACTCAGGATTTATTGTCAGAGGTGGGAGAAGTTCAGATCTTGTACTTGAGTAAAAGTACCAGAGTGTAGGAATACTCGGTTACAATAAAAAGTCCTGCATTCAAATTGTTACAAGTAAAAGTACAAAAGTATTATCATCAAAATATACTTAAAGTAGGCTACCACCTGCAGAGGGATCTAGAAGATTCAGGTGTTCTTTTCCCCATAGAGACCGCCTCGCTGCACATTATCCCTTGCATAAAGATAGATTGTGGGTCCCTTATAACATGTTGTACACAGTGGAAATAAACATTCTGGTTACCTCAACATCAGGGATCTAATACATTAAACTCCTTCTGAATCAAACCGTCACAGTAGCCTTACCTTACTGATCCCTCTTAAAATAGAAAAAAACACGTTACTTTACCAGCAGAGAGAAAATTGATTATTAAATTATTAATGTGACTAATAAAGAGCAGTTTGATTATTAAGTATTATTCTGTTGATCGATGTCATTTCATTTGGTGAAAAGCACATAATGACTTGTTTAAGACTCGTTTTGTCAAAGTTTAGGACTTGGACTTGACTTGAACTTGCCCATCCTGACTTGAGACTTGACTCGGACTTGAACGCAAAGACTTGAGACTTGACCTTGCTCATCCTGACTTGAGACTTGACTTGGACTTGAGCGCAAAGACTTGAGACTTGACTCGGACTTGAGCTCAAAGACTTGAAACTTGACTCGGACTTGCAAAACAATGACTTGGTCCCACCTCTGGTAATAGGCATGCCAACTTGATGCTCTGCTCACGGATGACTCGATGAGCATAAAAAACTGTTAAGATGATGACCTAATGTGTGTATATATTTTTCTTCTTTGTGGGGGTCTGCCCCCAAAAAACATTTTCAAGTCCTGAGAAAGTCAAAAAAGACGGTGTGTAAAACTACACTGCCCAGCCAAAAAAAAGCAACCACTTTGATTTAACTAGGCCAGTAGGTAAGGACTTTCCACTGGATAATAACTTACTGCAGCGATGCAGGCCCGGACTGGCCATCGGGAGGACCGGGTGGTTTCCCGATGGCCAGGCCTGTTAAGTGGCATGCTGGCCTGGCGATTTTTTTTTTTTTTTAATGTATTGTCAACGCAACGCTGCGCAAATGTGGGTCTGCCTCACACAGGGTGACTGTCTGTCTACATGATTTGGCCTGCCGACAGGGCCGTCCCTCCCTACAGGCTGATCACGCAGACTGCGTGGGGCCTCACCTCGCGAAGGGGGCCTCATCTTGCGGAGGGAGCCTCAACGGAGCCGCAAATGCGGCGCACCAATGCACTTATGCGGCGCATAGTGTGGCGCGGCACGGTTGCGAGGCTCCACTAGCACGAGGGTTTAGATAGTTTAACTTAGTCTAAGTTATCTCAGTGGGTCTCAAGCGGTTTGGTCACCATTTATGTAAACACATATTTCCATTTGAGGGGGGAGTGATTAGTAAAATATGCTTTTAATGCTTCTCCGATCTGTAAATTAGAGGTGAACTGTGCTCTCAGTGCGGATGAGCTTATCTCCATGTTTGACTCGACATGTACCCTAATACTGGATTCTGTTGCTCCTTTTACGCTTAGACGCACCAAAGTTCTCTCAGAGCCGTGGCTCAATGACTGTACCCGTGCTCTCAGACGCACCTGCAGGCGTGCAGAGAGAAAATGGAAAAAGGACATGTCTCCTTAGAAATCCTTCGTGCTTGCCTTTCCGACTACCAGACAGCAGTCAAAGCAGCCAAAACAGAGCACATTTCTCTGTTAATCTCCAAAAACAGCCATAAACCTCAGGTTCTTTTTAATGTCCTCAACTCGATCATTAATCCCTGTGATGTTTCTCCAATTGTGCCATCGACTACTCTCTGTGATACATTTCTCACATTTTTTATCAAAAAAAGTATCTGCTCTTAGGCTAGCCCACACTAGTGCTACCCCAGATCCTGCTCCTTTTCTGTGCCCTGCTGTCCTCGACCACTTTGAGCCTGTATCCCTCTCTTCTCTCTCGGATGTAGTCAAGCACCTGCGGCCGACAAACTGCACCTCAGACAGCATTCCCTCTCGCCTTCTCAGAGATGTTTTTGAGTCAGTTGGAGCAAGTATTTTATTGCTTGTAAACACTCCCCTTAGCTCAGGATGTGTCCCAGCTGCCTTCAAACATGCCGTGGTCCAGCCACTACTTAAAAAGAAAAATCTCGACCCCTCCATTCTCGCAAATTTTAGGCCCATCTCCCAGCTACCTTTTTTATCTAAAGCCCTGGAGCGAGTAGTCTACGCCCAGCTGCAGTCTTTCTTAACCACGCATGGAATCCATGAAAAGTTTCAGTCTGGCTTCAAACCTATGCACAGTACTGAAACAGCCCTATTAAGAGTTTTCAACGATCTGCTCCTAGCCGCCGACTCAGGTAGCACAGCTGTCCTGGTGCTGTTAGACCTGACAGCTGCCTTTGACACTGTGGACCATAGCATCCTGTTGTCACGGCTTGAACAGTCTGCAGGCATCACAGGCTCTGCCCTTGCATGGTTCAGGTCCTACCTGACAGACCGTAGCTTCTCAGTGCAGCTGGGTGCCTTCTCCTCTGCTAAAGCCCCTCTTACTTGTGGGGTTCCCCAAGGCTCGATCCTGGGCCCCATCCTTTTTTCTACTGTACATACTGCCCCTAGGTTCAATTCTCACAAAACACAAAATCCCCTTCCATTGTTACGCCGATGATGTACAGATCTATCTGCCTCTCAATCAAAATGTCAACTCACTACAGCAGTTGATGGACTGCTTAAAAGAGATCAAATCCTGGCTGAGCCAAAATTTCCTCAACCTCAACGAGAGCAAGACCGAGGTCATCTTCTTTGGACTTCAACCGCCAGCCTCCCCGGTGAATATTCTGGGCTCCCTCAATAAAAACATCCTCCCCTCTGTCATGAACCTTGGAGTGACCTTCAATAGCGCTTTTAAATTTGATAAGTGGGTCAGCACCGTAGTCAAAACCTGCTTTTTTAAAATACGACTATTGGCCAAAACCAAGCCGTTTTTATCTTTTAAAGACCCAGAAAGGGTTATTAATGCCTTTGTTACCTCGAGACTGGATTATTGCAACGCTCTGTATGTGGGTATGGACCAGGTGTCAATTAGACGCCTGCAGCTAGTTCAGAACGCAGCTGCACGTCTTCTCACTGGCCATAAAAAACGTGACCACATCACCCCAATTCTGGCCTCATTGCACTGGCTTCCGTTCGGTTCAGAATTGATTTTAAATCCTTTTATTTGTTTTCAAAGCCCTAAATGGGCTGGCTCCGGCCTATATAGCAGAACTCCTCCATCGCTACACCCCAGCCAGAGCTTAAGGTCGGCTGACCAGCTGTTGCTGATAGTGCCCAAGACCAGGCTCAAAACCGAGGGCACCGAGCATTCGCAGCAGCTGGCCCCAGGCTCTGGAACACTCTGCCCCTCCATGTGAGGTCGGCCCAGACCCTAGGGGTTTTTAAATCAACACTTAAAAACTCACTTATTCTCTCTGGCCTTCTAGCCTTTTCTTATCAAGCTCCACTTTTGTGGAATCAGCTTCCAGTTTATGTTCGGGCGGCCGAGAGCCTTTCCGTTTTAAGAGTACGCTAAAGACCTTCCAGAGTGCAATGACGTATATTACGCTGTGTCTCTTCACCTACATTTTGTTCTTGCTCTTTCACTTAAATCCTAAAAACTTGGATCATATATTAAAACTAAGGTTATTACTACTACTCATTCCTCTAAATCTTTTCTCTCTCTACTTCTCATACTCTCTACTTCTGTAATCTATTCTTTCTATTCTCTCTTTATCCAAAAACCTTTTCCCTCTCTGACCTCTCGAGGTTTTATTAGAGGGAAACAGGTTTGCAGAGTGGCTTATTCAGGCCGGGGAGTGTTATGACCGTATTCACAGCTTACCTCCTTACCTCTCATCAATCCTAACTAAGGCACCAGTGGGGACCTTTGCTCCCTGCGTTTTGCCTCTCCACCTCTGTTTCTTACTCTCTTACTTGCTACCCTTTTCCCTCACCTATCCTAAGGGAGTGCTTGTTCTTCTTTCTTCCTTCTGTCTGTCTGTGTCTGTGTATTCTCATGTTCCGATTAATCCCAGCTTCCCCCAAATCTGTGTTTTGTGTCTACATCTACGCCGGGACCCGGAGCCGTGTCTGATCCGGTCTGCTGTGGTCGTGTGCCCTGGATCCTCTATCCTGAGTTCCGGATTAAGTCGTGGACTTCGGGTCGTGGCTGGGCGTGTCTCTGCGGTCCTGCCTGGGTCTCGTCATGCTGCTTCCCTGATGGCTCCCACAGGATTGTTTTTGACATCCTCGTGGATTCATCTTCTTATTATAGACACATGCATTTCCAAACATTTGGTCTACCTACGCTGTAAAATGTATTATCTCTTCGATTTACACACGGCATCTATTGCACGTCTGTCCGTCCTGGGAGAGGGATCCCTCCTCTGTTGCTCTCCCTGAGGTTTCTCCCATTTTTTTCCCTTTAAACTGTGGGTTTTTTCTCTGGAAGTTTTTCCTTGTACGATGTGAGGGTCTAAGGACAGAGGGTGTCGTTTTTCTCATACTGCTATAGAGAACCGCTGTGACGCGTCCTCAAACCCGGAAGTAAACTTCTTCCGGTTCCATCGTCAAAAAACAATGCAATTTCTCCATAGGGTTTTGGAAAATAGCTCAAAATAAGGTCTGTGGTTGAAACACATTTAAGAGAGGGATCACGTTTTGTTCAGCCAGATAATCTCCACATATCTACGCTACTTTTATAATTTTCGAATCATAAATCTAGTCGCCAGAAGCAAAATGCTAACGTTATGCTATAAAGGAACTACAAGCTAGAACGGCAGGGTCGCACTACTTAACGTCACGCCAACTTAAGATCGCCTCAACTGACTTTCGCGCGCTTGCATATTTTAACAAAGCTTTTCATTTTAGCCACGCTGAATTTAACTAGAAGTCATGGCTCTGTCCATTACCAGTCTAATATCTTTTTACAAAGATGACAAGAAGAGTGTAGATAGAGGAGAGAACCACTACAAGTCAGGACACGTACAACAGTGCAGCCTGGATGAAGGTGTGCTTACCGGTGTTGTGAGGGCTAGCATGAGGGACAAGGTTTATAGAGTGTCGGTGAGTAGTGATAGCAAGAGCACCGTTAACCTAGAGTTAATTTATTCACATTAGTGATATTAATTCCCATCAACAAATCCATTTTATGTGTCACATGAAATCTTTATTACAAATATTACACACCAGAAAACACAGAAATATCCATGAAATAAACATACAGTAGGCTATAAAAAATTAAAAGGGATAATTGGGAAGGCATTACAAATGTAAATATATTTTAAATAATGAAACAATCCCACCCCACAGGTATACTACAGATACTTAAGATAGGCATATACTCTCTTTCAAGCAGAACACAGGGGGAAAGAAATTTAGCGGGAGTGTTTACGTAATGGGCGTAATGACGTACAACGGCCTCGACCATTTCTGTAGTCCACTAATGCCACTTGTTAACAACCATCGTTTTTCCGACACGTAAACTCTTCAGAAATCACCAGCGGGGTCACTGCTGATGTATTTAATGTGGTAGAACAAAACGTGATCTATCTCTTCATTTTGTGTCAAACACAGACCTTATTTGGAGCTATTTTCCAAAACCCTATGGAGAAATTGCATTGCTTTTTGACGAAGGAACCGGAAGTGGTAAAAATGCTAACTTACTTCCGGGTTTTAGGACGCGTCACTGCGGTTCTCTATTCTGCACTAAACTGTGCTGTTGTATTTGCTGTAAAATGTTTTTACTGTAGGGTCCTTTTTTATTATATGTACAGCACTTTGGCTCGACCAAAAATCGTTAAATAATGTGTTATATAAATAAAACTTGATTTGATTTGATTTGATTTAAAATATGCATGAATAAAAAGAAAAAATGTCAAATAGGTGAAAAAAGGTAAGATAAACTTTTAAAACTTGTTGAGAGCTAGTCTTTGCTGCTGCCTCAAAGAGGAGCAGGGGGGAGAGGAGGGAGAGGAGGGAGAGGAGCAGGGGGGAGAGGAGGGAGACAGGTGAGGCTGGTTCAGGAGCCCAGACACACTCACAACTATAAATGAACGAAAAACAAATAAATAAACAACTTTCACATTTTTTTTATAGATCTGTTTCATCAGGGTGTTTCCATAGATCTAGTCTCTTTATTTTCCCCTCAAAATGCACCAGATTGATGCATTCAACTACAAAATAATAAAAAAAATCTTACCTATCCATGTGAACTTAAAATATGTTCACATGGATAGGTTCCCAAATACATTTGTACATTGTTTTAAATAGTAACCCCTGTCCATATGTTTATTATTGGGTAGATTTAAACTATAGGACTCTCACTATGGGCAGCAACGCTGTAAATATTCACAAATAAATCCAGCAAAATGGCACAAAAAAAACTGGTAGTGGCCAGGCTGGGTGTGTAATTCCCGGCCTGATTTATTTTCCCAGTCCGGCCCTGCAGCGATGTATGTTTTAGCTGAATACACGTTTTTTAACCCTAGCCACTTTTTCAGTCTCTAAATAAGGCTGGTTCATCAAGTTTATTCAATATTTGTGTGTAGTTACCATCTGAGTTAACCCTGAAATGTTGAGTTTCCCAAAGAAATGTATAGTATTGGTCCCAGCACATAGAAACTGCCGGATGCTAATTTGCATATGTTGGGCAATTTGCACAATTAGCATAAATGGTGTTAATTAAAATAAATGGGATTAAAGCCTATGTGAACAATAGTAAAAATAAAATGACTTGGCCGATTTGGACACATTTGGAGTGGTTTTGGAGGTTATTGACGATGCTGAATTTCAGAATCAAAAATGGCAGTTTTAACCAGAAAGTGGCTTTATTTGACTCCCGGTGGGGCTGATTTTGACTACCATGTCATGATCATTGGATATAGAAAGCACAAGATGACAATTATTACCTCTACTGTGGACAATGCGTTTAAAAAAAATATGTTGAACTTTTCCGTATTTTCGGAAATATTGTACTATGATATTTTCAAGTATATAATGTTGAAAAAAATCATAATATAGTACGTCAAACACATCCTGACAAAAGCCATATTAAAATATGTTAAAAGATATATAAAAAGTAATAGTTGTAGTTTTGTACAGTATGTTAAGGCGGTTCTTCACAGTACTGGAGCTGAGCTTCCTTCTTGTCACACATGCTTCCCTTTAGCAGACTAATGTCATTAAACAGGAACAGGAAACAGTCATACTGCATCAGTGTAATGACTTTAATTGGAGACATATTGATTTGTACATGTTCATAAAGTGCAACACAGAAAAAAAAAAGCAAAGATTATCCAGTTTTAGCCTCCATAAATACTTGACATGTATTCATACCCCAATATGAAAATACTTCCCTTGCCCATCGCTTGTGGAACACATACACATTAATTTAAAGCAAAATGACTTACAGTACATCATAAGAATCTCTTCACTTTTATCCAGTGCACATTTCAACCGCGTTCACCCCGCAGGAGTTTGGATCAGACACGTGCAACAAAGTTTCATTAATACCCACTTCATGTCTTTTAAAGGGACTGTGGTCAGAGTCAGTTCAGTGAATAAATGATGCATTATGAACAAGAAACTCTGGAATAAGTTGAAGTAAACTATAGAAGATACAAGTTTACCCCAGGAGAACTCAGGGACACCTCCAAAACAAAAAAGAACCCCCCCATGTTTCACAAGGACTTACCAAATACCTCTCACCAAGACATATTTAAATAGGGTTATGTGGTCATTTCTTTATGCACAATGTATCATTCTTTTGGTAGCAACTCAATGTCCAGGAACGCAAATGAGCCTATTTCCTTAAATGTTGAACTATCCTTTTAACTTTCTTGTGTTTATGGATCACTAAAGACAGTGACTTTTGTAGGACAAAAACTAAAAAGCTGAATTATCATATCAAGGTTTTTTAAACCACTGATTTACATCATATATAACATATGAACAAAATTATAATCCTACAAGCTTTTCATTAAAGGATGTCTTCAACTCCAACCCCAAATCTTCTCCAATCAACTTGGTAACATTTTTACAAAAGGAAACACTAACAAACACATACGGCAGAAATCCAGACACCATACAATAAGCCTTAAATACAACATCATCACCAAACAGTCTTCAGGCATTCCAAGCAAAAGCACCCTCAACAATTTGAAACTAAAGATTCAGCTGATAGTCATAGCTTCCAACTACAGACCTCTGTACATATTCTTACATTTGTGAAGGGAAACAACACTTTTTCACGTTTTTACACTGATTCCAGTTTAAGTTTGGAGAGTTGTAATACATCCTTTAGGTTTAGGATATCCGCCTGGACACAGGTCCATTTTGAAGAAAAGAAGCTCAATGATAAGAACACACTGCGGAGGGGATTCCACCCGACGTAGCTAACCCCAATCTGACTGATCAGGTGAGATCTGTGTCACGTGTGTTCAGTCATTTTGGAGCTGATTCATATCTATAAATATATACATAAATTGATGTATTCAAACATTAGACGTTATGCATATTTTAACAGTTCTTTTATGTTCCTCAAGTTTTAAAACCATTTTTTTAACTGGACAAACAATTTGTGGACAGTGAAGATTTCTTCTGCTCTTGACCACTAGTAAAATTCTCTCTTACTGTACCTAAAGAAAGAGCTAAAATAAATCATTGGTGAATCCCATATATCAATGGGCTCTGAAAAAATAAGAACAAATTGTGTAATTGTGTTTGTTTGTAACTTCCTGCATGATGCCCGTCAGACAAATAGTTTATTTGAAGAATAAGACCTTCAGTCTGGGATCCTTAGCCAGCTAACACGTCCAGGGAATGTGTGTGAGAGGCAAACTTTATTTAAAAAGACTGTTTACTGAACGGTATCTGTGTCCCGTAGCTTTTAAGTGCAAACACCAAATCCAGAGTCTAAAGGGGGATGTTCTTCCAATCAGCTTCAGTAGATCATGCACAGTACAGTGAGATACAATCAATAAATGAATGATAATAATGCAGCCATACGCAAACATTTCCCAAATTGGGATCAATAAAGTACCTACCTACCTACCTACCTACCTACCTACCTACCTACCTACCTATCTATCTATCTATCTATCTATCTATCCATCCATCCATCCATCATCTATCTATCTATCTATACTCTTAGATACTTGCACCTAAGTGAGCACATGTATTCACTTAATACCAAGCTCATAAAAAACCTGCTCTTTAAATGTAATTCTATATCACAATCTGGACATCTGGGGATTTCTAATAACACTTTTGGAAAATTGTTTGACAAATTGTCTAAAGCTAAAATACGTTTGGCTTGTCCAGTGATTTAATTACCTGACTAATGAAGGTGTTTCCTTACTGTTCACTTATATCACGAGTAACATCATCTAACAATCTAAAAACCCTCCTGCCCATTGATTTATAAAATATCATAATACCGACACATTCACATCCTTATACGTGATGTATATGTTCCCAAACCCTGATTGTACTTAGTAAATCTTCAAGAGTTTACATGAAGTAATACACAGGCTTAAAGCTGAAACCTGAACCCCCCCCTTCCGGGGCAGGTTGACGTCACTAAGTCCAAATGGACCAATTGGTCTAAATCAGGGATGGGCAACTTGGATGGTGGTGGGGGCCAAGTAATTTATGTACTGGCCACTAGGGGGCCGCAGATTCACTTGGAACACACACACACACAAACAAATTCCATGTATTGTATGTAATTATTAACAAATATGCTAAGTCTGACATCTTCATTGACATGTTTCAATCTTTCAGGGAACATCCTCTAATAAGCTCACTAAACAAATATCACTTCACAGAAATGTTATTAATTTTACAAGTGGCATGTTTGTATTGAACAGGTTATTTAACAGTGGAATAAATCTATTTTAAACTATTGGAAAGCACGGAAAATGTGTGTGCATTAAGATCAACCATTAAGATGACATACACATGAAGTCATGAACACTAACCCAGACATTAGTTGTCTAACTTGAACCTAGCTAAGACACTTGTAGCCTGTCTGCTGTTCCTCAGCGCCGCTCCCCCTCCCTCCCGCTGAAATTATGAATGAAAAGCGTATAGTAATCATAGATAACACGGCAGGGTCCGTGACAGTTTGTTTTCATCTGATTTCAAATAAAGTCTTGGTTTTTAGAATATTAAACTTGTTTCGCCAAATTCAGATGATAAATGCAACTTTTAAGCTTGTAAAGGCATAATTACAAGCGGCAACTTAACGTCACAGCAGGCATAACAACAGCCGGTGTTTCTTGTGAGTGTTTCCCCGGGAAACAAACACAATACACACAAACGCGTCACAGATTATTTCACGGTGTTTGGCTGCCGAATGAAATCATGTACGCAGCTCGCGACGTAACTAGGAGTCTAGTGGACGGTATCAGTACTACAAGTAAAACAATAAAAAATAAATATATATATATTTTTTAATTAATTACGTTGTTTATAAATTAATCTGAGGGCCGCAAAAAGAGGAGGTGGGGGGCCCAGGGCCGCCATTTGCCAATCCCTGGTCTAAATGGACCAATCCGCGGAGCTCCGCAGACACACACACTCACTCAGCCTTATCTTTTCTCAGCTCAGACCCCACACAGCAACCAGGAAACGACAACAGTAATCCACCTCACACTGTCCGCTCCTTGAGCCTCAAAGGGCGGAGCAGCGAGCCCCGCAACGTCCCACCAACACGGCACCCAGACCCCACGCAGTATTCTCATCTCATCTGTCTCATCTGACTGGTGTCATTTTCTGGTTGCTAACAAACGCCATTGTAACACATAATCACTGATGTTCTGCTGTAACGGTGGTTGACTAATCAGAACAGAGTGGGCGAGCTGACCAATCAGAGCACAGTGGGCTCATAGTGAGGGGGGGCAGGAGCTCCAACAAGGCGTGTAGGACAGAGAGTGAATACACATACTATACAGAGATGCTGTATGAGAAACCAATGTGATTTTGGAACATGGACCAATGTAAATCTATTCTAGTACACCTCAACAATGGAATTGGCCAAGACATGGGACCTTTAAGTATTAAATGGCCACAACCCTATATTAAGCAACGTGGACCTAGTGTTGTGTTGCCCGGAACCAGGTTATTTATTTCATTAACTCTATGGCAGATAAGATCCAATTTATCCTTGGAAAATATACATTGGTGACTCTGGATTTTGCACAACGTAAACAAATAAATGTGACATAAAGACGATGTTGAATGTTGGCAAAAAAGCAACTTATCCGACCTGTTAGCATTTTAGAGAAGGTACCCAACACAGGAGCCACCATGTTAACACAGCACATTGTTAAAGGAAGTAGATCAGTGCTCTGAGCTGTTTGGTGTGCGGAAAAAGCTTCAATGACTTCAATGTGGATATTCAGTCTGTGACCATCTATCATGTGACTACTGGTACCAAAGTAACCGTGCTGTGAACATCCACACCAAGGGTTATCTCTCTGCTTTGTACTTCATCAATGTCCCAGGTAAAAGGGCAAAGCAGGAATATGCTATGTGTAGCATTTTAATTAACAATTTGGGAATATTTACCGCTAAATTGCATCTTAGATTTAATCTCAAATCTGTTACAATACTTTACAGCATGGGGTTGGAACTGTTTCATATTTGAACCTGTTAGCATACTGTGTCACATTAATGTACATATTTTCTGCTCCTGAAGGCTTTTACCAACTTTGTAGTTCTGGTTGCTTTTCAAAACAAATAGACCAACGGTTTCGTTGCAGGCTGCAGTGAGGCTCATGGGAAAGGTGGGCTTGATTTTAAGAAATACTAAATGCTACACATAGCTCCTTTGAAACTGTAAGAACACATCTCTTATCTCTAAAACTCCAGTGCAAAGCAGCCTAAGATAAACATATATCCACAGACAGTGTTTGATGCCCTACGATATCCCAGAGAGTTTGCTGGAATGTCTCCAACTGGACCAATCAGAAGAGAGATGTGTAGAAAGAGGAAGGCAAAAAGGAAGATGAGCAGAAATAAATCCTCTCCTCCAGTCTTTCCTCTAATCTCTCTTCATCCATCATTTCTGGTGTCATCTCCTCTCCTCTTCCTCTCTCTCTCCTGTCAGTAGCGTGTAGAGTACCAGTCATTGTCAGTCATCTGCACAAGCTCGTTCACCACGTCCAGCAGGACGAAGTTGTATTTCTTTAACAGCCGCTGGTTCAGTGGCCTGTCCCCGAAACCCATCTCCACCAGCACGGCCATCATAGTTTCCTGGGTGTTCGCATCCACAGGAGGCTGCAGAGAAACGAGAGGCAGTCGTCCATGAATGCTTCTACTGGTTATATGAAACCAAATCTCCCATAAACATACGAAGAAAAAAAGGAACCATCAAGCTTTGGGTTTTTTCCACATGTTGATGCCGAGTGTTCCAACTGTGTGGCTCTACATTAAACTCTTCTAAACCAAAAATATTGAATATTATATCAAAGAAATCCTGCTTTCCACAAGCATATCCACTGTGATGTGTTGTGTTATGCCACTGTCTGAAAGGCTGTTGGATGTACTGTTTAATCTTTTAAAATTAAGTTTAGGCTAACATTAGCTGCTCAGTAATGCTCTATTTTTCTATTGTCGTGTTAATACTACACCAGTACCCAGCCACTAGTTTTAAAGACAGATGTTGTGTCTCAAATCGCAGACTTCTGAAATTACTGGAGAGAATGTGAAGGATGGAAAAACGCACTGTGTACTCATAACACATCTTAGCTATGTAGCCGAAGTAGCGTGTTCAGTTGCTGTTGCTATGGAAATCACAGAACTATATAAATATAAGTTATACATGTGTTTTTATTTACTGTTTAAGTAATTTAGCAGCTACACGTGTTTAGAAGAAGCCACTTTTAATTGTTTTGGGTAATTGAACGGTTTGTAATGATTTGTCACCGCTAACGTTGCTAACTAGCTAGCTAGCTAGCTCGTCATTACTAGATTGTCACTTCCTGTGATGGCACAGCAGCCGTTTAAAACAACACTACAGGATCACTAGCACTGCAACAGTGTATGACATACAGTGGGAATTATCTGAATTGAGACAGCAAGAATTATATCTGCTAAAGTGCCCCTAAAATAAATGAGAGTGTCTCTCTGCAGCCAATGTTGTCTAATGTGATGCGCATAGGTTATCAATCATTTACAGAAACAGGAAATGAAAAAAAAGTTTTTAAAAAGTACTGGATTGGCCTTTGTATTGGCAGATATCTGATACTGAAGGACTTGGATAGGGATCATGACCACTCCTAGTTTAGCACTTCTCAACAACATGAGGTATGACATCAGATGCCTGGTGTAATCTGACCTGTGTGGGGCCTTGTCCAGTGAACAGAGCTTTGTAGGCAGAGGCAGCGACGGACAGCGCTCCCTTCACCAGGCCGCTGGTGATGCCTGGGTGCCTGAGAGGGGACAATGAAGAGGTTATGTCCAAAACGTGACTCCCTTCTGACAGCCATGGCAACAACTTCAACCAGCCTTCCTACAGAAAACAATGATGTATTTAACTAGAAAAGCAGCTATCGTGACTGGACAGGTCTTATAAGAGAACTGACACCCCCTTTTCCACTGAAACGAGCTCCGTTCTACCAGCCCCTGTTGGGGCTGGTTTGGATCGCAGTTGGTTCAACATGCAGAACACTTAATAACCAGTTTGCTGTTGCACCAACCAGAGCCAAGAGGAGCCACGTCATGATGTCACTGCTTATGTGGCTGCAATGCCCACAGGAGTTTCTGTAACAAGAACAATGATGGTGGACTCTTTTTGGACTGGGCTCATGTTGCTCTTTGACCTACAAAACCAGATTTAATCGCAAGCACAACTTCTCAAACGTTATACTGTTCTCCAGAATTATGTGGCTCATTGTTTTTTCACTTACATTAATGAATAATCGTAATAATCATGATGCCTATGTACAAAATATTGTAATGGTAATTTCAGACAGAACCATGCAGGAATGTGTATTCAGTGGATCCACATGTAGATGCGTTTCACTTTCCTTAAGCTAGTTTGTAATAGAAAATGGCACCTTGAAAAGTCACGGAAAGATTTAAATATTTGAAAAGATGTGTGTATAATATCTCAATATCAAGATGTAAATTAATCCAAGTTTAATTGAACTATTCTATAAATGTTATATTTGAAACAGATAAATGGGAGTGGTGGGGTTACGCCTGGGCATCATGAATAGCCCTACTTATCTTAATATAAAAATCATCATACTGGTGTTATATAGAAAGGGATTTAAAATATTGCGATATATCATGTATCGCAATATAGCCTAAACATATAGAGATATCATTTTTAGGCTATATCTCCCAGCTCTAGTTCCACTGACGTTTCCTCGCCATTTGCCGGTTAAATCATGAATTCACTGTTTGACCGGTCCCCTGATGCATATTTCCCCATAAATGTAAATATTTTGGTGGTCGAGCAAATAAATGGTGGCCGAGTTAAAACAATTTTCATTGGTTGAGAGCCGGCGCAGCTCCAAACTGGCCCTGGAACTGCTTTGGTGGAAAAGGGTTAACAGAGTCCAAATAGGAAAATATCACAGCTCATAAACTGTGTGTATGGTGGTCAGTACACCCACTGAAATGACTTCATGTGAGCTCGGGGCCTTGATGCAACCAGCATTATTCAAACTGCTGATACTTAGTATATATGCTTGTTTTCGTGTGTGGTGTGTGTGTATGTGTGAGAGAGAGAGAGTGTGTGTGTGTGTGTGTGTGTGTGTGTGTGTTTGTGTGTGTGTGTGTGTGTGTGTGTGTGTGTGAGACCTGGGGTCCTCAGGGTTGTCCTCCTCGGTGTCTCCAATAGCTTCAGTATCATCAGTCTGTTCAGGACCGGATGCTGTGGCACAACGATACATCATATTATCAAAAATATAGCATACACATGTTTTCATTTACATCATAGCTCTCCACATTTCCACATGTGGTCAGAGCAGGACCTTTCACACCTTTCATTGTGAACAACCAGGTCGTACATTGGATCTGGTTTCTTATTGCAAATATGCGAGCTCACTGTAAAACTCTACTTTATATATCCATCTGTAGCCAGGGACTGACAGGAGAGTAGGCTTCTGTGAGATGATGAATGAATATAGCAAAATGAATGGAAAGACTCCTTTGTTGGCCGTATAATATTATTTAAAGACCTCTCTACTACCACTGCCCGTTATCGCAGATTATTGATCTTCATGTGGCATTAATATCATGTGAAATTCATCTAAACCTTTGGGATTTTTTGTGATATATTTAAAATATCACAATGTCATTTAAACATGTCTCCTTGTTTTCATCTTTTTAACCTGCTAAAGGCACATGTAAATGGTCTGGGTCTAAACCATCCATCCATCCATCTTCTCCCGCTTATCCGTGGTCGGGTCGCGGAGGTAGTAGTTCCAGCAGAGAGCCCCAAACTTTCCTTTCCCTGGCCACATCAACCAGCTCTGACTGGGGGATCCCAGGCCAGCGAAGAGATATAATCCCTCCACCTGGTCCTAGGTCTACCCCTCGGTCTCTTCCCAGCTGGACGTGCCTGGAACACCTCCCTAGGGAGGCGCCCAGGTGGCATCCTTACTAGGTGCCCGAACCACCTCAACTGGCTCCTTTCGACACGAAGGAGGAGCGGTTCAACTCTGAGTCCCTCCCGGATGACTGAACTTCTCACCTTATCCCTAAGGGAGACGCCAGCCACCCTGCAGAGAAAACCCATCTCGGCCGCTTGTATCCGCAATCTCGTTCTTTCGGTCATGACCCATCCTTCATGACCATAGGTGAGGGTAGGAACGAAAATGTGCCCGGTAGACAGAGAGCTTTGCCTTCTGGCTCAGCTCTCTTTTCGTCACAACGGTGCGGTAAAGCGACTGCAGTATCGCTCCCGCTGCTCCGATTCTCCGGCCCATCTCACGCTCCATTGTTCCCTCACTCGAGAACAAGACCCCGAGATACTTGAACTCCTTCACTTGGGGTAAGGACTCATCCCCTACTTGGAGTGGACAGTCCATCGGTTTCCTGCTGAGAACCATGGCCTCAGATTTGGAGGTGCTGATCCTCATCCCAGCCGCTTCACACTTGGTTGCGAACCTATCCAGTGAGAGCTGAAGGTCGCAGACCGATGAAGCCATTAGAACCACATCATCTGCAAAAAGCAGTGGTTCAATCCTTAGTCCACCAAACTGCAGACCCCCTCCCCCACGACTACGCCTCGAAAACCTATCCATGTATATTACAAACAGGATTGGTGACAAAGCGCAGCCCTGGCGGAGGCCAACCCTCACCGGAAATGCGTCCGACTTACTGCCGAGGACCCGGACACAGCTCTCGCTTTGGGAGTACAGAGATTGGATGGCCCTGAGTAGAGACCCCCTCACCCCATACTCCTGCAGCACCTCCCACAGTAACTCCCTGGGAACCCGGTCATACGCCTTCTCCAAGTCTACAAAACACATGTAGACCGGATAAGCGTACTCCCAGGCCCCAGGACGGAATCCGCATTGTTCGTCCTCAATCTGAGGTTCGACAATCGGCCTGACCCTCCTTTCGAGTACCTTAGAGTAAACTTTTGGAATAAATAAGTTGCCACTACAAACAAACTGAATGATGGACTAATTTGATCTCACTAAGTCTGTGTCTTTTGGTCAGAAAAAAGTTTGGCTGTGTATCCGGAACATAGCCTGGGGCAGGTTCCTCACCTGTGTTTCAAATCTAGCTTAAACTCCTGACGGACAGGGCTCGTGTGAGGGGCCTTCTTGTTATTTCATGAGGACACAGGGATGTGCTTACCGCCCTCAGTTCGGTACAGTTCAGAGCCGTCTGCTCCTCCCTCAGCAGCAGCTGGATCAGCATCTGTCTCTCCACTGCTCTCCGGACTGCACAGCATGAAGAGCAACACATTTTCAACGGGTTATATCAACTGCAACAAACTCCAAGTCACCCTTAAACATTTTTCAAACAAAATAAAAAAACAAATGCTGCACATTTTCAAACTAAAGCTGAACTGGAACATCGAAAATACAATGCACATAATGAATCTGCAAACCTATTGTTTTGTAAAACTAGGACTTCTTTAACCACATAGTCAACAATAATGGCTAACATTAGTGCTTGTAACAACAGACCTCAGCACTACACTTCAACAGTGAATAACAATGCTGCCTTTTAAAGTTTCTAAAAAACAAAATATATTTTGGGGGGAGTTGATCTCAACCCTTATGTAAAATGTAATAGATTATTGATGTTGCGTATTTTTGTTCTCAGTTATGGTTTATCACATGATATTTTTATACTTGGCGAAGGTTGATTTAAGCCAGGGGTCGGCAACCCCTGGCACGCGTGCCACCATTGGCACGCGGCACCATAACCAGTGGCACACTAGGAATAAGTGGAATAAGTGTGCAAAATATTTAAATTTTATTTTCGGATCCTGAACGAGACCGCCGCCAGGGCGCGTCTTTCCGTTACCTGCAGAAGGAAGCCATGCACGCAACGCAGCCCCCCTCTCTTTAACTCCAGGCGACTTTCTGCCGCTTTCCTCCGTGGTGCAGTGCTGATTGTTTCACCGCAGAGGAAAGCACTTCACAAATTGCAGTACCCATAAGGAGCTGTACAAATGCCGCAGTTTTTGCGTGGCTGTGTCTTTAGTTGAAAGCCCAGTGGCGATCTGCTCATCTATCATCGAAATAATATGCTACAAAGGGGCGGACTGGCCATCTGTGTGTTGAACTTTCCTGTCGGCTCCCAGACCGTAGTCGAGGAAACAGGGGGGATGACTCTCTGTCGTCTCCCAGGGCAGAAGCAACAAGCTTCAGGTTCAATAACCCACTTTAGCTTAAATGACTGGAGAGAGGCGAGCTCTTCTTGGGAGGCCGTTGCATTTATTTAGCTGTTCTTCTGTTTCACAAAATACATCACAGACCTCTGTTTTCTGCTGCCTCGTTTCACTTCCAGAAACATACACACGCTCGCTCACTCTCGCTCTACCATCCACACACACACACATGCACACGCCACACCCCAGCGATCTCATCTCACTTTGCATGACCCTAACATCATAACATGTGTGTTCTGGAGAATCACAGAACGGACGATCGTCCTTATTATTATGCCGTTTAAACCAATTATTTAAATTTGTTTGTTAAATTCGGCATCACGTAAGTTGCGCTGACAGGTCCACAGACTGCTTCCCCGCAGCAAGGCTCCCCCCGCCCTCCTGTTGACAGTTCACGAGCGTCGAGCTCCTCACCCCCCTCGTTGATAATTCACGATCGTCAGCACGCTGATAAATTTTTTTTTTGTAATGGCACTTCATATCAAAAAGGTTGCCGACCCCTGATCTAAGCCTTTTCCAAATGCTGTTCCAGAAACCTGCAGCTGAAGCAGCACATGAAGCAGCTGTGTTTGTACCACACCCCTCAGACTGACCTCGGGGTGACGGTGGTCAGGGGGGGGGCCACCACTTCAGGCGTCAGCGGCTCGTCGTCCAGCGTCTGGGACGTGCAGAGCATGTCGTTGGCGCTGCTGTTCCCCGACACTGAGGCCGCCGCAGCCTCATCTGCCTCCCCTAGCCCCCCCCAGCTCCCCCTCTGGGGCGGGGGGGCCCGGTTGGTCGGGCGATGGAGTTTCTGGGTCTGTGGGGGTCTTAGCTGGGATGTCACCAGGCTGGGACAAGGCTGAACTGCAATGAAACAGAAACAAATAATTAAACAGAATGTGACAACATGCAGCCCGAGGTTGCCACTGGAAGTCCTTGTCTACTAAAATAACATTTGAACCCTTAAATGGTTTGTGTATCCTGGGAGATACAGTCATTTGACAGGCTGTGTACATGTGTAAAATGGGTGTAATTACGATGTAATAGGGGTGTAATGCCAGTGTAATATGGGTATGATTATGAGTAATATGGGTGCAATAGATACAATCGGAAGATGAAACTCTCTTTAATGGTCACACATACATGCACACAGCACACACAGCAATTTGACCTCTGCATTTAACCCATCCTAGTTCTAGGAGCTGGGCAGCTATTGTACAGCGCCCAGGGAGTACTATGGGTGTAATAAGGCAGTACTTCCGGTATAATAATGAATTACTAACGGTGTAATACAGGTGACTGTATTATGACTATTTTAATGTGTAATATGGGTTCAATGAAGAAAATACCAATCAATATGTGATTGCCCATTTAGGGTCAAATAACATGGTTCTTATATTAACAAGTTTTGTCAATTGCTAAAACCTTTTTTAATCAAGTTAATAACAATCTATGATTAAGCATGATTTATAACAAGTTTAAGAAACTAGTAATGACTTGTAAACGTGCGGTCCACTCAATAATTATGGTAGGAAATTTGGGTTGAACTAGGTTTCCAGATGAATGGCGAGCCTTAACGCTGACGGCCCTAATATTTAATATTTATACATCCTGTTTCTGAAGTGCAAAGGGACCGGTACCTGTACATGGACTCCCCCAGGGGCCGGCTGGTGTCGAAGCAGTCAGGGAGGATGATGATGTAGTCCTCTGAGGACGTAGAGGAGGAGCGGCTCCTCCTGCCCTCTCTCTTCTCCTCTCCTTTCTCCTTCTCCTCCTCCGACCCCTTCTCTCTCTCCTTCACCCTGGACTCCATGTCGGCCTCCGCAGCTTCAGCTGTGTTGGGATTAACAAAGCTGATCAGTCTCAGACTATAGTTACCATACAGCGCTACAACTTTCTGCAGCACTGCAATCTCCCAATACTTTAAAACTCTTTTTACAAGATTATGGTTATATGAAAGATAACCATAATATAGTCAAGATCCAAAAGGCATATTTAATATTGTTACTTCAGTTGTGACTCAGTATACTAGGAGCCACTTGAACAGTTTATGCCAAACCCCAGCTGTAGTGCTACCCTCCTAACAACTCACTTTCAGAAAGAAAAGAAAGACGTCGTTTGCTCTAAAAGTTAAAGTAAAAAGAAACACAAATTCACCAGGTGGCCGCTGAAGCAACCAGTCTAATGCTGCTGACCACACAGCTCCTGTATACATTGTTAATGTACACAACCTAGGGCTGTGCAATTAATCGTATTTGAATCTCGATTACGATTTTGGCTTGCAGCGATTACGAAAACAACGTAATCGAAATAAAACGATTATTTTGCTGCATGCACTTTTGCCCCTCCCTTAAAGCCCTCTCGGCCAGGTTGTGAGTGACATTAGTTGTGTGAGTTCAGCGCGAGCGAAGATGGCAGAACAAGAGCAACTCGTGAACAAGAAAGGTAAAACGAATTCCACTGTTTGGAAATACTTTGGGTTTAAGGAGTCCGATGTGGAACAAAAAAAAGTACAGTGCAGCAGGGGCGGACTGGCCATCTGTGTGTTCTGGAGAATCACAGACGGCCGCCCCCCCATTGACAGTTCACGAGCGTGCCCCCTCGACTTCATCCACCACATCACAGTCATCAATTAAGGATGCGCTTTACAGTGCAACGACCTACTCAACCAGCTCGCAAAGACACAAATATATGACAGATGCCATCACATCCTACATAGAATGCAGAGAGTTAACTAATTAAAGGGGCGTGGCCCCACAGCTGTGACAACTCAGCAATCAGGACTGGTGTCCATTTTAGGCAGCACTTTCCTGGAGCGTCAGCTTCAGCGTCAGACAGACGACGGAAGTCACGAGGGAGGCAAAGAGGAGGCAAATCCTACTTTCATTGAGCTAAGTATCGCTGGTGTTTTTTAGCCCCTCATGCTAAAACATGTGTATATTCTCCATTCCTGTTCATGTGTCCTCTCGCAATTATTTCTGGCCCCGTGCATCTCCTAATCGTTATAACTGGCCTGCTCTCGTCTATCCCACATGCTCCACTGACATCCAACATCTAGTTACAGGCGGCCTGTGGAACTGCCAGTCAGCTGTTCCTAAGGCTGACTTCATCTCTGGCTACGCTTCCCTGCAGTCTCTGGATTTCCTTGCTCTCACTGAGACCTGGATTACTCCATCCAACACAGCCACCCCAGCAGCTCTCTCCACAGCATCCTTCACCAATACACCCAGACCCACTGGCAGAGGAGGTGGCACTGGTCTCCTGCTCTCTCCCAAATGGAGCTTTTCCCTCTTCAAACTACCTAACTTCACTCCTTCCACCTTTGAATTCCATGCCGTTACTGTAACCCATCCTATACAATTAACCATTGTTGTTCTCTACCGTCCACCAGGCGCCTTGGGGACTTCTTGGAGGAATTAGATAATCTCCTCTCACACATCCCTGAAACTGGCCCTCCCACTGTACTTCTCGGAGACTTCAACCTCCAGACAGAAGATATCTGAATAACATCTCTTTTAACCGCCTTTGCTTTCTCACTGTCTCCATCCCCACCAACTCATAAAGCTGGCAATGTGATCTCATATTCTCAAGGAACTGCACTACTCTAACCTCTCTGTAAACCCGCTTCACACCTCGATCACTTTTTCATTTCATTCTCTCTACCCCTTTCCAAACATAACAAACTAATCTCTTCTAATTCTGCACCTGTCCGCCGTAACCTTCGTTCCCTCTCCCCCTCTACCTCTACTCTGCCTCATCGGTGCTCTCAGCCCTCCCTTCCTCTGACTCGTTCCAACTCCTGCCTCCAAACTCTGCTGCAGAAACTCTCCTCTCACTCTTTCATCCTCTCTGGACTCTCTCTGTCCTCTCACATCTCGGCAGGCTCGTCAGTCCCCTCCTGCTCCCTGGCTAAATGACGCACTGCGTGCTAATAGAACCATCCTTCGGGCAGCTGAGCGGAAATGGTGGAAATCCAAACACCTGAACCTCCTAACCTATCAGGCTCTCCTCTCCTCTTTCTCTGCTTCGATCTCTCAGGCAAAAAGCACTTTCTTTCAAGATAAGATCCATTCTTCCTATTCCAATCCCAAAAAATATTTTCCATCTTCTCCACCCTCCTCAACCCCCCAAGCCCCTTCCCCCTCCTCCCTTCTTCCAAGCGACTTTGTTAACTACTTTGAAAAAAGGTTGATGATATTCGCTCTTCTTTTTCTGACTCACCTTACTCACCACTGGGTCACCAGTCCCACCTTCACCCACACACTAACTCCTTTTCCCCTCTCTCTCCAAGTGAGGTTCTTACCCTCATTACCTCTGCCCGTCCTACCACCTGTCCTCTGGACCCTATCCCCTCAAACCTCCTTCAGACTATCGCTCCTGATATTCTACCGTTTCTCACCCATTTCATCAAACTTCTCTAACTTCTGGTCACTTTCCAAACAGTCTCAAGGAGGCAAGAGTAAACCCTCTCCTAAAGAAACCCACTCTCAACCCGTCCAATGTTATAAACTACAGGCCTGTCTCTCTCCTCCCGTTCCTGTCTAAAACACTTGAACGCGCTGTCTTTAAACAACTCTCCTGTTATCTCCATCAGAACAACCTTCTTGATCCGCACCAGTCTGGTTTCAAGGCAGGTCACTCCACAGAAACTGCTCTCCTTGCTGTCTCTGAGGAACTGCACACGGCTAAAGCAGCCTCCCTCTCCTCTGTCATCATCCTTTTGGACCTGTCTGCTGCATTCGACACGGTGAACCATCAGATCCTCCTTCACACTCTCCAAGAACTTGGAGTTTCAGGCTCTGCACTTTCCCTCCTCACCTCATACCTCAAAGACCGCACCTACAGGGTAACTTGGAGAGGGTCCGAGTCCGACCCTTGTCAATTAACTACAGGGGTCCCTCAGGGCTCTGTCCTTGGTCCCCTCCTCTTCTCTCTGTACACAAACTCGCTCGGATCTGTCATTAGCCCGCATGGTTTTTCATACCACTGCTACGCTGACGACACCCAATTAATTCTGTCTTTCCCCGTCAGAGACCCAGGTCGTCGCACGCATCTCTGCTTGTCTAGCAGACATCTCTCAGTGGATGTCTGCTCACCACCTCAAGCTCAACCTTGACAAGACTGAACTGCTTTTCTTCCGGGAAAAGATGTCCCACTCTTGACCTAACAATCAACATCGGCCCCTCTGTTGTTTCCCCGACTCAGACTGCAAGGAATCTGGGTGTGACCCTAGATAACAACCTGTCCTTCACTGCAAACATCGCTGCTACAACCCGCTGCTGCAGATACACTCTTTACAACATCAGGAAGATACGTCCCCTCCTGACCCAGAAAGCGACGCAACTTCCGGTTCAGGCTCTCGTCATCTCACGCCTAGACTACTGCAACTCCCTCCTGGCTGGTCTACCTGCATGTGCCATCCGACCTCTGCAGCTCATCCAGAATGCAGCGGCTCGTCTGGTCTTCAACCTTCCAAAATGTTCCCACACCACACCGCTCCTCCGCTCCCTTCACTGGCTTCCAGTAACTGCTATAATCCACTTCAAGACACTGGTACTTGCGTACCATGCTGTGAATAGGCCCTTCCTACATCCAGGACATGGTTAAACCATACACCCCAGCACGTGCACTCCGCTCTGCATCAGCCAAACGGCTCGCTGCACCAGCACTGCGAGGGGGACCCAAGTTCCCATCAGCAAAAACACGTCGGTTTGCTATCCTGGCTCCAAAATGGTGGAATGAGCTCCCCATTGAAATCAGGACAGCAGAAAGCTACACATCTTCCGGCGACTAAAACTCATCTCTTTCGACTCCACTTCGAGCAATAAAATTACTAACAAAGCACTTATATACTAATAAAGGACTGGCTTATCTAAAGCCAGTTGAGTAGCACTTGAAATGTTTTGGCTCTATGAAACCTGATGTACTTGTATGATTCTGTTTTCTTCAAGTTTGTATCTTCTTGGTCGAATGCACTTACAACTGGTTAACACTATGGACAACTGGCTAACACTATGGACAAGTGTTACGCGATGCCACCTCGGCATCATTTCACCAGATTGGCACTGCCTGCCCTATATGACAAATGCCGTGGGGAAGATGAAAAAGATGTGGCTTCAGCTGAATAAAGAGCACCTATCATGCTATTTTTAGGCAATAGCATAGGTCTCAGATATATACAAATATATAAAAAACATGTCTATGAAGTGTTTTGCTCAAAATACCAAACAGATCACCCATTCTAGCTATGCCTCATATCCCTCTATTTCACTTCCTGTTTCAAAAGTGCTGATTTTGGGTATAAAGCTTTAAAAAAAAAAAAAGAATTGATCAAAAATAAAAACGGAGGAGGCTGAGCTCATGCGGGACCCGGCAGCTACTATCTAAACGAAATACTGCCGTGATGAAACGCCATATCATGGATTATCAAGGATTATTTCTGAAACAGTATGGAGCTCAAAGGCTTTCTCTCTCGCCGGTTATACCACAAGGTGAGTTCCTTTTTATTTCCTGCTTCTTCACACACATGCTCTCCAGTACAGGTTAGCTCTGAGTGTTAGCGATGCTAATGTAAACACTTATTATTATTTGTTTCTTTTAAGTTCAATAAATGGATGTTTTCAAAGTCAATGAATAATCATATTTAATAATCGTGATATCAGTATTGACCAAAAATAATCGTGATTATGATTTTTCCCATAATCGAGCAGCCCTAACACAACCTTAACTATGACAAAATATACATTTAAAATAACATATTGGTTAATTAAACCTTTTCACATCAAAAACAAATCAAAAAGTAACCTTTGAGGACAAGCACTGTGGGAGACGTATGGGATTAGCTTTGTGACATAAAGATAAAGGAACACTTTCTCAGAATCAAGCAAAACTAAGAGTTTAAGAGAAAAAAAACTGAGTCAAACAAAATAAAATAAATTTCAAAAATAAAACTATAAGTTGCAAACAAATCATTTGTGTAATCATGTAAACTATAAGTCTTTTTTCTTTGTTTTAACATATCTTTGTGTTTGCAGTTCTCTTTGCTTCTTTCTCAATGATCAGACTTTTGCTCTCGCTGCAGCTCTCTCGTTTGCGCTCCTTCATTTTTTGTTTTCGATGCTGACACAAACATCCCAGGTGGGCGGGACTTTCAGGGGTGCGTCCCCATTGGCTACTCAGTTTTTGAGTGACAGCCCAGTCCTCCGGCGATTGTACAGTGCAGCTGCGTAGCTGAGCATGGACAGAAGACCCCCAGAAGAACCAGCATTTCAATTATTATAATACTACAAGTGAAAATATATGTAAGTATTGATCATTTGTGTTGTTTGTGCTGTACTATACGGTCTGTTTCTTTATTGTGTTAAGTGAGAAGTAAAGAAAAGCTGTGCTATGAAAGTTAGCTTTTGCTAACTTTAGATCCATAACAATGCAAGCTAAGTAGCCTAACAGCAGGGACAGTTAGCTACATAGCTAGCAGTGAGTGAGTGTTCAGACACCGGCACACACACTTTTTTTTTTTACTTCATATTTTTCATTTCATAAAACATTTATTTTCCTCTCATATTAACAGTGTGGATCATTGAGACAGCGTGGTGTCCAGAGGTCTTATCCCGTTTCTCACTTCCTGTGAGGGGACAGCATCAGATCTACTGAGGGGGCATGAAGAAAGACCTGCACCATCTTCATCCACGCTGGGCGTTGCTGTTATCACTTCATTTCATTTGACCAAATGTCTTTACATATACATTTAATAGATTTTATTATTATCCACCTTTTTGTTTGATGTCCTTTTATTTAAAACATTCTTTGAGACTTCATCTTCTGGCTCAAATTTCAATGTAATTTGTATAATCACTCTTTTGTCTTTATTCTACATGAAAATGTTAGAGATTCCATTCAAATCTGTTGATTATTCATATCTTCCTCAGGCTAGGAAATTTTAATGCTAAATGTATATCATTTTCTTACATGATGCTGACGACACCACTGTGGTGGGGCTTATCTCAGGAGGAGACGAGTCGGCCTACAGGAGTGAGGTACTGAAGCTCTCAGCGTGGTGTTCAGTGAACAACCTGGCACTGAACCCCACAAAAACCAAAGAGATCATCGTAGACTTCAGGAGGAATACTACCGACCTCGCTCCCCTCTACATTAACGGTGAGTGTGTGGAGAGGGTCCACACCTTCAAGTTCCTCGGCGTCCTCATCACCAACAAGCTTTCCTGGACGGACAACACCACAGCTGTCATCAAGAAGGCCCAGCAGCGTCTGCACTTCCTGAGGGTGCTGAGGAAGAACAACTTGGCCACTAAGCTGCTGGTGACCTTCTAGGGCTCTACCATCGAGAGCCTATTAACATACTGCATCACAGTGTGGTACACCAGCTGCACTGAGGCCGACAGGATGAGGCTCCAGAGAGTCGTACAAGCAGCACAGAGGATCATCGGCTGCCCTCTCCCCTCCCTGATGGACATTTAAACCTCCCGCTGTCTCAGTAGAGCCAAAAACATTGTTAAGGACAGTTCACACCCCGGCTTTCACCTGTTCAACCTGCTGCCCTCCGGCAGGCGCTACAGGTGTATCAATTCCAAAACAAACAGACTCAAAGACAGTTTTTTCCCAAGAGCCATCATTGCTCTTAACACCTGAAAGTCATACCTCTTAATCATCCTGCATGTGAAATAAATGTGACTCTGTATAAATATATATATATATATATATATATATACATATATCATTATTATTATTATTATTATTATTATAAATACATACCTACTATTATTATTTATTACATTTTAGATTTGATTTTTTATACCCCTAGAAATAATTACTGCACTTTATTCCTTATTCCTAAGTATGTATGCTGCGTGTATTTGTTGTCTTATGTTGTGATGTTTTTTGTTTTGATGGCACCTTTTGAAAGGGAGAAGCATTTCTTTCTCTCATTGTACATGTATAATGACATTAAATGATTCTATTCTATTCTATATAGAATGAGACAACACAGTTTTTATCCATTGTGTATGAATGCTTCAGCTCTTCAGACCAACATAGTAAGATGTGAGCATGTTCCTAATTGTGTTGGTGCAGCCTAGGTCTGGTCTGTTTCATAAAGAAAATCTGCCACTTTTATATTGTAGAATTTGTTAAATTAAAGCAGTCTTTAATTGTTTGTCCTAAACATAGCCATATATGCTTTTGAAATGTAACATGTCAATAACAGTATACAGTTTGTATTGTGTATCACCTTTAGCTTGAAAATACATAGATGTGTTTTTTTTTATCTATAAAATAAATAGACAGACAGACAGACACTTTATCATCCCAAATTGGGAAATTATTTGACAGCAGCAGTGTGTTCAGGTATTACAATATTCAAAGTTGGAATAAAGTATAAACTACACAACACAAGTCTAATGCACAGCAATCCATAAGATAAGTCCGATATGTTCATGAAACTCCCCAGGAGGCACCAACACTAACGTGGCCGAGTGGACTCCGGAGTTTGCTGCATGAGTTGCACTGTATGATCTGTGGTGTAGTGGGCTATCACTCAAAAACTGAGTAGCCAATGGGGACGCACCCCTGAAAGTCCCGCCCACCTGGGACGTTTGTGTCAGAATTGAAAACAAAAAATGAAGGAGCGCAAACGAGAAGAGCTGCAGCGAGAGCAAAAGTCTGATCATTGAGAAAGAAGCAAAGAGAACTGCAAACACAAAGATATGTTAAAACAAAGAAAAAAGACTTATAGTTTACATGATTACACAAATGATTTGTTTGCAACTTATAGTTTTATTTTTTTAATTAATCTTATTTAGTTTTTTTCCTCTTGATTCTGAGAAAGTGTTGCTTTATCTTTATGACACAACTAATCCCATAGAGATGCACATTCATTTTTTGATTAACTTATCAAAACATATAATGGGAAAGAAGCGTGAATTAACAAATTAATTAATACATTTAGTCAAGTCTTTTCTAGAGTTTTCTAATATCTCTTGTTCAGAGGTTGATGTAGTTGCTTTATATGTTACAATGCTGTTAATAAGAAGCATCACAAGTGTTTGTCAGTTAATGTTGTCTCTCAGAAGCTCTTGAGCATAACTTTAAAGTGTGTTTACAGACAAGTGCTCAAGTTTTTGGAAAAAAGTCCTCATAAAAAAGCCTGAAAGGTGACCAACAGACCAAGGACATCTGAGTCTTCTAAGCGCACAATGACCAGTCCATTTACTTAGATGGGGCCGCCCTTCTAAAGTGGTTTACAATTCACTGAGAACTACTAAGAAGCAGCAACAAAGAGCTGAAGCACACCATGGAAACATTCAGTCAGCAATATTAATTATAAAAAGGTTAAATAACCTGATAACATTATTAACGCTACTTTCAGTCTGCAATCATTTGTGTGGCTTTTAGAAAGAATACGTGACCTCAAGGATTGATGTCAGCAGTCAAAACACAGAAGATACTAAAACTAATATACAATATTATCTAAAGGACGGACATAAACATAATAAAAACACATTTTTGAGTAGAGCGGATCTTTAAGGATTAAAACTTGAAGTCAAAGCGGTGTTTTTCTAGATTACACATGTTTAGCAAACGCTTCTCATTCAACATAAAAAAGGGTCCAATCAAAATGTGTTTTAGAGCGTCACCTGTGGCTGTGTGCAGGGTGGAGGCCCCGGGCGGAGCAAGGAGTGGGGTCGGTGCTGAGCTGGGTCCTGGAGCCGGGGCCACAACCAGGGGAGCAGGCAGCGAGGCTTTGATAGGGGGAGGGAGGGAAGCCTTCAGCGTGGAGGGGCCCAACAGTGGGGGGTTAGAGGTGCTGGGGCTGCTGTCTGCACTCTCCTCTGTCCTCACTGTTTTACTCTTCACACAGGAGGAGGAGGAGGAGGAGGAGGAGGAGCCTCCCTGAGCAGCAGGACGCAGCACTGGGGTCAAACAGGAAGTCCACTGTTAGACACTGAACTGTGATACTCTTTATTTACATGCAAACACATAGAGCTGCAGGCGGGAAAATATGGTTAGATTAGTCTCAAGATTAATGAATCCACACAGAAGGATTCACAAATGTAATTTATATATATTAAAAAAATGTCAATGTATACACAAATCCACATATATAAAAATACGTTTCACAAATATATTTCTGATCCATACATTCTTTTTTTTTTAAATAAATGTAATATTAATCCACAAATATATGTATTTAAAAGTGTTTAATGTTTCCATCTAAAACATATTTAAATGTAAATTACCTTTATATAAAAAATGCTTTTTGTGCATGAATCTCTCTGCATTTGTGTGTGGATTTTGAGACGACGCCATCAGATTGACAAATGCATTCTTTTCAACAAGAAACTGTTTGTAGCCAATCAGATGTCTCCTTCATTTTTAGCCAATGACATGAGCGCGACCCTACGACGGTGTGGTTTATGCGTTCAGTGTTTATGCGTTCAGGACGTAGGGTAACATCTACACATTCTGCATAGGAAATAGGGGGAATATTTCATTTTTTTTCAAAGCCTGTGTTGTGTCTCACTGCAGATACTCCCCTACACTGCCTTGTCATGCTCTGTGAACACTTACATACTGTTTTGACCCTGAAGTTTTATTTCGCATTGCACATGGCGTCTGCCGATCGCCGCTGTTAGCTAAAAACGATCAAATGCATTACCAAACATTATAGACTGCTTCGATATCCCTATTAAACTAATGGTGGCTTGTTTTTAGTTTAGTGGTAGGTTGCTTAAATAGCAACAAAATATACATGTATAACTTTTATCTGGATAGCATGTGTTCACTGGAGCAGCATCGATGGAGGCTGGTTACACAACTTTTTTAGAAACATATATTATATATCTATTTAAAATGTATAAACATGAGATTGTATTTTGAACAAACTCCATGTTTGGACAAACTAAGTCAATAAAGGAAAAATAGGGGTTGATCTATTGACCGTATTTCCGCTGCCCTTACTTTGATAAAAAAAAGCAGCAATTAAAAACTGGAAATGAATCTGAGGACAGATTAAAAGCAACATAATTTAGTCTGCAGCTTCAGAAGAGCAGCCCCTGCTGACTGACCTTTACCGGTCCCCTGGCGGGGCCCTCTCAGAGGGGCATGGTCGGGGGCCTCCTCCAGGGTCATTGAGCGAATCACAGTCTCACAAACAAACTGAGTCCCGCTGATGTCATCCTCCCCTTCCTCCTGAGCCGGGACTCCTCCCCCCTCTGCTCCGGATCCCGCCCCATGAGGGACATCTGAGTAACAGGAAGTTGGACAAATGTTATGTCAAATCAGCTTCTATTTGAAAAGAGCATTTCTTCTGGGGTGATAGGATGCCCTCAATGATTTCATTTCATCAGTTTGTTTCTGTGGTTCCATAAAATGAAGTGCTACAATGGAGTCCTGAACCCGAAAAAGAGGTAGCATTTTCCGGTCCTTTAGTCTCAAAATCAAGAGTTTTTTGGTTAGATTCCTGTTAATACAAGCTAACAAGATCTTCACGTTTTGTTCTACGACATTGTGGCAGCGGGGTGTGGTTAGAGCGCCGGCTGCTGGAGTGATGGGAGTGGCTCAGCCGGAGACAAGACAGCTGATCAGAATCAGGTAATGAGGCTCTCAGTAAAAAGCATGCTGATAACCTGATTCTGGTCTGTCTTGCAGTAGGCTGGGTCCTGAGAGGAGGACCGTTTGACACCAAGCTGTCTCAGGGAATAGTTTCATCTGTTTCATATAATCTCCCGAGTCGGGATCCCGAAAGAGATCCTGACTGACCAGGGCACATCATTTACGTCACGCACACTACGCGAGCTGTACGAACTTTTTGGCGTCCACACAATCCGGACTAGTGTTTACCATCCTCAGACCGATGGCCTGGTGGAGCAGTTTAACAAAACACTAAAGAACATGGTTCGTAAGTTCGTTCACGAAGATAGTCGTAATTGGGAAAAATGGTTAGACCCTCTGTTGTTTGCAGTGTGGGAGGTGCCCCAGTCCCCCACGGGATTTTCTCCCTTAGAGCTATTATTTGTCCGGAAGCAACGGGGTGTATTGGACCTAGTTAAGGAAAACTGGGAGGAGTGTCTGAACACCAGTAAAAATTAAATTCAATATTTGATGGACCTGCGGGCAAAACTCCATTCACTGGGGCATGTTATGACATGAGAATTTGCTCCAGGCTCAGGAACGTCAGCAGCGCCTGTACAACAGAGGGTCGAGACTGAGACAATTTTCACCAAGAGATAAAGTGCTTGTGTTACTCCCATCCTCTAGCTCAGTGGTTCTCAAACTTTTTCTGTCAGGCCCCCCCTTTGGAGAAAAAAAAAAGTCGGGCCCCCCCAACACAAATAGTCAGGCTCAGTGGCGGCGCCAGAGATTTATTTTGGGGGTGCTGTGGGGTAGCTTGACGTTTCATAGAGGGTGCTCAAACATTTAGGGTTTCCCATTAATGTACCGGGCTACAGTGGAATGTTCTACTGCAACACTCCACACGCAAATACACAGTGTACCCGCAACTGTTACAATGAAGGCTCGATAATCAGCTCACGGCATATAGGTGTAAGCAGGGGTAAAGTGCTATTTTTATAGGTGGTGTGTGGACCTCACATAGGGGGGTCCGGGGGCAAGCTCCCCCGGGAAGATTTATTTTTAAATATTGAAGTTAAAAGCATCAATCTGGTGCATTTTGAGAGCAAAATGAAGAGATCTATGGATACCTCTCTCAACACCCATATGAAGCAGAACTTTAAGCAGATGTTCTTTTTCTTTATGGATATTTTACAAATCACCCTTTTAAACTTTAATCTTTTTTTACTGTCATATAGTATTTCATACCTGTTTTTCATTTATTCTCTTATTTTTTTATAACTATAATGATCATATAAACGTGTGCCTCGGAAATAATTGTTTACATTAATGGTGACCAAAATGTTTGAGACCCACTGAGATAACTTAGACTAAGTTAACTATCTAAACACTGAGAGAGTCCTTTAGCTCACTGAGCCTTTCAGTCTGACAGGAGAGAGTCCTTTAGCTCACTGAGCCTTTCAGTCTGACAGGAGAGAGTCCTTTAGCTCACTGAGCCTTTCAGTCTGACAGGAGAGAGTCCTTTAGCTCACTGAGCCTCTCAGTCTGACAGGAGAGGACTCTCCTCCACTTTGTTGTTGAAAAAACTCCTTATATCCGTTAGCGTAGCTCGCTAGCACCAGAAGCTAACAACAACGATCTCCGGTACCGGTGCGCTCTCTCTCTCTCGCTCGTGCACGCACACAAAATGGCTCGTTCCACACACACACAGAGCCAAGCTTTAATGAAACACAGAGACCCAGACGTAATAGTACTGTACTGTATGATATTATTTTCGAATCACTCATTTTTCAATTTTTTTTTTTTTTTTTTAATAACCATTTTCCTCCTGGTCTCTCGCGCCCCCCCTGTCATGCTTCTGCGCCCCCAAGGGGGGGCGCGCCCCCCACTTTGGGAACCACTGCTCTAGCTCTAAATTACTCGCCAAGTGGCAATGGCCCTTCGTGGTCACACTGCGAGTGGGGGACGTATATTATGAGGTGGTGCGTCCTGACAGGGGGGGAGCAACACAGATTTACCACCTTAACCTCCTCAAAGCATGGAGGGAGGTGGCGCATGCTTCTCTGGCCAACACGGTGATCGAGGGAGATGAGTTGTGACCGGTCTGTTGTGACGACCATCTCTCACCGGGTCAGAGAGGAGACGTTGCCTCGTTGCATAGGCAGTTTGCCGCTGTGTTCTCCCCATTGGCAGGGCGCAACTCTCTAATCCACCACCACATAGAAATGCCCATTCGTTCACGGCCCTATCGGTTGCCAGAACACAAAAGGAAAATTGTTCAGGCGGAGCTTCAGGCCATGCTAGAAATGGGAGTGATAGAAGACTCCACCAGTGAATGGTGCTACCCCGTCGTGCTGGTACGCAAGTCCGACGGGTCAATCCGGTTCTGTGTGGACTACCGCAGGGTTAATGAGATGTCCAAATTCGATGCTTACCCAATGCCCCGGGTCGACGAACTCCTGGATCGGCTAGGCACTGCTCGCTTTTACGCGACACTGGATTTAACCAAGGGCTATTGGCAGATTCCCTATGACAAGAGTCCACGGAAAAAACGGCTTTCTCCACTCCGTATGGTTTGTACCAATTTCTCAAACTTCATTTCGGGTTGTTCGGGGCCCCAGCCACCTTCCAGCGGCTCATGGACCGGGTCCTGCGTCCCCACTCTGCATATGCTGCCAAATACTTAGACGATATGGAACACGTAGTGGAGCATGTAGTGGAGCACACGCGTGAACTGCGAGCGCCGGAGCCTTGCAGCGGCGAAAACTGTGGCGCGCTTCATTGCACCGCATGTGTGCATAAGCTGAAGTGCGACGCATTTGCGCATCAGATGAGGCTCCCTCCGCAAGATGAGGCCCCTCCGCAAGATGAGGCCCCACGCAGTCTGCGTGATCTGCGTGTAGGGAGGGGCGGGCCTGAAAGTACCATAAACGTTTGTTTGTCAAATAATTTATTCACTGCAATATTCCAAAATCCAATTGAAAAATCCCATTGCTTTTGAGAGCCCTTCACTGCACCACTCTATTACTGTGGTCTATATAAAGCTTTAGTCTAGTCCACAAGCATCAAGACAATAACTAAACTCTATCATTTGTATTGGTTAAAATGCCTCGGTGCATCTCTTCTACAACTGCTTTCTATCTTTTGCTGTTGCTACAATAGGTAGCTCCACATTGAGGGTACTGGACTCCAAAGAGAAGTGATGACCATATATAGCATTCTGTGGTGTCTGTTGTTTCATGACTGAGCAGATGTTGGACAGGGGACATTTGTCTTTTTCTTTGCATTAAGTATGAGTGAATATGTTCATTTGGACAGTTCACACGTGCATTTAAGGCTGTGCATGCTTTCTTCAATGATCCACCAAGAACCTTGAGCAAATATGAATAGAAAACTCCTTTACCCATAATGCTATTGATGACTTCAGTCTCTTCCTGGATGAGACCCAGAGAGGGACTGCTTTTGTCCTGCAGGTGGCCATCTTGAGGCAGAGGGGACATGCATGGGGTCATGTCTGAACGGATAAAAGACATCAGAGACTGAAGTCTGTTCATCAGCCAGGCCCCCGACATGTAGCACTGATTTATAATCATTCAGAATCACAATGAGAGCTTCAGTGAAAAACTGAAAAACCACAACTGTATCCGCCTCGGTAGAGGATAGTGTTGGTTTTTCACTACAATATTATATGTCTGTATTGTTGATTCAAACAATATCAATATCAGCTTTGAACACACACACCAACCAGAGTACACACAGGAAGTGGTCTTACCAGCAGGCGTGTTGTTGGGGACACTCTCCAGCTCCTGCACGATGTTGATGTCCAACAGCTCAAAAGACAGCAGATCCTGAGAGATCAGCAACAACAGATAGCTAGTAAACACTCTGAACGGCATTATGGGAGATGTAGGAGGCAGAGTTTTAGGAGTTTGACCTACACTACATATAAAAAGTCAGGATTTCAGCCTCTGCTGTTTCCATTTGGACCGTCACTTGTGAGTGTGAAAGACCACACTAAATCACTAGACCTTTAAATCATTTATCAAGGAAGATTCTATAATGTGACAATGTGCTGCTTTTGGTAAACTGTACTTTTGTGTGAGAACAAACATCCTCCAGTGGGTGCTGAAAACAAATGTCAAATACATATTAAGTAGCCCAAAAAGATAATAAAACCCAAGGGGGCAAAGCCAGTCTGTCAGTGGTGCAAGGAGCTATGTGGACACGGGCTCATTTTCACACTAGCTTACATTTGGCATATTATATATGACCTGAATATGCCCTTTCCTGCTTTACATTATTATTACATACAACAAAAGTTAAAGTTGGAATTGAAAATGATATATTTGTTTTAAACTATGGAGTGGACACAGTGGGAGGACTGCTTCTGATCAGCAGTAATCCTACACCACCAACTGCATGTGCACCAGTTGATAGCAGCAGAGTAAATGTACAGTTTAAAGGTGTTACATGTCTACTGAGTACATTTATTTTCAGGATTAAGTTACTAGTTATGTTGCACATTAAGATGGGTAACACAACAGCATTATACATTAACCCAACAGCAGAGGTGGGAAGTAACTAAGTAGATATACTCAAGTACTTACTTAAGTACAATTTTGAGAGACTTGTACTTTACTTGAGTATTTCCATTTTATGCTACGCTGTACTTCTACTCCACTACAATTCAGAGGTACATGGTGTACTTTTACTCCACTACATGTATTTAATACCTTTAGTTACTTTACAGATCTGGATGAATGATGTGAAATATAACCAAGTGTTAAATCAGACTTTAGTTCCACCTGGAGTAAATCCTCAAGCTACCCTGCAGTATACAAAGTCATTCAAACTAGCTGCACCTTTACCAGCTTTGAGAACACTTTCATGATCAATCATTATAAAACATATCATATATATTATTCTGAGATGGACCAATCTGCACAATGACTACTTTTACTTTTGGTACTTTAACTATATTTAGATGATAACACTTTTATACTTTTACTTGAGGAACATTTTGAATGCAGGACTTTTACTGTAACAGAGTATTCCTACACTCTGGTACTTTTACTCAAGTACAAGATCTTACTTAATACTACCTCTGCCCAGCAGTATTTTAGGTAGTTAACATTATTTCTACCTAGCTTCAGCCATGAAATATATATTATCCTGAATTCGACCATTCTACATAATGATTTTTATATTTTTGGCACTTTAAGTACATTTAACTGAAAATACATCTGTGCTTTAACTTGATTAAAATGCAGAATGCAGGACTTTTACTATAGTATTACTACACTGTGCTCAGAGTATTTTCCACCACTGTGTGTGTTAAATATGAGACAAGAATTAGAAGGTGTGCCTGTGGTTATGAGGGTGAGGATTATGCATTATTAAAAATCCACTAAACATTACATTTAATTGTCAGCAGCCAATAGTGTGCTGGGTGCAGGTGTGTTACCTGAGCAGTGAGCAGGTCCACAGAGGGGATGTAGTACTCCTCTTGGTCCACGGTCATCAACGGTTGCTCTGGAGCGGTACAGGCCTTCCCATCCTTTGCCGCCGGGTTCTTACCCTGCAGAGAAGCTCATACTTACACACCCTTATCTGCAGTGTGTCGCTATGTGTGTGTGTTTATACATCACTGTGCATTCCTATTTTATATCAATGCATTTATTCAGTCTTATCAGAATCCTGTTTCCTGGTTGTACCTGCGGGGTGACACAGGGGGACACCAGGATCCCGTCAGCCATCATGGGGGCCGGGGCCAGAGGGTCCACCACGATGCTGCACCACACCCTGGGGCCAAACTGCTCTCCGCCGTGGGCCAGACGCCAGTGGGAGGTGTAGGAGCCCTCCACCCCGGGGGCACACAGCGCTACACTCACTATACCAACCTGCACACACACAGCAGGAAAATGCTTACCACATAAATAACAAGTTAGAGGTGCATTTACAATGATTATCTAAAAATGCAGACTCACCTGTCCTGGCTGGAGGAAGGGGACGGACACTTCTCTCCAACGATCCCCAGAACCCACCGCCAGGTTCCCCCACATGAACTTCAGCTGGGGGAAGCAAAACAACGAAATATGATCAGAAATGCTTCGGAGTCGTTCATTGTTACCGCGTAGGAGAAAGTGCAGATACTTGTTTTTAAATGTCATTTTAGAATGTGTTTCTGTTTCATTATATCTTAATGCTTTTAATGTTTATTAAACCTTTGAATTTCCTTGTGTTGAAATGTGCTACATATATTAACTTGCTTTGCTGTTAAAAAAATAAAAAGACAAGGCAATATAATAAAAATCAAAGCATTTAAAAAGTGAACATAGAGAAGTAATGCTCCCTCATCAACGGTAGTTCATGTATCTGTAGCATATTTTTTAAAGCTCTATTAATCTAATCAAAAGATATTCATGGTTTCCAGAAGTTTCCCGGAGATTTCTTTGGGCTACTCTGACCAGCTTTTTGACCAGCATTACTGGCTATCATTTCCTTATATGTACACTTTACATATACAAATGGTTTTAAAATCAAGTTGGCAGATCGGAGCCCTTTCATCCTCCCCAGATGTAGAACCCTTACCAATTAACACACTTGGCATATTCCCATGAAATTTGCTTAACACCCTCACAGGAGGATGAACTCTTACCTTCGTATCAGCGCTCCAGCTGATTGTCCCAGTGTTCCTCATCTTCCAGTACTTGATAAACTTTGTCCCTGGTCGCAGTCTGGTTCCATCGGGAAGGTTCTCATCCAGAAAAGTGGCCGTCATGGTAGGAACCACCAGGGGACAGGGACGCTTTGGACGCCTGGGAAAGAAATAAGTCCTGCATGGATCTTGAGATGTTCTTTTAAAGATGTTTTCACATAAGTTCAGACCAGCTGTGGTCATTTGTTTCACATCCAAGTATATTTAAATAAGCCTATAATTGAAACATGCATCAGGCATAGAGTGTAGCTGGAATGAGTCTTGGCTCCGTCCTCACAGGTTTTTGGTATGATTCCTGAAATGTGATCTGTGTTTTATACTAGCTTACAAGATATTCACATTTTGTACACATATATAATGTCAGAAGCTTTTATGTGTTACGCATTTAAAACAGCAGCTGTCTTAAGGAGACTACTCAACGTTACCACGTCCAACATTAGCTGCCTTTAGCTTAGCAAATTGGACATGAAGTAATGTGATTGTGATGTAATTTGCTTATAGCATTATGTTTAATTCCACTTATGTGCATGTTTGCCAAGTAGCTTACACATACTTAAAAGTGACACTGTATGAAGATATATTTCTATTGGAACAGTAAAAGAAATTTGTTTCAAATGACTTTAGCTGCTTCACAATCTTCTACAAACAATAATATCCCTAGTTAGTGAAATATTAGAGACCTCAGAAACTGAGTTTTTTTAGTATCTTACTCGGGGCTGCTGTGCTGAGTGGCCCGAGGCTGAAGGAGGACGGGGGAGGAGCTTCCCTCGCGGTGGGAGGAGCTCCACTGTATGCCCCGCCTCTCCATCCTCAGCTGTTTCCGGATCTCTTTGACCTCGGCCTTCAGCAGGCGCTTCTCCGCCTTCAGACGCTGCTTTTCTGCCTTTCTGAAACTGCGGTCGCCTCGCCGGTAGAACCTGAGAAGGACAGCAGGGTTTGAGCCACTATGAAAATGACTAAATCATCAAATGTGCCATCATTGCACCCAATTGTCCCCCATATATCTTGGCTGGGATCAGTGCCATTAGCAGGCTTTTCATTTGCTTCGTTAAAAATTTGGGTTGCAGTCATATTACATGTAACATGTACATTACATGTTACATGTTAGACGCTTTTATCCAAAGCGACTTACATACTCAATACTGTGGACAATCCCCACAGGAGCATTTGGGGTGAAGTGTCTCAGGGACACAACGACATGCTGACTGCAGTGGGGTTTGAACCTGTGCTCCTCTGATCCGAACACCAACGTACTAGTCCACTGCACCACAGCCTCCCTCATATAGTCTTGTTTGTTTAGAAAGGCTTCTTTGAAGTGAAATGTTTGAATCATATCCTAAGTCCTGATGAACTCTACTCACATTTTCCCTAACCCGATACATTTTTTACTGAGGTTAGGAAAAGGGGTTAGGAAAGGCATAGGACCTGATTTTATGACTCTTCAACTGCAGCCACATTGACTACAGACAACGTTGCTTCAATAACCCCAAATGTTGACATTAGGGAAACGTGCTGCAGATTTGAAAAATCTAAAAGAAGAAAAGCCAAACCAAATACATCAGCAGCAAATAAGATGGAAATCCCAAAAGGAAAGCGACTGGATCCTGCTGTTAGCCTGTCAACACGTCAGAGCTGCTTTTCTCTGACCCGAGGGACAGACCAGATGAGAGGTCTGTTTTTGGAGCAGAGTTGGATTTTAACCGCTCCACTTAGCGCTCCTACAAAGGCCTGGGACAGTTTCAGCTACTAGTCAATTAGTTTCAGTTTTATATAAAAACAGTTATAAAATATTATGCAGATGAAAGTCCTAGTGTTATATAAACAGTTCCAATACCTGATCCTCTGCCAACTGAAACCACACACTGTTTCCTACGCTAATGCCTGAGTAATAAATATCAAATAATATGAATACACTTTTTTGCAAGTTCTTTTAAAACTCTAAGTGCACTCTGCTTATAATACTTGCATACTTTTACTTAAAGAGGACATATTGTACTTATTTTCAGGTTCATATCAGTATGTAGTGTCTCTACTGTGACATGTCTCCATGCTTTAATGTTACATTACATGTTAGACGCTTTTATCCAAAGCAATCCCCACAGGAGCAATTTGGGTGAAGTGTCTCAGGGACACAACGACATGCTGACTGCAGTGGGGTTTGAACCTGTGCTCCCTGATCTGAACACCAACGCACAACCCACTGCACCACATGCCTCCATGTTCAGAAAGCTCTTTATTTTTCTCATACTGCCTGTGCTGCAGCACCTCTTTTCACCCTCTGTCTGAAACCAGAGCCCAGTCTGCTCTGATTGGTTACGATACGATACGATATTACTTTATTAATCAGACCAAGTCTGAAATGTGACTTGCATCACAGCAGCTCCATGTCCAACACCAACATAGACAAATATCCAGACACAAATACATGAAACACAAACAACAAACATTGAACATAACCCAGCACAATCATGCTCAAAGACCCTTCAGCGTGCATTTGATCTGGGATTTAGCTCTGTATTTATGGTGAGGATTGACTGATGCACAAAGGAGTTTTTCAGTCTGACCTTATGGAATGGTGGGATCCTGTATCTCTGATTAGATGGTAGCAGTTCATATTCACTGTTCAGAACATGGTTTGGGTCAGAGATGATGTTGTTGGACAGCCTCACTAGGTTGTTATGATTTGCACAGATATTCAATGTGGTCCTTCCATGACAGCAGATGATCAATCATTACACCCAAGTACTTGTATGAAACTCCCTGCTTGATTTCATCTGTATGGATGATATTATTGCAGTATCATCAGAGTACTTAATGATGAATTGATTTGGTGTGTTGGTACGACAATCATCAGTGTAGAGAGTAAAGAGCACAGCTGAACTCACGCAGCCCTGGGGGGGGGGCTACAGTGGTTGTGATGGCAGATGACCGCGTTTTGTTAACCTTCACAAGTTGCTTTCTACTGGTGAGGAAAGCGGCATACCAGTAAATCAGGTATGGATTTACTTCCATTTTGGCAATTTTTGACACCAAGATGTCTGCTTGTATTGTGTTGACTGCTGATGAGAAGTCTAGGAAGAGGGCTCTTGCATAGGTGTTACGTTTATCTAAATGTTTAGTGATGATATGAACCAAAGTAGCCACAGCATCTTCCGTGCCACACCCTTGCTTATAGGCAAATTGGTATGGATCAAGTTTGTCTTGTGTTGTACTGATAAGAAATCGGAGCAGAATTCTTTCTAGTGATTTCATAATCACTGAAGTGAGGGCTGTTGGTCTGTAGTCCTTATGTTCCTTTGGGCATGGAATTTTGGGCAGTGGTTTTATGTGTGAAGTTTTCCATGACAGAGGGATGGTTTGCGTGTCAATGGAAGCCTGAAAGATGGGTTGCCACACTGGAGCCAGCTCAGTAGCAAAGTTTTTCAGCAGAAAACCGCTGCGCCCATCTGGCCCAGCCGCTTTCTTGGTGTTGGTGTACTGAAATGTTTTTCTGACCTCTTCGACACTGATGGTAATTTTGTCAGAGGAAGCAGGTATTATGGTTTCGACCATTTCAATGACTCGAAACGTGTTTAGTTCGTTAGCAAAACAAAATTCACTTTTTGGGGGTTTTTGGCTTTAAAAGCATTTTCCAGGTTAGCTGGCTGGCTCTGTTGTGATTGGTCAACCGCTCAGAGATGTCCCGCCCCTTAGCCTATCATAAACACGCACATTGGCCTAAAACCTATATAACACAATACAGGAAAGGGGAAACCCAAAAAGCACAAATAAATAGGCCTCTGAGTGATATTTTATGGTGCAGAAAGAATAACTTTTCAGTTATAGTATTGCGACTGTTACCTTAGTAGAGGAGGTGGATTCAAGATCCACATTTCAGAGATGTTATAATCACAAGCACAATAGCTACAGCGCAGTTTTTAAAATGAAACGTAAAAATAAATAGAAATAGTGTAGAAGAAATACAAACCATTAAAAGCGAATAGTGCAAAGTAAAATAAAAATAAAACATTTGAAATAGAACAAGACTAAATCAAAACAGAAAATGAAATACCATTTTGTCAGAAGGTGGAGAATCCAGGGTCTGGTAAACATCCAGCTGGATTTTTTAAGAGATATAAAAATCTGAGAATCCAACTAGATTGGATGTCCTACCTGCTGTGGTCCGGAGCGGGGGATCCGTGCTCTGGGATGGACAGAGGGGTCCGGGCTCTCACCAGGTTGTGACTGGGGTCATGAGCGAAGCTGCAGGGCTCGCACAGAGTGCACGAGGTACACACACTGAGCACAGAGGACAAGATAAAGGAGGGTGGAGAGAAAGGAAAGGGAAGGAGAGAAGGGGGGTACTGGGACTACTGTAACAAGCTGACATCTGTTGTGTATTTCAACAGGAGAAAGAGAAAGTGTTCAGGCAAACAGAAACTGAAGTTTCAGATATCAAGGAAAGGAAACACATGTGTCGTGTCTACACTGTGTTACCACTCCTCCTCATGTCTATATGAGGCATTATTATCTCTACCTTCTTAGAATAAACCTCACCAAGACTTCGAACCCTGGGACAGCATGTCAACTAAAACTAGAAGTCATATATTGGTCATTATTATCTGCAGTACCAACATTTAAAAAATACCAAGAAATTAAATATCTCCTTTGTTCATTATGCAATATAATGAAGAAAAGTCAAAAGCAAGAGGTTAAAGGAACAGTTCATAATTTCAGACAATTGCTTTTATTCTGAGCGTGAGATGAGAAGATAGGTAGATATTTTGTTGGACAATGCGAATAACTTTAAAACTAGGAACATATAAACGTGTGGTTATAATATAGCCCAGAATCAAACAAACAGAGGAGATATGTTTAAAAATATGAAAAAATCAATTGATAAAGTAATAATATTAATTCTAATAATAGTAATATATCTTATTATTATCATACATATGAACATTTAAAAATATAAAAATATAAATAGTATTAAAATATTTTAGAATTACTCAAAAAAACACAAACATATGTATTTTATATACAGTGGAGGAAATAAGTATTTGATCCCTTACAAATAAATTAACAGTCTATAATTTTAATGGTTTATTTTACTAATGAAAGACAGAATATCAGAAAGAAAATCCAGAAATGTACATTATATAAAAGATAAACATTGATTTGCATTTAACCGTTGGAAATAAGTTTTTGATCCCCTTGTAACCAACAAGAATTCTGGCTCCAACAGACCGGTTACATAAGTCCTCTTCCTTTAAGAAAGTACTCCTAATATCAACTTGTTACCTGTATAAAAGACACTGGTCCACAGAATCAACCAATCAGATTCCAACCTCTCCACCATGGGCAAGACTAAAGAGCTGTCTAAGGACCTCAGGGACAATGTTGTAGACCTGCACAAGGCTGGGACTGGCTACAAGACCATCAGAAAGCAGCTTGGTGAGGAGGAGACAACTGTTGGTGCCATTATTTGATAATAGAAGAAACACAAAATGAGCATCAGTCGCCCTCGGTCTGGGGCTCCACACAAGATCTCGCCCCGTGGGGTATTGATGATCAGGAGAAAGGTGAGGGATCAGCCAAGAGCTACACCGGAGGAACTTGTTAATGATCTCAAGGCAGGTGGGAGCACAGTCACCAAGAAACCTATTGGTATCACACTACACCATAATGGATCAAATCCTGCAGCGCCTGAAGGCCCCCCCCCCCTGCTCAAGAAGAACATGAACGGCCCATCTGAAGTCTGACAATGAACATCTGAATGCTTCAGAGAAGGCTTGGGAGAAGGTGATGTGGTCAGATGAGACCAAAATGTTGATCTTTGGCATCAACTCGACACGCCGTGTTTGATGGATTTTGGGTTGATTTTAAAGTTTTAGAGGACTAAATACTGCTATTTCTGATACTGAAAATGTCAGAAATTGATTAAACATCCTCAAAAATCATCCAAACCACACCAAAAGTGTCCAAATTGAACAAGCCATTTTAAAGCTATTGTCTGCATATGCTTATCAATGCTAATTAACACAATTGTGCAAATGGCCCAACATATGCAAGTTAGCATCCAGCAGTTTCTATGTGCTGGGGACCCTACTATACATTTCTAACATAAAACGTTGGGGTACTCTACATTTCCGGGGTCACTAAGCTGGCAAACAGACCATAGAGCTGTAACACATACTGACCCCGGCCTGCTGACAGCTCGTACCTGCACTGGTAGCCCCCTCCGGTGGTCTGCCCCCGGCAGGAGGAGCAGGGAGGGGTGGAGGAGGATGGAGCTCCGGGCAGGGTGGAGGAGGAGACCTCAGGGACCTGCTGAGCCTCCGCTCCCCCTGCAGCCTCCCCTCTACCTCCCCCACCTCCTGCCCCCCCTCCCAGGGGCTTGTGAATGCAGCACTGTCCCGAGAACTCACGGCAGATCTTCTCCACTGCTTCGCGCACCACCTGGTCCTTAAACTGAGAGAATGGAGGAGAGCGCTCACTTATTTTGCCTCTGTTAATCTAACAGCTGACATGTGCTCCATCAGCTTGTTCCTACCTTCTCCATGTACGAGGTGAACCAGGCTGGGGGGGTCTTGTCTTCTTCTTTGGTTCCCTTCACTTCTTTCAGGATCATCTGATCAGAAGGAGAATATGAGATCTAGTGGAGGACTCACATCAACATCTTTGGTACATCATTGACATTAACCTGCAGCCAGCTCTTTTTCAGTAGATGCATTTACGCTTCAAATATCCTAAAGTGGTGTTGATATGAGGAGACATTTGTTTCCACAGATTTTATTTTTCTGTAATATTGTGAAGTCAGAAATGATTAACATTAAGGACTGGCCACAAACTGCCATTTAAGGAAAACGTTTTTTTTAAATATATAACAAAAAAAACCTCTATATTTAACTACAGTGAAAAAACTGAAACATTGACTTTAATTAAACATATTGTGTTAACAAATTTCACATAACTATTAAGTTAAGTATTTTTTAATACTTAACCCTTATTTAAACTTAATATTATTGCTTTCAACTAACCTAATACAGTTCTGTTGGCATAATACATTAAGTCAACCTTTCAGGTTTTGCGGAGTATATTATGAAAAATTACACCTGAATGTATTTCGGTTTATCCACATCTATCACTCAGAAAACTACATTTCTACTTTGTAAGACAGCGACGTCACACTCTCTCTCAGTGTAGAAATGTACATCTTTAATCTCTGGCAGTGCAGAGCCAATCAACGTCAGGCACTGATATTGATGTTACAGCCAGTGGTGACTCGTCATTAGGGGCAGGCACAGCCCCACCTACTGTCAGCAGAAATTAATTTAAATAATAATTCCAAAAATATGTATAAAATATATGTTAAAATATATTTTAAGATCATGTTTAGTCGTCTGATTCGTCTCTACATTGCTTTTTTAGTCTGCGTTCTTCTAATTAGTGTCTACAGTGTGCCTATTTAGCCGGGGCTGAGCGATGTGGGGCAAGCCCCGATCTAGCCCCTCTCTCTCGCTGTAGAAATGAATGGGTGCTGTGAAAACTACACTGCGCATGCTCAGAGTCTTTTTGTATTCAATGTGTGCGAAAAAAAAAATCACAAGTGGGGCAAAGTGCTGGCAACCCCACCAAAATGTCATCTCATAATTCAGAGCTGATTGGCTGTAAGTACGTGTGCCGCGAAAAGTGTAGTTGTGAAGGGGAGACGAGAGAGAGCAGATTATAGCGATTAAAATCGGTAAAACGGAAAGAAACTGAATGAAGTTGAGCATCTACTTCAGCTTTGGTAAGTTCATTTATGTCATATCTTTTGTTGATCTTCTGTGTTTTGCCTATAGGCTATTGCCTATACTAATATAATATAATATTTGTTTTAAATCCAGTGAGTGGCAGCTGAGGGGTTATGACTGCTATGAAACGCCCAGTGTCCAGTGTGAGCAGCTGTGGGGGGGGGGTCTCACCATGCCCTGCTCTGGCACCGCAGCCTGCACTTTGCGGCTGACCACCTGGGTCAGAGCGGGGCAGTGCTGGGGGGGTCTGAAGCCCCTCTTTGGCTCCGTGCTGCTGGCCTTGGTGGTGGGGACCCTCGCCGGCTGGCCCCGGGTCTCGTACACGTTCATATGGAGCCGGTTGCCCTGCCTCGCTGCACTCTGGGAAATATACACACCGGTTAGTCTCACCTGCTAACATACAGGACATATTGGATACATCTCTCTTTGTTCTGAAAACAAGAAAAACCCTTTGGTAAAGCAATCTCCTGAAGCATTAGCACCTTTGGAGATAGAAAACTAAGGAACAATTAAAATCAGTCAGAATTAAAGATATTAGCTGACCAATGTCAACATGATATGACAGGGTTGCTTGGCAGACGTGGTGCAGGAATTAGTCATTAAACCCGGAAATGAGTTAGCATGTTAGCAATTGCAATGACATTGTTCCCAAAATGTTGAAAAAAGGTATGTTGTTAACACAAGCTGAAGAGAGTTTCACGTTTTGTTTTACGACATAAATGACTTAAGTAAAATACTCCACTACTGAATGTCTGAAGCTTCTATGTGTCTTAAAAACGGCGGTTTAACAAGTGTCTAAACTAGATGACCTAATGCCATCATGGGGGAACATCAGCCACCTTTAACTTAGCGGTAGGATGTAGTTATAGCCTAACGATAACTTTGTACTTCTGGCGATTGCATCTCCGCTTCAAAAATCATAAAGTGGTGGTAATATTTGGAGATTATCCTGCTGAACAAGACATGTTCGTTTCATAAACGTGTGTTTGCCACAGAGATTATTTTCAGCAATAAAATTACTTGCTGTGCTAACCTTAGGGTATCCTTACAAAAATATGTCATGACTGCCCCCTCTGTTTCTCTGTAGTGTTCTGAAACTGAACCTCTCTCTTTGAAGCCTGATTAAACCAACACTTCAAAACCTGAGAATTGAAGGTTCCCTTTTTCCATCCACTGTACTGACCATTAGTTTACGAAGCTACTTTGAGCTCATATAATGCATGGATGTAGACTATTTGTCAAGTGGAGAATTTCTTAATTTGGATTGGAAAATAACCAAACCAAGTGGCAGATAATGAAGGGTCATATTTAATACATGAATCCGTTCAGATGTAATGTACAGCACTGTTTATGTCCCCATAAGTACATAATGTGAGTAGCAATTGGACGTCAAAGCTTCTTACCTTCAACGCCTCCTCATAGTCAGCTGCAATAAATACAGAAACAATTAGGAGCACAAATTCTTTATGCAACACATGTTTCTATCTCATAGATTGTATAGTTTTGTTGCTTACCTTGGCTGTTAATGGACACCTGGAAGAAGAAAAAGGGAGATTATTTGTGTAAATAGTAAGAATATGAAGATTATTGGTGCAGCGGACGTAAACAACAACGCGCTGTCGGAGCTCCATAAACACAAAGCTGTCTCTGCCGTCTGACGCTCTATTTGACGCCATTTCATATTTCTGGAGTAATTAGGGAGGCTGTGGCTCAGTGGTTTAGTGCACTGATCTTCTAATCAAGTTCGAATCCCACTGCAGTCAGCATGTCATTGTGTCCCTGAGACACTTCACCCCAAATTGCTCCTGTGGGGATTGTCCACAGTATTGAGTATGTAAGTCGCTTTGGATAAAAGCGTCTAACAAGTGACATGTAATGTAATAATGTAATGTAATGTAATGTAATAATGTAATGTAATGTAATGTCATGTCATGTCATGTCATGTCATGTAATGCAATGCAATGTAATGTCATGTCATGTAATGTCATGTAATGTCATGTAATGTAATGTAGTGTAATGTAATGCAATGTAGTGTAATGTAGTGTAATAATGTCATGTCATGTCATGTAATGTAGTGTAATGTAATGTCATGTCATGTCATGTCATGTAATGTAATGTAGTGTAATGTAATGTAGTGTAATGTAATGTAGTGTAATGTAATGTAATGTTATGTAGTGTAATGTAATGTAATGTAATTATACAGTTTTTGACGAACAGAAATATTGTTTTCTGGCATCACTTCAACATTTTACGGGAAGAATCAGCATTTTGGAATGAGGGCGCATGGCGAGAGTAAGAGGGTGCAGCGCCCCTGTTACCGGGTGCAGACAAAGCCCAGTAGACAGTAAATTGAGGGTTTGGAGTTCAAAACACGAAGACATTTAACAGGATTTAAAGAATTTAAATTAAAAAGGAATCTCAGTCTCTGTTGCAGCAGCTCTGACAATTATTTTGCACAAATTACACAAATGTGTTGAACGTCTATTACTATTTTTTTTGGGGTGTCCCTTTAACAGTTCTGTAAAGTAGGGATGCACAATGACTCAGAATTTAAAAATATTACACAGAACAAAAGAGGTGTTCACTAAAAACACTGACAAGGGTTAGCTCTGAAGCTAAATAGCCCAGGAGCTGTAAATACGTCTTTATTGTGTGGAGAATAAAGCTTACATAAATATTTGACAAGGGTTTGGTAAAATAATCCTGACCCTAATACATTTGACGGAAACAAATAACTGAAGTGTTATTCAGATCTATTCATGACATGCATTTTTACAGTAACATAATATCAGCAATGTAGCATATTTAACGTAGACGTTCCTATTTAGGTGTGCTTTTTTACTGAATGTATAAAATAAATATTTCTTAGTTACAATACATGATTTTCTATTTATTGTTGAGTATAAAGAATAATAAGAGTTTAGCCGTTACGACAGAGATTATCATCAGGTACATTTGATTCAAAGTAGATTCTCTCACCTCCTCGTTCTCCTCATCGAAATATGTCAGCTGGAGACTGCACAGGCCAAAGGAACGCTTCACCTGCACACACACACACACACACACACACACACACACACACACACACACACACACACACACACACACACACACACACACACACACACACACACACACACACACACACACACACACACACACACACACACACACACACACACACACACACACACACACACACACACACACACACACACACACACACACACACACACACACACACACACACACACACACACACACACACACACACACACACACACACACGATGAGAGCTCATACAGAAAAGGCAACAGTCACAATTTCTAACTGTCATTTCAATTAGCATGGCTCACACTAAGTGTGTGTGTTTGTGTTTGAGAGTGTATGGGTGTATGCGTGTGTGCCGCGTAAGTACATTGACTCAAGTACTGTAATGAAGTATAATGAAGGGTACTAGTACTCTACTGGAGTATTTCCATTTTGCTGCGTTATACTTCTACTCGACTACATCTCATAACTTGTAGTTACTAGTTAGTTTTGTTACATAAACTACATGATGTGATTACATTATGTATTTACTACTTATGTAATGAATATATAAAGTATACACAATACTCCACATTTAAAATATTACACTTTTTTGTTCGGGATTAAAACAGGAAAAAATTATATAAAAGAAAAAGGTTTAAAAGCGCCATTTTGCATAATGAGTACTTTTACTCTTGAATCTTGAGTACTTTTTCAGATAATAATTATACTTGGAAAAGAGTTTGAACTCAGCACTTATAGTATTGGAGTATTTGTAGACTGTGGTATTACTGCTTTAGTAAAGGCTCTTCTTCCACTGTTACTCTTTACTGATGATTAGCGCTTTCTCTTTATTGTGCTTCAACAGGAACCAATAAAAGCTCCTGTTGAAAGGATCCTTCATCGACAGAAGTGAAACAGCTGATAGTAAACAAGCACCAGACCCACCAGCCCCCCTCCCCCCTCATTGATAAAACAACAACTCAGAGTGAGGTCTGAGCTCTGTGACTCAGCAGCACTCACACAGATGAGTTCTCCCAGGCTGAGCCACGTTAGCGCTTAAGAATTAGAAAAAGATTTATTTTACACTAAATGTACTTACATTGGGAAAAAGACAGCGGATATTTAGTTTTTGAGCTAAATAAACTACCCACCACGAACACTTGTATTGCCCTTATTTAAATCATTAGGGTTTCAAAGTTGTAAAATGAGCTAAAAGCTGAATCCAGAGTTATTTTGCCACTCGGAGCGAGTTTAAGAGAAAGCTAAACTGTGCATGCTCTATGCGACATGTACGGTTACTTTGTGACGTTTTGCTCTTGAGAGTGTCAGGCCATCTTGGCTTGTGCCACTGAGCAGCTCTCATGGGAAGTGGCGTTTTTATATGTACAAAAGTGGTGGGGCACGGAAAACTTAGATGGGGGAGTGTCAAATGACATACTGTCGGAAGTAGAGATGGCAAATCCGGATCCTTTTACGGACTCGGAGTCTTCTGAGTCAGTCAGTGAAGAGATCCGGATCATACAAGTCCTTTGAGTCATATGAGTCAGCATCACCAAGAGCGTAGAAATCCTACCGGTGAAACCGAAAAGTTGTTGCATTTCACGAGCATATTAAACTAACGTTACATTAACCTCCGCTACACAGTGTCTTTTGCTTCAATAAAAAATGTTGATCACAAAAAAAAAGGGTTATTTTGCGATTTGGCGAATCTGAGTCTGCTGTTGACTCGTGCATGACGACGAGTCTGCTGGATCTCTGGATCTGCTGCTATACGGTTACGGCTCTGAGTCCGCACGAGTCTGCTATGTTTTGCACAGTGAGTCAGGATTTGCGAATCTCTGAGTCTGCTGTTGACTCGTGCACAATAGCCGCGGGAAGCAGGGGTGCTGGAGGCGGGGCTGCGAGTGGTGTACATTTGAAAAACTTCATGTTACTGTTGTTGAAATCTCTCCCCACTTTTGTCCGCACCCCCTAAGTAAAATGACTTCCCAGTTCCCGCGGCTATGCTCGTGCATGACGAGTCTGGATCTCTGGATCTGCTATACGGTTACGGCTCTGAGTCCCCACGAGTCTGCAGGAAGTGAAGGAAGTTCCCATGATTCAGTGAGTCAGGATTTGCAAATCTGAGTCTGCTGTTGACTCGTGCATGATGAGTCTGCCTGGATCTCTGGATCTCTGGATCTCTGGATCTGCTACGGTTACGGCTCCTGAGTCCGCACGAGTCTGCAGGAAATTTCACTGATCCGCGTCCACTCCCCTGAGCCAAACGATAACTTCTGGCAGCTATCCTACTTGCTAAAGGCTAGGCAGGTGGACTGGGGTACGTTGTAATGTGATTTTACATGTTATAAGGAGAGTAGCGAGTGACGCAATTTATAGTTTTAATTTGTACGTCACCAGGTGTAGGACTCAAAGGACTCGGGTTAATGGAGAGGGGAGACTCGTCACGACCAGCTCATTACTAGGATCCGGGTTAAAGATCCGGATGAATCAGGACTCACCCATCTCTAGTCGGGAGCCGTGAATGAAGAACATGGAGCAACACTGTCAGCGCATACATTTACGTACACAGCGTGGGGATGTCATATTGTAATGCACCTTAATACATGCGGTAAAGGGCACCATCACAAAGCAATTCTTAACAATAACAACACCCGTAATGCTTCAGCATTAAAACACCAGACTGTAAATATAAGGAAAACACAGACACTCATCACCGAGGTCACAATATCAATGGATCCAGCAGAGCAATAGCCTATAGGCAAAACACAGAGATCAACAAAAGATATGACATAAATGAACTTACCAAAGCTGAAGTAGATGGTCAACTTCATTAATTTTATTTCCGTTTTACTGATTTGAATCGCTTTACGCTGCTCTCTCTCGTCTCAACTACACTTTTCGCGGCACACGTACTTACAGCCAATCAGCTCTGAATTATGAGATGACGTTTTGGAGGGGTTGCCAGCACTTTGCCCCACTTGTGATTATTTTTTTGCCGCACATATTGAATACAAAAAGACTCTGACCATGCGCAGCATAGTTTTTAAAGAAAATGTATTCAATTTAATTATTTTAACCTGCTTTATTTGGGGGTGGACCTCACCTCCTATAGGGGGGTCTGGGGGCATGCACCCCCGGGAAGATGTTTTTTTAAATGTTGAAGTGAAATGCATCAATCTGGAGCACTTTGAGCACAACATGAATTGATGGATACAGCTCTCAACACTCAGATGAAAGGGAGCTGTATACTTTTCAATAATCCAAACATCTTTAGAATATGATCACAACCAATAACAAATCATTTAAACTTGTTTATTCTTATCTTATGTTACCTAGTTAGCATTCTTTCTTTTTATTTATGCATATTTTACTAATCACTCCCCTTTTAAACTGTTTTTTTTACTGTCCTATAGTACACATTGGAATGACTTCTTACTTTATTTTTTACAACTATAGATTCTCTCTCTCTCTCTCTCTCTCTCTCTCTCTCTCTCTCTCCTCTCTCTCTCTCTCTCTCTCTCTCTCTCTCTCTCTCTCTCTCTCTCTCTCTCTCTCTCTCTCTCTCTCTCTCTCTCTCTCTCTCTCTCTCTCTCTCTCTCTCTCTCTCTCTCTCTCTCTCTCTCTCTCTCTCTCTCTCTCCTCTCTCTCTCTCTCTCTCTCTCTCTCTCTCTCTCTCTCTCTCTCTCTCTCTCTCTCTTCTCTCTCTCTCTCTCTCTCTCTCTCTCTCTCTCTCTCTCTCTCTCTCCTCTCTCTCTCTCTCTCTCTCTCTCTCTCTCTCTCTCTCTCTCTCTCTCTCTCTCTCTCTCTCTCTCTCTATATATATATATATATATATATATATATATATATATATATATATATGTAAAGTGGGGGGACACAAACGGGATTTCAAAAAGTGGGGGGGACATGTCCCCCAGGGGCGGCGGGTACTGTAGGCAAGGGAAGGCTAAGCCTTCCCAAATATTTGTGTCACTGCATCCTGGTAAAATAAAAATATAATGTTTGTGTCTTTGACATTAGCGCTGCTATGCAGCCACCTGTGCCCTGTTCTACGAAGCCAGTTCAACAGACCCTGGATATGTTTGACTTATCTTAACTAACCCTAACAAACGAGATCTCGCTAAGCGGTCCTACGACGCTGGTTATCAACTCGGTAAATCAAGCCAGGGTTTCTCTCTCCAGCTGAGAGCGCGTTCACGTGAAAGGGGCGGGGTTAGCAACATTTGACCAATCACAAACAGGGACAAGTGTACTAACAGCGCAGCGTCATACTTCATTAATGAAAAGTAAACTAATATTAGACAAATATAAACTTTAAACATCCATGACTTAAACATATAATCCAGGATAAAAGCCACATAGCTGCACCTGCAAGGTGAATATAGAACAGCTGGTTAAAAAATAAATAAACTACCGAGTGTTTGAATGCGTAGGCCTACATTAACAGGTTTATGATATCACTGCCCCATCTAAGACACGAGTGGATCTGACTTTAATTACATTTGAGTTGAGTGTTTCGTCAACCTAATGTGTTGCTTAAAATAACACTTCTGCATACAGTATGTGACAATGTGAGTGTTGCACGGCCAGATACGGCTCGAGAAGCTGACTCAGATAAGGAAATATGATATATTATGATATTATATGATCGATGATCTGATTGATGATGTGATATGAATGATAAGTGCGACACGTCGGCGTCTTCTCTGCATACGGCAGTTTAAATTGTATTTCCTTTATCCTGTAATATGACTTGATAGATTTAAACTCCGCACACTGAGCTCTGATTGGTCAGCAGGCGGTGCTTTCACTGAGTTGATCTCTTTTCTATAGACGCCGGAGGCGGGCAGCGTCAGGTAAAAAAAGTTATTTAGCCTTCCCAAACCTGAGCCTCACGCGCCGCCTATGATGTCCCCCCTGTCCCCAGTGGAAATTACGCCATGCGTATGTGTGCGTCAAGTGCAATAAATATAATATGAAGTTGCAACACACACACACAGTAAAACTCTGCCCATCATGTGTTGTATAGGCTGGCATGACTAGGCTTTTTTCAATGGGGCTGATGTGTTGTGTAGAATCTGCCAGAAGGATAATCACGGTCAAACTCCTTAAGAAGTGTGCGGTGAGGTGCCGCTCCACATTGCTTTTCTTCCCGACTGCAACGCTGGTCCCGCAAATCCAGCAAGAATGTGATTGGTTGATATTCATTGTGGGGGGTGGGGGGTGGGGGGAGGAGGGGTGTTAGATAGATATAGAGTTGTAGTAAGTAGATAGAGTTCGCTATGATTGAGGTTTCGTTTATGCATAGGGTAGATTCTTTTAATTACATTTCCTTTTTTTTGGTGTGTATTTTTACATTTTGGATTTGCTTGGCGAGCTACTTATTGAGGGCTCGCGAGCTACCGGTAGCTCGCGATCGACGTGTTGGAGACCCCTGCTCTATCTGATGCTAAAATTGGCCAATAATAAAACGTTTTTGTTGTAGTTATTTCTCAAGGACCATAAACATGTAAGGGTTAGGGTTAGGGTTGTGTTGTCCATGGTGACTCAGCAGCCACAGGCACACATTGAATTCTGACTTTAACCTCAGAACTCTAATCAGATTTTTTTTTACTTTTGGTCAGATCTAAAAAGATTAAGTGGCCCTAATCCTCTCCCGTAGGATAGTAACAGTGTAATGTTTCAATGTTTTTAATCCTGGTCCTCTGCAGCGACCAACCAGTCAAGTGAAGTTAACAGCGTTCACCTTGGGCAGGACACTTAACCCCACATTGCTCCCATAGGCATGTCTACGGTCCTGAAGTAAGTCACCTTCAATAAAATTACATGTCATCTAAACTTTCCACCTCAAACAACAGTTACATGCTGAAAAAGGTGTACAAAAAAATAACCTAAAAAACTAATGCATTCAGAAAAAAAAACCCAACATGTATAAGAAAGTCACAAAAATGTGAGAGAAAAATGATAGTAAGTGAAAAACGTCTGAAGCTGTCCATCCCTTGAGTTGTGATTGAAAATACTTCCTACTTAGTACATTATTATTATTATTATTATAATTAATCAGTCACTCTGTAGTCCTTGTGCGTTTATTGGGGTCAAATTGCATCTCTTTGTGGTTGCTTTGAGTCTCCTTTTAGTCATGCGTGAATATGAAAAGTCATGCTAATTATCCAGATGCATAATAATACCATTGCTTACTGCTGCTAATGATGAAGCATTGTTACATTAGTGAAATATTAAGCAGAGGAAATGTAGTATTCAGCATATCTGACGGGGGATATAATGTAATCAGAACTATTCCCCCAAACATGAAAAAAATAAATATATATATATACATATATATAAAAATTCTATAAAAATATCAGAAGAAATGTAAATTAATTTATAGAAAATGTGTGAAAAAGGAAGGATTATCTGTCACTTTAGTCATTTTACGTCTCTTCTTTGCATCTCTTTGTGGTTGCTATGAGTCTGCTTTTAGACATGTATGAATATAAAGAGTCAGATGCGTAATAATACCATTGCTAACTGCTGCTGCTGATGAATCAGGGATTTTAGTATTCGTATATCTTACAGGGGATGAGGGGAGGAGTTGTCTTTTTAATTAAAAGAGGATTTATTCTTTTGTACTGATGGAGTCTGACAGCAAGTAAACACGGAGCTGCTGAGTTTGCATTAACAGAATATAAAAACAGGGACAGGTCAGGAACCAGGAAACATACAGATAATAAAAATGATATAAATAGACTAATGCACGATGGGGTTAGGCCCACCTTCATAATGCATTAATCATATTCCAGTCCCTGATTGATCAGTGTCTGTGGCAGTGATGCTGTTGTGTAATGAACAACTCCATCACCTGTGTGTGTCCATGCCAGCCCACAGACCTGACACTGAATACATGTTAAATGTGTGATGGTAAACAGTGTTACCATGACGAGTTCACCATAATAACCCTGTAAGGACTAGTGCATCCTCCCTGTCCTCTGTGACACTGGTCACGCCGCTATGCATGACGGTACTGCTACAGTGCTACATCTCTCTCATATGTGCAGCTGTTCCCTACACAGCGGGCACCATCCCAGGCGGTGTGAGTGTGTGAGGCTCGGTGTGTGTGAGGCTCGGTGTGTGTGAGGCCAGGTGTGTGTGAGGCTAGGTGTGTGTGAGGCTAGGTGTGTGTGAGGCTCGGTGTGTGTGTGACAGCGGCCCGGGCATCTCCCTCTCTTACCATGGCCTCCATCGACTCCCAGCTCTTGGTTTCGGATCCCGACAGGAGGAAATTTTTGGAATTTCCTCTGAAATTCACCTTCAGGTTGATGTAGAAGTCCATGTCTGCGCCTTACCGCATATTACTCACGACGACACGGCCCAACGGAGGCTGCTCGGGGTAATCTCGCCCTGTCCGCTCCACCGTGAGTGATCCGACGGGGGATGAGGCGTATTCTGTGTTTACATCAGTGTCCGGGCCACGCCCACCCTGCGTCATGTGCCCGGAACTCAGAGCGACACTTTCGATGTGGAGCTTATTTATTTTGTATTAAAGAAAATGTAGGCTAATTATAATTAACAAAACTATAATAAAACCAAAAAAAATGTATAATAACAATACATTCTATGTATAGAGCAATTATCTAACTAAATTATTTGCATAAAGAAAATAAACAAGAGAATAAACGATAAAACGCATGAAGTGAAAAATGTCTTAATAAACAAGAAATTAATAATAATAATTATTATTATTATTATTTTATAGATGTTTTAACATAATAATAATAATAATACTATTTTTGATTTAAAGACGAACTTTCAAGCCATAAGAACACTAGGGACATTTGTAGGATAATGTATTTTTGTAAGAAGATATCGTGATTTCAATTTGAGGAAAACAGCTCATATGTTAATCATATATTTATAAATGTGCTTCTGTTCCCACCAACTCTCTGAAGACCATTATAATTTAACTGTTGCTGTAATTTGTAAATGTGCCGGTTTTTTCATGCTCAATTGTATATAATGGGCACACTTTTGTATAAAATATGTCAATAATACCTCATTTAAATGTGTTCAAATGGCACAGGAGCAGCGAAAAGCATTACTTACCTTTTGTGATCCTTAGATTTCTAGTCATTATAACAGAATACAGTTATAAAATAACACAGCAACATTTATATTTAACTTTGTCTGTTACCATTACAAACTATCTGTAATGTAGCGCCTATTCTGTAATGTATCCTGAGCATATTTAACACGCAGTGGCACATCTGGACTTAATTAAATGATAATTCAATTTTACATTAACTGAAAAAGACAATAAACAAAAAGTGATCCTGAACATCAGCACAATAGGGCCCCTTTAAGTCTGCTATTTCATGCACTTGTTTCCCGTTGCATTCAAAATATGTTATTTATGCTATGTGAAATAATTTTGCCCTTATATTTGCATGTGTTGCAATTATTCCTGTCACTAAAACAATCTGTTTTAGAGCAATTGCTATTTTGCTCTTCATTCAGCATTGAGGGATATCATTGGTCAGATAACGCCATCTACTGGATATTTTGTATATCTACACCCCTCTTGGTCCCATCACCATGTCAAGTGGAAGATAGATAATGGTGGAATATATATAAACAGGGTTGAGACGGTTACTTTATAAATGTATTCTCTTACAATTATTATAGTTAAAAAATGTAATCAACACCTAATCTGAGTCTCACAACAGTAATATGACCTGATTTATTCCTACTACTTTTGGACCTCAATATCAACTGCAATGCAAATAAATACATGAGAAAATAAATATGAATTAAAGCTGCAAGCAGCGATGAGCGGGTCTTCGACATTCCGTGCAGGTTCGCTGTTGTCCGCATGTCGACGTTGCGATGATGTTTTCCGGACTCGGCCGTTAGCAAACGTGGGAAGTTTCAGGCCTACAGCAGTAACATAAACATTGTGTTGGATGGCGACGGCATATGAGGACACCCCATAATAGGCTTAGATGACTTGAGGTCTGCATCGTTATCAAACATGTGAAGTTTTGGGCCGTTTGGAGCATGTTCACTGCAGTTATGAGAAAACCGTGTTTCATGGCGACCATTGTGTTGCCATGGCAATGGCATTTGACGAAATCTCAAATGTGCACACAAGTTTGACCAGTTTATGACCATTTTCATAGGAGTTATAGCAATATCGTGTTTAACGGCGAGGGATGCGTTTTTATTAGATTTTTTTTGCGGCTTTTGAGGAAAACTCACATGTGGCACATAGACATGTTGAGGTCCGGACCATTAACCATCATCTGAAGTCTTGCGCCGTTTGTACGATTTTCCTTTGAGTTGCGACAATATCGTGTTTTATGGCGAGGGATGCGTTTCCGTGGAAACGGCATATGATGAGTCCTCAGATTTGGCGTAGAGCTGTTGAGGCATGGACCGGTGATATACAACTGAAGTTTGGTGGGCGATCGGACCGTGTCCATTGGAGTTACACAGGGCCGGCCCTAGACTTTTGGGGGCCCTAAGCAAGATTTTGTTTTGGGGCCCCCCTCACTCTAGCGCGTTCTCACTACACACAACACGGAACCAACTTTTGTCTTATGATGTTAGTATGAGCACACATATTGTACAAATAAGCATGTAAACACTAAAGTGGGACCTGAGAACAGCAGCACAGTCTTTAAATTGACTACAAATAACTACCTAGGCTATAACTAATGACTATATAAACTCAGTGAACAGAAATATAGAAACTCCTCAGTCCTCAGTGACATATGTTTTGTTGTTGTGGCTCTGAGTCTGTACTCCAGCACATTAGATTTGAAATGAAACAAGGACTATGAGGTTAAAGTGCAGACTGTGACCAAGTATTAAATATGACTACTTTGTTGAAGTGTATGTTAATTTGTCCAATATTACATTTGATCCCCCATTTTAGGGGATCAAAAGTACTCTGACAAATGAACATAAACTTGAATAAAGTAGTCATATCAGATAGCACTGATGAACTGACAGTACAGAATAAAAAGACTGACAAAGTGACCATCACTGTTCAAAGATAGATATTTTTAATAAAAAACACTCAACACTAAATAGAATATATAAATAGATCCAAAAATACCTTTAAAGGATTAAATAATATGTGCAAAACAAACTGCTTAACAATAAATGAAATGTAAAAAAACAAATGCAAATACAAATGTTCCTCTCGTACGTACAGTCAGAATTGTTCTCTTCTTGCTTTCCTGGAGGCAAAGTCATTGATGACCTGATCATAGGAGATCTGGCTGCCAATCTGGTGGTTTATGCTGATTATTGCCATTCCACTCAGGCGATCCTGGGCCATGGAGGACCTCAAGTATGTTTTTATCAGTTTGAGCTTCGAGAAGCTTCTCTCTGCGGACGCCACTGTCACTGGAAGGGTACAGGCTATTCTCAGCGCTATCCAAAGATTTGGATAGATCTCACACAGCTCGTTTTCATTTAAGAAGGTGAGCATCTCCAATGTGGTCATATCTTCTTTGGGAAGCTCTGGAAGGCTTTGCATCTCCATGGCTAGCTCTCTCCAGTCAACGTCTGCCTCTTCGCCACAGGTCAATGTTTTTCCCAGCAGGGCACATTGGTCTGTAAGTGACTCGTCATCCAGATTATGGAAGTTCTGAAGCACTCCAAACTTGTCTCTTACTTCCCCCAGGGACTTGAATCTGTCCTCCAAAGACTGGATGCCACAGTCCACCACAACATTAAAGAATCCTGTTTCCAGTCTCGTCATGGCATCAGCCACTGCCTCGTCAGCTGCCTCGTAGGCAAAATGCCTCTTTTTGCTCCGCAGCCTCTTTTCTTTCAGCACTGCCTCAACATTCATATTTCCACAGAGCTCTTTTGCTGTGGCCTGAGCATCTGTGAACCCAGTGGCCCTGTAGGTTACCAGCGATGCTTTGGTTTTGTCTAAGAGACTGACCGCAACATCCAGCTGCATGTTGACAGACTGAAGGAGCTTGCTAACTGTATTGATCTTTGACAGAATATCATACCAGACAACAGTGCAGATTTGGAATCTAAATGATCCAATTTCTTCTGCCAGGGATTGGGCCTCAATTCTGACCATGAGATCATTTGCGTTTTCCCTCACCTCTAGCAAAGCCTCCCTGACCTTATCCGTTTGGTAGCGCAACGGCTCGATGCTATTCACTCTGCTCTCCCACCGCGTCTCACTCCAGGACTTGAGAGTGATGTCCACATGTTTTTTCAGGATGGTCCACCTCTGGGGAGAACCTGAAAACAAGGTGTACAGCTTCTGAACATTACCAAAGAAGCAAGTAGCATCTATTGATCCTTTGGCTGAATCCGCCACCATCAAATTCAGTGTGTGGGCTGCACAAGGAACATACAGAGCTCGAGGATTCTTCTCCAACAGCCTGGCCTGCACCCCTTTATTTCTGCCCTTCATGTTTGCACCATTGTCATAGGATTGTCCTCTGCAGTCCTCAAAGGGGATCTTCAGCTCCTCCAGCCTGTTCAAAATGAGTGTAGACAAACCAAGCCCTGTGGATTCAGGGGCTATGATGAACCCCAGAAAGTGCTCCCTGATCTCAGTCCTTTTCTTCACACTCACTGTTCGAATCACAACAGTCATCTGCTCCTGGTGGCTGACGTCTGGGGTGCAATCCAAAATGATGGCAAAATACTTGGACTCTTTGATTTCAGCCACCATTGCTGCAAGTATTGTGTCACTGATACAGGAGATGAGTTCATTTTGGATTGTTTTACCCAAGTATGTAGTGTAATTTCCTCCACTGTCAATGCGTCTGATGTGTTCTTTCAGAACAGGGTCAAACTTGGCAATTAGCTCAACTTCTTTGAGGAAATTCCCGTTGTTGTGGTTATGCAGCGTGTCAACAGTCCCTCTAAGTCCCAGGTTCCTCTCTGTACTGAGATAAAAAAATATTTTAAAAAAAATTTAAATTTAAATTTTAAATTTTTTTTTTTTTTTTTTTTGCTAGGGGGCCCCTCAGTGGCTGCGGGGCCCTAAGCGGCCGCTTATGTCGCTTAATGGGTCGGGCCGGCCCTGGAGTTACAGCAACATCTCGTTTTATGGCGAGGGATGCGTTTGCATGGTAACGCCAAATGATGAAACCTCAGATTTGACGTAGAGCTGTTCAGGGCCGCAGTGTTAACCATCATGTGATGTTTGGCGGCGTTCGGAGTATGTCAGTTGGAGTTATGACATCATCGTGTTCCATGGCGAGGGATCTCCTAGCATCGAGCTAACGTGAAAATGGGCGCCGCTTAACGACTATGCCGTGCGGTGAAAAATTACAATTTTAATAACTTTTCATCCCCCATGTCTTGAGACGCTACCCGCCAAATTTGTTATACTGCAATAGGCTATTTAAAAAAACATGATATTAGATTTTAAAACATAAATATCTTTCTGTTCATGTTTTGGTCAATTCGTAAATATGTATAATTCGGCCTACTTTCAGCTACAGAAACCATATTTCTATAAGTATACGTTTATATGTTTATTACTTCTCATTATGTTTACACATTAATTATTCCAGTTCATATTTCTATGTCTATATCTTTTATTTCTTGTTATGTATACACTTTTTCTACATCGATTTTTTTACATCTGCATACATACATATATATATATATAGTGCATCCGGAAAGTATTCATACCCCTTAACTTTTTTCACATTTTGTTATGTCACAGCCATATTTCTAAATGGATTAAATTCATTTTTGTTCTCAATATCCCATACACAATACCCCATAATGACAAAGCGAAAACGTTTTAAAATAATTTTTTGCAAACGTGTTAAAAATAATTAAATGAAATATCACATGTACATAAGTATTCACACCCTTTGCTTTGACACTGAAAATTGAGCTCAAGTGCATCCCGTTTCCACTGATCATCCTTGAGATGTTTCTATAACTTGACTGGAGTCCACCTGTGGTAAATTCAATAGATTGGACATGACTTAGAAAAGAACACACCTGTCTATATGAGGTCCCACAGTTGACAGTGCATATCAGAGCACAAACCAAGTCATGAGGTCCAAGGAATTGACTGTAGACCTCAGAGACAGGATTGTATCAAGGCACAGATCTGGGGAAGGGTACAGAAAAATGTCGGCAGCATTGAACGTCCCAACGAGCTCATTGGTTTCCATTATTTGCAAATGGAAGATGTTTGAAACCACCAGGGCTCTTCCTAAAGCTTGCTGCCCAAACCAAACTGAACATCGGGGGAGAAGGGCCTTACCCCCAGTTTCCACCGGGTCCGTCTGCGGCGCGTTACGGGCATATATATATATATATATATATATATATATATATATACACACACAAACTAATTTTGCAGACCCTATCCCTCCGTAGTCTTTCAAGTAGGAGGAGAAATGCCAGCGTTCTCCTCCGGTTTACAGGCACTGTGTCAATTATATATATAGAATAATTATGATGATGAATGCATTTTTTTACCACTAAAATACAGCAACACATCTTTGATTCATGTCGTTTATAACTGGAATATTACAATTATTATTAACTTTGTCTGTACAAAGTAGCCTGTCCAGGAAATATGCCCAAATCAACAAAAACTGCGTTTGGGCCCAGCAGGTAAAAAATTATAGGGGGGCTTCCATATCCGGCAGCCAGCCACAACACCTTCTCTGCCGGATATGGAAGCCCCTCTTTAGTTTTTTACCTGCTGGGCCCAGAGTAAAATGCTTTTGTGAGCACAAACTAGAGGGGATCAGGCAACACCAGTGTGGTTTTGGTGACGGTGTGACTATCCTGGACAAAGATATAGGGGGGCTTCCAAATCTGGCAGCCACAACTCCTTCTCTGCCAGATATGGAAGCCCCTTTTTAGTTTTTTACCTGCTGGGCCCAGAGTAAAATGCTTTTGTGAGCACACACTAGAGGGGATCAGGAAACACCAGTGTGATTTTGGTGACGGTGTGACTGTCCTGGACAAAGTTGTAGGGGGGGTGCCATATCTGGCAGGAGAAATACCTGCTCTGCTGAACATGTTATGTAGAGAACAGTGCAGATCTTCCCTATTGACACCAGGAAAAACCTAGTCTAAAATAAGGAACATCAATAGTGTGATATAGGCACAGATATAAGATCAATAATACACTTTATTTTAGGGCACCTTTCAAAATATTCAATGTCACTTTAAAATAAAATAAAAAATAAAATATGAGTGGCATTACAATACAAAAATGTGTTGAGTAGGAAACCACAGAGGAAAATTACATTCAAAGGAGCAATTAAAGCGAGTGAAGCTAGTTTGAACAAATTATCTTTTAGGCTTGATTGAAAATAACACAGTGTCTGACATTATCATATATGTGATATCATTACTGTTATATCATTGCTTACTATTCGTGGTTATCAAGTATCAGACACTTAAACAACAGAGAAGGTTTTAAGAAATAGGACTATACTGACAAATGACATCTTATCCTTTCATTGTCTGTTCTGTAGGAAGGAGGAACATAACAGAGTGGGACTACACTTAAAAACGGAAGTTTGTTCCAATACGAAGATTGTGTCCTTAAAACGAGCTGCCTCGCAATTGTATGCACATTATTTATTCAGCCGTTTGCTGTTTAATCTGATGGGGAATATATCATTCAAAAGAGAGAAAAAAGCTTATTAAACTAGCCGAACGCTCAATACAGGCGATGACGTCACCTTTGCGCGTCCCCGCGAACAGGGCTTCAATCTACGGCAAGCCTTCAACCTGCGGCACAACACCGGCCGTTCTGTGATTCTCCAGAACACACAGATGGCCAGTCCGCCTCTGGGTGGAGTGAAGGGAATGAGCAATTTTACAGCCTTTTTGGCGAGGTGGGGTAACTCGGTCTCCACAGACAGCCAAAGGTGTGCAAGTGACACTAGTCTTTTTCTCGTTATTTTTTTCTCACGCTGCGCCTCCCCTGAAGCTCTCTGGGTGCGCCTCACACTTTGAAAACCGCTGCTCTATGCTGAAGTTGCAAAAACACAACAATCTTATGATCCAATTCTATCAGTTTCCCACAGAATGAAGGGCGCTTCAAGCTACTTGCCACACAAGCAAGAAAGTTTCTTTGCCCACCACCCTCGTCTGTTCCAAGTGAGCGGGTCTTCAGTGAAGTCTCTGCATTCTATGAGAAGAACAGAAGCCGTCTCACTGGAGAGCATGCTGAGCAACTCTGCTTTCTGCACCACAATCTGGTGCTGCTGAATTGGGACTACTAAATGAGACTCAAATATCAGAACAAGTTTTAGTAGTTTTTATTTTATTTTTACTTAATTTACTTTACTCAGGGTCACAGAGAGGAAACCAGTTATATTTGGAAACGTTGATATCTCAAACAATTATCTGTCAACATTGAGCATTTATTAATGAAAGCAATATAAACATGGTACAAAAAAAGATACACATGTCTCACAAATTAAAATGAGTCCTATCAGTTCATGAGAGAAACTAGCTTCATAAGAAATGCTGCTGGAAGCTCCCTGCACTTCTTGTTTTAAGATGTTGAAAAGTTAATTAAACATAATGTAAAGGCATTTCAACGAAGTTGTGTTGGAGTTTGTGTTATTCTACATTTTGAAAAGAATGCATAAGAAAGGAGGTGGAGTTGCTATTTTGTTCAATGATTCCCTTCAATGCAGGAAGACATCTTATGGGAACTTTGATTCTTTTGAATATGTGGCCCTTCAGCTGAAATGCTCCTCTCGAGCTCTGTTCCTAAATATCTATAGACCACCCAAATAGTGTGCAAGCTTTTTTGATGACTTTACTGAACTGCTGTCTATAGTGTGTATTGACTTTGACCGTCTAGTCATTGTTGGTGATTTTAACATCCATGTTGACAACCCCCAGGACAGAGGGGCTAAAGAACTGTTTTGTGTTCTTGATAACTATGGACTGACTCAGCATGTGACGGAGCCCACGCACAATAAGGGGCACACTCTGGACTTAATTATCTCAAAGGGTCTGAATATCTCTAAGGTTGTGGTGACTGATGTTGCACTCTCTGATCATTCCTGTGTTTTCTTTGAGAGCTCTATTTCTGTTCACAATTTTTTTCAAAAAGAGGTAACCACAAAGCGATATTTAACTGAAAGTACTAGGGAAATGTTTTCTTCCACACTTGCCCCTGCTAACATCTCAGTAAATTAGCTAGTAGATCATTTTAATTAAAAGAAAATATCTCCATGGAGAAAGGCCATGACCGTGAGAACAGAAAAAAGAGAGCGTCGAAAAGCTGAACGCAGGTGGCGAAAAACAAATCTCCAGGTTCATTTTGAAATCTATAAAGAGAGACTTGGCTTTTATAATTTGGAATTGAAAAATGCCCGACAGTCTTTCTTCTCTGACATCATTGCCAAAAACAAAAACAACGCACGTGCCTTGTTTGCTACCGTCGACAGACTAACAAACCCCCCAGTGTCAGTAGCCTCTGAACTTCTATCCACCAGGGCCTGCAATGAATTTGCCTCTTTCTTCAATTCAGAAAATCAGACAAGCAGTCAGTGCCTCTGCATCAGGTACAGCAAATGTGTTGTCCCTGTGTCCACTTAAAATAAATTCAAACACCATGACACAATTCCATCAGATTAATGATAAAAACCTAGAGGACATTATACAACATCTGAAATCCTCCTCCTGCTGCCTTGATATTATTCCAACAGGACTTTTCAAAAATGTTTTTCATTGCATGGCCTCAGATCTACTTCATATAGTAAACAAGTCTCTTCGCTCAGGTGTTTTCCCACAGGCCCTAAAAACTGCAGTCATTAAACCGCTCTTAAAAAAGAATAATCTAGATCAGGGGTGCCCAACCTTTTTTGAACCGAGAGCTACTTTTAAAGTTGCCAGTCTGCCGAGATCTACCAGTCCAAATAGAGAGCCATAGCCATTACTGACAGCCTACTACCAGGTAAATACACACTTCTACTTGTATAAAACTGACCTTTGTACGATTAATACTTCATGAAATACTGCAGATCCTTTATCTTACCTCTTTCTAATCTACACACATACAAGTATTTAACTGAAGCTACACAACAGTGTTGTTGATACAGAGTTGGAGTTTATTCACACGTCACATACTACAGTGGGTAATGTTTTCAAGAAACATTGAACAGTGCTGCCACATATGACACAGGAAAAAAAGAAAAGACACTCAACCCTTTCTTTGCCATTATATACAAATAGTGTTGCTACAAAAGTATAAATTAGGCTTACTAATAAGACAACTCAGATCTGAAGCTACACAGGAATCTGCTGCCAAAGTGCAATAAAAAAGACAAACTTAATAGAATCAAACCCTTTTTTTTTTTTGCATTTTAGTAGAGTATAAAAAGAAATGCCTTTAAAATAGGATGCAAGCAACACTAGTTTCTTAACCTGAATTGATAATAGACTATAATCAATTTAAACAGAACAGATCTTAATGTTTGCATTCTTATACCATTTTGTACAATAATTATAATGAATAAGTTCAAACAAACTAAAACTTACAGCTGATTAATAACGGTATCTAACTAGAGTTTTTATTATATCAAAAACCTGTTGAAATGCTACTGTTATTTTGACTGTCCCCAAAAAGCGCGTCGGCAGCCTCCAGGAATGCTTCTTTCACAACTTCGCCGTCTTTGAAGGACTTCATGTGTTTCGCAAGAACGTGACTGACACGATAAGATGCTATGGGAGCAGCCTTGCTCTTGTTGTTGGGCCTGTGGAAATGGACTGCTGTGCATTTAGCTGTCCTTTCAGGTCCCTCACCTTTTGGGAGCGTAGGGCAGAATTAGGAGGGAATTCCGTCTCGTAGCGTTTGTGCACTGTTTTGAAATGCCGCTCTAAATTACCCTTCTTCGATAAAGCCACGCTCGCATTGCAGATGAGACAGATGGACTTTGAATTGGAATAGATCCAAAAATAATCATCCTCCCACTCGGAGTGAAAATTATATATTTTGGGCTTTTTTGCTTCTGCAATAATTGTGGTCTTGTGTGTGTGCGGACTGTCACTCCTGTTGCCACGGAAAACGTCAGCAAACTAGTGCCCACTGATCACAAAGCTTTGATGCGTTCAAGTGCATTATTCTGGCACAGGAAGATTATGTTATAGGACATTAACGATAAAACAGAATATTGTTGTTCTATTTTTAGACACATCTCGCGATCGACTGGGAATCTCCCCGTTGTGAGATCGCGGTCGATCGCGATCTCACAAAGACTAACAGAAAAAGCAGAACCTAAATGCACACAGGACTAATCAAACAAACAAGACACAGGTGAGGAGGGAGGAGAAAACACAGGGGCACAAGGTGAACACAATCGGGTAATCAGGCAGGAGGGAACACAGAGACCGGAAGCAGCAGACAAGACAGGGGTTGAACACTTTTCAAACTAAAACAGGAAACCAAAAAGACAGATCTACACAGGACAAAAATAAAACACAGACAGATAGTGACATACAGGCCCATATCAAACCTGCCATTTCTAGGTAAAATCATTGAAAAAGTACTTTTTCAACAGTTGAGTAATTTCTTGCATTTAAATAACTGTTTCGATGTGTTCCAGTCAGGCTTTCGACCAAACCACAGCACTGAGACTGCTCTTATAAAGGTCTTCAATGACATCCACTTAAACACAGACAGTGGTAGAACTTCAGTGTTAGTATTATTAGATCTCAGTGCTGCGTTTGACACTGTTGACCACAACATATTACTAGACCGACTGGAAAACTGGGTGGGACTTTCGGCAACAGTTCTAAATTGGTTTGAATCCTACTTAAAGGACAGAAAGACTTTGTTTCTATTGGTAAATACACATCTGAGTTGACGAATATGACATATGGGGTTCCTCAAGGCTCCATCTTGGGGCCTCTTCTCTTTAACATCTACATGCTACCACTGGCTCAGATAATGAAAAACAACAAAATAAGTTACCATAGCTATGCGGATGACACCCAAATTTACACAACCATTTCACCAGGAGACTATTCTCCAATTCAAACACTGAGTAAGTGCATTGAACAAATCAATGACTGGATGTGTCAGAACTTTCTCCAATTAAACAAAGATAAAACTGAGGTAATGATTTTTGGAGCCAAGGCAGAATGTATAAAAGTTAGCGCTGAGCTTCAGTCTGCAATGTTCAAAACAACAGATAAAGCCAGAAATCTAGGTGTAGTCATGGACTCTGACCTGAGTTTCAACAGTCACATTAAAATAATTACTAAATCAGCCTACTATCACCTTAAAAATATATCTAGGATTAAAAGACTAATGTCACAGCAGGATTTGGAGAAACTTGTCCATGCTTTTATCTTCAGTAGACTGGACTACTGTAATGGTGTCTTTACAGGTCTCACTAACAAATCTATTAGAAAGCTGCAGCTAATTCAGAACGCTGCTGCTCCAGTCCTCACTGACACTAAGAAAGTGGATCACTCCTGTTCTGAAGTCTTTACACTGGCTTCCTGTGTGTCAAAGAATAGATTTCAAAATACTGCTGCTGGTTTATAAAGCATTGAATGGTTTAGGCCCAAAATACATTTCTGACCTGCTGCTAAATTCTGAACCATCCAGATCTCTCAGGTCTTCAGGGACTGGTCTGCTTTCTGTCCCCAGAGTCAGAACTAAACATGGAGAAGCAGCGTTCAGTTATTATGCTCCAAATATCTGGAACAAACTCCCAGAAATCTGCCGGTCCGCTGCAACTCTGACTACTTTTAAATCCAGGCTGAAGACTTTTCTTTTTTCCACTGCTTTTAATTGAACTATTCATATCTTAAACTGCACTGTAACTTTTATTCATGTATTTTTTCTTTTAATGTTTATTTTATTATCTTTGCTTTTTAATGACTGTTTTTAAATGCCATTTTCTTAAATTAACCTCTTAAGCCCTGAAGCCCCCCCCACAAGGGGCCTCCCAACGTTTTTGTTTTAGACTGTGTCTCAGGGCTTCTTAACATTTATGAAACTATTAATGTTCCATACCCTTTTAACGGGAAGAAACTCCGATAACTGATAATATGAACCATTTTTAGCTAAAAAAAACACAAGAGTCATACCAAGCCTTTGAATTAGCCTTGAGCGAAAACATGCTAACTAATGCTAACGGACTTAGCACAGAACTCACGGTAGAAATGCCCTTATTACTTATCTTAACTGCACAAACAAGATATCGACTAAGTAGCTGAGATTCCACAGATTCCATACATGTAATGTCATCACTGTACGACCCCGAATTCGCGGAGCTATCAGCCAGAAAAGAGAAAAAAAACAACATCCGGTTTCAAAACCATAACAATAATTAAGCCTTACCTTTTTTTATTTGTGATCAAAGGTTGTGTTCAACGGAATAAAAACGCCGCTCAAGGTAAATCCAATGTCTCTGTGTCACGTAGACATTTTTACTGATAATCCATCATCATATTTATGGCAATATAGTGGGTATAAAGTTTTACAGTCCAAGGCTGTACTTTCAGATATGCTTCGTTTGTATCTCTATTATGTCCGCAGATGTAAGGTTTACGTGGATTTGGGAACTGCCCATCGATTCTATTGGATCTAACGGTTAAGAAAAAGGTGTAAATCACCCAAATCGACCAATGGGTTCCAGAGATATGGTCCTGCGTAAAGTATAAAGAATGCCAGCCGGCGTCAGCACATTACGCAGCAGACTCTACGCAGTGTTTACTACGTAAGGAAGCAGGAATTGCAGCAGGACCCAGAGCGCGCGGAGCACAGACCGGACAGCAGATAACAGAGCAGATTACAAGATTTGCATTTAGGACTTTTTCTATACTTTGACTTTTGTCAAATAATGGCTCGCAGGGAAGAGACTTTTAATACTTTACAGGCAGTGGAAATTCTGACTAAAATATTGTAACATTGTAAATGTTTGAAATAAATCTGCTCCAGTTGGAGTCAAACTTCATTTGTTGTTTTTTTTTTAATTATTTTTTTTTTACAACAGTTGTATTTGGATGTAATGAATACTTAAAGTGAAATTCAAAGTAATGAAATGATTTTTACAGCGAAAAAGGTCAAATGGAACTGATGGTTCCCAAATTATCCAGAGGTGAGTCCGCCTGGACTTTATTTTTCTAAACTGCTCTGAAAAGGTCAAATTTCACTTGTTTTGCATCGATCTTGATACAGGGTACTTATTATATGTTATAATTTGGATTCCTAAAGCTTTTAGTCTGCTAACCCATCATTCAACGGTGGTTTTCACTATAAGTAATGGGGTTCTTTTAGGCGGAGATTAGAATTTACATGTTTTTACTATGTTCCATCTGAATTTACTTTAAAATAAAAACATCTATATTGATTCTGACACTTCTACATCCAACTCACAAATGTAACCTTGCTTTGAGAAAAAAGATTATTAATTTACCCCTTTTAGAAGTGAAGATATATCATTTGTTGTGTTATGGCGCGTTTCCACTACAGCGCGGAGCCCCGGCCTCGCTCGGCCTCGCTCGGCCTCGTTAGGCCTTGTTAGGACCAACTCACTTGATGGCGCGTTTCCATTACAGTTTAGGAACTGGGGCAGTAACTATAGTAACGCAGTGTAGGCGGAGCAATCGGCTTTTTGTCGGGCGGAGTCACGCTGCTTAAAACTGCCGTGACGACTTATTTGTTAGAAGTGAGCTTTAGAACAGATAGGGACACAACGCTTTCAAGCAAATAACAGAGCGTTAGAAAAAACGTACCATGCAGAGACTCCAGTAACGCCGTTGCAGAGTCCAGGCCTCCATCCCTCCCAACGCTAGCCGGTCTATGGCCGTAAATGGTGTCCATTAGCTCAAACCACTTCCAGTTTTTCCTACTGGCACCACTCGTGTTGTTATTATCTTTGACCAAGCGATATTCACTCTTCATCTTTTTGAGTTTTTCCCTCACTGCACGACAGTCCTCGAGTAGCCGCTTGTGGACATCTGTGTAGAGACCTCCTGAAATACTTTAATATTGCGAGTTGTCCCGTCGAGCTCCCGCTGGATCTTATCATCTGCAATGTAATGTAGGAACGTCGTCACTTCCTCGACCAACCACGGCGTGCTTTTCTTTGCCATTTTAGCTCCTCTGTTGACAAAAATGTTGTTTATAAAAATGCTGCAAGCTTCGCTATATATATATGCGACGCTAGGGATTATCTCGCGCGCCGATTGTGACAATTCTCTCTGACCAATCAGCAGTCGAGAGTGTTGACGTCACAACTCAGCCTGGTTGTTCCTGGCCCTAGAACCACGATTTTATGAGGCCAGAAAAACTGTGAATTAGGACCCGCCGGCCGGTACTAGACCAAGTGGAAACGCAACCAAAGTCGGGCCGCTGACGTCACAGCCCTCTTAAACCGGGCTCCGCGCTGTAGTGGAAACGCGCCATTAGTGGCATTTTCGAGCCTGAAACCTGAAAAACAGGCTCAGGGTCTTTCATTTTTGTAAAGCACTTTGAATTGCCTTGTGTTGAAAGGTGCTATATAAATAGACTTGCCTTGCCTTGCCTTGCCTTGCCTTACCTTACCTTGCCTATGGTTACTGATGCGTTACATTGGCCCAAAACACTTCCATTAGGAGAAACTTTTAAAAAGATGCTATTAAAAAACAGATGTTCCAAAACACATGCAAATTAAGAAACACCTTCACCAATTTCAAAACATATGCACAGATTTTAGAAAACATTCACCAATTTAACGAAGCATGCGCAGCGTTTACTAAAAGTTCTGCATGAAAGGAATGCTGCAAATAAAAAACAAATGCTGCAAGAAGCCTTAACACAACAGACTTAAAAAGTGACGCACACAGCTGGGACCGGAGGTCTTGATGACGTTCAGGATAATAATTAGCCAACTGCCTCTGTTGGCAGAGTTAGTCTGTTTCATAACTGTAAGGGTTTGTCAGTATATTTCAGATGACTAGGTTAGCTACATTAGCTAGCTAGCTTACAGTAGATATGCAATAATATCAGAAGGAATCATGTGATGACATTGTTAAAAAAAAAAGCCCATAAAACTTACGTTTCCAGTGACAGCTGGTGTCAACGGCCAACGGAAAAATGATTGTATTCAAGTCTTTATCATGAATAACATGCTCTGTAAATCAGACTGTGAATGAGATGCGAAAAATCCCTTCAGTTCCAAGATCTTCAGAATATAGAGGATATAAAATGAAACTAGAATCAGAGAAAAAAACATATTTTTAAGAAAACAAATTTCAAACCTATGGATTGTCAAATTCCATAGATGTTTTCATGTTCAAAAAGATATTTCCTAATTAATAAATAACACTGTGACACATCCCTAGTTGATTCCATACATTGAGACGTTTTTTATAGAATATAAATATATAGTAACAAGTTAAAAAGGACATATTCTGCTCATGTTCAGGTTAATATTCATATGTTGTGCTTCTACTGTGTCTTCTAATGTTTCCATGCTTTAATGTACAAAAAGCTCTTTATTTTTCTGATACTGCCTGTGCTGCAGAAACCGTGATGGAATCAAGTTGCACCTGTGTGTCAAGTTGTAATCTATAACGGCTTGCCTCAGGGTGGCTTGTGTGTGGGTGGGGAGAATTTTTGTTACTTTTTATGTGACCGTGACAGTTACGGGTCTGTCAGGAATGACAGCAGAAATGCAAAACGGTTTTAACCAAGTCAAAATATTTGTGAAAAATTGAAATATACCAATACAAGAACAGTAATAAAGAACACTTAGATTACAGAATAATATAGAGGTATTTGGGGAATGTCAGAACAGATCATTGATTTATAATGAAAATAGCAATGGTCACAGGATTGATCCTTGAAACCCCTGGAAAGACGGAAGGCAGTCTTCTTTGAGCCTTCCATTTAATTTAAGTAGTTTAGCGTTTTTTAGAATAACCTATTGTTTTTTGTATTATGGTCAAGAGAAAATGTGCCTTAGCCTTTCTTATTTTGTTCACCACTTTATTCCTAAGCATAGCAAAATCATGTCTGTCATTGCTGACCTTTCATTAGTTTTAAAATCCTACTTTACTGACAGGGTGTGACAGGGTTATTATTATTTACGTGTCTAAATTTGCAATTAAAATCTTGAATAGCGAACTTGAATGGTTTGAGAACATTTGCGTGCCTTCTATATGGTCCATCCTCAGAAATAGATCATCTGTTGAACATCAGTTATAAAGCTCCTGATTGTGATAGGGGATTCATGTTGCTTGACAGAAGGGCTAAACGTTTTTTGTTAATTTCTTGGCCACTGAGTCAAATTGTGGTCAGAGAGAACATATTAAAATCTCAAAATTCTCATAAAAAGACTATTGGAAGAGAAAGGACAATTTATAATGTTAAAAATAAAGCATATTTGTGACAAATGCATTGCAATGGTTGTTTTGTTTTATCATGCAGTTTTTTCTTATTTTGTTTATTTTGCAATACGGTACCTTATATTAAAAAAAATACAAAAATTGTAATATTATGACAGATAGTATATTAAAAGGGCCCTGTTTAGATTTGTGTTGGTTTCCACTTTCCTGTAGCTTCTTATAGGTTTTTGTGCACGTAAATGACAACATCTCTAATTAACATTTGCACTTCTATTGGCTAGCGCTCCAACACATAGTTTGTGATAAGCTAAGGGGCAGGACATCTCTAAGCGGTTGACCAATCACAACAGAGCCGGCCAGCTAACCAATCAGAGCTGAGTGAGCTCTGGTTTCAGACAGAGGGTGAAAAGAGGTGCTGCAGCACAGGCAGTATGAGAACAATAAAGAGCTTTTTGAACATTAAAGCATGGAGACATGTCCCAGTAGAGACACTACATACTGATATACACCTGAACATCAGCAGGAGAGGACTCTTTAAAGTAGAGGCACTACATACTGATATACACCTGAACATCAGCAGGAGAGGACTCTTTAAAGTAGAGGCACTACATACTGATATACACCTGAACATTAGCAGGAGAGGACTCTTTAAAGTAGAGACACTACATACTGATATACACCTGAACATTAGCAGGAGAGGACTCTTTAAAGTAGAGGCACTACATACTGATATACACCTGAACATTAGCAGGAGAGGACTCTTTAAAGTAGAGACACTAGATACTGATATACACCTGAACATTAGCAGGAGAGGACTCTTTAAAGTAGAGACACTACATACTGATATACACCTGAACATTAGCAGGAGAGGACTCTTTAAAGTAGAGACACTAGATACTGATATACACCTGAACATTAGCAGGAGAGGACTCTTTAAAGTAGAGACACTAGATACTGATATACACCTGAACATTAGCAGGAGAGGGCCCCTTTAATTTCTTAAAGAACAAAACTAAAAACGATGTTTACCTTCTATAGCTTCACATTATTATTTAATGATACCTTAACATTGTTTTTATTTTCCAGTTGCCATTTTTCCTCTCTGTGTGTTTTCTTTTGGCATACAGTGTTTGCCGCTCTGCCTCACACATTATATGAAAATCCAGTTTGTTGTGTTTTGGCATGTCGTTATCTCTGCTAGACGATGTGCAAGTTGAAGCAGAAACAAGAGAGGCTTCTCAATACTCTAATTCCCCTCCTCGACTCCTATCCTTGAGACTTAGTCCCGCCCACAGGAGATGCGAGCGGAGGACTCGAGGAGGGGAACCGAGGAGAAGAGACGTCCATTAATGATGACAGGGGCACAGCAGCACTCTGTCTGATGGACAGATGTGTTCATGATGACTTATATATTTACTTTTAATTCATTGACAGTGCGGTATAATGAGACAATAACAGGCTACAGATGCGGAAATATACACACATATATTATATAAATATATACAATTTAAAGTATGAGAGCACTCTCATAATAACGTAACACAATCAGAGACTGGATATATCCCCCCCCCCTCTCTGGTCGCTACAATGAGGAATTGAAATTACGGGCCAAAAGTTGTATTTACAAGTATTAAAAGTAAGCGTAGGACACCAAACCAACTGAGACCTGTCTGTCCGCCGCATCTACGCACTGTACAACACGCACCTACACACTGTACCACACACACACCTACACACTGTACCACACACACACCTACACACTGTACCACACACACACCTACACACTGTACCACACACACCTACAGCTCCTAAAGCATAATCAGGCTACAGCCGTTGTGTATTTTATTATGTGAAGCACTAAATGGTCTTAGAAAAATATCGACTCTTTGTTTGTAGATATCTTCTAAACTACAGCATACAAATACAGAGAGTAATGTAGGCCTGTTATACTGAGTGATATATATTATACACACTGCTCTGCTTTCTGCACGGACCTCACAGCTGTTCGGCAAGGCAAGGCAAGGCAAGGCAAGGCAAGGCAAGGCAAGGCAAGGCAAGGCAAGGCAAGGCAAGGCAAGGCAAGGCAAGGCAAGGCAAGGCAAGGCAAGGCAAGGCAAGGCAAGGCAAGGCAAGGCAAGGCAAAAATTAAAGACATTCAGAAAAAGGCATTTAAAAACAGTCATTAAAAAACAAACATTAAAAGAAAAAAATACATGAATAAAAAGTTACAGTGCAGTTTAAGATATGAATAGTTCACACATAAGTTCCATTTTACTGATGCCTTTCTTTAAGGTTTCTCCGAACATGAGCTGTGTACGCTTGTATGGCACATATGTCCCGAGCAGCATACACAGAGAAAAGCAGCCAGAACAGAGTCCCCAGACACTGATTCCCTGGGGTTACTAGCCCCAAATGTTCATTAACCAAAAACGAAACACAACCGCTCAGTTTCAATTAAAAGCAGCGGCAAAAAGAAAAGTCTTCAGCCTGGATTTAAAAGTAGTCAGAGTTGCAGTGGACCTGCAGGTTTCTGGGAGTTTGTTCCAGATATTTGGAGCATAATAACTGAACGCTGCTTCTCCATGTTTAGTTCTGACTCTGGGGACAGAAAGCAGACCAGTCCCTGAAGACCTGAGAGATCTGGATGGTTCAGAATTTAGCAGCAGGTCAGAAATGTATTTTGGGCCTAAACCATTCAAGCTTTATAAACCAGCAGCAGTATTTTGAAATCAATATCTTTGACACACAGGAAGCCAGTGTAAAGACTTCAGAACAGGAGTGATGTGATCCACTTTCTTAGTGTTAGTGAGGACTCGAGCAGCAGCGTTCTGAATCAGCTGCAGCTTTCTAATAGATTTTTTAGTGAGACCTGTAAGACACCATTACAGTAGTCCAGTCTACTGAAGATAAAAGCATGGACAAGTTTTTCCAAATCCTGCTGTGACATTAGTCTTTTAATCCTAGATATTCTTTAGGTGATAGTAGGCTGATTTAGTAACTGTTTTAATGTGACTGTTGAAACTCAGGTCAGAGTCCATGACTACACCTAGATTTCTGGCTTTATCTGTTGTTTTGAACATTGCAGACTGAAGCTCAGCGCTAACTTTTATACGTTCTGCCTTGGCTCCAAAAACCATTACCTCAGTTTTATCTTTGTTTAATTGGAGAAAGTTCTGACACATCCAGTCATTGATTTGTTCAATGCACTTACTCAGTGTTTGAATTGGAGCATAGTCTCCTGGTGAAATGGTTATGTAAATGTTTGTGTCATCCGCATAGCTATGGTAACTTATTTTGTTGTTTTTCATTATCTGAGCCAGTGGTAGCATGTAGATGTTAAAGAGAAGAGGCCCCAAGATGGAGCCTTGAGGTAACCCCACATGTCATATTTGTCAACTCAGATTGTATTTACCTATAGAAACAAAGTTTTTCTGTCCTTTAAGTAGGATTCAAACCAATTTAGAACTGTTGCCGAAAGTCCCACCCAGTTTTCCAGTCGGTCTAGTAATATGTTGTGGTCAACAGTGTCAAACGCAGCACTGAGATCTAATAATACTAACACTGAAGTTCTGCCACTGTCTGTGTTTAAGTGGATGTCATTGAAGACCTTTACAAGAGCAGTCTCAGTGCTGTGGTTTGGACGAAAGCCTGACTGGAACACATCGAAACAGTTATTTAAATGCAAGAAATTACTCAACTGTTGAAAAACTACTTTTTCAATGATTTTACCTAAAAATGGGAGGTTTGATATGGGCCTGTAATTGTTCATTACTGAAGCATCTATATCATTATTTTTTTAATAGCGATTTAATGACTGCAGTTTTCAGGGCCTGTGGAAAACACCTGAGCGAAGAGACTTGTTTACTATATGAAGTAGATCTGAGGCCATGCAAGGAAAAACATTTTTTGAAAAACCCTGTTGGAATAATATCAAGGCAGCAGGAGGAGGATTTCAGAAGTTGTATAATGTCCTCTAGGTTTTTATCATTAATCTGATGGAAGTGTGTCATTGTGTTTGAATTGATTTTAAGTGGACAGAGACAAAACGTTTTCTGTACCTGATGCAGAGGCACTGACTGCTTGTCTGATTTTCTGAATTGAAGAAGGAGGCAAATTCATTGCAGGCCCTGGTGGATAGAAATTCAGAGGCTACTGACACTGGGGGGTTTGTTAGTCTTTCAACGGTAGCAAACAAGGCACGTGCGTTGTTTTTGTTTTTGGCAATGATATCAGAGAAGAAAGACTGTCGGGCAGATTTCAATTCCAAATTATAAAAGCCAAGTCTCTCTTTATAGATTTCAAAGTGAACCTGGAGATTTGTTTTTCGCCACCTACGTTCAGCTTTTCGACGCTCTCTTTTTTCTGTTCTCACGGTCATGGCCTTTCTCCATGGAGATATTTTCTTGCCAGTCACTTCCTTTACCTTAGTTGGAGCAATGGCATCTATAACATTTAAAATGTTTGAATTAAAATGATCTACTAGCTCATTTACTGAGATGTTAGCAGGGGCAAGTGTGGACCCTTTGAGATAATTAAGTCCAGAGTGTGCCCCTTATTGTGCGTGGGCTCCGTCACATGCTGAGTCAGTCCATAGTTATCAAGAACACAAAACAGTTCTTTAGCCCCTCTGTCCTGGGGGTTGTCAACATGGATGTTAAAATCACCAACAATGACTAGACGGTCAAAGTCAATACACACTATAGACAGCAGATCAGTAAAGTCATCAAAAAAGCTTGCACAGTATTTGGGTGGTCTATAGATATTTAGGAACAGAGCTCGAGAGGAGCATTTCAGCTGAAGGGCCACATATTCAAAAGAATCAAAGTTCCCATAAGATGTCTTCCTGCATTGAAGGGAATCATTGAACAAAATAGCAACTCCACCTCCTTTCTTATGCATTCTTTCCTGACACATAAAACTAAAGTTGGGAGGGGTTGATTCGATAAGAACAGCTGCACTGTTATTTTGTTCAATCCAAGTTTCCGTTAAAAACATAAAATCGAGATTGTGCTCATTGTCTCTCTTCTGTAGGAGAAATTAAATAACAACATCCAGGCCCAGTTCCAGAACAAAATGACTTGGGGTTCAGCTTTTATTCATTTCTGGAGGATATCAAAAAAACAATTCTTACTAATAAGAATGCAAATTCTTGATATAAAAAATTCAATTCTTACTAGTAATAATGTTTATTTCTGATATCAAAAATTGAATTTTAACTAGTTAGAATGCAAATTCTTGATATCAGAAATTCAATTGTAACTAGTTGTAATGTGTATTCTTGATATCGGAAATGCGATTTTAACTAGTGAGATTTGCATAGTTTTCCTCATTCATTTCAAAGGGGGTTGGTATTTGAAGTAGTTCAAATGTCAATTTCTGATATCAGTAATAAACATTATTAAATTAAATTTGAACTAGTAAAAATACCAATTTCTGAAATCAAGAATTCAATTTCAACTAGTCGAAATGCCAATTGTTGATATTGTTGAACTAGTTAAAAATATATATTTTTTGATATCAGGAATTCAATTGTTACTAGTTATAATTACATTTTTATTTATAACTAGTTACAATTGAATTCCTGATATCAAAAAAGGATTTTGAACTAGTTCACAATCCAACTCCCATTGAAATGAATGAGAAAAACGATGCAAATCTCACTAGTTCAAATTCAATTTTTGATATCAGAAATACACATTACAACTAGTTACAACTGCATTTTTGATATCATGAATTTGCATTCTTACTAGTAAGAATAGATTTTCTGACATCCTCCAGAAATGAATAAAAAGCTAAATCGGCTTGCCATACATCGGAGATTACAGGGGTGCAGCAGTAGTAGGTTTACGTGAGCAATAGCGGCCGGCAACAACAATGAAAAATAGCATTGATGTTATGGCAGGGCTGGGCGGGTGGGGGTGCTAGTGGAGCACGCTAGTGAACTGTTAGCGCCGGAGCCTCGCAGCGGGGAAACAAATGCGGCGCAAATAATTTCGCCGCATTCGCGCATAAGATCAATTGCGCATAACATGAGGCCCCCCTCCGCAAGATGAGGCCCTACGCAGTCTGCGTGATCTGCGTGTAGGGAGGGGCGGGCCTGTGTTATGGTCCCCAATGAACATTTGTTATGTTTTGAAACCAAGCAAGTGAGAACAATTCAAGTGTGTTAAAAGTGCAATCCTGAAATATTTCATCCAGTCCAAAGTGGACTATGGCAAAGAAAAGCACAAAAGCTTCAAAACTGTACTGATAAAATAAATGAGAACATATTGTAAATCAAGATGAAGACTGCTGCTCCGGGGGCAAAGCCGGCGAGTCGGGCGGGAGTAAGCTAGTGTCCACGACGGCGGGTAACGTATTGTCCCCATCTGACCTGTTGCTATTGTCTGCAGTCGATGCAGTATTGCTGGCGTTCAGTGATGGTTGCTTCAACCATTTTTGTATATACATGATTATCCACAGATGTGTGTGACTGCTGTGGAAGCACTTTGGAAATTATGCACATGCAGCGGAGCAGGTCACGCACACCTGACACAATTTGTTTTGTATTGTATTCTATTATTGTTGTTATATTTATAATATTTTTCGCTCCCTTCTCTTTTTTGAATAGAGGGTGCATAACATTCAACTGGGGGTGCAATGCATGCCTATGCACCCCCGTAGAACCGGGCCTGACAACATCCAATAAAAAAGTTCATCTGAAACAAGCTCTAATACCATAATTAAATTAATCCATCAATTATTATTATTGTTATGATTGTTTTTATAACTTAAATGACATGTTATACCTGGAAAAACAAATACAGGACCGAAAATAATACATTGAAAACTATAATAAAAGAGATGGATAGAAGAGATGGATGAAATCATTTCAATGTGAAACTAAATCCCAGGTTTGAAGGGAGTGAAGTCCAGTGACAGGTGATAAAACTGCGCACACCAGAAGTAAAGGGCGTCGTTTATGGTGACGCTGGAGTGACCGAGGACATCCCAACGGTTACCTGAGGACTCCTCTGTCCTCGCTCGCGTCTTACGGGGCGGAGCTAAGACGCGAGCGAAAGACGCGAGTGAGGGAAAGGAGGAGGAAAAAATAATCAATTGGGATTAACCTAGAGCAGGGGTAGCCAACACGGTGCCCGCGGGCACAAATGGCGCGTTTCCACTACAGCGCGGAGCCCGGCCTCGCTCGGCCTCGCTCGGCCTCGTTAGGCCTTGTTAGGACCAGCTCACTTGATGGCGCGTTTCCATTTCAGTTTATGAACTGGGGCAGTAACTATAGTAATGCAGTGTAGGCGGAGCGATCGGCTTTTTGGTGGGCGGAGTCACGCTGCTTAAAACTGCCGTGACGACTTATTTGTTAGAAGTGAGCTTTAGAACAGATAGGGACACAACGCTTTCAAGCAAATAACAGAGCGTTAGAAAAAACGTACCATGCAGAGACTCCAGTAACGCCGTTGCAGAGTCCAGGCCTCCATCCCTCCCAACGCTAGCCGGTCTATGGCCGTAAATGGTGTCCATTAGCTCAAACCACTTCCAGTTTTTCCTACTGGCACCACTCCTGTTGTTATTATCTTTGACCAAGCGATATTCACTCTTCATCTTTTTGAGTTTTTCCCTACACTGCACGACAGTCCTCGAGTAGCCGCTTGTGGACATCTGTGAAGAGACCTCCTGAAATACTTTAATATTGCGAGTTGTCCCGTCGAGCTCCCGCTGGATCTTATCATCTGCAATGTAATGTAGGAACGTCGTCACTTCCTCGACCAACCACGGCGTGCTTTTCTTTTCCATTTTAGCTCCTCTGTTGACAAAAATGCTGTTTATAAAAATGCTGCAAGCTTCGCTATATATATATGCGACGCTAGGGATTATCTCGCGCGCCGATTGTGACGATTCTCTCTGACCAATCAGCAGTCGAGAGTGTTGACGTCACAACTCAGCCTGGTTGTTCCTGGCCCTAGAACCACGATTTTATGAGGCCAGAAAAACTGTGAATTAGGACCCGCCGGCCGGTACTAGGCCAAGTGGAAACGCAACCAAAGTCGGGCCGCTGACGTCACAGCCCTCTTAAACCGGGCTGCGCGCTGTAGTGGAAACGCGCCATTAGTCGCCCGCAGGGGCAACGTGAGTCGCCCGCGGGCATGTTCTAAAAATAGCTCGCCAAGCAAATCCAAAATGTATAAAATACACAAAACAAAAAAGGAAATGTAATTAAAAGAATCTACCCTATGCATAAACGAAACCTAAATCATAGCGAACTCTATCTACTTACTACAGCTCTATATCTAACACCGCTCCTCCCCCCACCCCCACAATGAATATCGACCAATCACGTTCTTGCTTGATTTGCGGAAGCGTTGCAGTCGGGAAGAAAAGCAATGTGGCACCTCCCCGCTTCATAAGGAGTGTGACCGTGATTTTCCTTCTGGCAGAATCTACACAACACATCAGCCCCATTGAACAGCCTAGTCGTGCCAGCCTATACAGCACATGAGGGGCAGAGCTTTACTGCGTGTGTTGCAACTTGCTTATATATTTATTGCACTTGACGCACACACACGCATGGCGTAATTTCCACTGGGGACAGGGGGGACATGTCCCCCGCACTTTTCGAAATCCCGTTTGTGTCCCCCCACTTTACAAATATGTTTATTATTATTTTTTAACGCAAGCCGTCATCGCCACGGAGGAGCACACAGCCTCTGTGAGCGAGCAAGAGAGCGAGAGAGAGAGAGAGAGAGAGAGAGAGAGAGAGCTAGGGAGGGAGGGAGGGAGAGAGAGAGGGAGCTAGGGAGAGCACACCTTTATCTATTTAATATAGATAAAGTAAGAAATCATTCCAATGTGTACTATAGGACAGTACAAACATAAAAAAAACAGTTTAAAAGGGGAGTGATTAGTAAAATATGCATAAATAAAAGAAAGAATGCTAACTAACATAAGATAAGAATAAACAAGTTTAAATGATTTGTTATTGGTTGTGATCATATTCTAAAGATGTTTGGATTATTGAAAAGTATACAGCTCCCTTTCATCTGAGAGTTGAGAGCTGTATCCATAAATTCATTTTGTGCTCAAAGTGCTCCAGATTGATGTATTTCACTTCAACATTTAAAGAAACATCTTCCCGGGGGTGCATGCCCCCGGACCCCCCTATAGGAGGTGAGGTATGTGGGGGAAACTTCTGTGTAGCAATGCAGGAGGAGTCACCGACTCAAAAGGAGACACTGGATGTCAAACACTGATGGGTTTATTAGGAGCTTCGGCCGGAGAATTCACAAAACAAGTCCAAGAGCCAGAGGTTCTGACTTCACGGTAGAGTTGCCACGTCAATTCTGAAGAACTCTACCCCAGACCCCTGTATTTAGCTAGTTCAGAGAGAATAATCAACATTGTGCATAACAAGATAGAATGATAACACCTCTATCAGCTGACGCCAACAGGCAGGAACAGGGAGACAAAACACTGAGAGCACAGCAGCCAAGGTTACAGGTGCGTGTGCTCAGTCAGGACAGTATGACTGATAAACTGGGTCAAAGCTATGGGCCTTGGGAAATATTTCCCCAACAAGGTCAAATACATAAAGCAGGTTAATAATAATTACATTGAATACATGTTATTTTAGTAAACACTGAAAACGGGTCCCACAGACCCAAACAGCACACAAAGGTTAAAGGTCAGCATATAATAATGTTAAAATGTGCTAAATATATACACTGCAAAAAACAAAAAAAAGAGGAGTAAAAGTAGCTCACGACTTGTTTTATTTTTTGAAAGTAGCCCTCATCCTAAAAAAGGTTGGTAACCCCTGACCTAGAGTGTGTGTGTGTGAGAGGGTGTGTTTGTAAAACAATCCCTCAAATCAATGGATCTTACCTTTTAGAACAACACAGTCTCACTCCCTGAACGTCCAGGAGCGACGCTTGGTCAGGGTCCTATGGCGTGCAGTTGTGACGCGCCGAGTCTCCTTCAGCTTCATAAACGGACGCAAAGAGCTTTCAACTGATTGCAATGTATTCCCATCGGCGGCGGTATTTGACGCTCAGGGAAGCACCGCATCGGTCCATGTCGGCGGCACTTAGAGGCAATGTGAGCGTCCATTCCCATTGGATAACGGAGGATTTTACACCCGGAAGTAAGTATTCTCTTTACTGTCGATTGATTTTACAGTGATATCTGCACTACTCATCAACTCAAAAACACCAGATTATCCTTGTTAATTACACAACATTGATTGGTTTAAATTGTGTACAATGCTTTTGTATTTTTCCCCTTCGATTCGGAGAAACAAATATTTTTTCGGAGTTTAGGATGGCAGAAGACACTACACTACCCAGAATCCTCAGCTTTCGTTTGGGACTACAACATGTGCTTTGCTTCACAAACCCCGTGATTAGTCCTCAAGCTCTGTGATTGGATGTTGGAGTGGCAGTGCGCGAAGTTTACACGGAGCGTCAAACAGCACTTTGAAATGGAATGAATCCCATCGACGGCCCACTAACCAAAACAGGAATCGAACGTGTCCTACCCCCCCCCCCCCCCCTTAGGTCACAGGCTCCTCCAACAGTGCAACACAATAAAACAGATACACAGAAAAAATAGTGCAAGTAAATACAAAAAGAAAAATAGTAAAAAGTGAAATAGTGCAATAAGCGTCTATACAAGTGATTGGAATATGATATATTTGACAAATAATTTCTAAGTAGCAGCCAAATGAATGTTATGGATGTTGTTTCAAAGTTCAGGTGTTTAATAGTCTTATGGCCCGTGGGATGAAGCTGTCCCTGAGTCTGGTGGTTTTATACACAACTACGATGTAGTTATGCAATGATGACAAACTTGGGTCATAGGTTCCTCAACAAGACATCTATCAATATGTGTGTACCTCCACCATTAAACTGTCATATTCTGCACATTTCTTATTCTATCTACATACATCTTATAAGAGTATAATAAATATGTATAATATCGGTTAAAATAAGTGCTTCAACATAGTTAACATTGCAGGAATGTTGATTGTCAAGTCCCAAAACAAACCATGCAATATATTAAACGTTAAGTACTTTGTCAGGCTTAATATTTATCAGATACCCCCAAAGCTTTTTGCTTACATGTATTTAAAAGAAGACCTTAACCTAAAGTATTATTTAATGTTTAAATAAAGCCTAATTAGTTTGTCTGTTTTGCACATCCTCCTATTAATATCTTTGTACATCCGGCACTAAACTGTTTTATTCTAGATATCATTTACAGTATCTTCTTGATATTTTCTATTCTATATTTCTATCATTGACCTTCTACTTTCCTCCTATTTTGTATGTACTCTTAATATTTAAATGTTTTCATAAAATATAACACATTCAAAAGTGCTTTACAAAAATGAAAGACATTAAGAAAAAGGCATTTTAAACAGTCATTAAAAAGCAACACAATCTACCTGCATTGCAATTACTCTAAACGTGTAATAACGTGCTTTAACCAGTAGGTGGTTTGGGTTAAAAAGCTGTCAAGTTTACAGTGTTAACAAAATAAAATATACTGCTGTTTCCGGTTTAGTTTACGACGGATATATTTTGTTATTGTTTTGATATTTGTAACACAAAAGCGATGGAAAAAACCCACAGCAACACAGAAAAGATGGTCTTAACATGACCCAGCGGTCTAGTAGTTAATAAAAACAATAATATCAAAACAAAATATTACTACTAACTTTATTGTGAAATTAAAACAGAACGGTAAAAGAATAGTTTCCGGTCTATTCTGAGGCCCGATCTCTGTAGATAAATAAAGAACTACGACAGATGTGTAATATTTAATGCAGCCGAACCATTTATTACAATGCATTCATGTGATGACTTTCAAAGAGTAAAGCAAGCACTGCTGAATAAAGTATGATTTTATCTTTTACGAAACGTTTTTTTTCATATGGAATGCAGTTGGAGGTCAACCAATCACAGAGCTTGAGGACTAATCACGGGGTTTGTGAAGCAAAGCACATGTTGTAGTCCCAAACGAAAGCTGAGGATTCTGGGTAGTGTAGTGTCTTCTGCCATCCTAAACTCCGAAAAAATATTTGTTTCTCCGAATCGAAGGGGAAAAATACAAAAGCATTGTACACAATTTAAACCAATCAATGTTGTGTAATTAACAAGGATAATCTGGTGTTTTTGAGTTGATGAGTAGTGCAGATATCACTGTAAAATCAATCAACAGTAAAGAGAATACTTACGTCCGGGTGTAAAATCCTCCGTTATCCAATGGGAATGGACGCTCACATTGCCTTTAAGTAGCGCCGACATGGACCGATGCGGTGCTTCCCTGAGCGTCAAATACCGCCGCCGATGGGAATACATTGCAATCAGTTGAAAGCTCTTTGCGTCCGTTTATGAAGCTGAAGGAGACTCGGCGCGTCACAACTGCACGCCATAGGACCCTGACCAAGCGTCGCTCCTGGACGTTCAGGGAGTGAGACTGTGTTGTTTAGAAGTGTTTATTCCTTGCCCTTTTCTTTGCAAAGTATGTGATTGGGTAATCAAAATCCTAACATTGCTCTCTAGTTCAAAAACATCCTCAGGCTCCGTGACCGTCACTGTTCCTTGTGGTTGCTGGCCTAATTCGTCACTTTTTGCATTTTTGAAAAAGATTTTTTAATGCAGCCACCACTCTCTCTCCCTTTTCTTTCTTTTTCTTTCTTGTCGTTGCCCCGCTGGACGTGTGGCCGCTACCGGCACCATCCATTTTTTCAGCTCGTCAATGCGACATGAGTGAAAGTGGGGTTGTGATTCGGCTATAGACCGCCACCGCGTAGTAATAAAGTTGAGCGCATACATAGTGAGACCTACAGTACAGAGACGGTTTAGAAAATATATTAATTTTAACCTATAGAAAAAAGCTGAGTTATTTATTGTGGCGGAGAGTGAGTTTCATTTAAAACAATGTATGATGAGTGAGGTTGTATATATATATTTTTTTTTTTTCTCGTCACTGAGGGGCCTCTCTTGCTCAAGGGCCCCTGGGCACGTGCCCAGTGTGCCCCTATGGTTAATCCGGCCTTGGACTCAACACAACCAGCTAACTAAACCCGCCCCTATTCTAACACCATTCAAAAACTTTAAAAACCCTTTCTGTTATTCATATAAGCAGCCATCGCCAACCCACAACCAACAAAGACACAACCCCCCCTCCGCGACTGCAACCTCCTACATCTCACTAGCCTGACACCATAGTTTGGGTGCAAAATCGAAAGCCATGTTTCACATTTTCTTTTACATTTCTATCTACCAGTCTTTAAAACCCCGCCCAAGTCCATACCGTGTTCCTGTTATTTTTTAGCCTACATCCTGTATGTCTTCTTCTACTGTTCACCTACGTGTTTACTTCCTGTCTGTCTACTTCGGCTAATGTCTCTGTGTCTTCTACCTAATTTCTTCTCCTCGCCGTTTTCTTTTTCTCTCCTTTTTTTTTTACTGTGCCGGAATGTATCCAAAGTTTTGTTCTCTGTGTATATAGAAAAATGTATATTTACAAATTATTCCATGTTTTTTTATGACAACTGAGTAACGGAAACAAATTGTGTTTTTTTTGGCCACACAAGGTTAACTCTAACGGAAATCTTTGTACGGATAGATATGACCGCACTTGTCTTAGATCAGAGCACCCTTAGCACAGTCTGCTATTAAGAAATAGCAGATCACTGAATGTCCAAATAACTAATTAGCATCAAGTATTCAACAAAAGCAAGGGTTATTATTTAAGTACTGCCGAAGCTGATACTGAAAGGTGACATTAATGAACAGCAGACAACTGCACAAACCTGGTATTTTAATTTGTATTTATTTCCCCATCAGGCACAGCCTTTTCTGAAAAATCAGCTCAGATAATAATAATTTTGACACACTAAAACCCAGTGGCGAGCCGTCAGGGACCTCTAGGCCCTCTCTGAGGGCCTAAGATATTCTAAAAAATAATATTTGAAAACATTAAAAAAAAACATTTTCTTTTAAATATATTTTTTTTAAATATTTTTTTAGTTATATTTTTCATTTGTTTTACCAAAATAACTTGATTTAATTGTATTTAAAATAACATTTCAAAAGAAATAAATCCTTCGAATCTGCCTGTTCAGTTTCTGTTGGAATGTGAAGGGTTAAATGAAAGAAGCTCGTCTGGCCCTCTCTGCGAGTCCTGCTGTACATTCACAGAGGGCCCGCTATAGTAACTCAATGAGAGAGTAATGTCAAATGACAGTACAATTGACCAATCATATCTTCCCTCTAAACGGGTGGAATTTATTTTCGCGGACTTTATGACAAGTTCCGCCCGCTGTGAAGTCTATGCCAGATTTACGACACTCTCTGATGTCGCCGCCAGCCGGTCACGTGGTTTATGTATGCCGGGATAGTTCCAAACGCACTTCCGTGGCAATGCTACTCTATGGCAAAAACAGCACGAACATGGTCAAAATAGTCATAGATTAAACCAACGCTGTTATTTTTTAAAGATTGCTTTCATATTTACATGATGTGGTTACACTTTGTATGGATTGGCACTATTTCCAAGTTTCGTTATTTAACGATATTTTGAGGGGAAAGTGTGGTAGCACAAGCAGGCTATGTTGATGTCACTGCCAGGGCAGTCACGTCCGTAGTATAGTTGCGCTGCGCTGTCATGTTCTTCTATGGGACAGACAGACAGCAGCGATTGCGTTATTGTATGGTAAATATATATATATATATATATTAAAAAAACACACACACCCAAGTACCTTTTCAGCTGTAATTGCATTATTGCATACTTTTTATTGACAGTTTTGCATTTGGAGAGGCAGGGTGACAACGGAAAGCTTGGTAGCCTATTACTTAGATACGTTTTACATTTTTGGAGGGAAACGCTTGTATTCATGTTAGCATGGGTAGCATGATCATGTTAAGACCATGAATATCATTTTACCACAACAGTGGATGAACAATTGATATATGTGTTTGAACAAGAACAACAGGAAGAACAAAGTAAAAGGGACGAACAAATGTGTGAACAAGTATTAAGAACAGTGTATGGAAAAAGTGATGTGTGTTAGAACAAAACAAAGTAAAATGAATGAGAAGGAGAACAAAGAGGGTTAGGGTTAAACAGAAAAAGATTAATTCAGCCAAAAAACACAATTTGATTAATCTAAAGTGTAAAACAATCTTCAACACAGACCAAATGAGTGCCCTTGGACAACAACACATATGGTGGGGCAAAGAAACCATAAATTAAATTGAGACAGAGTGGGAGACTGAAAATGATTACTATGATAAATATTAAAACTATTTACAAAACTATTTACAGAAGCTCCTGTTGAACCATGGTTCAACAGAGCAACAAAAACAGGTTTGTCAACAATAAAAATAAAAATGACGAGGCCACTTTGCCAGGGGGAGGTGATCCAGCGACGAGACAATAAAAAAAAAAGAGAAACTGAAAAAAGCAATTCATATTAGGTTCTGTTGTGGCACTACAGCAGGGGTACTCAAATACAAATCTTAAAGGTCCAAAGACATTTTTCAATAAGACAAAGGTCCGTTTATTACGGTCATTCAAACTTTTAAACAATTGCAACAAGATTCTTAACACGAGGTTGCAAAAACAAAAATAATCTGTATGCAGCAGTTTTCATTGTTATTGTGTCTGTGCTTGATCCCTCAGAGTCGCAGTGTAAGAGCTGCACAGTTATGAATAAAGGCAGCTGCACCCTCTTTCATTCAGCATTCCCATTATTGCTTTATAAATGTCTTGCCCCCTTGTGTGTCCACTGAGGTTCGTCAGGCCCAACACATCTTCAACAAACTCCCCCTTTGCCTCATCATAAAAACTCACAAACACCAGCAACTGAGCATTGTCAGTGGTGTCAGTAGACTCATCCACAGCTAAGGAAATGCACTATGCATTTTTTATTCCATCACAAAGCTGATTAATCAAATCACCAGCCAGTATTTATGTTCTTCTGGTTGCTGTGAAATCTGAGGGGGATTTGCTTGATTTGACCTGTTATTTCCTCTTTTTGTTTGCCTTCAAACACTTCAGTCACGCATTCTTTTATACTTCAGTTATTATCCAGTGGAATGTCCTTACCTACTGGCCTAGTTAAATCAAAGTGGTTACTTTCTTTTGGCTGGGCAGTGTAGTTTTACACACCGTCTTATTTGACTTTCTCAGGACTTAAAACAGTTTTTTGGGGGCAGACCCCCACAGAGAAAAAAATATATTTACACACGTAAGGTCATCATCTTAACAGTTTTTTATGCTCATCCGTGAGCAGAGCATCAAGTTGACATGTCTATTACAGCTGAATGCGGCGATTACCATTTTGTTCAGCGAAACGCCTCACAAACTTATTAAGATCAACAGCTTTAGTGCGTTTTGATTCAATGCTGAGTACAGCCAAACTTGACAGTCTCTTCTCTGTTATTGTAGACCGCAAATACCTCATTCCTTCAGTACTTGGGTCCGAATGCTTCTCGTTTTGCACCGTCCCGTTCAAATTAAATCGCCGCCAATCATATTTCCACGCTCGCGCCAGGGCCGGGGAGGGGTTACAAGACGTGCGTCTTGTGCTGCATTCACTTGCACTCGGACATTAGAGACTTTCTCTCATAAATGTCCGATGAGCCACAACTTTTCTTTCAAAACAAAGCTGCCAACTGGAGTGGCAGCTGGGGAGAGACGAGACACGCATTTTTCCCACCCGCATTCCGCGAAGACCCGCCCTACTCTGCCTCTGATTCGCAGACTGTTGGTGGGGGACAAAAACTTTGACGGGATGCTGAATGTGATTGGACCAATGCGTTGATAGACACACACAGACATTGGAACAGTCGGACATGCAGAGCGCTGTTTGCAGTGGACATAGTGGAGAATTTTGACTCGTTGCGTTGTGGCGATCTCTCGCAGATAACACAGATAATACAGATAATACATATGAAAAGTATAATTTGCTCAGAGTCCAGAGACAGTTGTGGTTCGGTCCGGATCCGGACCGGAGTCCGGACTTTGAGGATGCCTGCACTACAGGATATAAAACCTTCCAAGCCATGACCTCTGCCTGAAATCAGGACCACTCAGAGGAGAATGCAGCACATCAAACTGGAGTCAGGAGTGTGAATAACACATTTTGGCCAAAACAAATTGTTGCTTACCAATACAGTGGCTGAACAATGGACACCAAAAAGTGAAAAACAGAAGCATAATTGTGCGAACAACAATTATTACAAATATTTACAAACAACTATTTACAAAAAAACAATACTATTTACAAAAAAGCAATACAGAACTCTAGGGCATCCAGGAGCCTAACCATTTTGAAAAAAACAAAAAGGTTCCTTTGTGAAAGGGACATCCTCTTCATCTGTTTCCTGGGCCCAACAGACCTCTGCACCGAAGGTCATAACATCTAGGCCACTGCCAAACACCTTACTCGTTGCCATCGATGTACTTGGCATCTCCATTCCCAGTCCACCGTCAGCAGCCTCCAGCCTCCTCTTCTTTCAGCAGTCATCACCTGCAGCCGTTGCCAGCACCAGCCTCCTTCAGCAGCAGCATCCTCCTCCAGCAGCACCCTCCTCCAGCAGCAGCACCCTCCTTCAGCAGCAGCACCCTCCTTCAGCAGCAGCACCCTCCTCCAGCAGCACCCTCCTCCAGCAGCAGCACCCTCCAGCAGCAGCACCCTCCTCCAGCAGCAGCACCCTCCTCCAGCAGCAGCACCCTCCAGCAGCAGCACCCTCCTTCAGCAGCAGCACCCTCCTCCAGCAGCAGCACCCTCCTTCAGCAGCAGCACCCTCCTTCAGCAGCAGCACCCTCCTCCAGCAGCACCCTCCTCCAGCAGCAGCACCCTCCAGCAGCAGCACCCTCCTTCAGCAGCAGCAACAGCCATGGCTGACATATGAGGCTGAATAAAAAAAAGTGCTTATTATTTTTTAAAAAGTGTTTATTTTGTTAAAAATAAACATTTTGGATGCATGACCATGTTTTAGGCTCATCCTTCATTCACTGCTGTAGAGTAGCCTGTTCAGTAGGCTATTATTTTTTTAAGACTGAATAATACCTTTGAAGAACAATCATTAAACTAGTGTGTATATTACAATACAAAGGAATCTATCCTACCATGCCATCAAGCATTAAAAAGTAGCGCTAGGCTAGTTGTACAGTACAGATGAGTTAACACGGAACAGTACAAAAAAAAACTAAGTACAGTCAACATGTCACATAATGAAATGTTAATATATCCCAAAATTCAATGAAATATTTATCACAAACGCCACCTCATTTCTACTAGTGCTAGCAGTTAAGTCATATCATACAGAAAAAGCCGACTAAGGATGGCTGACACGGTCAGGTTCAGCAGATAAAAACCAAAATAACAACAAAAACACATAATCAATCTAAATCCTGCTTGTTAGTTACCCAGCATCATTGATATATAAGCTGCTAGCGATTCATTACTGAAATCTTACCTTCAAAGCTGACGAAGTCGCGCTAGCTAACTAGCAGGCAATGCTAGCAAATTGGTTGTAACAACCAAGATAAAATAAAGATAATTACGCTGTGCATATACAAATGAAGACCAGTATAAGCATCATAAAGGGCCTCTGATACAATATAGACAGTTGACAATTCAAAAGAGTACGATATTTCAGCAACTTACCTCTGGAACTAATCGACGCGCCGTAATGTAAGTGAACGAGGTCCAACTCCCAAATGACGATATTTGGAACTATTTCGATGTCCATACCCCGGAAGTAGGCGCCGCCATTTTTTACAACGGAGGTCTATGGGAGTGTCGTAACTCTTATCGCAAGTGGTGCAGTGACGCGTCCTAAAACCCGGAAGTAAGCTGCTGGTTCCCTCGACAACAAAGCGATGGGATTTCTCCATAGGATTTTGGAAAATAGCTCCAAATAAGGTCTGTGGAAAACGAACCTGTTAGATAAATGCACCTTTTGTTCAGCCGGATAATATCCACATGTCTACCCTACTTTTATAATTTTCTAATCATAAATCTAATCGATAGATTTATGATTAGCATAAGTTCGTTCATGATGGCTCACGTCAGTGATAGTGATGACATCGTTACGAAATTATTAACCGAGTCATTTTCAAGATTGAGTTACAATGATAAACTGGAGTTGCAAAGGATCAGCTGCATGTCCCGCCATCAAGTGCTTCATCCAAAAGGACAGGAGGATGGACTTTGTGTTTAAGTGATTTGATCATCAAAGGTAGGCCTAAGTCATTTTCAAAGTGGGTCGCCGTGCCGACTTCATTCATTTGTAATTGTTACTTGGCTGTGGGTGCCCTGTCATGATAGCTGTTTATATAAATGGTGTTGTTTTGTGTGGTAGAGGGTCGCTGTCATTGATGCGTTTTGCACCCCAGACCGCTGTTTTGATATTCCGCTGAAGTATACGCTGTGATGTAATAACTCTTCTTTTTTTCGAGGGAAGGGGTGGGGGGGGTCAGAGGGCCTAGGTATAAAAGTCACGGCTCGCCACTGCTAAAACCATTTTAGTGCCTTTATTTATATAGTGACAAGGTGGAGACAGAGGGGATGTCGTGCGGCAAATGGACAGGGGTCGTAAGAACATTTAAATCAATGATTTCATTATCAATCTCCCTTTTGTGCATTTGTTCATGAGAAAGAAGTTGGTATTGCTGTTTTGATGCCCTCTGATTCCCTCCAATGCAAGATGCTAACATCTATAGAAAGTTACTTTTGAATATGTGGCTCTTCAGTTGCCATCATCTCCCTGTAGGTACTTTATTGATCCCATATTGGGAAATTATTTAGTTACAGTAGCAGCAGTGTGTACAGGCAGTAACATCTTTAAATCTTTAAAGGTGGAAACTATTAACACAATAAAATTAAAATAAAATCAATAAACAGCAGTAAGTCTATATACATATCTACAGTAGAAAGAAAAAATGAACCACAAGAATACTAAATGTAAAATGCTCAAAATAATTTAGGCTGTTCTACAATACAGATATCAGAAAACATATATACATATGATAGTATATAATAACAGTTGTGTAAAGTAGCAGTTGTGCCAAAATGTGTGTGGTTAGTCATTGTTCAGGAGAAGGAGCAACAAGAACTTTGTAGCAGTGAGTTCTCTGCCAGCCAGAGTTGTGATAAAGTGTTATTGCTGTTGGCAGGAATGTTTTCCTGTATCTGAGTGAGCAAGTTTGACATCAACCAACTCCCTGTTTGAGGATCTCAAAAGAGACAACTCAAAGTGTAACTGTTTGTTAAAATCGTATTTTCGATATATAAACTATCGTTATTATTAATTGAAGTGCACATCGAAACTAAACATATATTTAGTTATTTTCTCAGAAAATATTTATCTTCAATAATAAATATAATTTTTTGTATTTGTTTATTATAATTATGTAATTCTGATTTCATAACTAAACCATTTCACTAAGAAATGGCGCTTTACATTCGAAACAGCACCAACATTTTTGAAAGGTTAATTAATCAATGAATCACATTGTATTCTTGTGGCAGAATATCACAGTTTACAAAGGTGCCTCTGGGAACTTTACACTAAATACATGATACTACATATTATTATAATAAGCATTCCTCCCTCTACATCCAAGGCCGCAGGCAACAGTCAAAACAATCAGTATGTTGTGTGCAGGGCTGTGTGCTGCAGTAGCCTACTGAGCAGAGGACTGAAAGAGGAACACAAATGGAGAACAAAGTGGAAAAGAGGGAACAGTGGACGAGGAAAAGGGAATATATTCTGGCAGCAGCAGGCAATGTGGTGGGCCTGGGCAATGTGTGGAGATTCCCCTACCTATGCTATAAGAACGGAGGAGGTGAGCTTTACATACAATCAACTGTGACATTTTAGATGATTTCATGAAAATCTCTAGTAATGATTTCCTTGTTACATCAAGCTGCAGAAGAAATATAAGTAGGCTACTCATTCTGCATAATGGTGTATTTCATAATAATATAAAGTACATGCGTAATATCAGCTAAATGTACTTCAAGTATCAAAAGTAAAAGTACTCATTATGCAGAATGGATCTTTCAAAGTATTATATGATGATGGTTTTAATTGTATCATGTTTTTACACAAGAGCATTTCAGTGTTGTAGTTGTTCAATTTGGACCATATTTAGATACTGTGTAGTTTAGTAGTGCATGCAGTACTGAATTATACTGGGCATATATGTGTTATTATATGTGCAAAGTAACTAGTAACTGTGAGTGTTCAAATAAATGTAGTGGAGTATAAAGTATGATATTCACCTCTGAAATTAAGTGGAGTAAGTAAGTAGCATTAAAGTAAGTATAAAGTAGCATTAAATGGACGTATTTAAGTAAAGTACATAATATGTCAAAAAAGTACTCAAGTACAATACATTAGTTAATGTACTTAGTTACTTTCCATTACTGCTTACATTACCTATGAATAGTTGTGATCAAGGAACCTGTCGAGGGTGCCTTCAGGGAATGTGGTTTTGCAGGGTTTTCTCCTGCTGGTGTGGTTTTACTCGTCCGGTGAAACTCTTCGTTCCTCTAAGTCAGTGGTTCCCAACCTTTTTCAGCGGTTACCTCGCTAACCGCAAATCCTGCTTCATAGTACAGGCCACAGATCTCCATTCAGGAAACACACATTTAAAACGGTTTCTCCTGCCGCCTTGTGTAAACACGCATTCATTCATGGCATTTACAAACTGGTATCAGTATGTTGTTATTTTGGCATCATTTTAAAAGTGTATTAACAATCAAATAACGGTCAAATATGTTAATTTTGTTGTAGTTGGTTAATAGAGAACCGCAGTGACGCGTCCTAAAAGCCGGAAGTAAACTTCTTCCGGTTCCTTCGACAAAAATGCAATGCAATTTCTCCATAGGATTTTGGAAAATAGCTCGAAATAAGGTCTGTGGTTGACACACATTTAAGAGACAGATCACGTTTTGTTTAGTCGGATAATCTCCACATGTCTACCCATCTCTTATAATTTTCGAATCATAAATCTATCGATCATAAATCTATCGATTAGATCTATGATTCGAAAATCATATGTGGAGATTATCCGGCTGAACAAAACGTGATCCGTCTCTTAAATGTGTGTCAACCACAGACCTTATTTCGAGCTATTTTCCAAAATCCTATGGAGAAATTGCATTGCATTTTTGTCGAAGGAACCGGAAGGAGTTTACTTCCGGGTTTTAGGACGCGTCACTGCGGTTCTCTATCTACCATAGTATTTACATGGAGTTAAGCCCCACCCCCTCACCAGCGCGTCAAGTTTGAATGAGGCGAGTAAACACAGCTGACAGCCGCTTCCGGTGTGAACGCACCATAAAAGTCATATTTGTTGTACATCTACATTTTATTATCACTTTATTAATGCAGAATCTGTCCTTCTCATGGTTATTATTAAATATAGGGGAACATCAAAACTGAACATCCATGTCATAGTCTCAGGTGTGAATATTCTGTGTGTTCAGGTGCCTTTCTGGTGCCGTATTGTTTCTTTGCCCTGCTGTGTGGCGTGCCACTTTACCTGATGGAGACCGCGATTGGTCAGTACACACAAGAGGGTGCCATGACCTGCTGGAGCAAGCTCTGCCCCCTGGCACAGGGTAACCACAAGTTTTATGTTAGAAATGTATAGTACTGGTCCCCAGCACAAACTGCCGGGTGCTAACTTGCACATGTTGGGCAATTTGCACAATTAGCATAAATGGGTTAATTAGCCTTAATGGCATAATAGCCTATGTTGACAATACGATACTGAATCCATTTATGACATTTTCAGCTGATGAGCTGGCAACTAGACAATTAGGGATTATGTAATTTAAAACTGGCTAGAACTGAAAATGTATTTCAGGAAACACTAAGTTTTCTAAAAGGAAAATCCCTGAAGCCATATTTCGTGAACGTACCCCATCCTACCAATACATGAAACAGGAATCATAATCATTGTGTTTTGTTAATATTACCTTGACTTTCTCATTTCATTTGGGTCCATTGACCCCACAGCTGTATGTGAATTAAGAATAATAATATAATACAGACTCTACATTTGTTTTAGTCTTACTTTCTTCTGATCTCTTATAACCTATGAACATATAAGCATGAAACCCTTACTTTGCCACAGATTCAGATATGATGGTGCCCAAAAAATACAGAATGTGCCTAAAGCATTGTTATTCAACCAAATATCATATTTTATATGTCATACAGTATGGACTCTTCACACATTAATACATATTAATGAATGTACAGACTTTTCCTGTTAACCTTGTTTTCAGCCACAGTGGACTTCTGAGACAAAACAAAACAACTCTGAAGCACAATCTCTGTTTTGTTTGGCATTGACATTTTTTTCAGGAAAGACAAATCTCATGGAACATGTGACCATTTTATAGTGGTATTCTACCATTAGGACTTTGCATTTGGGCATGGTGTTGTGGAATGGGCCACAGAAATAATTGTTTACAAAAGAAGTCTAAAATCTAAAATCTAAGTCCTCATTTAGGCCTGTACAGTACTTAAAATGTAAATATTGCACTCCTGTTGCACTTATACAAAGCCTCAGCTTTGATGATTGAATGATGCCAATAATACATACACACTCACAGTCACTGACCTAGAACAATAACACTTTGGTCGAGAAATCAATGAGAAAAACGTGTGAAAATGGCAATTCATCAATTTAAATGATGGATATGTAGATCACGGTTATTATGAAAGCCCATTATATCAAAGGCAGCTGCAGTTTATCCACCCTTGTTTATTTTTCCTGGCCTGTATTTGGGGAGATACATCAACAAGCTTGTATCCTTTAAATCTGATGTTTTCTGAGTTTAAGGTCACCTATTATGCTATATTTGAACAATATTATAGGGCCATATCTATACAAAACATGTCTCTGAAGTGTTTTACTCAAAATACGAAACAGATCACCCATTGATGCATGCCTCATACCACTCTATTTCAGCCCTGTTACTAAAGTGCTGATTCTGGGTCTGGCCCTTTAAATGTAACCGAGCTGCTGATGGCCACGCCCCTTTGGGGCGTCCGCATGCAAGCACTGAGCTATGTGAAGAGAAGGCTGTCTACCAGCAGAAACTCAGCTAAACGCTGCCGTGATTAATTTATATTCGGCTTCTTTACACATATTCTCTACAGCTTAAACCGAGGGTATTTCGGATGATCTCTCTGTCTCTCCAGGTACTGGCTATTCTTATATAGTGATCCAACTTTATTCCCGAGTCTACACCATTATCCTGGCTTGGGCCCTCCTCTACCTCATCTATTGCTTCAGAGACCCTCTGCCCTGGGCCACCTGCAACAATCCCTGGAACACAGGTCTGTATAGGGGAAGGATGGGTGGACGTACAGCAAATAGCATTGTTGACTATGTACACCTGGGTGCAAAAGCATCTACCTTTTCCTTTATTGACAAATAAATTATTCTTCAAGAGTCTTTTTAGACACGGTCTCCTTTACATAAATGTTATGGTAATTAATCAGATTGATTTCATGTTTTATAAATGATCACCCTGGTCACATGATGGAAATCAATGACATGACACATTTTTGTATCACTTTCAACACATGAAAAACTTACCAGAGAACAAAAAGGTAGAGGAAATCAACTAACGACTTCTAAAAAAACTCATCATACAATACAATACAATACAGCTTTATTTATAGAGCACTTTAAACCTCCAGACCAAAGTGCTGTACAGGCAAATAAACAAAACAAAACATACAAAAAGTAACACAGCACAGCTCACACACCATAAAACAAGTACAAGTAAAAACAATAGACAATTTAAAAGCAATAAAAGCAACGCTCTAAAAGATGTTAATACGCTAAGGAGAAGAGGTGGGTTTTAAGAAGCGATTTAAAAGCAGGCAGTGTGGCGGCCTGTCTGATGTGCAGGGGCAGATCGTTCCACAGTGTGGGAGCCTGTCTGATGTGCAGGGGCAGATCGTTCCACAGTGTGGGAGCTGCTACAGAGAAGCAACGGCCCCCTCTGAGCTTTGACCTGGTTCTGGGCACATTCAGGAGCAGCTGATCAGCTGACCTGAGAGGGCGGTTAGGCGTGTAAGGGTGTAGCAGCTCAGAAATATATGGTGGGGTCATGCCATTTAGGGATTTAAAAGTAAACAAAAGGATTTTGAAATGAATCCTAAAATGTATTGGCAGCCAGTGGAGCGAAGCCAAAATGGGGGAAATGTGGTCATATTTCCGTGTGCCAGTTAAAAGCCTTGCTGCGGCATTTTGCACCCGCTGCAGACGAGCGAGGGAGGACCCACTGACCCCCATGTAGAGAGAGTTACAGTAATCCAGCCGAGTGGTGACAAAGGCGTGGATTACTGTCTCAAACTGCAGTCTGGAGAGAAATGGTTTTACTTTGGCTAGCTGCCTCAGGTGATAAAAGCTCGTTTTTACCACAGATTTAATCTGACTCAAGTTTTAGTTCACGGTCCATTTTAATGCCAAGATTCGTAATGGTGGGCTTGGTGTACTGAGCCAGGGAAACTCATCAAATCCAACCATTATGCACAAAACATGAGCGGCACACAATAACATACATTTAACAAACTATGAAACAATGTGGAAAAAGCAACTTGATCAAAACATGTTCTACTTTGGCAAACTTTAACTTTTCACCCAGAGCTACCTATTTGCTAACCTTTGAGAAACAGAGAGACAAAAGCTAATTTAGCTTATAAGTTATGGTGTACCGTGAAATTAAATTTAATGTCAAAATATTAATATCTTCCAAGAGAAACACATGGTTAGCAGAGAGCTAGACAATAGAATCACTAAATGCAAATAATTATTTTGAATAAGGTTTGCAAACGTATTGATCTGTTTGCTAACTGACTGATATCTTCTTCACATCAACTGTCCTGGAGACAAAGACTGCAAATGATTCTGATATAACACTGCATAAATGTTTAACATTTGAATTAATTATTATATATAGCTTATATTTGCGTGGATAGTTGAGTAATTTAAAGGTGACAGAGTTAGACCGGGTCTGCATGGTCATCTGTGGGTGATGTGTAGAATGCATTTCCTCACACATACTGTACAAGATTTTCAAAGCATATCTTTTTTTAAATATTTGACATTTTTATACTGTATAATGTGCTGTACCAACCTTCTACCTTGCCTTGTTGGCACATTGCTGTGTTTCATGACTAAAAACAATAACCAAATGAGTGACCATTTTACTATGCTGTGATATAAAGATTTTCACTTTAACACATTTTGATTTGCTTTCCAACTAACAGACAGATGTGTGGACCTCACCTCCTTAAACTCTACTCAAACACACAGAGGCAACCAGTCAGTAAACTGGACATCTGGAAATCTCACCAAGTCTTCAGTCTCTGAGTTCTGGGAGTGAGTCAATGTTGTCCCGTGAAGCTCATAATAAATTACGTAGAGCAGCAGCAATGGATCATGTTTAAAGTATATCGTGATTTATTGCACTTATCATTGACTGTCTTGTGTCCCTTTGCAGGAGAGGCGTGTTGTCTATGTCTGGGGGGATAGAGGAGTTGGGTGAAGTGCAGTGGGAGGTGCTGCTGTGTCTCCTGGCTGTCTGGGTCGTTTGCTACTTCTGCGTTTGGAAAGGGGTCCGTTCCACAGGGAAGGTTCGTCAATATTTTTGTGGATTCATGGGCCAAAACTATCTCCTACAACCTGGTTTGTAGTTAAATGCCATTGAGAACTTTTCTTCTTGGAAAAAAACTTAAAGACAAAACTAATGTGTCAATATTATCAATAGATCAGCAACAGGGCATGGGATTGTGATGTCATCAACAGCAAGTCGGCCATCTTTACAAGATAGCGATCACAACCTATTTACTTAAACAGTGCGGCTAACGATGTAGCGTAACCTTTTTTGTCATGGTTGGTAGGCACTGTTGCATTGTGGATGTAACAGTGGGTTACGTATTGTAACCCTAGTTATATAAGCACAGGTGGAGCCCTCTACTGGACTCTATGGGTACTACCTCTCAACCATACAATGCGAGCATTCATCAACTGAGATATCTATAACCGTAGCCGGCCCCCTGAGGCGGGCCTACCTGAATGCGCGCGCAAGCCCACCGTATATAAGGCCGCCTCGCCTCCTGGCTGTCATCCTACACTTCTCTTCAGCGTGCAGCATAGGACAGACAGGGCCCCGAGTAGAGGGCTCCGCCTGTGCTTATATAACTAGGGTTACAATACGTAACCCACCGTTATAACTCACACAGGCTCCGCCCTCTACTGGACTCTATGGGTACAGTGGGTGGAGCTCTGATGCCTAAACGCCCTGTCATCCAACAACATCGAGTCACCACACTGCCCCTGACCGGCTTTTTTTGGTTAACAGCCACTGCACCGCAACCTCATCTCCTCCGGTTGTGCCCGGGGAGAAGTGAGGGCCACAGTTTACCTGGCTGGTAGGGCACACTCAGACACGCTTACCTCGTGAATAATGTGCCTGGAAAACAGTGAGGAGGGCTCTCCCCGCCCGCCCATAGGCAGGCAGGGAGAGCCCCCCAGCCCCGTATGGGGCTTACTGCGCACCATGCCTCCCGGGTCCCCAAGGAGCACGGGGAAAAACATAAGTGCATTATGCTCAGGGGGGGTCAGATACCTGCTGACCCCAGCCCTGTATGGGGCTTACTGCGCACCACGTTTCCCGGGTCCCCAAGGAGCACGGGAAAACATAAGTGCATTATGTCCAGGGGGGGGGCAGATACCTGCTGACCCCCCCCCTCACCAGTCCTGTGATGCCCCAGCAAGCACAGATGAGGAGAAGGAGCCAGACATGTTCAAGAGATAAAACCTTATGAAGGGGCCTGGCGTGGACCAAGATGCCGCCGTACATATGTCCTCCACACTCACTCCGTTAAATAAGGCTGTTGATACAGCCATACCCAGTGTAGAGTGTGCACGGACCCCCGTGGGGAAGGCTCTCCCCGCCTGTCCATAGGCATGTGAGATGCACTCGCAGAGCCATCCCGCCAGGCGTTTATTGGACAGAGCTTTACCGGCCATGCCGCCCCCAAAGCACACAAATTGCTAAATTGCACATTGCTAAATTGCACCTCCTCTGCCCGGTGCGTGCTAGCGCACGCACCGGGCAGAGGAGGTGCAATTTAGCCTCCCTGGTCCCACTATGGGGTGGAAGACTAAAGCCCCCTAACTGAATAGCCCTTGACCTGAACGAGCTCCTTAGATTCTTGGGAACAAAGGAGGGGTTCGGTCTGAGTGTCGCCCCGCTACGGTCACCCCGGATCACTAAGCAACTTGGGTGCACCGACAGAGCGGTCAGCTCGGACACTCTCTTGGCTGACGTTAAGGCAAGTAGCAACGCTGTCTTCCATGACACTGCTTTCAGGGAGGAGAGCTCCAGAGGCTCAAATGGTTCTGTGACCAGAGCCTCGAGCACCAGCGGCAGGTCCCACTGCGGGGCGGAGGCGTTCACTACTGGGCGCTGCCTCCTGACCCCCTGTAAAAACGTGACATAAGCAGCTGACTGAAGGCTGACCTGCCGCCAAATCCCTCATGGCAGGACGAGATGGCTGCTGCATACACTTTAATTGTGGAATGAGCAATCCCCCTGTCCACCAGTAACTGCAAGTAGGACAGAACACCCAACGTACACGACAGGGGCTCTAGACTCCCCTCTTCACACCATCGCTGGAATGCCAACCACTTTGGCCTGTAACAAGCTGTGGTGGATCCTGCTCTTGCTGCCTGGATAGTCTGAATAACCTTGTCAGACAGTCCCCCCTGTCTCAGCCTGTCCCTCTCAGGAGCCAAGCCTGGAGAGGTTGGCCCAGAGTGGGTAACGCCCCTATTGCACCTGCCTCCTGAGACATCGCCCCCCAGAACTGAGGAACCGCCCAGGGCTGGCCCACCATCATCTGTGTCACCTCTGCGAACCACGGCGCCAACCGGCGATCTGGGGCCACTAGGATGACTGACAGACGCTCTCGTCTCACCCTCTCCAGGAGAGGGAGAATGAGGCGTACCGGTGGAAAGGCATAGATCAGCTTTCTTGGCCATGGCTCGTGTGCAAACGCGTCCACCCCCAAGGGCGGATTGTCCCGCCGAGCCATGGAAAACCACAGGGTTCAGTGGCTGTTGCGCCAGCTAGCGAACAGGTCCACCTCCGCTCTCCCGAACTGGGCCCAGATCTGCTTCACCACCTCCGGGTGAAGCACCCACTTGCCTGGCAGGGGCCCGCCTCTTGACATGAGGTCGGCCCCCCTGTTCTCCAGTCCCGGGATGTGGAGGGCTCTCAGAGACAACACAATCTCTGAAGCCCACAACCACAGGTTCTCTGCTGTGGTCAACAAGGCGGCGGAGCGGACTCCGCGCTGCCTGTTGATGTACGCCACTGTGGTGCTGTTGTTGCTCCTCACCAGCACATGTTTGCCCTGTATTAAGGGTTTGAAATGCTGGAGGACTAACACCACTGCCCGCAGCTCTAGAGGGTTGCTGTGCCGTGTCTCTCTCAGAGACCAGCGACCCCCTATAGCTCTCCCTAGGCAGGTCCCCCCCCAACCTGTCACGGATGCATCTGTGAACACCGTGACGTAGGAGGTTACCCGCCCCAGTGGAGTTCCCCTCCGGAGTTGCTCCGGGGACCCCAGTAACAGAGGTTGCCCTCCACTGAGGGGGGGATGGTCACCAGGCGTCGTTTGTGCCTCTTGGGATCTAAACGAAGGCTGGCAAACCACCTCTGCAGGCAGTGCATATGCAGCAAGCCCAGCGGTACCACGAAGTGAGCAGCTGCCATGAGATCCAGAGTCTGCATAATGGTCAGCGCTGTCACCGTTACCCCCTGTCGCAGTCTGCAAACTGTACTACGAGTACTGTTGTACTCGTAGGCTACCCCCTGGAAGGCAAAACGCAAATACTTTCTGTGCTTTGGAGCAATTTTGACATGAAAGTAAGCGTCCTTCAGGTCGATGGTTGTGAACCAATCGCCTGGCTGCACCAGTCCCAGCAACTGTTTTACAGTTAACATATGGAATTTTCTGCGTGCAATGTGGAGATTCAGGCTGCGAAGATCCAGAATGGGCCTGAATTCTCCTGTCTTCTTGGGAACCAGGAAGTACAGGGAATAGTGCCCTTCCTCTCTGTCCTGAGAGCGCACAACAGACACTGACTGTTTTTGCAACAGGGCCTGAATCTCTGCCGAGAGGAAACCTATCTCCCCTCGAGATGATAGATTCGCCTCTTTTATGCCTGTGAACGGAGGAGAGATGCTGCAAAACTGGAGTGAATAACTCAGTCTCAGCGTCCTGTCCATCCACTCCAATACTTAATACACAGCTGTGCTTCCATTCCCAATAACACTGTGTTAGGGGATGTGGGATCAGCTGCGGGGCCCCAGTTACAAAGCTGTGGTACTCCCTGGTGACCTGTTCTGCCGCAAAACTCCCCACGAAGGGAAGTTCTGCCCATGGAGGGTCGACACCGAAAGGAACGATTTTCTACTGAGGCCCTTGAACGGTGCGCACCGCGGCGCGCTCTCGTGGGAACGGTGAAATGCAAGAGGTAGCTCTTACTAGCCATCCCCCGGCAACTCCCGAGCAGCCGGGAGACTGGGTGACTGTTCAGAAGGGGCATAACGCGAGACCCGCAGGTCCCCACCAACCCGTTCACTTATCTAACAGATTTTCCCCACTCAGCGAGACACCCGCTGAGAAGCCAACTCTGGTTATTGGTAGCTCTATTCTGAGATACGTGAATTTAGAGACCGAAGCCTCCACAGTCACATCCATTCCGTGGGCCAGAGCGGGCGACGTTGAGGCGCATCTTAAACTGCTGGCTAAGAATAAACGTAAATACAGTAGGATTGTTATTCACGTCGGTGGTAATGATGTTCGTTTACGCCAATCAGAATGCACCAAAGTTAATGTGGCGTCGGTGTGTAGATATGCTAAAACAATGTCGGACACCGTAATTTTCTCTGGTCCCCTCCCCAATCTGATCAATGACGACATGTATAGCCGCATGTCATAATTTCAGCGCTGGTTGTCTTGGTGGTGCCCAGCAAATGATGTGGGCTTCGTAAATAATTGGACAGCCTTCTGGGGAAAACCTGATCTGATTAAGAGAGACGGCATTCATCCTACTCTGGAGGTGCAGATCTCATTTCGGCAAACATTTCAAAGCTTTGTGGACTTAATCCACAAAAGCTGGAAAGCAACAGGCCGGAAATACCATACCTCCACTCACCCCACCCTCCGGATGCGGCGGCTGCCTCCGCATGAGCCAGAAGATCTCTGAGTTGGAAGGTAGAATATCCATGCTGTACCAAATCCGACCAATTTCACTTTTAATTAATGAACTGCTTGTTTCTTTGCTTGAGAACCTTGTGGACATAGTGTAGGTTTGTTTCTACAAGTACAGTTTTAGGGACACAAAAGTTAGGGGGGCAGCTGGGGGGGAAGCTGCCCCCCCTTGCCCCCCCGTAGATCCGCCCCTGCCACTGGTCCCAGCTGGGAGCTAAACCCAAGGCCCCGGTTGGCTCCACTCCGAGCCAGAAGGAGCCATGGACAGATGTCCGCCGGAGGACACACCATGGGACACACCGTGGGAAGCTCATCTGCCGTCCCACTCCACCTCGTGCACTGCAGCTGATAAACGGATTCTCCATCCTGGACGAAGAGGACTTCCCTCCACTCGCCGCTCACCGTACTCAACCCACGGCGCCGAGGTCCGGTGTTCCCCTGCCGCTGCCGTCGCCGCCTCCACTCTGCACGGCTGCATCCAGATCTTCAGTACTCCATGCTGACCACAGCTCTCGGCGGAACACCACCTTCTCCCTGCCACTGCCGTCGCCGCCTCCACTCTGCACAGCTGCGTCCAGAACTTCGGTACTCCATGCTGACCACAGCTCTGGGCGGCACACCACCTTCTCACGTCCAGGCTCCGTGCAGTTCACCCCCCGCCCCGCTGCAACAGACGCCCGGGTCCAGACCTCCGAGCGTGTGGGAGCCCGCTCCAACCGACACGCCCCGGCAGCAAACCCTTCAGTGCCCGTTCGGCATCACCTGACTCTGCACGGACCACGGGGCCGCCTCCTTCCTCACTGGTCATAGGTGACTCCATAGTCCGGAATATTAGGTACAAGACTTCTGCAACATATTGCTTCCCTGGTGCCAGGGTTTTGGACCTGGTTGAATATATCCCGTCTCTTCTGATGAAGCATCAGAAACGTTATCGTCCACGTTGGCACAAACGACACGGCATGCCAACAATCAGAGGTACTTAAGCGCGATTTTACCACTCTCTTTAAAATGCTTAATAAGTGCAACAAGTCTGTTTTTATCTCCGGGCCGATCCCCTCTCTCCGTCGAGGCGTGGAGCGTTTTAGCAGGCTGCTCAGCCTAAACACATGGCTACAGTCGGCATGCTCCACGAACAAATTGAAACTGATTGACAATTTTAATCTTTTCTGGGAGCGGGGCTCTTATTTTAGAAGAGATGGCCTCCACCCTAATTCCCAGGGTAGCCGTGCTCTGGCTGCTAACATTTTTTATGCTGTCTACACTGCTAAACAGACATGACAATTCAGTACCACAGCAGAACTGGATAGGATCATGCACAATAACACTGTGACTACTAGAAACCTTTCTACCAGCAACTTTTCTTCACTGATGCCGCTGACACCTGCCATCTCGCTCTCTGGCGCCACCCAACGACCAGAGGCTTCTATACCAGTGCATTAACCCATTTCTGTTATAACCAACATACACAGAAGGTTGATGACTCAGGTTAAAAACAGAAAATCCAAAAGCATCTGTTTAAATTTATCGCATTTAACAGTGATTCCACGTATTCCACGGTCTATCACAAACAATCAGAGTGATAGTACATCAAACACACTTAAACTGGCTCTATTAAATGTCAGGTCTTTAGCAGGTAAATCATTTGTAATCAATGATTTTATGACCAAGCACAATATGGATTTTATGTTTTTAACTGAAATTTGGTCTACCTACGCTGTAAAATGTATTATTTCTTTGATTTACACACGGCATCTATTGCACGTCTGTCCGTCCTGGGAGAGGGATCCCTCCTCTGTTGCTCTCCCTGAGGTTTCTCCCATTTTCCCCTTTACACTGTGGGTTTTTCTCTGGAAGTTTTTCCTTGTACGATGTGAGGGTCTAAGGACAGAGGGTGTCGTATTGTCATACTGATATTCTGTACAAACTGTGAAGTCCACTGAGACAAATGTAACATTTGTGATATTGGGCTATATAAATAAACATTGTTTGATTGATTGATTGATTGATTGATTGATTGATTGATTGATGTGATGACTACTTCCATTCTTGCAAGGATAATAAATACATTATCCTGATTATTGAAGCTCAAGCCGGTGACGAGTGATATTTTCCTATCAATGCCATCTGTAGTTTTGCAAAGAAAACGTACACATTCCAAGTTTGATTGGGATTAAAGACATGGTCCACTCTCCTCTAAAATATTAGACATGAACTCCAATGACATGAATTTTTTCGATCTGTGTTTGTGCCCTTGGATTTATATAAATGTATTTTTTACCCGTTACAACCTTTCTGCAGGGGCAGGATGTGCATCTCCTGGCAGCTGTACAATTGATTCCTCTTAATTCAAATGAGCTACCTACCATTGTTCATGTTGTTGTATTGTTCATGTGCTGTATAACATATTAAGTAGACCTCTACAAACAGGTAACATAATAAACGTAGAGGATTTTTTTTATTCATCTCAGGTGGTGTATTTCACGGCTGTGTTCCCCTATGTGATGCTGGCCATCTTGCTGGTCAGGGGGTTGACGCTGCCGGGGGCCTGGCAGGGTGTGGTCTACTACCTGTATCCAGATCCTTCTCGCCTGGCGGACCTTCAGGTAGACCCTGCACAGTTTCACACCTACCTGAATTGAATACACAAAAGAAGGTAGATGAAACAAGATCCTCGTGTGACTGATATAACGCTGATGACCTAAATACGTGTTTTTGAAATCTTTCTTCATGAGGTGTGGATGGAGGCTTGTGCCCAGGTCCTCTTCTCCTATGGTGTCGCATCAGGAACCCATATCACATTGAGCAGCTACAACAAAGTCACAAACAACTGTTACAGGTAAGTCATGTGATCAGTAGCTCCATTAATATATTGGGAGCTTTTGTTAATTGGGTTTTTATTTTCTTTGAGTATCTGCGACGTACTGGGTTATATAATAATGTATGACTGCATTCAAACAATACTAAGAAATAGGGGATGAAGTGTAGCTTTGCTTTCTTTTATAAATCTCAAAGATGAAAACTAGAACTACCTTAAGATATAGATACATCTAGGGGCAATAAGAACATCAAAACTACCTAAGGACGGATTGTCCGCCCAACAACATAAAGTCTATTACTGTCAGTACATTTTCCCACTGAGTTCTGCTCTGCATGCTGAGCTTTGTGTTTGTGTATGCAGGGACAGCGTGTGGTTATGTGTGCTCAATAGTTGCACCAGCTTAGTTTCCGGGTTTGCAGTCTTCTCATGTCTCGGATTCATGGCCGAAAAACAGGGCATTCCCATCGAAAAGGTCGTCACATCAGGTACGATTTTCAAGTGCAAAGCTACCATCTCTACCATCTCTCTCAGAATCAAAAGTACCCTCACAACAATTCAAATGTCTCTTCTGTCCTCGCAGGCCCGGGGCTAGCATTCATCGCTTTTCCTCAGGCTGTTGCCATGATGCCCGTGCCTCAGCTGTGGGCAGCCTGCTTTTCATTATGCTCATTCTGTTGGGACTGGACACTGTGGTAAGATACACCACAAACGGTTGGTGTCCTTCACATATGATTAATTTAAGATATGCTGCAACTGTTTATGCTCTATCTGTGAACACACATGTAAAAATATTGGAGAATTTAATATTGGAGAATTTAATATTAATATAATATGATGGCAATGTAGTCTGTCAGTCAGTCGACCACTTTAATATACACTAAAATACCTTTAAAAACGTTGGATGGATTGCCATCAAACTCCACTTTCCAAAAATGATGAATTCCCTAACTTTCTGACATTTTTCTTTTAGTAAAAACGTACTACCTCTGACTTTTCATCCAGCATCCGAATTTGAATTACTCTTTGGTTCAAGATGGACCCAATAGCTAACATTCCTAACCAACTCAGCTATACTTGTCGATAGACTTAGAATAAGCTTTCTGGGCCAGGGATTTGTAAGGCAAGGCAAGGCAAGTTTATTTATATAGCACCTTTCAACACAAGGCAATTCAAAGTGCTTTACAAAAATGAAAGACATTAAGAGCATTAAGAAACATATTATAAAATGATATCTAGAAACACTCATTTAAAAGCAATGATATAAAATGACATTTAAAAACACTAATTTAAAAGCAAAGATAAAAAGCAAAGATAATAAAAGTTACAGTGCAGTTTAAGATATGAATATATCAATTAAAAGCAGCGGCATAAAGAAAAGTCTTCAGCCTGGATTTAAAAGTAGTAAGAGTTGCAGCGGACCTGCAGGTTTCTGGGAGTTTGTTCCAGATATTTGGAGCATAATAACTGAACGCTGCTTTACCATGTTTAGTTCTGACTCTGGGGACAGAAAGCTGACCAGTCCCAGAAGACCTGAGAGTTCTGGATGGTTCATAATTTAGCAGGAAGTCAGAAATGTATTTTGGGCCTAAACCATTCAATACTTTATAAACCAGCAGCAGTATTTTGAAATAATTCTTTGACACACAGGAAGCCAGTGTAAAGACTTCAGAACAGGAGTGATGTGATCCACTTTCTTAGTGTTGGTAAGGACTCGAGCAGCGGCGTTCTGAATCAGCTGCAGCTTTCTAATGGATTTTTTAGTGAGACCTGTTGTTAAGATCACTGTTACGAATCGCGGAAAAGGTAGGACCCAAATGCAGACTACAAAAAGGGTAAAGGTCTATAAACAAAAGCGAGCTTTATTACAAAAGCCGATGACAAAAAACATGACAGGAAACACAACGAAAGCACAAGGAAAAAACATTACCGAAAGACTGACCGTGACTGACATGGAGGGAGACAGGAAAAACAAACAATGAACCGACAGGGGAACACAGGGAAAGACAAGACTAAATACAGAGAGGGGTAATCACGGGACGAGAAACAGCTGGGTAAGGGAGGCAGAAACACAAGGGCAACAGGTGAACACAATGAGACAATCAGACACAGGCGGAAAACAAGAGACAGGAAGAACAGAACAGCAAAACAAAACCCATTACCAGACAGACAACACTAAAACCGTGACATAACACCAAGATCGTGACAGAACCCCCCCCCCCTCAAGGGACGGATTCCAGACGTCCAAAACAAAGTCCAACATTTCCAAAAGGGTGGGTGGAGGGGGTCCGGAGGACGGGTCTGGGTCGACAGCCCAGAGGCAAGGCAGAGGAACAGGAGGTGGTCTCGGGTGGACGGCCCGGGGGCAAGGCAGAGTTCATGGTGGGGTCTTGGGCGGACGGCCCGGGGGCAAGGCAGAGTTCATGGTGGGGGTCTCGGGCGGACAGCCCGGGGGCAAGGCAGAGTTCATGGAGGAGTTCTCAACGGCACAGGACATGGGGTTGGCAGGACCCCCGGCAGAACAGTAGTCGGCGGGACCCCCAACGGGACAGGACATGGGGTTGGCAGCACGCCCGGCAGAACAGTAGTCGGCGGGACCCCCAACGGCAAAGGACATAGAGTAGGGACTCGAGAGGGGACTTGAGAGGGAACTCGAGAGGGACTCGAGAGGGGACTCGAGAAGGTACTTGAGAGAGGGCTTGAGAGGGAACTCGAGAGGGGACTCGAGAGGGAACTCGAGATGACTCGAGAGGTGACTCGAGAGGTGACTTGAAAGGGGACTCGAGAGGGAACTTGAGAGGTGACTCGAGAGGGAACTTGAGAGGGAACTCGAGAGGTGACTTGAAAGGGTACTCGAGAGGGAACTCGAGAGGTGACTTGAAAGGGGACTTGAAACGGGACTCGAGAAGAGACTCGAGAGGGGACTTGAGAGGGGACTCGAGAGGGGACTCGAGAGGGGACTTGAGAAGAGACTCGAGAGGGGACTTGGAAAGGAACTCGAGAGGGGACTCGAGAAGGGACTTGAGAAGGGACTTGGAAAGGGACTTGAGTCTTGAGTCGGCGGCACCCCCGAGTCGGCGGGGCCCCCGATAAAGAAGGGACTTGAGTCGGCGGGACCCCCGACTGTGAAGGAGCTTGAGTCTGCAGGACCCCCGATGAAGAAGGGACTTGAGTCGGCCGGTATGCCGACAGGACACGAGGGGTTGGCGTCGGCCGGAGAGCCAACCGGAGACGGGAGCTGGAGTCGGCCGGTACACCGCCAGGACACAGGGGGCTGGCGTCGGTGGAAGAGCCAACAGGAGACGAGGAGCTGGAGTCGGCCGGTACGTCGACAGGACACGGGGTGCTGGCGTCGGCCGAAGAGCCAGTACTGGAACTGAAACTGGAGTCGGGACCATGGCTGTGTGGGCCGGCACTGGAGCACGGAACCATGGCTGTGTGGACCGGTACTGGGGCACGAGCTGGCCTCCTGACCTTGCGTCTTTTAGAGGTCTTTTGGAGGCTCCTTGGACCTCCAAACGCCAGGCGGGATCCCAAGAAAGGGTCAGAAAATGGAGACTGGCACTCAGGGCTACGTGAAAAAACTCTGAGCCATTCAGGCAACGAGCTCCTCAACCAAGGCATTTTGGCCACCTCAATTTGTGCCTTTTTGAGGATAGCCTCTTTTTCCCTTCTAGACGAGGTTCCACTCCACATGATAACATTGAAGGGAGAAATCCAGATCGAACAGATCCCACTCAAAATCATCAAAATCTGCTGGGTCCTTAGTTGGTCGGTTCATTCTGTTAAGATCACTGTTATGAATCGCGGAAAAGGTGGGCCCAAATGCAGACTACAAAAAGGGTAAAGGTCTATAAACAAAAGCGAGCTTTATTACAAAAGCCGATGACAAAAAACATGACAGGAAACACAACGAAAGCACAAGGAAAAAACATTACCGAAAGACTGACCGTGACTGACATGGAGGGAGACAGGAAAAACAAACAATGAACCGACAGGGGAACACAGGGAAAGTCAAGACTAAATACAGAGAGGGGTAATCACGGGACGAGAAACAGCTGGGTAAGGGAGGCAGAAACACAAGGGCAACAGGTGAACACAATGAGACAATCAGACACAGGAGGAAAACAAGAGACAGGAAGAACAGAACAGCAAAACAAAACCCATTACCAGACAGACAACACTAAAACCGTGACATAACACCAAGATCGTGACACCTCTGAAGACACCATTACAGTAGTCGAGTCTGCTGAAGATAAAAGCATGGACAAGTTTTTCCAAATCCTGCTGTGACATTAGTCTTTAATCCTAGATATGTTAGTACGCTGATTTAATGTGACTGTTGAAACTCAGGTCAGAGTCCATGACTACACCTAGATTTCTGGCTTTATCTGTTGTTTTGAACATTGCATTACATTACATGTTACTTGTTAGACGCTTTTATCCAAAGCAAATATACTCAGTACTGTGGACAATCCCCACAGGAGCAATTTGGGGTGAAGTGTCTTGCCCAACGACATGCTGACTGCAGTGGGGTTTGAACCTGTGACACCCTGATCCGAACACCTACGCTCTATCCACTGCGCCACACGCCTCCACCATTGCAGACTGAAGCTCAGCGATAACTTTTATACGTTCTGCCTTGGCTCCAAAAACCATTACCTCAGTTTTATCTTTGTTTAATTGGAGAAAGTTCATCCAGTCATTGATTTGTTCAATGTACTTACTCAGTGTCTGAATTGGAGTATAGTCTCCTGGTGAAATGGTTGTGTAAATTTGGGTGTCATCCGCATAGCTATGGTAACTTATTTTGTTGTTTTTCATTATCTGAGCCAGTGGTAGCATGTAGATGTTAAACAGAAGAGGCCCCAAGATGGAGCCTTGAGGAACCCCATATGTCATATTCGTCAACTCAGATGTGTATTTACCTATAGAAACAAAGTCTTTCTGTCCTTTAAGTAGGATTCAAACCGATTTAGAACTGTTGCCGAAAGTCCCACCCGGTTTTCCAGTCGGTCTAGTAATATGTTGTGGTCAACAGTGTCAAACGCAGCGCTGAGATCTAATAATACTAACACTGAAGTTCTACCACTGTCTGTGTTTAAGTGGATGTCATTGAAGACCTTTACATGAGCAGTCTCAGTGCTGTGGTTTGGACGAAAGCCTGACTGGAACACATCGAAACAGTTATTTAAATGCAAGAAATTACTCGACTGTTGAAAAACTACTTTTTCAATGATTTTACCTAGAAATGGGAGGTTTGATATGGGCCTGTAATTGTTCATTACTGAAGCATCTATATCATTCTTTTTTAAGAGCGGTTTAATGACTGCCGTTTTTAGGGCCTGTGGCAGGGTTCGAGTTATAAACTGAGCTCTATGGGGGTCTTTAAAACTAACGCACGCGCACACACACACACAGCAGCAGCCCTCTACTTGCTACAAACTTAGATATGAAAAGGTTCAACTACGCACACACACATCATCTCGGCTCGCGCAGCACGCTCACAGGCATAGATTGCGCAATAATGTATTGCGCACCTTAGAGGTGCAGCGCAGGCATATTGTCATTCAAGAGATGCGTAGTTCTTTTGGAAAACATGTTTTTCTTTTAGCCTATTTACCTCGTTAACGTAAATAATACTCATTACATTGACACATGCATTACTTGTGATTAAAATAATGGTTGTTGGTAATGTATTAGCGACCCCCACAGATGTATGATTTCACTGCGTCCGTGGGAGCTCAGACCCCTCCTTATGGGAGCTCAGCTCCCATTGGCTCCCACATAACTCGAACCCTGGCCTGTGGAAAAACACCTGAGTGAAGAGATTTGTTTACTATATGAAGTAGATCTGAGGCCATGCAATGAAAAACATTTTTGAAAAATCCTGTTGGAATAATATCAAGGCAGCAGGAGGAGGATTTCAGAAGTTGAATAATGTCCTCTAGGTTTTTATCATTAATCTGATGGAATTGTGTCATGGTGTTTGAATTGATTTGAAGTGGACACAGGGACAACACATTTGCTGTACCTGATACAGTGGCACTGACTGCTTGTCTAATTTTCTGAATTTTGTCAGTGAAGAAGAAGGCAAATTCATAGAGATATTTTCTTTAATTAAAATGATCTACTAGCTAATTTACTGAGATGTTAGCAGGGGCAAGTGTGGAAGAAAAATTCTGAGTAAACATTTCCCTAGTACTTTCAGTTAAATATCGCTTTGTGGTTACCTCTTTTTGAACATTTTTGTGAACAGAAATAGAGCTCTCAAAGAAAACACAGGAATGATCAGAGAGTGCAACATCAGTCACCACAACCTTAGAGATATTCAGACCCTTTGAGATAATTAAGTCCAGAGTGTGCCCCTTATTGTGCGTGGGCTCCGTCACATGCTGAGTCAGTCCATAGTTATCAAGAACACAAAACAGTTCTTTAGCCCCTCTGTCCTGGGGGTTGTCAACATGGATGTTAAAATCACCAACAATGACTAGACAGTCAAAGTCAATACACACTATAGACAGCAGTTCAGTAAAGTCATCAAAAAAGCTTGCACAGTATTTGGGTGGTCTACAGATATTTAGGAACAGAGCTCGAGAGGAGCATTTCAGCTGAAGGGCCACATATTAAGAAGAAGCAAAGTTCCCATAAGATGTCTTCTTGCATTGAAGGGAATCATTAAACAACATAGCAACTCCACCTCCTTTCTTATGCATTCTTTCCTGACTCATAAAACTAAAGTTGGGAGGGGTTGATTCGATAAGAACAGCTGCACTGTTATTTTTTTCAATCCAAGTTTCCGTTAAAAACATAAAATCGAGATTGTGCTCAGTGATAAAATCATTGATTAAAAACGTTTTTCCTGCCAAAGACCTGACATTTAATAAAGCTAGTTTAAGTTGTTAAATACACTATCAGTCAGATTTTTGTGACAAGCTGTGGCTGACATGGAATCACTGCTAAATTTGATAAACTCACACAAACGTTTGAGCGCTTCCTGTTTCTAAGCTGATTCACCGCTCTAATCTATTACCTATCAACACAGATATCGGCAAAGCTACTGGCAGGCAGGGCCCCGGCTTGTCCTGGAAAGAGTTGAGAGTGCCATACCCTTGAGCCTGGACCCAGCACATATCAGTTAGAGTTTGCTGCATTTTGTACACACACATTCTTATCAGGCTTCGGAGACCGCAGATGCTGTCTTGAAGGGGGGGGAGGTGGTTGACGTAGGCACGGTGATGAAGACGGGGGAGATGGTGCGCATCTCTGCTTCGGTGATTGTGGTGGGCGTCGTTGAGGGGCGGGGGTAAAGGACATGCTGCCAACCCTGCGTATCGCCTTCATGCGGTCATTGATCTCCAGGAAGGACTTGGTGCCAACCCTCTGTATCTCCTTCATGTGGTCGAACTCCAGGAGGGTGGGCGAGGGTGAAAGGGTGAACGGAGAGTAGAGAGAGCTGGGGGGTGAAGGAAGAGTATCCTCAAAGGTGATAGGGGGGTGAAGGGCGGTGGAGACTCCTCCATTTGTGTCATAGGTCTCCCATAATCAAGACATTCCTCAGGCGGGTGCAGTGATACTTCTTCAAGGTTTTCTGCATGATCTGTTGTGTCTTTCTCTTGTTTTGATTCCTCTAGTTGCTTGTCCTTGGCAGAGGGAACAGATTTATGACGCAGGCAGTTGAATATGTTCGAGATAAACAATTTCACTCCTGACTTGTTCAGGCAAACTCCATCTGCCTTAAAAAGATGTCTGCGGTCCCAGAAAAAGTTAAAATTGTCAATAAAATGGACGGAATGGTCAGTACAGGCAGTTGAAAGCCACGTGAGTGCAAACAATCTGCTGAATCTCTCCACTCCTCTTCTGACTGGCGGTAGAGGGCCACTGATGAACACCTCCGCATTTAGAGAGCTGACAGTTTCCAACAGACATTTACATTCTTCTTTCAGCACTTCTGACTGTTGTTTCTGTCACGATTTGGGTGTTGTGTGTTGAGTTTTGGGGTTTGTTTTGATTGTTCTGTTCTCCCTGTCTCTTGTCTGGTCCTTCTCCCTGTCGTTAGTTTCCCTGGTGTGTCTGATTGTCTGATTGTGTTCACCTGTTGTCCTTGTGTTTCTCCTCCCCTGCCCGGCTGTTTCTCGTCTCGTGATTACCCCTTCCTGTATTTAGTCTTGTCTTTCCCTGTGTTCCCCTGTCGGTTCATTGTTTGTCTTCCTGTCTCCCTCCATGCTACCTTGTGTTACCTGGGAGTTTTCATGCCATGTTTTGTCTCCAGCTTTTGGAATAAAGCTCGCTTTTGTTTATAGACCTTTTACGTTTTTTTGTATTCTGCATTTGGGTCCTACCTTTTCCGAAACCCTGACAGTTTCACAACATCATTTGTTCCAATGTGCAGTACCACATTTTTCACAGTCGGATGTTCAGCCCCAATATGCAGGATCTTCTCAGCCAAGTCAGAGACCATATCCTTGGGAAAACAGAGTACTTTGGTGTTGTTCTTAATACACAGACTTTTTACATCACCCACAATCAGAGTTTCAGGCCCAGTCGTTAGCTTTCCCTCTAGCCTTTTACTTTTGGAGTAGCTATTGGTCCTTACCCTGCTGTGTGAAGAGGACAGGTTATCCAGGTTATCAGAAAGAGATCTCCGTTTCTGGGTCAGCGGAGCGTATCTGTTCTGGATTGGCACACTTGGTGGTTTAGGAGGATTGTTTGTAGTTCTCCCTTTAGCAGCTGTCCACGGCTGTTTCCTAGTATGAATAGGGGTTGAAGAGGCGCTCTTCCTGGGTGATAACAATGCAGGCCAGCCGGTCGCATCACAGATTTCAGAGCGCTGGGCTCTGCCTGTTATTCGTCCTCCCAAATCCCATGGAAATGATTTACTCTTAGGCTTTGCACCCAGAGAGTTCCAGGGAGGACTACCACTTGTAGATGTATTACCCGGTACACAGCCCTCCTGTTCCTTGGAATCCTTGTAGCTGCTAACTAGCTGTGAGTTAGCATGCCTTTGTCCATTATTTTGCAACACTGGTAAAGTGGTGTCATTCGAACCTAGTCCATTCACTTCCACGTTAACTTCCAACCGTTGCATTTTCATTTCCAACACGGCCATCTTCTGTAGAAGTTTGTGGAAGTCATCTGTAGAGAACGGAGGAATTTTGCTGCTAACTAGCTTAAGCTGAATAGCATGCAGTACCAGGCTTTAGCTGTTGCTAGGCCACGCTACTGTAAGACTGAGGTCGTCGTAAAAATATTGAAATATGGCTGAAACCCTCCATATATTTACGAAGAATAACTGTCCCAGTGATAAGTTAATGTCCGGGAGCCGCTGCTCGAAGTTTTCAGAAAAGAAAAATAGGAAAATCAGCATAAAAAAGTAAGCAGAGGCAAGAGCAAGCAGAAAAGCGTCTGCACTGTAAGAAAGCAGGAAGCACTCTTCTTGTACACATACTGTTGGATTGGGCACCCTTTGGAGTGGTTGAAGGTTCGAGCCCGCTCCGCGCCGTTCGTTTGATGAGTGGTCTGCTATAAAAGGAAGGACTCAGGCACAGAGATATGAGGTTAACAATAAGCTGATTTAATGGTAAAAGCAACAGTACAATATAACGAAGTACTTCGGGCCTTGGCTCTTCTACCGTGCGATATACGTATCAGACAGTCAGACAGAACAGAGGCCCCGAGTGTACAGAACTCACGATATTTATACACACAAACGGGGAGGAGTTGTGTCGGTTGCTCCTCCCTAGGTGTTTATCTACTGGTGGATTCACTCCTGGGCGAGCCCTAGGCAGCGAATCAGAGTGAGTCAGCCATAGCGTGGGAGGTTTGGATCTACTGCGCCACTGATAAGTCCCAGGCTATCTTCATGGCAGCCATGGGGTAAACAATTCATGGGGTGAACATGGGGTGAACATACCAATCTTTATCTTTGTTTATTCTTCGGCACCTGGCAGTACCGTCTCTGTATACCAATCTTTATCTAAACACTTTCCCATGCACCCCTCCCCACGCTCCTGTCCAGCCCATTAAAACCCGGGGGGGCGACTGGGTCCTACACACTCCTAAGCCATGCACACACAATGAGCACAGCAAACACCTGCCCCAGTCCCACAAGCACACATTCCACACAGACCATTGGCGCCCAAGATATGTCGGGCCAAGGCCACAACTATTGAAACAGGTCATACAGGTTACTTTAATACAAGGAAGTGTTTTTCCGTTACCCTCCTGCACTCACACAGAAATAAACAGAAAGGTAAGAAAAAGAAGACAACAAAGCTTAAAAAGAAAAATGGATCTGAGCAGGAATCACAATTGAGCTCTAAAGGTACATTCACACAAAACGCGATGCGATTTTTTTCGTGTGTCACGATTACATGTAAAGTCAATGCAAAGACGCGGATAGACTGCAGTGGCACGAATGGCGCAATTGGCGCGTCATTGGCGAGAGTTAAAATGTTTCAACTCGAGCAACAAATTTGCATGATGCTGTCTCGCAAAAAGCCAATCAGCGTTCAGAATTTCTGACTCTCGTCACTGACGTTGAATCAGAAAACCAAAACAGCAGCCTTTGGCTCTGGGTGACAGCACACAGAGCTCACAGCTCCTCATATCTGTTCAGAAACTGGAGAGAAGTTATTAATGTACAAATCACAGAATGTCTGTGGCATGGTGAATACAGTCGCTGCTTTATTCATTTCTGTATGCCCCGCCTCCTCACCCGGGCGTCTTGTTGGAGCTTATTCTCATGTGGGCCACTCCTGCAGCTCTCCGTTGAGATTAGTCTCACTGATACCCCTTTCCCACCGAACCGGTTCCAGGGCCAGTTTGGAGCTAATGCCTGATTGCGAATCAATTCTTACCGTTTCCACAGCAGCCGGCCCTGGAAAATAGTTCTTATTTGAACCAAAAAACTGAGGATCAAGAACCAATTACAGAATACATCAAGTTTATGTTGGCGGCGGGCGGGTCTAAACAGAAAAACAACAAAAATTCACACGTTTTATTCAGCAGCATACACTACGACAAAATCATGAATGCAAACTTCAACAGCAGTGGACAGCGGAGGACACGAGCTAGCTCTCTGGTATTTGGTCCTCGCAAGAGATTCAGAGGAAGTTGGAGGGGAGTACCAGATCGGCAGGGGCGGATCTAGAGAAATATCCATGGAGTGGCAAGAGGGTGGCAGGAGATTTTGAGGGGTGGCATCCCCTGGCAGAAGTATATGCTGTTTTAATCGCAGTCATATCAATCAATGTTAACTTGGAAAGCCACAATATTAATATTTTAATTCAATAACATCAGGATACATTATTGTGGCACATCAGTAAAGCCTTAAATAGAGATATATAAGGTGGCAGACATAATTTAATGAATTTTAACTGAACAATAACTGAATGAGTTTGTTTCACTCTTAGACCAGCAGGGGTACCAAATCTATGAAGCAATAAGTACATTAATTAACTGTCTCATCGATGTTTGTCTGTATGAATATGATAATATTAACAATCATATTATTCCTATCAGCTGTCAATCACTGTTATGATTCACATATTCATTTATTATTGAATAAACTATATTTTTTGGAGGAGTTAATGATGAATGTTCCTCAAGGTGCTTGCTCACCCTCCTTCAAATTATAAAGACAAGTAATTATATCATGTATCAAAATTCAAAAGAATCAACAGAACAGTTCAGCGCCCCACAACTTCATTGCAAACAGTTACAACCTTGACTTTACATCAGAAAGAACAAATATTAAAGAAGTGACTAACTGCATCAGTTAGGGTTAAAAAACGTGTATTCAGCTAAAACATATACATCGCTGCAGTAAGTTATTATCCAGTGGAAAGTCCTTACCTGCTGGCCTAGTTAAATCAAAGTGGTTACTTTTTTTTGGCTGGGCAGTGTAGTTTTACACACTGTCTTATTTGACTTTCTCAGGACTTAAAACAGTTTTTTGGGGGCAGACCCCCACAAAGAAGAAAAATATATATACACACATACAAGGTCATCATCTTAACAGTTTTTTATGCTCATCGAGTCATCCGTGAGCAGAGCATCAAGTTGGCATGCCTATTACAGCTGAATGCGGCGATTACCATGTTGTTCAGCAAAACGCCTCACAAACTTATTAAGATCAACAGCTTTAGTGCGTTTTGATTCAATGCTGAGTGCAGCCAAACTTGACAGTCTCTTCTCCGTCATTGTAGACCGCAAAAACCTCATTCCTTCCGTCTACTTTAGTCCGAATGCTTCTCGTTTTGCGCCGTCCCCCCGTTCGAATTAAATCGCCGTCAATCATATTTCCAAACTCGCGTCAGGGCCGGGGGAGGGGTTACAAGACTCGCGTCTTGTGCTGCATTCACTTGCACTCGGACATTAGAGATTTTCTCTCATAAATGTCCGATGAGCCACAACTTTTCTTTCAAAACAAAGATGCCAACTGGGGTGGCAAGGCTATTTTTTGCCACCCCGGTAGATCCGCCCCTGCAGATCGGAAGCCATTTTTCAGCAACTTCACTGGAGCAAATGGTCCATGTGTCCTGTAGTTTACTTAGCAAAAGCAATAGATCACCAGTTCACTTGACAGGCACCATGTGTAACACATTCTTTGAACCAGACATTGTGCGACATAATTTTCTTCTGGTTTCTGTGGGAGAGTTAGATTTGGAGTGACCACATTTTGCAAGACCCATTATCCCAAAAATACTTCTTGTCTTTGTGTCATTGGTAAGAACATTGAGAGTATGCCATGCATAACACCTAGGCTTCAATGCTGATTGTACCTCCAGCATTCAGATAAGGCCCCATACTTCCTAAATCTTTTAGTTGAAATGAAACTAGCCATGTATGGAATGATAGTGAAAACCCAGTTAGGCTCATTACTTTTCTGTCTGCTTGTTTGTGTCAGTTTTCAGGTTTGGAAACGTTAACATCATCAATGATTGACATGTTCCCTGGACAGATGCGCAGACCTTGGCGCAGAGAAATTCTCCTCGTAGTCTTCAGCTCTTTCACCTTCCTGTTACAGATCACTCTCACCACACAGGTACTAAACAGGCTGGCATTCCCCCTCCCAAACACATTGGCTAACATTTAGCATGTTCTCATATGGGATGAGTATTTAATTGACATTACCTCTTCTGTGTTACCCAGGGAGGAGTATACCAGTTCGAGCTGATTGATTACTATGGTGCCAATGGGATATGTGTGCTATTTGTGTCTTTGGTCCAGTGTGTGGCTGTTGGCTGGGCCTTCGGTAAGTGCTATAAGTACCAAGGTTCAGTTATGCTTTAGTTAACCACATGCAATTTTAATATCCAGCTATACAGTATATCTAAAACGTTTCATTTGTTAAAAGTACCAAACCTTTTTAGGAACCCTTTCTGTCTCTTAACCATAAAAACAATGGTCTTAATTTCACACACCTTATAATTTACATCCAGTGGCAACATGTAGAACCACCCTTAAAGTAGTGTAACTGTAATGTGGAAATGCGAAAGGGCAGATAGAGAAATGGAAATGGATGGAATCTCCGCTGGTTCATATTGATGATAACAGTGTCTTACCCACGCCAATAGTCCAGCACATATCCTTTCATAAACCACATGCTGCTCATTGACACTTGATTTTTCTCTACCTGAAAATGTCTTTATATAGGACAGGGGTGGGGAACCTTTTTCCTCTCAAGGGCCATTTCAAATTTTTCAACATCCCCCGAGAGCCGTACAAATTATTGACCTCTGCTTAAAAATACTAAAATCACAGCCCATTCATTTGGCCTTTCTTTCATGCTGTGCAAAGAAAAAGCAACCTCTTAATCCAGATATCTCACCATGACTCGCGTATGCATGCACGTGCACGGTTGTGGCATGACCACCAAAACAGAAAGATATGGACACAAGATGTGTGCAAATGTATTTAGTTTCCTATCCATGTGAACATGATTTAAGTGGGGGGGGACCTAACCTCCTCTAGGGGGTCCGGGGGGCATGCTCCCCCGGGAAGATTTGTTTTTAAATGTTGACGTTAAAAGCATCAATCTGGTGCACTTTGAGAGCAACATTAGGAGATCTATGGATACATCTCTCAACATCCATATGAAACAGAACTGTAAGCAGATTTTCTTTTTCTTTATGGATATTTTACAAATCACTCCCCTTTTAAACTGTATTCTTGTTTATTAATAACAACTTTTTTTTACTGTCATATAGTATTTTATACCTGTTTACTTTATTCTCTTATTTTTTTACAACTATAATGATCATATAAAGATGTGCCTTTACCTCACTGGTTGTAGAAAAAGGTTCTTATATTCGTTAGCATAGCTAGCTAACCAGATGCTAATAACAACAAAGTTATTGACTGTATGATCAGTATGACAGATGAACAGATCGCCACTGGGCTTTCAACTAAAGACACAGCCACGCAAAAACTGCGGCATGTGTACGGCTCCTTATGGGTACTGCAATTTCTGAAGTGCCGGAGCGGCGTTCCGGTGCTCTCCGGCAGAACTGCACCCCTGTCAGACGAGACATATACCACGTGATGACACGTTAGGCTTGTGTTGTGTTCAAGAACCCTGACCTTGGCCAGGAAAAACAGGCACTCGATTGTTTAATTCTTTTGCGGTTTAGATTTCTTTAATTTCTTTCTTTTTTGCGTGTGTTTATAAATTACCTCGAGGGCCGTACCAAATGGTCTCGCGGTCCGTATACGGCCCGGAGGCCGGAAGTTCCCCACCCCTGATATAGTAGATCATTTTTTAGATAAATCTGCCTTCGCCAGTTGTAGTTATGTGTACATACAATCATTTTTTGATTTGGTCTATTAGCCTTAAATTGTCTTATGTTAGTTTTAGGGCTTCATAAAAAATGTTTGTGTTCCAATAAGTTGTTAAATGCCAATCCATTGGTGTGACGTACATCGTTATTTTACAGCAGGAGGTCCTGTCCTTTTAAAATGTTACTAACAAACAGTTTTAATAATGCAGGGGCTGAGAGGATATGTGATGCACTTGAAGACATGACGGGACAGAGGCCGGGGGTTTTCTACACTGTGTGCTGGCGTTACGTCACCCCTCTGATCTGCACTGTGAGTTACACACAAGTCTGAAAGAAAGTAGAATGCATACCTGTGATGAATACAAATATAGTGCATTTTAGGAAGGTGGGGAGAGTCTATCCAGGCTCTGTGTATATCAAGTGTCAACTAGATTTAATTGAATAAGAAAGTGAAAAGTTGAAATTATTAAGAATCTAGGACTAGCACACACATTTGTAGGCCCAAATAAACACTCTCAGCGCTTTTAGAAATGTTTCTATGACAACTAAATCTTGACAATATATCACCGCTGTTGTATGACAGACTAGCTTAGCCCCCTTGGATCGTACTGCCTGTTTGGGCTACCTCTAATTTTTTAAAACAGGGATGTATGTTTCAAAGGGAGGAATACCTACCTAAATGTCGGTAGACATTCTCTAACTTCTGGTCACTTTCCAAACAGTCTCAAGGAGGCAAGAGTAAACCCTCTTCTAAAGAAACCCACTCTCAACCCGTCCGATGTTATAAACTACAGGCCTGTCTCTCTCCTCCCGTTCCTGTCTAAAACACTTGAACGCGCTGTCTTTAAACAACTCTCCTGTTATCTCCATCAGAACAACCTTCTGGATCCGCACCAGTCTGGTTTCAAGGCAGGTCACTCCACAGAAACTGCTCTCCTTGCTGTCTCTGAGGAACTGCACACTGCTACAGCAGCCTCCCTCTCCTCTGTCATCATCCTTTTGGACCTGTGTGCTGCATTCGACACGGTGAATCATCAGATCCTCCTTCGCACTCTCCAAGAATTTGGAGTTTCAGGCTCTGCACTTTCCCTCCTCACCTCATACCTCAAAGACCGCACCTACAGGGTAACTTGGAGAGGGTCCGAGTCCGACCCTTGTCAATTAACTACAAGGGTCCCTCAGGGCTCTGTTCTTGGTCCCCTCCTCTTCTCCTTGTACACAAACTCGCTCGGATCGGTCATTAGCCCGCATGGTTTTTCATACCACTGCTACGCTGACGACACCCAATTAATTCTGTCCTTTCCCCGCTCAGAGACCCAGGTCGTCGCACGAATCTCTGCTTGTCTAGCTGACTTCTCTCAGTGGATGTCTGCTCACCACCTCAAGCTCAACCTTGACAAGACTGAACTGCTTTTCCTTCCGGGAAAAGATTGTCCCACTCTTGACTTAACAATCAACATTGGCACCTCTATTGTTTCCCCGACTCAGACTGCAAGGAATCTGGGTGTGACCCTAGATAACAAACTGTCCTTCACTGCAAACATCGCTGCTACAACCCGCTGCTGCAGATACACGCTTTACAACATCAGGAAGATACGTCCCCTCCTGACCCAGAAAGCGTCGCAGGTTCTGGCCCAGGCTCTCGTCATCTCACGCCTAGACTACTGCAACTCCCTCCTGGCTGGTCTACCTGCATGTGACATCCAACCTCTGCAGCTCATCCAGAATGCAGCGGCTCGTCTGGTCTTCAACCTTCCAAAATGTTCCCGCACCACGCCGCTCCTCCGCTCACTTCACTGGCTTCCAGTAACTGCTAGAATCCACTTCAAGACAATGGTACTTGCGTACCATGCTGCGAATGGATCTGGCCCCTCCTACATCCAGGACATGGTTAAACTGTACACCCCAGCATGTGCACTCCGCTCTGCATCGGCCAAACGGCTCGCTGCACCAGCACTGCGAGGGTTCCCATCAGCAAAAACACGCCGGTTTGCTATCCTGGCTCCAAAATGGTGGAATGAGCTCCCCATTGAAATCAGGACAGCAGAAAGCTTACACATCTTCCGGCGCAAACTGAAAACTCATCTCTTTCGACTCCACTTCGAGCGATAGAATTACTAACAAAGAATTGCTAACAAAGCACTTATATACTAATAAAGGACTGGCTTATCTAAAGCCAGTTGAGTAGCACTTGAAATGTTTTTGGCTCTATGAAACCTGATGTACTTATATGATTCTGTTTTCTTCAAGTTTGTATCTTCTTGGTCGAATGCACTTATTGTAAGTCGCTTTGGATAAAAGCGTCAGCTAAATGCAATGTAATGTAATGTAATGTAGACTGTGTCAAAAATATTCCACAGAACAATGATTTGTTTTCCTCTGCTTTTCCTTCAAGGTTTGCTTCATAGGCTTCTTTCTGGATTTCCAGCCTCTGAAAACAAGCGACGGCTCTGTGTACCCAAACTGGGCCTACAACCTGGGCTGGGCTATAGCCATCTCCTCTGTGGTCACAATACCCATCTGGGCTGTCAGCAAGATCTACTTCACAGAGGGCTCTTTCAGACAAGTAAGAGCACCAACACAACCCGCTTACAGTTTTTCTGCTTTATTGTTGGTTTTCAATATTATTCTGTTTGTCTTTTGTCCATTTTTTTCTGTCCTCAACAGCGTCTGTTGGTGCTGTGGCGTCCTGTTAGTGATCTTGTTGGTCCCAAAACAAAAGAAGAACGTTCCCTGAATGAGACAGAAATGAAGTCGTTGTCCGCCCCTTTCCCTGACATGTTATGAGTCAGTATAGTATGCAGGGGCGGACTGGGACTACAAATCAGTCACAAACCATTTCGGTACCGCCGGCCCACCTCGGTACCGCAAGTAAATACCGCTAGTAAATTGTCGGGGGGGTGGTGTTAGTGACTTATCCGACCGGCCCACCTCAGTACCGGCCCATCGAGATTTGTCCCGAACGTCCCGATGGCCAGTCCGCCCCTATAGTATCATGTCTGTTAAAGAAGACAACATTTGAGTTTCTTAAGTCACCATGTGGAGTTTACATTCACTCTTTCATAGCAAAATACATAGTTGTATTTGGATGCCTATTAAACGTGTCCATTTACTAACCTCATAAAATGTTCGTAGAAGTTGAAAGAAACATTTATTAAATTCATAGTTGGGTGCTGACATTCTTCCTCATGCCTTTCATTGGCATGTGACTTAAATTATCCTGCTACAAGTTGTGTGAAGCAGTGTAAAACCAGCAGAAGGAATTTTTATCTTGCTTACTAACAACAAGTTTGGGCCTTTTCTAGGCATTTTATGGCTATTGGAGTGTGATTGGTTGGTAGTAGTTGGGTTCTGGCAAGCTGGGTTTCTTAAGTGCTGGAGTGAAGGATGGGAGAGAGAACCGTAGCACAACCTTTGAGAACCCTATCCTCGATGCCAATGAGGAAAACTCTATCCACATTGTCTCATGTGGTCTCCCTTCAAGGATTGATTTCAACATAGGCATACTTATTGACTTTATGTAGTTCAAACGCTTATGTCTTAGTTTTTAGTTCTGGTTTAGCACTAGCAGCATTAAAACAATAGATTTTATTAGAGATCATTTACAGCTACTCTGCGATGATTGCATGGTTTTTCAGTTCGACATCCATCCTCTGTTAGTGACTGGCGGATGATGCATGACAACGGCCCAAAATCTGTTTGGAGTCTTGTGTTATAGACGGCGGCTGCTATGAGGAACTATGAAAAGTACCGAAACATATCAGCAGCGAACGTTTTCTATTTAGCTTGTGAACATAATCTATCTATCTATTGGTCCGTCCGTCCGTCCGTCCGACTCTCTATCTATCTATCTATCTATCTATCTATCTATCTATCTATCTATCTATCTATCTATATCTATCTATCTATCTATCTATCTGTAAATAAAGCTAGCCAACGTACACTATATCTATCTAGTTAGCTAGCTTACCTTGGCTACCCATCAAGCTAGCTAGCGAATGTTAGCTAGCTGGCAAACGCCAAATTGGTGGCTCTCGTATTTTAAGTTGAAGTTATACCCGACTTGTTTTACATGAACTACGATGGCACTCAGAAGTGCCGACCCATGTCTAAAAATGTTAAACAAAGCGAAGTGTATATTGTGTTTTAGCCTTGTGATTCAGACCAGGACGAACATGCAACTCCACCAAGTTCCGTCCTTTTTACAACTTCAAAAACAAAAACAAACAAATATTTACAACAGCAACCACAGGAACCAATTTTAGACCTTGGTTTTACAAATATTATATATTGTTTTTTATGTCCGCCTGTGGATCATTATGAGCGCATTGATTGCGTGAGTGCATGCCTGTGGTTTTCTACTAATGTTGCATACTACCGACCAATCAGCCTCATAGTCTTTGTGCTCATTTATGACATTATGCTTAAAAACTACAAGGGTTGCTGTGATTTACAACATTTGAATAACGTTTTTGTTGACTGAGTGATGTCGCCACTGACTGCTGACTTTTTTTTGGTTGATTTGTTTCATTGGGAGAGTTTATTTTCATTTTGGGATGATTAAAATATATATTTTTGGGGGATGGATGTGTAACAGTTACGAGTCCTACTAAGAGCACTTACCTTGTCGTTTATTTTAGTAGTATACACATAATAAGCGTTCTGGCACCTTGTTATATGCACATACACACACTGAATGGTCTCACAGAATGTTATGCTTCAATGCTCTCTTCTGGCAAGAAATATATATAAGCATATACGTCTATGTGTTTCGAATTATTAGTTTTATAATGGTGAGGTTGAGAATGTCCTGTGTAAATAAATATTTTTAATTCAATTGTTATGGTCATTCTTTTCCTGAAGAGTTTGCTTCAGAATGGACATTGCTTTCTTTGTAAAATGTATCAGAATGATCATGATCCTTCACCACGTATCTATTACTAAAATCCCTCGGGCAAACTCGTCACCTTCATGGACTGAACACCGCCAATAATGTCACAGCAAAGCATCCACGTTGTGCCGCAGTAAACATTACACGTTTGTCATTGTGAAAGGTCTTCAGTCTGAGGAAAAAATACAAAGTTTGCAACTTATTTTAAATTAAGTCGTGGTTGAACAACCCTGAAAAAATAAAAGGGTTTGACAACAAAATGTCTGGGGTGCAGTTTTAGATTTAAAAAAAAATATTTATTAGTCAAACTAAAATGTTTTGTCATATACATACTTTTGAATTTTAATTACCTATTAAAGAAAGTTAAAGAATTGTTTGTGAATGTTTTCCTGAAAATTTCAAATCCTGAATCTCTGATTTGTTTAAAACATGAAGCTAATACAGGGTTGTTCTGTTGTCAGGGCTCTAATAAATACATGTATTCTTTCTCGGATCTTACGGTTAAATCAATTAATTCAATTTTATTTAAAAAACAGCCCCTTATCTCAATTCAAACCATGGTTGGCCTGGTGTTGGTGACAGTGATTCAAGACTTAAGGCTTTATTGTCATATGCACAGTAGCTAGAGTGTAGTTACGTCAATGAAAATCCTAAATCCCAGGCTCCTCCAACAATGCTACATACATATATACTATATAAGACATAAAACTATAAAACTAATTTTAAAAAAAAGGTGTGGGATGAAACTGTCCCTGAGTCTGGTGGTATTTGTCCGGATGCTGCGGTAGCCCCTGCCAGACGGCAGCATACAGAACAGTTTGTTGCTGGGGTGATGGGGGTCTTCAAAAATCACGTCACATAATATAAATTCCATTCAGGCTACTGATAAACTGTGTTAAACAGCGTATCTGCACATTTTTTAAGTACACATTTTATGAGTTTTAAGACCTTTTTATGACCTCTAAAAGGAAAAAATAATACCAATACAAAAAAATCGATGATTTGGACAACAGTATAAACCGTTACTGAGTTTTATTGCATTTGAATAACAGGATATATTCAGTGCACATTACCCAACATGACTGCTTTCGCATTAACAAAAAACATTTTTTATGTATGACTGGTGACGATTAACTGTATGAAAAATCCACAGCACTTCTGCCTTCAACGTGGCTGTGGGTGAAAAAGAGTTGAATGCTGTCTGACTGGAAGTGGGCCTGAAGACTTTGCCAGAGCGGATATATTAGTTGTTGTAACAGCCAAACAAGAAGTAGCGCTAGCGAACGACTCTATGGGCATTGTACTCCTTTGAGTACCAGCATAGCGCTTGTGTTTTTCCGATCTCATGTGCGAATCTAATGCTTTGGATCCTAATTGTGCCAAGTTTGAAGATTTTCCGAGAAAGTTCGCATTGCGCCTCATAGGAGCTGGACGGTTTCAGACAGCCACGATACTTGTCGTCCCCCAACCACTTGTCATTACATTTGCATTTACTCATTGTTAAACCTGTTCTCAGCGTTGTGTTCCTTTTTGTCCGCGGCAGCCTTCAAATCTGAAGCTGGATAAACACGTTCTTCTTCTACCTTAACACAAGGCGTTCTACCGCCACCTACTAAGCGGAGTGTGCTCTCGCCTATTTCACGTAAAAAAAAAAAATGTATTGGACGTTGCAGGATATAAAATAACGTTACCGGTAAAATAAAACATACAAATTTAACAAGAAATAGACACACTCATTCATTCTGCCCCAGATCAAATGTAATACCTCCCCTCCTAAAATTACAGACTTTTAAAGACATTTTTAGACCTTGAATATCAAAAAATAAATGTAAGTCTTTTAAGACTTTTTAAGGATCCGCGGGGACCCTGGTTAAAGAAAACACACATTAAATACTGTGATACAGCAGTTACCTCGTTTTTTATTTTATTCAGGATCATATACCCGTGTCTAGTGTAGAAAACTGTAAACTTGGGAATTTAATTATAAAGTTCTGTATATTTACAAGTACTGTTGCAAAAACCAAGCAGCTTATAAACATCAGATTTGAAAAAAAGAGATCTACAAAAAATAACGCCTTTAAAGATCTTTTCAGTTTTGTTTTAGTTATTATTAATTATCTTTTGTCCGAGAGATGCTGATTTTAAACCATTGTTAAGAAAAGTTACAGCATTTCCTGTTTCTGCCAGAGAGAGGGGAGTTTGTCCCAAAGCTTGTTGCTGTATTTACACCATCCATCTGAACAACCCACCCTCTTCAGTCTGCGTACAAATGACACGACTTTACACATTGGAAATGCGTGCAATAGATACGCAGAAGTCCGATTTTGCGTTCATATGATACGCTAACCTTTCCCATTGAGATCTGAGGCCGAGTTTTGCGTGCATATTATACGCCACATTTCTTGCCTGCCCCACTTGTTTTTGTCCGGTCGGGTCTTGGTAGACCGGAAGCTGTGTGGTTCATAAAAACATGTTCTTACTCAATACCAAGCCACGATTATTGTTTTTATTTTAAATCGTATAATGTCGGACTTTTGTTGCCGTCTGTGAGGAAAAGAAATAGGGCTCAAAGCTTCAGAATAATGAAATCTGTGTTTTTTTTAATCTTTTTTTCCTTCTAATTTGTTATTCTTTTCTAAATAACACACTGGTATTTACTCAACAATAACACACAATTATCCTTGTTTTTATTTATTCGTTTAATTCTATAATCTCGGGCTTAAACAGTGTGTAGGTGCGTGTTGTACAGTGCGTAGATGCGGCGGACAGACGGGTCTCAGTTGGTTTGGTGTCCTACGCTTACTTTTAATACTTGTAAATACAACTTTTGGCCCGTAATTTCAATTCCCCATTTCAGCGACCAGAGAGAGGGGGGGATATATCCAGTCTCTGATTGTGTTACGTTATTATGAGAGTGCTCTCATACTTGTTTGATTCTGAAATTGTATATATTTATATAATATATGTGTGTATATTTCCGCATCTGTAGCCTGTTATTGTCTCATTATACCGCACAGTCAATGAATTAAAAGTAAATATATAAGTCGTCATGAACACATCTGCCCATCAGACAGAGTGCTGCTGTGCCTCCTGTCATCATTAATGGATGTCTCTTTAAAATGACCGCTCAGAGGAGAGGATTTCTCATTTCTCTAAACGCCTGCTGCTCCCACTCCTCTCTCCTCGGTTCCCCTCCTCGAGTCCTCCGCTCGCATCTCCTGTGGGCGGGACTAAGTCTCGAGGATAGGAGTCGAGGAGGGGAAATTAGAGTATTGAGAAGCCTCTATAGACATCAAAGTGTGCTTGAGCCCCTGCCCTTTTTCTTCCTTCAGAGAAACTTCCCTTTTTTTTTTTTTTAAATAAATGAATATATATCTACTGCTGTTTGCGCACAGTTTCCCTTTCCAAAAATATATTGATTGAATACAAAATAAAAAGATCAGGTCGGGAGATTAGACTGTGAAGTTCCGATGCTCTCTCTACCCTCCCTCCCTCCCTCCATGTCTCGCGCACAGCGATGCAATATCACCCAGCTTCAGCAAGCCCCCAGGAAGTGCGCCGGACTCTGAGGAAAATATTCGTTGTGGCCAAACGGCGGTACTACACTTCCGTATCAGTCGCTGGGCCCGGAAAGACTTTTTCCCATTGACTAACATTGGGAAAGAGTGGTCTGTAAATCGTTGGATATTTTTTTTAAAACTAAATAAACTACCCAGTATGAACATTTGTATAGCCCTTATTAAAAACATTCGGTCCTCAAGTTGTAAAATGTGCCAATAACGTTATTCTGAGAGTTATTTTCCTCTGCATTATGAACGTGGATCTAACCCACGGGACGGCACCGCCCGGCACGTTCATGTGACGTGTTCAGTACTACATGAGTTTTACCCATGGATGCACAATAACAACGGATTATATGATTATATGCAGAGTTCGAGTTATAAACTGAGCTCTATGGGGGTCTTTAAAACTAACGCGTGCGCACACACACACACGCACACGCACACGCACACACACACACACACACACACACACACACACACACACACACACACATACAGCAGCAGCCCTCTACTTGCTACAAACTTAAATATGAAAAGGTTCAACTACGCACACACACATCATCTCGGCTCGCGCAGCACGCTCACATGCATAGATTGCGCAATAATGTATTGCGCACCTTGGAGGTGCAGTGCAGGCATATTGTCATTCAAGAGATGCGTAGTTCTTTTGGAACACATGTTTTTCTTTTAGCCTATTTACCTCGTTAACGTAAATAATACTCATTACATTGACACATGCATTATGTGTTATTAAAATAATGGTTGTTGGTAATGTATTAGCGCCCCCCACGGATGTATGATTTCACTGCGTCCGTAGGAGCTCAGACCCCACTCTATGGGAGCTCAGCTCAGAAGATTTTTTTTAGAAATGACTCCTTAAATTATGACTTCTGGTGATGTTAGAGGTATGAGAAGACTGATCAATACCTCCATAATCTTCAGTGTGGTTAGCTATGAATCTTCCAAAACTTCCAAATACCTTGTCCTGGACATAGTTTCTACAGTAAACTGTGCAACAGTACAGTAGGCCCACACAAACTGCAGAACACCGGTGCTCTGGGAACACTCAAATGATTTAATTCCCATTTAAAATCAGGAGACTAAATACGAACATTATATGCAGACACAGACGTGGTTCAGAAACACAGAAATATTAGAAAACAGAGCATTAAGGCAAAAAATCTAGTTTGATGGATGCTGTCAAAACTCAACTATATACAATAATATGTGTGTGTGTGTGTGTGTGTGTGTGTGTGTGTGTGTGTGTGTGTGAGAGAGAGATGGAGATCTTTAGGTTTAAGGAAGGCAAGTACCTGCGCTCTTGCAAACTGTTAAAACAAAAGCTTCAACTTGTACAATTTAGAATCTGTATTTTTGAATATCGATCTTAAGTCGGCGTGACGTTGAAGCAGCGACCCTGCTGTAGTTCGTTTATAGCATAACGTTAGCATTTTGCTTCTGGCGACTAGATTTATGATTCGAAAATTATAAAAGTAGGGTAGACATGTGGATATTATCCGGCTGAACAAAACGTGATCTGTTTCTTAAATGTGTGTCAACCACAGACCTTATTTCGAGCTATTTTCCAAAATCCTATGGAGAAATTGCATTGCATTTTTGTCGAAGGAACCGGAAGGAGTTTACTTCCGGGTTTTAGGACGCGTCACTGCAGCGGGGACCGAGGTCCGGAGTCTCCACCTGCACACGCAGCCATCCTCATCAACTACTCTAGCGTCACCTTGGATACGAGTCCAAACAACTCACAGACTGCATCGGGCGCTGACATTGGCGCCCTATGAACATTGACCATCAGATCTGACGACGCTGATTGGCTGAAATTATGTTTCGGCGGCATAGTTTACAGATAGCAACAGTCAGCAATGTGTTGGCTGCTGCTGCTTGGGCTGAGGGCTCCTTTCATAGCGCCCAGACGAGAGAGGGTAACGGCCCGTCCACACAGCGGCGTGCGTTGAAGCTTCAATGCTTCTGCCCATTCACTTTGAATGGGGTGACGTCACGCTTCGCCGAACTGCATTGTGGGAGCGAACCGTAGCTTTGCTCGCGTTGCTGGCTGCAAAAGTTGAGCAATGTTCAACTTTTGAAGCTTCGGCGGAAGCGTCAGCCAATCGAATCATATGCCAGTACAAGCTCTAGCCAATCAAACAGCGTGCTTGTGTGTCCAGGGCGGGAGATTCATGTGATTGGTTGTTGGTCGAGTTTCAGCCCCCCCCCCGCCGGCAAGCTTCAACGCACGCCGCTGTGTGGACGGGCCGTTACGCGGCCAGGCAGGAAACATGTGACTTATCAGTAACTTTAGACATCGTAACACAATTTTAAACGAGATTTTATTTTAGATTATACATTTTACTGATACCAACTATATAATATTTACCTTGTTCATTAAAAATAAAAATATATATTTTTTTTAAATATATTTTTATTTTTAAATGACAATCAAACATGTGGGAAGAGGGGGGGCGGCGCCCCTAGCGCCCATATGGGCCGGCTGCCACTGTCGAACCCTGATTATATGGATACTTTCGTGACTTTTCGCTCTCTCAAAAGTTGGGCCATTTTGTCTTCATGCGCCAATGAGCAACTCTCATAGGAATGAACGAGGCCCCGCCTCCCACGATGTATCCAGTTCTTATTATACATCCATGAGCTGCAGCAGCAGCAAGACGGTACACGACACGCCCCCTACAGGACACTACGGTAGCTGAGAGACATTGATACCGTATATGGCAGATTAAAAAACGAATTGCAAATTGTTTTGTTTGTTGGTCTGTTAATGAACTGACTCGTGCTCCGTGCTAAAGTCTTAGCCATCTTTTAATCAAGAGGTCTTATTCAGGTCTTTTACCTTACATGTGGATTTCAACATAGATCACAACTATGTGGCGACTCCTTGTGGTAGGAGTGTGTATCTATCTAATCAACACATCCCCCTTTCTTTGAGGTAATATAAACAAATAGTGCAACATCAATTTTAACCAAACATTTTGATTTCTCTACCACGCCATAACAAATAAACATCTGGTCTAAATTTACTCAGAATGCTAACTAGCACAAACTTGGAAATTGTCTAAACATTTACACCATTTTAACATCCATTAAACCAGTCTCTCAATTACAGATTCAGTCTATCAGGTTTTCTGATTTCCCTATCTTCTGATCACATGTTCACTTGGAGTGTTAGTATCACAGTCTTTCTGTGGTGAAGGTGTGGACTCAGACTCAATGATGGATTCACTGATCTGTTGACCAGCCTCTTTTGTTTTCATAAGACTGCGACGATTGCGTCTGAAGATTTGTCCTTCCTCTGTCCTCACAGTGAAGGATCGCGGTGCTACTTCCTGAAGAACAGTGGCTTTTGTTCTCCATCCATCAGGACCCTCAATCCTGACTGTGTCATTACTTGATAGTAATGGAAGCTGCTTAGCTGTTTTGTCATAACATGTTTTCTGCTTCATCTTTTGTTGTTGTAGTTGGTGTTGCAGCTTTGGGTGTCTCTTTTGCTTTGAATAGCTTGGCAGTGTGGTGCGTAACTTACGATTCATCAGAAGTTCAGCAGGTGAAAGTCCACACTCCAGAGGTGAGGCTCTGTAGCTGAGTAAAGCGAGGTATGGGTCTGAGCCACTCTCATCAGCTTTCTTAAGAAGTTGCTTGAGAATGTGAACTCCCTTTTCAGCTTTCCCATTTGACAGTGGATAATGAGGACTTGAGGTCACATGCTTGAAGTCGTACTGTTCTGCAAATTCTTGCCACTCTCTGCTGTTGAAACACGGTCCGTTGTCACTCACTACTGTGTTAGGTATGCCATGTCTGGCAAAAATGGATTTTGAATGTGTTATGACAAATGTTGATGATGAGTTTGACAGTAGTGCCATTTCAGGAAAGTTTGAGTAATAGTCAATGACCACTGAATAGTCTTTATCTTTGAGATGAAACAAATCCATTCCAACTTTATGCCATGGTGCTGTTGGCACATCAGTCGCCATCATGGGCTCTTTAGTCTGTTTGTTTCTGTGTGTCTGGCATGTGTCACACGTTCCAATCAGTCTCTCGATGTCTTTATTTATTCAAGGCCAGAAACACTGTCTCTCACCCGTCTTTTGCATTTTTCAACACCCAGATGACCTTCATGTATTCTTTGTAGTACTTCCTGTCTCAATGCGCGTGGAATGACAATCCTGTGTTGTTTCAGTAATAGTCCATCAACGACACTCAGTTCACCTCTGATGTGGTAGAAGAGCGGACAGGAACCTACAGGCCATCCATTTTGCATATTTGCAATGACACACTGCAGCTCTGTGTCTTTTGCTGTTTCTTCAGCTATCTGTCTGGACTTTGTGTCTGATACAGGAAGAGCAGCGGACACCATGTTCACATGACTTTTCACATCCTCTTCAGTTGTACTCACATTATCCACTGTAGGTGCTCGTGAGAGAGCGTCCGCAAGTATCAGGTGCTTTCCAGGTGTGTAGATCAGCTCAAAGTCATATCTCTGCATCTTCATCATGAGACGCTGTATCCTTGGTGTCATTTCACTTAAATTCTTTTTAATGATGGATACAAGTGGACGATGATCTGTCTCTACTGTGAATGAAGGTAGGCCATAAATGTAGCTGTGGAACTTCTCCAAGCCATAAACCAGTCCCAGACATTCTTTTTCTATTAGAGCATATCTGCACTCAGTCTGTGTCATTGACCTGGATGCATAGGCCACTGGTTTCCAATGCTCGCCTTCAACTTGTAGGAGCAATGCGCCTATTCCATCCTTTGAAGCATCTGTTTACTTTAATCTTCTTTGTTGGGTCAAAGAATGTCAATACAGATTCAGTTGTCAGTGTCTTTCTGAGTGTTTTCCACTCTTGCTCGTTTGACTGTCCATTTAAACTCATTTTCTTTGTGCAGGAGCTCACGGATGCAAGATGTCTTTGCAGATAGGTTTGGAATAAATGTACCTATGAAGTTGACCATCCCCATAATGCGAAGTACACCTGTCTTGTCTGTGGGCCTTGGCATGTCCTGTATGGCTCTGATCTTTTCTTGGTCAGCTTGTACACCTTGTGCAGAGAGCTTGTCTCCGAGAAAGACAACTTCTTGAACTCCAAACTCGCATTTGCTCTTGTTAAGCTTGAGTTCATACTTGTGTATGCGCTCCAGTACCTTTTTCAGCCTCTCATTGTGTTCTTGTAGTGTAGAGCCCCACACAATGATGTCCTCAACATATGCTCGAACACCATCCAGCCCCTCAATGATGTGCTCCATCGCTCTGTGAAATATTTCGGATGCTGAGATGATCCCAAAGGGCAGTCTGAGGAAGCAATATCTGCCGAATGGTGTATTAAAGGTGCAATATTTGGTGCTGCTTTCATCCAGTTTCAGCTGCCAAAAGCCTTGAGACGCATCAAGCTTTGTGAAGAAGCTGGCACCTGCCATTTCACTTGTGATTTCCTCACGCTTGGGTATCTGATAATGTTCACGCTTGATGTTTTCATTAAGATCTTTTGGGTCCATGCACACTCTTAAATCACCACTTTTCTTCTTTACACAGACCATCGAGTTAACCCAGTCTGTTGGCTCCTCAACCTTTTTTATCTCTCCGAGCATTGTCATTCTGCCGAGCTCTTTCTTTAAGCGATCTCTGAGTGGCGCTGGAACTCTTCTTGCAGCATGCACAACTGGCTGTGCATTTTCTTTGAGCTGGATTTTGTATGTGTAGGGCAACACAACAAAACCCTTAAACACATCTGCATAACTCTGTACTATACAATCAATAGAGTCATTTGGTGTACTCACAGTTGTGTTGATGCAATACACTCTCTTGACAAGTTCCAAATCTTCACATGCTTTATCACTCAGCAGTGAATCAAGTCCATCAGCGACAACAGAGAAAAGTAGGTGGTGCACTTTACCTTTTGAGGTTACCGGTAATATGCACACGCCCAAACTGTTGATTTTCTGTCCATTATAATCTTTTAGTGCCTGTGTTCTTTTTTAAATTTGTGGCTTATCTTTCATTGCCTTGATGTCAGACAGGCTCATCAGGTTTGCTTTTGCACCAGTATCCAGTTTCATAGTTATTATTGTCCCGTTAATCATCAGTGGAGCTATCACTTTGTCTTCTCTGATTGCATTTACCTCTTTTTGCTCAGTTTCACAGTTCACCATGCCAACAAAAAATGTCTCACTTAAATCATCGTCTTCCACTATGTTTACAGACTTTCCTTTCTTCCTCTCTTTTCCTTTTGAGAAGCACTGCTTAGCAAAATGGTTCTTGCCCTGGCAATTAGAGCATTGCTTACCAAATGCCGGACACTGTCGTGGTTTGTGCTTTGAGCCGCAGCGCTTACAGCTGAATGTCCCTTCTTCCAACCGCTGTGTAGGCCGCGTGTGCGCCATTTGCCTTGGCTGGAGATCGCACCAACTGCTGCGCCATCACTCACTATCGCCGCACCTGCCATCTCGCTGAAAGTCCTGACGTGCATTTGGGACAGCTCACTTGCATGGCAGATTTTTATAGCTGCTTCACATGTCAGCTCCGTTTCCCTTAGCAGCCTTTCTCTGACCTTTTTATCCTCCAAGCCAAAAACGATCTGGTCCCGTATCATGGAGTCCCACAGCGTAGCAAAGTTGCATGACTGTGCTTTTAGCTTCAGATCAGTCAGAAAGCTATCAAAAGGCTCATGCTGCTGCACACGTGAACGGAATACATATCTCTCGTATGTTTCGTTCTTTCTGGGAGAGCAGTGGGCATCAAATTTCTCGAGCACTTTATCCAGTTTGTCTTTATCAGCCTGCTCTTCATACACAAAAGAATTGTACACTTCTATCGCCTGTGGGCCTGCTACAGTTAGCAGTAGCGGTACCTTCCTAGCATCCGGCTTAGTTTCCAGTCCCATGGCCGTGATGTAAAGCTGGAACTGCTGCTTGAAGGTCCGCCAGTTGCTGTAGACATTTCCCGAAAGTTTTAGCGTCTCCGGTGGCTTTAATGAATCCATGTCGCTTGTCACAACTCCTCACTTAATGTGTTTTTATTTTACTTCATAATTTACTCCTGGTACCATGTTTTGTTTGTTGGTCTATTAATGAACTGACTCGTGCTCCGTGCTAAAGTCTTAGCCATCTTTTAATCAAGAGGTCTTATTCAGGTCTTTTACCTTACATGTGGATTTCAACATAGATCACAACTATGTGGCGACTCCTTGTGGTAGGAGTGTGTATCTATCTAATCAACACAAATGTTATTGTAGCATTTTAAGCAACTATTAGGCAAATAAATGAATAACCTAGTCTCTCCGTTTTAGACACAACAGTATATGACTTTCAGCACATCATTTTGTCTAATTAATAAATTAAAACAAAAAGGTGGCTTAGTAAACTTTATTTTAATTTTTTAGTAAATATAAAATAGGTATTAATGAGATCATCTATTAATTATGTTTGTCTAACTGCTACACATGTATTTATACATACATTTAGATATTTATGAACATCTAAATATAATTGTTAAAGGTTTTAAGATATAAATACTCACATCATGGGGTCATTAAAGTTTCAAACAGGCTCATGTGCCCTTTTTATAGACTTATCCAAGGCATTTGATACTGTGGACCATGGCATTTTATGCCAGAAGTTATCTCATATAGGCCTGTCTGACCAAGCTGTTGGTTGGTTTGCAAACTATCTTTCAAATCGCAAGCAATGTGTAAAATTCAGCGGTCTCTCCTCAAGCTTTCTTAATGTGCCCAGAGGTGTTCCTCAAGGTTCGGTCTTGGGACCGACCCTTTTTACAATTTATATAAATGATGTGGGTCAAAGTATTGATGCCTCTGTACATCTATATGCAGATGATACTGTTGTGTACTGTTGTGCTAGCACTGTTGCCCTTGCATTTGAACGTCTGCAGTCTGCTTTTGACACTTTTCAGTCACACCTGTTCCACCTTAGGTTGGTGTTAAATTCAGATAAGACAAAAGTCATGTTGTTTTCCAATAAGAAAAAGTGACCAACTGTTCTTCCCTGCATCATGTCTGCACAGCATAACCCCATTGAAGCTGTTAACACCTACAGATACTATAGGCATCACTATAGATGAAAATCTCTGCTTCAAACCTCATATTGACAATCTTTTAAGGAAACTGAAATTAAAACTGGGATTCTTTTTTAGAAACAAGGCCTGCTTCTCCACAAGTGCTAGGAAACGGCTTGTAGCTGCCACTTTTTTGCCGCTCTTGGACTACGGGGATGTTGTGTACATGAACGCCTCAGCTCACTCCCTTCATCTGCTGGACGCTGTCTACCATGGGGCTCTGAGGTTCATAACCAACTGTAAACCCCTCACACACCATTGTATGAGGGGCCGTACGGGACATTATTCAGAAATACCGTTCACACACACATATGAAACGCACTCACATACACATGAAACTCACTCATATATTATACACATGTGAAACGCACTCACACACACACACATATGAAATGCTCTAATACACGTGTGAAACGCACTCACACACACACACACATATGAAATGCTCTAATACACGTGTGAAACGCACTCACACACACACACATGAAATGCTCTAATACACATGTGAACTGCGATGAGTATGTTGTGTGAGAGGGATTTCAGTATGTTGTGTGAGAGGGATTTCAGTATGTTGTGTGAGAGGGATTTCAGTATGTTGTGTGAGAGGGATTTCAGTATGTTGTGTGAGAGGGATTTCAGTATGTTGTGTGAGAGGGATTTCAGTTGAAACGGAAGGCATCTCAGTTGAAAAGGAAGTCGTTTTAAAAAAACAGCGAAGAACCGCGAATTTCAAAAAAGCGAAAACAATATTTTTCGTCTTTCCGTTTGCGATTGTTCCATTCCATCATGTCTGCTCAGCAGCCTGCACAAAGCTTAACTGATGCAGCAGCGTTGTTAAGTAATATCCTGGCCTCAGCTGAGACTATTCGAACGCTGGCCCGAACGTGGCCACAACCGGGCCGCAAACGACTGTTGGAGCTGCAAGTGGGAACACCCTGGACGGTCTCAATCGTCCCTCTTCCCGTCCCGCGGCGGGCAACGGCCCATTACAGCTCCCCTTGTAGGGAGAGACTGTGCACCCCGATATCAAGCACAACACTGCTTTGGCACATGGACATTTGGCTCGAGGAGAAAAAGGTAATTATAAATATTCAGAGTTTTAAATTGTTTGATGTTCTCATAAACGAGTCATGTTTATCTTGGAACTTGGTTTAATAACCTTGATAGTGACGGAGCAACATTACAGTTATCACAACCATAACTAGACAACCCCTGTAGATCCCTACATTCAGTACGGTGGCTGTAGAAGGACAACAGAGACCAAATGCGAATACTCTACAAAAATCATTTGGTACTGTTAATATCATTTATAATGTCATCATTCTGTATGATTTTTACCTTAAAAAAACGTAATACTCGTATATTTTTGGTTTAATGTCATTTTCATGTTTGAATTTAGGTAAATTGACATTTATTCAAGTGATATGCGAGAGAACTTAACTGTCAGAGCCAGACTCTCAGCTCCATATTATATTGAATCTTTTTGAAATATTATATAATATTACAAACCATGTTTTAAGGTGTAAGCAGTGTGCGAAATAAAGGGGGGTCCGGGGGAGCTCGACCCCCCCGATTAACACCTGAGCCCCCCTGAAAGCCTCAACAGCAAAATTTGAGGGGGGTCTCAAATTATAATATTTATTTGTCACTTGCAATGGTCACTAAAATGTTTTTCAGCTTACTATGTCCAGTATTCATAATTCAACACATTTGTTCACAAATATAATCTATCTTGGCTGGCAAAAGCATTTCCTTGCATAGAATCGAAAACAGACGGCTCTTTAACGGTCGCGTATTCATTCATTCATATGAACGTCAGAATATAGAATTATTTGAGGCACCCCTGAAGACGCCAGACGGCGCCCCGGTTGAGAAACGCTGCTATAGACTACTGATTGGGCCCGGACTGGCCATCGGGAGGACTGGGAGGTTTCCCGATGGCCTGGCCTGTTAAGTGGCCTGTTGGCCTGAGGATTTCTTTATTTTTTGTATGTATTGTGAACGCAACGCTGCGCAAATGTGGGTCTGCCTCAAACAGGGGGACTGTCTGTCTACATCTAGTCTCTTTATTTTCCCCTCAAAATGCACCAGATTGATGCATTTGACTCAAAAATTTAAAAACAAATCTTACCGGGGGAGCATGCCCCCGGACCCCCCTAGAGTAGGCCGCCTACTGCATATTGAGAAATCTTCGACCGGTATATTGCGCAATAAACGGGAGATGGGGACCCCCCCGATTATTGACGGATATTTCGCACACTGGGTGTAAGGCTGGTAGATATGTTACTCTGCTGGTTATCTAGATGCACTTTAGTTTTGGTTTAAAAAAAAACTATACTAAATAACATGGGCATTTTATTTCTTTTTTATAAAGCAAAGGGATCATACTTAAGTACTCTGGCCTACTGTAATCTGGGTATTTTTTATTATGGTAGTATGATTTATCTGTTGCCTTCATGTAGTATAGTTGTACTATATATATAGTATATTATGCTGATAATGCATTGTTCACTCTTATTTCAGACCTAAGGCACAGCCGCATAGCCATTTTAATAAGGATGTTGTTCTACTTCCTAATCCATCCTTCGATGTTGTCGTAAAACAAAAGCCGAAATTACAGCTACACGAACATGGGCACATTCTGAGTGCATTCGAGTTTCAAAAGGCCTGGGACCACAAAACTGTAATGGAGCACATCAGACATGGCTTTGGTGAGCGCATACCAGAAGATGTCAGGTAAACCTATTTTTTTCCTTCTTGATTTGTATATTAATAAAATAATCACACTTACTATCATTTTATGTCATTTTGAACATCTACAAAGGACAACCTTAATTAATAGCAACACAGGATTCAGTCACACACCCCAACAAGTTCCAAGGCACGGACACATACACACTAAACACCAGTATACATCATATTTTTAAGCCGGTATAGCAGTAAAGTATTTTTTGTAGTTGTAATATGTCCTATCTTTTTTGTAGCCTCCAGCTTGTGATGTCTTGTGGCAATAAGTTGGTGACCCCTAACATCCAAGAGGGTCAGGAGCTGAATGGGATGCTTATCCACAAGATTTTTAAAACCAAAGCCCTGTATCTCAGACCATCAAGGACCCTTTTAGTAAGTTTGCATTTTGTTTTTATTGTTTTTTTTAGTACCCAATAGATAACATTATAATTATATTAATACCTTATATATTAAAGGTCCCATGACATGGCCATTTCTACTGATCATAATTCCATTGTTGAGGTCTACTAGAATAGATTTACATTGTTCATTGTTCCAAACTCACATTGGTTTCTCATACAGCACATTTTCGCCGCTAAAAGAGTGTGTGTGTGTGAGGAGCTCCACGGATGGGTCCATTTGGGTCGTCGTTACGTCACTTAGTACCAGGAAGAAAAAGAGAAATCTCCAACGAGGCGTTTTTGGGGCAGCATAGACAGGTCTTTTCTGTGTTAGAGTTTTACTTGCTACAGGGTGTACTTTGAGGGTTTGTGACTCTGCAGACCGTTTACATGCAGAAAAACCTTCATAACACACAAGGGGACGGGTAATAACCAGAAAAGCATGACATGGGACCTTTAAGTATAATTATCTTTTTCATATTACCTGCTTATGGAAATCTAAAGTTTATATTCAAATACAAATACTGCAATTGAAATTGAGAAGAGTTTAAACAAAGTATTCTTATTCCCAATCCATTAAACAATTGATCAATTAGGTATCTTTGGTTTTCTTTCTCTTTCAAAGGCTGACTCTGAGGAAGAAAAATACCTTTCTACCGCTGCTGGATCCACTGATAAGGACAGCGATGAAGATCACTGCGTAATCCCTGCTGTAACAAGAAGCTGTGTCACCACCAGGGCAGCTTTGAGGAATACTGACCCATATCCAAGCAGCAATAATGGTGAAGGTATTCCTGGCACTGGAAGTGATGACGCTGATACCAACGATCCAGCTACCAGTGGCAGAAAGAGGCGTAGAGAGAGTCAGGGAGTGGATGGCAGCCCTGGCACCAGCAGTCAAACTACAGGCTGGCTTGCAAGAGATGGCAACCCTGGTACAAGTGGCTATGACTACTCGTCATACTTAAACCTTGTCTCTACTCTGTCTCAAGAGTCCTCTGATGATGAGGAATTTAACAAGGCCATTATTGCCAGCATGGAGTGTCAAATGTAAGTAGCATATACACTGCAACTGAGTGAGAGATCATGATAACTTATATGCATGGTGTAATCAAAATGTTGATGTTAACAATTCATATTTAAATTATTTTTAGGTGCTTACATTAGCAGAATGTGGGTTATTGTGAAATATATATAACCATGTTTTAATCATGTTTTTGTCTTCATAGTGCAGAAAAGGTCCCTACTAAAGAAATACTGCTGGAACTCTCAAGCAAAATTAATTCGAATCGACAGTGCAAATTTAATATTAATCGGTCAGCTGTCTGGGAGGGAGCCACACGGGGATTTCAAAGGCTATCCTATGACCCCACTTCGATCATTTATGTCAAGTTTTCTGATGACATGGGGAGACAGGAAGAAGGAATTGATTTAGGAGGGCCGAGGAGGGAGTACTTACGGCTACTGATGGAGACCATCGCAAGATCTCCAATGTTTGAGGGGAAGGAAAACTGCAAAAGCCTGGCTCTTGACAGTACTGGTAATCACTTGCTTTTTTTTTTATTAATAAAGGAACATTTTTGTGCATAGTATTATATTGTATGGTGACTTTACATTCAACTTTCAAATTGATTGACAATTTAATTAAAATAACAATAAAATCCAAGATTTTATGTAGCAGGGATTCTTTACTTATTTATCAATATACATTTTTCTTTTTAATTATTGTTTTGCAGCTCTACGAGAGGACCGGTACTACTTAGCTGGAAGAGCAATTGCAGTAAGTTTGGTGCATGGCGGTCCTCCACCAAACTTCCTATCACCAACCATCTTCTCACTACTTGTTAAGGGTTCAGCCAATCCAGCTCTTGAGGAAATTGCTGATCCAGAACTCCTTAATAAAGTTAGAAAGGTCAGTTGCAAGTTAAAGAGTTTGGTTCCTCTCTAGTCTTTTGCTGAATGTTCACTTTCCATGTGTTGTAGTTGGAATTCCATAATTTAACAGACAAGTGTAATCAGCCAATTATATTTTCTATCACATATATAAACAATGTGAAAGAAAAACTGTGCATAGCTATGAGCTGTTTAGGGATCCTACAGCATCATGTAATCTTGCAGACCTCTGTCTGTTTTTTTTACAAATAAATTATAAGAATATAATAATAAGAAGCCTCCATAACAAGCAACCGTGATGCTCCTTGTGATGCTAGGTATCTGAAAGTACAACAGCTGAGGAGCTTGAGGGGTCGAAGGCACCTCTACTTGACTACCTGGCAAATGCAGGATGTCTAAGGCCAGTGCATTCAGACAGTGACAGGGAGCTGCTGGTTAAAGACATAGTGATGTTTCAGGTTGTCCACAGGGTCCAAGGTCCATTTCAAAGTTATTCAGTGTTGATTATTTAGTCAGGTTATTCAGAATAGGGGTCAGCATTTGAATAATTGACCAACATGGTGTAGGATTAAATTCGCTAAAACTTTTAAGGACACATTGTCAAGTAATAAGTTAACCTTATTTAAATTCTGCAAAATTACTAAAGTGTTTCCCATGCAATGTGCACAGATTCTGTGAAGGCATGAAGACACTTGGTGTTCTTGATGCAGTCAGAAAACATCCTGACAGCTTTAAGCCGTTGTTCTGCTACGAGGAACATCTTCCCAGTGCTGACCAGATGGACAATCTCTTCATCATTCAACTCTCTCCAGAAGGGAGCAACACGAGAACTGCAGAAGAGAGGGTTGTAACCTACTGGAGAGACTATCTCCAGGATGCAGAAGGTAACTATCAGTTAATACAACAAGTAAAATATTGTCTGTATTTACATTGGAGTATTATTACTTTAAAATGGTTTAATATGCAGATTAATTGGTCCCTAAATAGTGTTTTCTTTTTTTTATAGAAGAAGAAGGGCCAACCAAAGTACAGAAAATATTGGCCTTCTAAAGTAACCTGTATATCCTATATAACCTGTTTCAATAATTATAACTTTGTCTGTGTAAAATGTATACTTATGAAACTAGACCAAGTGTTCTTATTTTCCTTTGTTTGATGTGGTCAATTGTGTGTGCGTTGACTTAGGAATGTAGAGGATCCAGTCGCCCCCCCCCGGGTTTTTAATGGGCCGGATAGGAGCATGGGGGCGTTGCAGGAGAAAGGTAATAAAACTGACACCATTGAGTCTATGCAGAGATTGTACTGAGAGAAAGATTGGGATGCGGAGTGGTACGGCCAGGTGCTGATGATAAACGAAGATAAGGATTGGTACCTCTCCCCCGTTCAACCCAGAATTGTTTATTTTATGGCTGCCATAAAAGATGACCTGGGACTGATCGGCGGCGCAGGAGATCCAAACTTCCCACACCTATGGCTGACTCACTCTGATTCGCTGTTTAGACCTCGTCAATGGCTGACTCACTCTGATTCGCCCAGGAGTGAGTCCACCAATGGATGAACACCTAAGCCATATCATACTCTGCCCCCTCGACCTGGAACACACTTCAGCAGGAACTTAAGCTGACCAGTTTGATACCCATCAGAGATTTTAAACTACTTTTAAAAAAGCTGGAGAAATCATCTGTGGGTGTTTGCACCTGCTATATCTGACTACTGTATATGGATTTCACTGACTACTTTTTTACGATGTTGTATTTTAGTGTTGCCTCTGTGTTTAGTGTCCTGTCTGTCTGTAACTTTGTGTGGTAGTGTTCCACTGAACAGGTCTCTCTTGAAAATGAGACCTTGTGTCTCAATGAGATTTTACACCTGTATAAATAAAGGCTAAATAAAAAAAAATAAAAATGTAAGGTAGGCCTACTATAACATGAGTATGATTTTTAAAACTAATTTCTGAATCTCACATTAGCCTGTAGTTTGGTATGTTATTGATATGGGCTGGACACCCCTTCACAATGATCATCATTGACTTTTTTTAAACGAAATTAGGAGGGCAGGTCAGGCCACTAATGAGCTCAATCATTCACATTTATTATTATTACTTTATAAATTAAGAGTACTAGGGGTCTATTACAAAACCTTTGCAGGAATCGTCATGCATTCTGAATGTTTCTGTACTTTAAAAACAGGCATCATGGCTCAAGATCCTGTTCTTGTTTAAGATGATTCATACTAATTTGTGAATTTAACATCCATATTCACTCTTCAAAACTGAAACAACTAAACATTTTTTTTAAAGCATTGCAGGCCTAAAGCTCCACGTCAGTGTCCTATATTTAAATGTCTTCCATCAAACTTTAAAAATGGCAAACAGCATGTTTTTAAAGACAAAATATCAACTTTGAACAGAAGGGTTTAAACACACGTTTTGAATGCAAATAAACTTGAAACATAAACCTATTTGTCATTTCAAAATTCACTTTTATTGTCTGCGTGAAAGGCACAGTAGGCTATAAGCGAATACATATCAACATTCAAAAATTACAAAGTCGTACAATATATACCATGTGCTACTGATTAAGTATGATGAGAGGATTTTGTGTTTTGAATACGTAAAGAGAAAAGTTACATTTACATCAATTAAAATAAATGTATGGCAAGTAAGATAAAATTAACATAATGTCAAGATATAGCCAATATACAATCAACATGCTTGAATATAAAGGCAAGCAGAACAGATGAACATTTAGGTTTTATGTGTAAATTGTGATAGAGCAAACCATCTTAATACATGTAGCAGCCCCTCGATTCCACCGGGTCCGTCTGCGTCGCGTCACGGCTGCGCCGCGGTTTTGGTCCGGCCTCCGGCGTCATACCCTAACGGGCGCGTTTCAGGAGCGTTTCAGAAGCATTTCAGAAGCGGAGCGTCTTGCGTGCCGGCTCGCAGTTTATGTTGATTTGGGCATATTTCCTGGACAGGCTACTTTGTACAGACAAAGTTAATAATAATTGTAATATTCCAGTTATAAACAACATGAATCAAAGATGTGTTGCTGTATTTTAGTGGTAAAAAAATGCATTCATCATCATAATTATTCTATATATATATCATTTACACAGTGCCTGTAAACCGGAGGAGAACGCTGGCATTTCTCCTCCTACTTGAAAGACTACGGAGGGATAGGGTCTGCAAAATTAGTTTATTTTGGGGATTGACTGGATGCTCTGACCGGTCTACTTCCTGCCCGGCGCTATGCAATGCCTCGCGTCGCGTCCAAAATAGACTTGCATCCTATTTTTAGCGGAGCCCAGCACCGAGACGCTTCTGGGATGCTTCTGACCCCCCCAGTTTCCACCGGGTCCGTCTGCGGCGCGTTACGGGCGCGTTACGGGCGCGTTACGGGCGCGTTACGGGCGCGTTACGGGCGTGTTACGGGCGCGTTACGGCTGCGTTACGGTTGCGTAACGGCTGCGCTGCGGCGTTCGCAGCGATCGCGGCCACTCTAGTCAATGGGTTCTATTCCATCACACGCGCCGCGTTACGGCTCGGAAGCGTCCCAGAAGCGTCTCGGCGCAGGGCTCCCCTAAAATTAGGATGAATCCTATTTTTGGCGCGACGCAGCCGTAACGTAATGTCGGGCAGGCAGGAAGTGGAACGTTCAGAGCATATATAGCATATATATATATATATATACACACACACACAAACTAATTTTGCAGACCCTATCCCTCCGTAGTCTTTCAAGTAGGAGGAGAAATGCCAGCGTTCTCCTCCGGTTTACAGGCACTGTGTAAATTATATATATAGAATAATTATGATGATGAATGCATTTTGTTACCACTAAAATACAGCAACACATCTTTGATTCATGTCGTTTATAACTGGAATATTACAATTATTATTAACTTTGTCTGTACAAAGTAGGCTGTCAAGGAAATATGCCCAAATCAACAAAAACTGCGAGCCGGCAGGCAAGACGCTCCGCTTCTGAGCCGTAATGCGGCGCGTGTGGTGGAATAGCACCCATTGACTAGAGTGGCCGCGATCGCCGCGATCGCCGCGAACGCCGCGGCCCAGCCGTAACGCGCCCGTAACGCGCCCGTAACGCGCCCGTAACGCGCCCTAACGCGCCCGTAACGCGCCCGTAACGCGCCGCAGACGGACCCGGTGGAAACTGGGGGTAAGACAGCAAGCTAAGCTTCTTTAACTGCTGCTAGAACACAGTTTTACCATAGGGTATTTCTAACAAGACCAAAAAGATATACATGGCTTCCAAAACAGAAGAAACCAACTCAATACAGTATTTTAATTTCCTTCAAAATGACAAAAGCACAAATAAAAACGAAATAACAACATAACATGTGATGTTAGAAATATGAATATAAGACTAACAATTACAGTAGGTTTGCTAAATGAGAATATTTTTATCTTGTAAAATAATTCCTACAACATCTTCTGTATAACAAGTTCTATTTGCAATGACCTAAAAATGGTTTTCATCGCACAAGTTTCTTTTGCGTTAGGTCATACCCACTTCCTATAGGCCTACTATTTTCGGTCAAAATTGGCCGATGTGTTTTGCAGTGATATTTCTGGAACCCCTTATCCAATTTTGATGGTTCACATCTCATTTGAACAGTCAAAGCAAGTAAAATCAAGGGGTGGCAGACAGAATGACACCAGGGGGGAATTTCATGTTATCATTTTGCAATAAGATAGTGACATTACTGTATATTATAAAAATGCTTGCCATGTAGGCTGTGTTTACTGCAGATGGAAATGCTTAAGTTAGTGTTGTAGCTGAGATTCTTCCTGTTCCAATGATGTATTGATTTGATACAAGCAAGCCAGTGTTTCATTGTGTACTTTCAACTACAGTATATGTTCCGGCAAGCTCAGCATTCACTGTGATGAATATAAAAATAAAATAAGACACTGATACTGTTTTCCTCAATGAACATTTATTGAAAAATAAATAATAATAAAAAGACCATAACAGAACATCAAAATGGGGGGGTGGGTGTGTGTGTGTGTGTGGTGTGTGTGTGTGTGTGTGGTGTGTGTGTGTGTGTTTTGTCATAACTCAATGGAAAATCGTCCAAACGGAACCAGACTTCAGATAATGGTGAATGGTCCGGCTCTCAAAAGCTCTATGTCAATTATGGGGTGTCATCATATGCCGTTTCCACGGCAACGCATCCCTCGCCATAAAACACAATGTTGTCGTAACTCCTATGAAAATGGTCAAAACAGCACCAGACTTCAGATAATGGTTAATGGTCCGGCCCTCAACAGCTCTATGTCAATTATGGTGTGTCATCATATGCCGTTGCCATGGTAACTCGCCATGAAACACAGTTTTCTCATAACTCCATTGAACATGCTCCAAACGGCCCAAAACTTCACAGGTTTGATAACGATGCAGCCCTCAACACATCTAGGCGTATTATGGGGTGTCATCAAATGCCGTTGCCATGGCGACAGATCACTCGCCATCAAACACAATGTTTATGTTACTGCTGTAACTCCCATGTACGTTGTCCCATCGGCCTGTAACTTTCCACGTTTGCCAACGGCCGATTCCGGAAAACACCTACGTGACACCTCGACGTGCGGCAACAGCCTGCGGAGCGTCGAAAACCCGCTCAACGCTGCTTGCAGCTTTAATTAACACTTAGATTTGATTAAACCCTCAACTAAAGATAGTTGCTGTTGGATGCTTAGGATATCGTCACCCTTTTCTGTGATTAACTTCAGACATTATCATATACAAATGTGATCATACACCAACACAGTTTTTAAAGACATACATTTTTCAACACACAACCATTTAACAAATTACACCATATCCCATAATTTTATGAGCCAGAATATGTTATCTGTTCATTGCAGTTATTGTTTATTGAATTAGATTACATTGAGCTCAACGTAAATATTTAAAGTACAAGTCCACAGCCAAGGAAATGTTATTTGCATGTCGTTTTCTTTATTAGTATGGAATTATTACACTGGAGTGTGTTATTCTTTGCTATTACTTGATAATTCTATTTCAGGTTGTGGGTTACAGCCAGTCAGTGGCGAGCCGTCAGGGCCCTCTAGGCCCTCTCTGAGGGCCTAAGATATTCTTGAAAATAATATTTAAAAACAATTTTTGTTATATTTTTCATTAGTTTTACCAAAATAACTTGATTTAATTGTATTTAAAATAACATTTCCAAAGAAATAAATCCTTTGAATCTGCCTATTCAGTTTCTGTTGGAATGTGAAGGGTTAAATTAAAGAAGCTCCTTTGGCCATCTCTGCGAGTTACTGTGAAGTTAGGAGGTGATTGGTGGTCCAGCTATAAATTCACAGAGGGCCAAGCTATAGTAACTCAACGAGAGAGTAATGTCAAATGACAGTAAAATTGACCAATCATATCTTCCCTCTAAATGAAATGGGTGGGCTTTATTATCGCAGACTTTATGACAAGTTCCGCCCGCTGTGTAGTTTATGCATGTGTGTTATAACAACGGGTCAAGCTAGGGGGAAGTAGCTAATTAGCATAAGTTCATCATGATGGCTCACGTCAGTGATAGTGATGAGTCCGATGACATCGTTGCGAAATTATTAACCGAGTCATTTTCAAGATTGAGTTACAATGATAAATTGGAGTGGCAAAGGATCCCCGCCATCAAGTACTTCATCCAAAAGGACAGGAGGATGGACTTTGTGTTTAACCAGGCGGGGGCAAACAGAACAATATTGCACAAACCTGTGTCTCAGGGCTTCTTCACATTTAACAACCTATTAATGTGTCATACCCACTTAATGGGAAGAAACTCAGCTATCAGACAATATTAACAATTTTTTGCTAAACAAAACACAAGGGTAATACCAAGCGTCTGAATCAGCACTAAGCGAAAAAATGCTAACGCACTTACCACATAACTCACGGTAACGATATTTTATACTTCATCTGCACAAACTAGATATCATATGAAAGCTGAGAGTCCACAGATTCCATTGGTATAAGTATCATCACTTTTAAGCCTAGTATGGAGCAGGCGTAAATCGGAAAGACAGACTAGTATCCATAGTAACGTAAAACAGGCAAGAAGGAAAATAACGATGGCAGTGCGTCTTGTTTACAGGTTTAACAATGAAAGGGCATTAAGAAGAGAAATAGTTGTCCGTGATCGAACAAACCCACTGGACATTAAAGTAACCTGTATATCCTATATAACCTGTTTCAATAATTATAACCTGTTTTAATAATTATAACTTTGTCTGTGTAAAATGTATACTTATGAAACTAGACCAAGTGTTCTTATTTTTGTTTTTGTTTGCTGTGGTCAATTGTGTGTGCGTTGACTTAGGAATGTAGAGGATCCAGTCGCCCCCCCCCGGGTTTTTAATGGGCCGGATAGGAGCATGGGGGGGTTGTAGGAGAAAGGTAATAAAACTGACACCATTGAGTCTATGCAGAGATTGTTCTGAGAGAAAGATTGGGATGCGGAGTGGTACGGCCAGGTGCTGAGGATAAACGAAGATAAGGATTGGTACCTCTCTCCCCCGTTCAACCCAGAATTGTTTATTTTATGGCTGCCATAAAAGATGACCTGGGACTGATCGGCGGCGCAGGAGATCCAAACTTCCCACACCTATGGCTGACTCACTCTGATTCGCTGTTTAGACCTCGTCAATGGCTGACTCACTCTGATTCGCCCAGGAGTGAGTCCACCAATGGATGAACACCTAGGGAGGAGCAACCGACACAACTCCTCCCACACAACTCCTCTCCGTTTGTGGGCATAAATATTATGAATTCTGTACACTCGGGGCCTCTGTTCTGTCTGACTGTCTGATACGTACATCGCACGGTAGTAGAACCAGGGCCCGAAGTACTTCGTTATATTGTACTGTTGTTTTTACCATTAAATCAGCTTATTGTTAAACCTCATATCTCTGTCTGAGCCCTTCCTTTTTATAGCAGACCACTCATCAAACGAACGGCGCGGAGCGGGCTCGAACCTTCAACCACTGAAGGGTGCTTCAACCCAACAACATCTATTCGGACAGTGAGCTGATAGAGAGGTTTCATTTTGACAGACAAGCCATTTTTGAATTAATCGAGGAGATCTCCCCTCAACTACAGCACGGATCAGACAGAAATGCTGCGCTCTCCCCAACCTTGCAGGTGCTGATTGCGCTCAGATTTTACGCGAACAGGGCCTTTCAAAATACTGTGGGAGACATGATAAATGTTCATCGCACAACTGCATGTCGGGCTATTAGACAAGTTTCCTTGGCTCTCCAGTGCCGCCTTAGGAATTATATTCACTTACCAACACAAGAAGAAGCGGCAAAATCCAGGCAAGATTTTTATTTAAAATCAGGTATACCTGGTATTGTCGGATGCATCAACGGTCTTCATGTACGCATTCAGGCCCCCTCTGAACATGAATATTTGTTTGTTAACAGAAAGGGTTATCATTCAATAAATGTTCAAATTGTTTGCAACTCGGACACGGGCATTGTCGACCTTGTTGCAAGATGGCCTGGGTCGACCCATGATGCTCGCATCCTGAGAGAGAGTGCCCTTCATCGGGAATTTGAGGCAGGGAGAGTGAATGGTCTTCTTCTCGGAGACAGTGGATACCCTCTGAAGCGCTGGCTAATTACACCTGTCATCGCAGAGAGAACTGCACAAGAGCGCCGCTTTAACGAGAAGCATACAAAAACGAGGAACATTGTAGAGCGCTGCATTGGAGTGCTCAAACGTAGGTCAGTAAGTCATTTTTAGAATATATAAAAGGCCAGCCTTTTAATGTAGATAGGCTAGATTGTTTTTTTGCTCTAACTTAACTAACTGGGAGTTTTTTTGTAGGTTTCACTGCCTCTACAGTGAAATGCGAATGCACCCTGAACGCGTCTGTGTAATCATTGCTGCCACTGCGGTGCTGCACAACATCTGTGTGAAAAAGAGAATCCCCCTTCCGATGCAAGGAGAATTGGTACTGGAGGTGGATGAGAACCCTGTGGCTCCTGGCATCCGTGAAGATATCGGTGGACATAATAACAACCTATAGCCCTGTATATTTGTAATATGAACGCTGTTTTTTTGCAATTGCATTTCAATAAGCTCCCATTGTGACCACATGTGACCACATTGTGACCACATTGTGACCACATTAGGCCGTTTTATAGCCTATTTTATTCCAAAAACACACACAAGAACATTAAATAACAAAATTTGGAGAACTATTAACATGAAATTGAGATAAAAACAAGTACAACAAATATGATTAGAGAATGGTGAATGACACATTGTCTTCTTCAGTGATTCTTTGCTGATTCTTAAGAATTATAATTTTGAGTCTTAATTTCTCCTTCTCCAGCTCAATTTTGTCATGTTCCGCTCTTTCTTTTTCGGGGTGAGGGCGTCATTTGGGATTCCTCTTGAGTCATCGCTGACGCTGTGGTTGTGGGACTTCCCTCTTCTCTGCGGTCCTCTGAGTCTGTAAAATTGCAAGTTACTGTCAGGTACTGTCAACTGCCGCGATTGCTAATTGTTATCTTGCTAGCCGTGATGTCTCATGGGGGGAATGTTTATGTAGATAATGTAGGGTGATGTTACTCTATTAATGACTTACCACTCATAGTGACAGCTGACACGTCTGCGTCAACCTCTTCAAATGTTGAGGTTGACTGTCGATCCCATTCAACCCCGTGAAAGTGGGGGAATCCTCTCCAAAAATAGCTAAAATGATATGGCTATATGGTGATGTTTTGGTGAAGGGCCTCCGCCGGGCGGCGGGTTTTTGAGAACCGAAGCATCCTTTTTGGCTTTGGGTAGTAGGTCCTTCCACTTTTTCCTACACTCTTCCACCGTCCGTATCCCTCCATCACCCAAGTCATTTATCGCACCAGTGATTGACTTCCAGTCTGCAAATTTGTGTTTGTTTGTCATTGTATTATTACATTTGGCAGTTAGCAAGTTTTTATGCTCTGCATATATTTCTTTTAGTGTTCTAATTTCTCTATCAGTAAAATTCATTTTTCTCTTCTTTTGGTTTCCATTATCCATGACTTCGTTATCCAAGTCTTAGCTTGCTTTGAATGGAGGAGTTTGAGTGTTACATTATGTAGACGTGTGTTGCTTGGCAACAATTACTGTTTCGCGTGTATTCACGTGGACGCGCATCTTAAGACTAGGCGCAGCTACGACCGAGACTAGTCAGGTGGTGCACACGGTGTAAATTCGAATCACTAAGTCGGACGTAGCTAAGCCCGACAAGTTAAGACCTACTTTCTTACGCCCAGCTGGTGCACTCCACTCCAGAAGTACTTGCACAAGCAGCCTTCATCTTCATCAAATTCTGTAATAATAATATAATGTCACCTAAAATATTTCCACTCACAGACTGCCTTGGGCGCTAAAATTGTCAGCCTTTGGCCATCAAATCTGAGAATGCTGATTGGCCGAAATTATGTTTTGCTTGCAAAAACATAATTTTCGGGTAGCAACGGCTTTCTCAGCGCCCCAGACGAGAGAGGGTAATGATGAAACATACTGAAATAATGGTTTAGATTTTATATATTAAACATTATTGTTAATGTAGACACATACATTCTGAGGAATGGGTTATTAGTTACATTTTATTTAAAAAATATTGTAAATGTATTTGAGTCAGGGAATTGGTGGTCACACCAGATACTGACTGGTTTTCTGAAAGTCTTAGACTTTAGATTACAGCTCCTAAAGAATTTGAGCAAAAACAAAAGTGTTGTGTTTATATTTTTGTTCAGTTTATTAAACTTAAACGCAGCATTTCCTGTTAGCTCAGATTGTATTACTGCTTTTTTAAACTGTAGTATGCACTCATGTGTTTCATTGTTGGGGTACAGCAGGGGTGGGGAACCTCCGGCCTCCGGGCCGTATACGGTCCGCAAGACCATTTGATACAGCCCTCGAGGTAATTTATAAACACACACGAAAAAAAAGATGTTTAAGAAATCTAGAGACCGCAATAGAATTAAACACGCGACTGCCTGTTTTTCCTGGCCAAGGACAGGTTCCTTGAACAAAACACGAGCGTAACGTGTCATCACGTGGTGTAGTGCTGCCGGAACGCCGCTCCAGCACTTCAGAAATTGCAGTACCCATAAGGAGCCGTACACATGCCCAGTTTTTGCGTGGCTTTGTCTTTAGTTGTAAGCCCAGTGGCGATCTGTTCATCTGTCATACTGATCATTAGGGATGGGTATCGTTAGGATGTTATCGATATCGATACCGATACGATACTGCTTATCGATACCGGTATTTTTCGATACTCTTATCGATACTTTTCAATAATTTGGTGCTCAAAATTATAGACATGATTACAAGATGTGAAGATTAAACAACAGTCATTTTATTGTAATTTATTATTTAATGTAACTTTTTCAATGTCATACCAAGCAGGTATGAGTGTGTTTGACAGTGTGTCTCTGGAAGGGGGGGGTAATTAGGGGCAGTTCATAAATCCATGTAAACATGACCATTATTCAATGAAAACGAGACGCTGCGTGCGCACCTCCTAAACCGGAAGCTCCGGTCGGCTAACCATTATAATCCGTTTATTATTTATAATTGTAATGATGGATTATCAGTAATCATTTTAAAGTTACACAGAGACATTGGATTAACCGTTTTTATGCCCTTTAACACAACTTTTGATCACAAAACAGCAAAGGTAAGACATAATTATCATCATGGCTACGTAAAGTGAAGATGTTTTCTTGCTCTTTCCTGGCTGCTAGTTCAGTGAGTTTTGGTCGTACAGTGATGAGACGTATACCAATGGAATCAGATTTCATGTGATATGTTGTTTGTGCAGATAAAATGATGTAGAAAAGATCGCTTTTGCCAGTTATGTGCTAAAGTAGCCGTTAGCCCCGTTAGCCCGTTTTGCTAAGTGTTGATTTAGACTCTTGGTGTTGGACTTCTATTCCATGTAGGTAAAATGGTTAATATCGTCTGTTAGCTGAGTTTTTCCCGTTGAGTGGGTATGCATCATTAATAGGTTGTTAAATGTTAAGAAGCCTTGAGGTGCTGTTTCTAGCAAGATGTTGCGTCTGCCCCTATGGTCTGCCCCCGGGAGTTTCACAATAATAAGAGCGCGTTAGAGAGATGGATGCATCACAGTGGCCAATCAGTGGTACTCAAGCCGGATACGTCACACGGGATGAGGGTTCCCAACCAACCAGAATTGTTTAAACTAAGGAAGTAGCGTAATTCATATACCGATAGCAGCACCGTTTGTCCAGCGGCTTAACGGTATACCAATATCGTCCAATCAGGTACCGGTACTGACTTAGTAACGGTTCTCGATACCCATCCCTACTGATCATACAATAACGCCATCGAAAATAATATGCTACATTACAGTACAACTACTTCTGGGTCTTTGTGTGTCACTCAAGCTCGGCTCTGTGTGTGTGGCACGAGCGTATTTTGTATTTTGTGTGAGCGAGCGAGCGAGAGAGAGAGAGCGGTACCGGGGATTGTTGTTATTAGCATCTAGTTAGCTAGCTATGCTAAAGAATATAAGAAGCTTTTTCTACAACCAGGTGGAAGAGAGCTCTCTCCTGACAGACTGAGAGGCTGATAACCTCAGCTCAGTGAGGTAAAGGCACACCTTTTATGATCATTATAGTTATAAAAAAATAAGAGAATAAATGAAAAACAGGTATAAAATACTATATGACGGTAAAAAAAAGTTGTTATTAATAAACAAGAATACAGTTTAAAAGGGGAGTGATTTGTAAAGAAAAGAAAATCTGTTTACAGTTCTGTTTCATATGGGTGTTGAGAGATGTATCCATAGATCTCCTAATGTTGCTCTCAAAGTGCACCAGATTGATGCTTTTAACTTCAATATTAAACAAAAAAATCTTAGCGGGGGGGCATGCCCCCGGACCCCCCTAGAGGAGGTTAGGTCCACCCCCCACTTAAAACATGTTCACATGGATAGGATACTAAATACATTTACACACATCTTGTGTCCATATCTTTCTGTTTTGGTGGTCATGTGCGAGTCATAGTGAGGTTCATACACTTTTTCACCAATGATTTTCAATGACTTTTCCATGACTTCTCCATGACCTTTACCTAATTTTCCATGACTAAAGAAATTATTCTTTCTCAGCGGTACCACTGAAAATGGTTTATTTTAACATGGAACAGGAAAATAAGGTCTGAAACATGTCGTGCCTATAAACAAATCAAATAGGCTTACTAGCTTCTACACGCTAAAGCAACTAAAATCTCTCACCAGTAAAATACCTCGACAGTTAAATGACATTTTACGTTTCATTACTATACGATACAGTATTTATTATCATTATAGTATTACTATTTCAGCGATTAGATCAAATATAAATTATATTTGATGCAACTTTAGTTACAGTTCCATGAAATATTTTTTTACATAACTTTTCCAGGGCCTGGAATTAGCATTTTGAATTTCCAAGAATTTTCCAAGTTTTTAATGACCGTAAGAAGCCTGGAGTGTCTGCATTTTGGTCCTTATGCCTTTTACACACTCTCCAAAGCATAACATAAAAACTTTGAAAATAAAACAGAAAGATGTCTGGATTAAGAGGTTGCTTTTTCTTTGCACAGCATGATAGAAAGGCGAAATGACTGGGCTGTGATTTTAGTTTTTTTTAGCAGAGGTTGAGTTCAATAATTTGTACGGCCCTCTGAGGATGTTGTAAAAATTGAAATGGCTCTTGAGAGGAAAAAGGTTCCCCACCCCTGGTGTACAGGCTACTGCCTGAATATGTTTATTGAAATGCAGGTTTTCCTATAAGTAACATCTCTGAGCATAGGACACATTTTTGATAATAAATATCTTGGTTACTTCTTGTTTTGTTGTCTTACATATTACATGTACACAAATAAAAGCAATCTTGTTTTAATTTGTTTCACTATTTATTGGCATTGCATTTGATATAGAGGTAATGGAAAGTAATCATGTTGCACTACTTTTATATTGATAAATGTAACTATTAGTTGTAACTGAATACATTGTTAAAATAACCCACCCAACTCTAAATGCGGCATGCTTTGCATCCTGGGAGATTGATCTCACCAATCTGTCAACCTCTGCTGTCTACTGAAAGTATCTGTCATTTAAATATTTGTTTTGGCTTTTGTGCAGAAGAGGAAAAAAACTGCAAAGGATTGTTCCAACATCATGTCTGTGTGTGAGAGCAGCTCCCTATTCCAGCAACAACAGGAAATACAGTGTACATTTGTTTGATTTGTATTTCTCTGAAGCCCTGCTGTAGTGAGGACAGTAGCCAGGAGTCATGCAAGACTTTCCCCAATATGGGTATGTAGATGTAAATGAGCTGATATGTAAACACTCAGCAGGGGGGGTTTGTGAGGTTAAAATGACAAAAGTAATGCGGAGAAACTCCAGACGCTGCAGAGCGCTCTGTAACAGCTCCGAGTGTAGGAGCGTTCAGCTGCAGTTTATATCATCACATCTCATCAATCTGCACACAGTTTGTTAGATCTGCTCTTCTTTCCACTGTGGAAATATAAGTAAATATAAATCATTTAAGAAAACCAGTATTTTATTCAGCAAAGTTTCACAATCCCCCATCAAACTCAGAAAATGTTTGGTGGGATTCTAAAATATTTCCAAAAATCACTTTGAATTCTTCCACTTTTTTAAAATAAGGATTTAAATTCAATCCATTCCAATATAAAAAGGGTTTGTATATATTTTTGAGGAAGTGTGCTGTGTGCTATTTATTTTGTAAATATAGCTGTGGTACGTAAAGTCGTCTTATGTGGTTATGCCCTAAAATTTTTACTTTTGGGGGGTACATTCTAACTGATATTAAAAATGTGTTGGTGACAGATACCTCTAAATCCATACAATTTAGTTCTGGGATTAGACTGTATTTATGGACGCAGACACAGCCTCATGCACGGCTCACAATATAACAGACATGGTTGGATGAAGACCCCAGAATAAATACTCAAATTTGGTAAAAGCACAAAGTCGTGACTGCTGCTACTCTTTGTGTCTCTGTATCATCTTAAAACAGTATCAAATACAATTTTGAATATAATCAAAAAAAGGCAATCAAAAAAATAAATGTTTGTTTATCTAAAATACACAGTACTTTACTTAGTTTACTTCATGCTTTAATGTTCAAAGAGCCCTTTATTTTTCTCATACTGCCTGTGCTGCAGCACCTCTTTTCACCCTCTGTCTGAAACCAGAGCTCAGTTTGCTCTTATTGGTTAGCTGGCTGGCTCTGTTGTGGTCAACTGCTTAGAGATGATCAGGTACAATGTGTTGGAGCTCTAGCCAATAGGAGCGTGAAACTCCCTCTGTATGGAACACAGGGGTTTTAGCCTTTTCAGACCATTTACATGCATAAAACCTATAGAACACACTAAAGGAGAGGGAAACCCCCCAAAACCAGAATACAGCCTCTTTAAAAGGTTTAGCAGTTCTAAATATACAGGCGCAGCGACCAACTGGGATTCAACATCTGAATATTTAATATGCGATTCTGCAGAAGTCCCATGAGATGAGGAACTAATCTGTTCATATGTTTTGAATCATGTTGAGCAAACTAGTAAGTTTGGCTTAAGTGGCTAAGAAATAGTGAGGATTGTGTTAACTATTACTGATTAAGCAAGTGAAATATGCTGTTTTGGCATCAGACTAATATTATACATACTTGTTAACCTCCAGTTCTGATTTACACTATTAGCATTCCATTCTGCTGCAGGCCTGCTGAAGCGCCACAGTGTCTAACCACTTTCACACCACACTAACAGCCCCCCCTACGACCTCCAAGGGAGACCGTACTGAAGGGACAGGGACAAGACCAACGGTATGTGACTGCCGTGAACAAATACTCAGTGCACCACACCTAACTCGTATTCCAAACAACCAGCTGCCTTACTACGAATACTTACCCTCGTCAACGCTACTCCCAAACAAACAGCTGTGCGCTCCGTTCACAACAACAGACTCCATTTGCGAAAACTATCTCCGACTGACCAGGTTCATCCACGAGCCCCCATATGTTACAACCCGGCTCCTGGGCTGCAACATAAAGCTGGGAGGCGAGACGAGGGGTAGGAATATAATAATAGTTTATTCATAATAAACAAGCAAGTAATGGAACCAGCAACAGGTCCCCGAGGCTGGCACGGAGAGAGTGCCCAGGAGTGAGAGAGCGATGTATCCGGCCTGGCTCCTCTTGAATGCTTCCGGCAGGCGTAGCTCATCAGGCAAGTGCAGCTCGTCAGGCACTGGAACCTGCAAACAAAGAGAGAGAGACCACGGAACGCCTAGTGGTGTGGAGGGGTCGTCACACTACACAGTCAGATGAGTCTACACCAGGGGTCTCCAACACGTCGATCGCGAGCTACCGGTAGCTCGCGGGCAGCTTTTCAGTAGCTCGCCGCTCGCTCGATTATCGATTATAGCGTAGTAAGGTTGCTTCTTGATTTTTCGGCCGCGGCTGGACAATAAAGTTTTTTCATTTTAGAATTTTTTCTGTCACACGAATATCAAATTGGTCGGTGACGCAGAGATCAAGGAACAGATGTGACAGCGGCACAGCGACACCACACACGAGCAGTCTGCTTTCTCCACCAACACCAGTCCAGAACCAACAGCAGAATGACCCGCTCTGAATCAGCCCTGTCGCTGCGGCTCAGAGACACACAGGGAGGGATTTGTGTTTTTGAAAAACACTCGTTATCATCATGTCAGGTTTTTGGTGGATTTAATCAAGTCTTGGATTGCAGAGTATGAATGTCCTCTTGCTATTTTCAGTTGATAAATACGTGTGTAAAGTTGTGAATGCAGGAGGAAAGCTTCCGCGATCACCGTCTCCTCTGTTCCTCCAAACCCCGCCCCCTCCCTGAAAATAATGATTGACAGGCTGATAGTGACCTGATAGAAACTTTATTACTCACTTAATCACTGATTGAGATATGATGAAGCTAACTTAATCTCCTACAATCATGGGATTTATGTAACAGTAAGAAAGAGAATAAGTGTGCACCCACATGCACTATTTTAGTTTGTATATGTTGTTGTAAATACTCCTGTTGTCTGCTGTGTTCAGACTCGTCATGTGTGTGATGCCACATTCAGGAGGACATTCAGTGTCTTTTTTAAACAGAAGACTGTTGCTAGAAGCTGCAGCTAGACTACAGAAGTATTCGTTTTTTGTTTTTGATGATGGAACAATTTCACACACAGATATAGGGAGGCTAGACCTATACAATTGATTTATTATGGTTTATAATTTAATGTCAAGACGAAGAAGAAGAAAAAGATGGCTGAACTGTTCAGTGTTAATCCTGTGGAGATAGAGAAGGAGGTTATAAATCTCCAAAATCATGTTCAGCTTAAGTCTCAGCAAAACTCACAACATTTCTGGAGCCTTGTAGACCCAGAAAACTATAAGAAAATTCACCAAGCAGCACTGAAAAGGTCTGCTTTATTTGGTTCTACATACCTTTGTGAAGCAGCTTTTTCTGACATGAATGAAATCTAAATACAGATCAAGACTGACTGATTAACATTTAAATTACTCTATTGGAGTGAACCTAAGTGGATCCAGCAGACCCCTCTATGGTGGACTCCATGCAGTGCCAGTCATCTCACTAACTGTAAAAAAAGAGTGAATGCACTTATTTTATACATGTGCCATAAGATGCTTGTAAGGTGGTGATTAAGGTGATGTATTTACTATGTGGGCCATACTAATATGTGAGAAATTGTCGTTTTCTTGGACCTTGATGTGAACTTAAGATTTGTGATAAGCTTTAGGTATTGCAATTTCACATGTGTACAAAAGTAGCTTAATTCAACTGATGAGGGCTATGTGAATAAATGTAAGCGATGCGATGCAAGTAGCTCTTGGTCACTTTCATTTTTTCAAAGTAGCTCTCAGATGGAGAAAGGTTGGAGACCCCTGCTCTAGATGATAGGAAAGGAGGTTTCAAACTTCCTTTATAACCTCCTTTAGCTTAGGAACCACTGGACCTCCCTTTACGAAAGGAGAGGAGAAAATGCTGCCCCACAATGCCTTGCAGCCGCAGCATTTGCCGTCACACAACATTCGGCCGTTCACGGAATGAAACCAATTATGACCGAGAATGATATCATGAAAGTTACGGTGCTTATTAAGCTTTTTAAAACGTATGTGGTAAGTTGCCAAAGTGCTTTGTTTTGAACGTTCATCAGTATTATAATCAAAAGGAGAAATATGAACGTTAGTTTTTACTGAAATGATCAAATAAAGTCAACATTTCACAGTCTTTACTGAGCTGTGTGGGGTTTGTTCAACTTTTAAAAGATGTTTGAATGGTGATATACACAGTGATAGATGTTAAGGACTAACGTTTATAATAAATACATTTGTATTGATTTTAAGATATTTTCATAGTTCATACAATCATACGTATTGGGATCATTTGTATTAATGTGGACCGGAGGGAGAGGGTGACGAGCATAAGTTTCACTTTCCTTTTTTATTTCAATTCCAACTTTGGTCATGAAGAATATGTTTCTCTGTTGTCCACGTTCATAAAGCATAACACAACAGCATCAGAGCACGGTGCAGAGTCTCTAGATGAGTTTACAGTAGTCCATCGTTCTTATTACATTCATGTTGTAGTCCGCTGTATAGAAAACTGTAGTTTCCCCACAGCAGCAGACGCACATTTATGACGTCTGCTGGCGCATCATAAACACGTCGGATAGTGAAAGTGCAGTCGGATTCTCTAAAGTACCGCAGTCTCTTCTCCTAAGTCCTTTTGAATTCTCCTATCCACTATCCCTTAACCCCGTGAGGTTTCACACAGAGGTCAAGGGATAGACGATAGGGATAGACGTTAGGAGCTGATTTTTGAACTATTCGACTGCAACCACTGTTTTCCCGTTTCTAAAAGCCGGCTGGCCAGAGCAGACTGGGCCCTGTTTCAGACAGAGGGTGAAAAGAGGTACTGCAGCTAAGGCAGTATGAGAAAAATAAAGAGCTTTTTAAACATTAAAGGTCTCCTAACATACTATTTTTAGGCATATATTATAGGCAGTGGTGGCGCTAGACTTTTTTCGCTGCCCGTCATTTTGACGGACAGGATCATAACATTTCCGTCAAAATCCATTATTACCCGTCGGTCTTTACCTTTTTCTGACACTTTGTGAGTCTCCTTACAGACCGGGGACACATATTGATGTATAAAAGACTTCAAAAAGTGCATTTTGCATAATAGGTGACCTTTAAAGCATGGAGACATGTCACAGTAGAGACACTAAATACTAATATGAACCTGAGAATGTCCCCATTTTTTTAATGACTGAAATATGGCTTGTTTGTTCTATAAAGAGTAATAATAAGAACATAGGTAAAGTGAGCGGCTATTGATGACAAATGCCCATCATAACTGTAGTCTGATTACAAGAAGAATAACCCTAACCTGATTGAAAATCATTTAACTAATATCCTTCTATTGATTCTCCACTTCTGTCCTCACCTCAGTTCATGTTTCTCTATCTGCACAGGCGTTGGGGTTTGTGCGCCGTATTGTATGAAATTAAGCTGGTGCCTGTTTACTCAGACTCTCTTCATCAGCTGCGTTACTTCTGAATATGCATAAAGCAAGGTTGTTACCAGTCTCTCTCTCAGATAATGACATACTAAACATGTTATGTATCAATGAGTAAATCTGACCGAGGCCTTGTGGAGCCTGCTTCTCTGCAAGAACTGTAACTGGTTCTGTCTTTCTGAGGGAATGTTTGCTGCTTTCTGTGGGTAAAGGAGCAGTTTAGGGGACAGAACCTCAGAGCCAGTTTGGCAGAGGATGTGAGTCCAAGGTGTTTCACCAAATGCCAAATCTCCGGCCGATCTTCCAATAAATCTTTAGTGTCTGACATCAGTTGGCATCTCTCCTGTGGACTCCTTGTTTTCCGTTTTTCTTTGCTCAGGAATTTAATTACATAACCCTGCTGTAGGTACACACAAACAATGGGCCCATCGACATAAGGAAAGAGAGATGTTAAGAGTGATGGATAATAACAAAAACAAGTTGGAACAACATTGACGTTTAATATAACTTGTGGAATCCACCAAGAAGCCCAGGTTCTCATTCATAACACTCCGTTCGATGTCTCACTATGGGATGCGCCTCAACGCGTATGCATCAGAAGCATCAATCTCATTACGCCAATCCTGATTGGCTGGTGATCTTGACGACTACGTCAGGAATACCACCCACCCTTTAAGTAGCTTGCGCTACGTCGCAGCGTCATTCAAACACCTCTTCTCGCTTCGGAGCACATCTCAAAAATATCAGTAGCCGGGCTAGCTTAACTGTCCACAGACTGAACCACAAGCTAACCTTCGGTCGCCGGACGCTTGCCGGCTACTTTTGCTTCGCACAAGATTTGATTTATTAACACACCAGTTAATACTAAAATCTGCCCCGCCGTTTTTTCTTCCTAAATAACGGTAAGGTTTTGGTTTTTTCAAACGGTAACATACCTGTTACTGGTTTTTCCCTCCACGTCGACACCTCGGCGAGCGAGGATGGACCCTTCTCTCCCTCACACCAGAGGAGACGGAGGCTCGGAGACTCGACTCTGCGGCTGCGGGTTCAAGATTTCGAGCACGGACTCACACCAGGTCTGCTCATCCTGCCTTGGCTGGAACATGCCCAGAAGGCTATCGACGCCCCCGGTTCGTGCGGACACTGTGCCCGCTTCACCACCAAGAGCCTCCGCCGACGGCTAGCGCGCCAAGCTAGCCTGTCGGGACAAGACCCCTTCATGCCTGTTGATTTGCCGGCCGGCAATCGAGGCATGGTGGCGACCGCCGCGGGAGTTGAGCCCCGCGCTGTGTCAAGCTGGGGCTCAACGGCGGCGGCAGCCGCGGGAATGGAGCCCCGCGCTGTGACAAGCTGGGGCTCCCAACTGGACCTCACCGTGGTTCCACCCGCGGAGGATGTCCTGGAGCTGGATTACGTGGAGGAAGATGAAGAGGATACCTCTGAGTTCCTCTTATCCGACTCAGACGAAGACGAAGATGACATCTTCGTCCCATCTGCTCAGGCTGCCAAGCCGGAGGCGGTGTCCGCTCCCCCAGGCGAAAGCGCGCCAACTTCGCCCCGCCTCAGCATGGACTTGCAGGCCGTGTGCCAACGCGCTGCGTCCAGGCTGGACATCCCCTGGCCTGAAGTAGCCAAGGAGACCTCCAGATCTCGCTATGAGGGGAAGAACTTGCCCCAAGCCGCGAGGATGACGAGGCAACTTCTCCCAGTCTTTCCAGAGCTGCTGGACGAGGTGTCTGTCTCGTGGAGAGACCGCCCTTTCAGCAACAAGGCCCCAATCCAGGGAGCCTCCTCTTTGGACTTTGAGGGCATGGAGAAGCTCGGCTTGCTCCGCATGCCGCCTATGGAGCCGCTTGTGGCAGCCCACCTCCAACCGCGGCTGTCTTCGGCACCTAGCAGGAACCCCACGCTGCCGACAAAAGCAGACCGTTTCCAGTCAGCAATGACCGAACGGGCTTACAAAGCGGCAGCTTTGTCCGTCAGGGCGCTCAATGTCTCGTCAATGCTGACCGCTTACCAGGCGGAGCTCTGTGAGGACATGACGAACAAACCTGAGCCTGCCGTGTGGGACGAAATCACAGCGATCACGGACATTTGCCTCCGTGTGCAGCGCTGTGCAGTCCAAGCCACGGGCAAATCGCTGGGGATGATGGTGTGCAGGAGAGAGCCAGGTGGCTTAACCTGACGAACCTTCCGGACCGGGAAAAAGAGGACGTCTTGGACATGCCAATTGTCCCCGGGGCATATTTGGCACCGCTCTGGCTTCAATGCAGCAGCGGTGTGAGGCCAAAAAGAAGGAGGATGAGGCTCTCCAGCTTTGTCTTCCCCGAAAGGTCCAGCCGCCGCCTCCAACGGCCCCGCGACAGACCTTCACTCAGGCTGCCTCACGTCCTTCCCATTTCAAGATCCCGAAACGGCAAAAGCCACAGCCCGCCCCGGGTCTCCCGCCCAGACACGAGGCGAGGACGAGCTGGCCAAGAAAGTCCCCGGTTCCGGCAGCAGCCGCACAGGCACAGCCGGCCCAGACCTTCGGCCATCAGGTGAGGAAAAAGAAGAGAGCAGCCTGACAGCCTTCCCTCCTCTCCTCGGTGAAAGAGCTGGAAGTTCCCTGTTTTCCAGCCCCAGAACGTGTTCCACACGTGTTCAATGCTCATGTGTTTCCGGGGTGCAACCACGCCCCCATCTTCCCGCCGCCTCGAGTGATGTCAGAACGTCATCCTCAAGTTCGCGCCATGAGGGAGATAGACTTCACGTCAAAGACAGCAGGTTCTGCTGCTCGTTCAAGTCACACAAACACATGTCCTTGTTTTCTAATAAAACATTTTCCACTGTCGTTTCCAGGCTTAAAGCCAAGGGCGCAGTCAAAAATAATGAAAAGAAAACAATAAACAGTCAGGTGACTGCTCCACTTCTGAGAGTGGCTGTTGCCTCTCTCAGAATGCGGACGGTAACCGAGTCTGTGAACGCATCATCGCCGCGCGCATGCGCAGTGTCGACCGAGGTTGTCAGCCTGGGATACCACCGTGTTCAGACACTAGAGGGCCCCATAACACAACCAATAAAGACACAGTGCAAACAACAGAGAAGATCACATCTCCACTCGCTCTGAGAAGCGAAAGGTGGAAGATGCTCACAAGCTCTGCTTGGGTTTTCAAACGATATCACGGGGCTACAGACTCCAATTCGCTGTCACCCCCCCTCACTTCTCGGGCATTGTGCATTCACAAGCCCGGGGAGAGTCGGCTCATATTCTAGAGCAGGAGATTCTCTCGCTACTAGAAAAGAAAGCCATATCCATTACCCTCCGAACAGAGTCAGAGCGGCTTCTATTCCAAATATTCCTCGTTCCCAAACGGGGAGGGAACGGAATTCGCCCTATCCTGATTTAAGGGCTCTGAACAAGTATCTCAGAAAATACAAATTCCGATGCTCACTCACACATCTCTGCGTCTCGTACGTCAGGACGATTGGTTCACATCAATCGACCTGAAAGACGCGTATTTTCACATCCCAGTATATTATCCACACAGGAAATATCTGAGGTTCGCTTTTCAGGGTGTCTGTTACGAGTACAGAGTGCTTCCCTTCGGTCTGTCTCTCAGCCCACGGGTGTTTGTACGATGTACGGAGGCAGCAATAGCCCCGTTAAGGCAACAGGGCATTCGCCTGGCAACCTATTTAGACGACTGGCTCCTTCTTGCACAGTCGGAGCAGGAGGCTATTACGCAGACGAATACCCTCGTGAAACACCTGCTCGACCTGGGTTTCGTAATAAACACAGAAAAGAGCATGTTGTCCCCAGCCCAGACTGTACTCTTCCTGGGCTTACGTCTAAATTCGGTGCCCTTTACAGCCCGCCTGTCAGCAGAGAGAGTGAAAGCCTTCAGGGCTTGCCTCGCTCATTTCCAGCCACGCAAATATGTTCTCTTCAGATCATGTCTGCGGTTACTGGGGCTCATGGCGTCAGCCATCCTGGTGGTACGACTGGGCCGCTTACACATGAGGGAGTTTCAGCGCTGGGTAGCTGCCCTCAGACTGGACCCCGTGCGTCATGGCGCGCGGAGAGTGATGGTCACTGTGGAATGCGTAATGGCACTGCGCCACTGGCTGCACCCGACTTTTCTAGTACGGGGCGTACCTATGGGTGCTGTCCTATCGCGGAAAGTGGTCACCACAGACGCATGTCTGACGGGCTGGGGGGGTATATACGAAGGTCGACCTGTGAGGGGTCTCTGGAGCAGAGATCTCCAACGGTCACACATAAATTATCTGGAGCTTTTAGCGGTGTTTCTCACCCTAAACGCTTTCTGCCTTTTCTCAAAGGACATCATGTCCTCGTGAGGACAGACAACACGACCACAATATCGTATATAAACCGTCAAGGGGGTTTGCGTTCTCTCCAGTTACACATGCTGGCACGCAAACTGATTTTATGGAGCTGCGGACGTCTCCTCTCTCTGAGAGCACGCACGTACCGGGAGTGATGAACCTCGGGGCAGATCTGCTGTCCAGAGGTGCACCACTATATGCAGACTGGACTCTACATCCAACAATTGTGAGTCAGCTGTGGGTGCGTTACGGCCGGGCCGCGGTAGATCTGTTCGCGTCAAAAGAAAATGCTCAATGTCAGCTGTTCTTTTCAATGCGCGATCTAAACGCACCGTTAGGCGTGGACGCGCTCGCACACGTTTGGCCTCCGGTCCTTCTGTACGCGTTCCCACCCCTGGCTCTAATACCCCAACTCTGGCCAGAGTGAGAGAACATCGCCACACACTGATCCTGATAGCTCCGCACTGGCCTGCAATGTACTGGCTGGCGGAGATATATCAGCTGCTGTGCGGGCAGCCGTGGCAGCTCCCGTTACGCAGGGACATACTATCTCAGGCGGGGGGGACGATTTTTCACCCACACCCAGAGCGCTTGGCACTATGGGCCTGGCCCGTGAGTGGTATAATTTGAGTACAGTGGGGCTTCCTCAGAAGTTGATAAACACTATTCAGAGTGCAAGGGCTTCCTCCACCAGGTCTCTCTATGACTGTAAGTGGAGGGTGTTTGAGGAGTGGTGCCTTCAAAAGGGACACATCTCTTTTCAATGCCCTGTCGGTGTGATTCTATCATTTCTACAGGACCTGATTGATAAACACAGAGCTTTCTCTACGATTAAAGTGTACCTGGCTGCTATTGCCGCATGCCATGTGGGCTTTGAGGGAAAGACGGCTAGCCAACATCCCTTGGTCTGCCGTTTTATGAAAGGGGCTCGCAGGCTCCTCCCTGTTTCCAGGTCACTGGTGCCCTTATGGGACTTGGCAGTGGTTTTAGATGGGCTCACTCGACCTCCATTTGAACCCCTGGAAGACGCTGACATGAAACACCTGTCACTGAAGACAGTGTTGTTACTGGCTCTGGCATCTGCCAAGCGAGTCAGTGACATTCACGCGCTCTCTGTGCATCCTTCATGCACTCAGTTTGCCCCGGGGCAAACGAGAGTGTTGCTGAAGCCCAACCCTGCCTTTGTGCCCAAGGTGGTTGGCTCATGCACCCCCATTGACCTTGAGGCATTTCCTTCACCGCTATGTTCCTCTGAAGAACAGCGGCCGAATTTGCTGTGCCCAGTTCGTGCTTTGCGCACCTATATGGACAGGTCAAAAGAGTTTCGATGCAATGACCAACTCTTTGTATCCTGGGCTAACCCTCATAAGGGCAAGCCCGTTACCAGGCAACGGCTCTCCCACTGGATTGTGGAAGCGATACCTCTGGCTTATACGAGTCAGGGTTTGCAGGCACCAACGGGCCTGTATGCTCATTCTACTTGTGGACTGGCTACATCCTGGGCTTTGTTCAAGGGTGTTTCCATCCAGGACATTTGTGCAGCAGCGAGCTGGTCTTCACCGCTCACTTTTGTCCGCTTTTACAGACTAGATGTCTCTGCTCCAAGTGTGGCCCGTGCAGTGCTGGGCCCCGTGTTGGGACAGGGTTCTACCTGTTAAAGGGAGGCAATGCTCATGACACGCATTTTTAAATAATTATCCTACGATAAAACAGACCAGTCTCTGCCAGTCTTTATTTTTTTTTTTTAATCTGATGACGTTATCAGTGATTTTAAGCTGATTAATTACCGAAATAACATCAACCCTGTGGGCGGCGCCATTTTGACGAGTCACATGACTTATTTTACCGGACGTGACGTGAACTATGCGTTTGGACAAAATGACTCTAGTTACTCTCCATTGTTCTCACAATTCCATTGAAATATGCCTCATTGTATTTTGTTGCAAATAGGATATATTTGTTATCGTAATGAACAGGTGTTCCTATCACAAATTATATTTCAAGATAAGCTAAGTTTCATTTTGACTTTTTAACAGCCAGTCTCAGTTCTGTCAAAATACTCACAGCTAGCTGAGTGCTTCTAGGGCATTTTGATTGTTTTCACCTGTTCATTGAGAAAAATGTCCACTTCATGTATATATTTATTCAGATTTTTTTGGCTGTATATATCTCTTTAGTGATTTATGTTGCCTGATACACATCCTCGTGTTTTGGTTAATACATTTAATTTCATAGTCAATGTCAACATCATGCCACCATAATAATTAATCTGTGGTAGCAATATATGTATATTATTTACACTGTGAAATATCGGTATATCTAAGGAAATATGTATGAAATTATTACTTTTTAATTATGAATTAAACAAATAAGATGTTTGGCCTGAAATGAACGCTTTTCTTATTTAATATTCACGATTGATTTATCATCATCATCATCATCATCATCAGGCCTTTTCTTTTGGCATTGTATTTTTGACATGCTTGACAATCGGCACTACAATTTAAAAATATTGTGCATATGTTAATTTTAATTGTAAAGTATATAATGCTAAGAAGAAAGGGCTGTACCCGTCAAATTTACCCACCTTTCATTTATTGGTTCAACCAAAGAGGTGCGTTTCACATCCTTCATGACAACCAGTGCTGTTCTCAATACAGCTTCTTCTAACACCACAGTGCCGAATTCCCTGTGTAAACATATGCAATCCAAGTCGTCTGTGACCAGTTTATCTTCAAGCTCTTCAAGCTCATGACAACATATGTTCATCAGAGGATTGTCCATGGCTACACACCGACTGCAAGTACACCATTCATGTACAGGTCTCCCTACTCGCCCCCCGAAATCAATTGCACGAGTAAAGGGATCGTCTCCAGCAAGATCACCGTCCTGTTCATCCTCATCGTCACTGGATTCCTGACGGTTCTGGCCACTTGGCTCGAACCTATATGGCTGAATTCCCCCATCCAATCTCTCCACATTGCTCAAAACTTCTTCCTCGGCTGACGAGTCCGAACTCAAATACTCCGTCATGTTTTCGTCGAACGAGCTGTTCCTGTGTTTACAAAGTGAACGCATAGATGACGTCACGACCTAGTTTTTTGGATCATGTGACTACTGAAAATGGCCAAAATGGCAGCTGCCTGACGGAATATACAGGTTTTGATAAAAAAGAGCTATAAAATCATTATTTACCGGGGAATATCGCTGATTTCTTCAGGGTATGGTTTAAACATAATGTTTCACTAAATACTGAAGTTTTTATTAATTATCTAATGAGTGGACCCTTCCTTTAAGTACTGTTTTGTTTTGGTGATTTTCGAGATAAGCATGTCTAGCAATACGGGAGTCTCAATATCCCATAGTGAGACATCGAACGGAGTGTTATGAATGAGAACTATAGGTTACTAACGTAACCCCAGTTCTCAGAGTAACATGAAGTGAGATGTCTCACCAGACGGCCCTTCTTGCTGAGGCGAAGCGAGAAGAGGTGCTTATTTTGAATGACGCTGCGACGTAGCGCAAGCTACTTAAAGGGTGGGTGGATTCCCTGACGTAGTCGTCAAGATCACCAGCCAATCAGGATTGGCGTAATGAGATTGATGCTTCTGATGCATACGCGTTGAGGCGCATCCCATAGTGAGACATCGAACGGAGTGTTACTCTGAGAACTGGGGTTACGTTAGTAACCTATAGTTTTGGGGATGATACCTGCAGGAGATCACAGCTGGGAGCTTCAGCTTCCTGTTCACTGACTGAGGCTCATTTCTCAGAACGAAACGAGAAGCTACAGTTGGAATAAGTTGACCCTAACCTAACTATGTAGGTATAAATCAATGCAAGAGAGGAGACAGTGAATCTGATGAGCCAACACTGGACTGTGTCTAGAAAAAAAGAAAAGCTGGAATGTATGGAGACCACAGGGTCAATCTAAACAGCTATTAATAAAGCTTAAGTGGGAACAGATTTTCTGTGTGTGTTTAGTACTTTAGCAGAGGAGTATGTGTGTGTGTGTGTGTATTTGTGTGTGTGTGTGTGTGTGTGTGTGTGTTGGTGTGTGTGTTGGACAGAGAGGTAGCAGCCCTCTTCTTTCTCTCAGCATTCTTTGAAATATTTAGGGCAGCCAACCAGAGAGGGTTGTTCTCGGGTCAGCAGCCAATCAGAGAGAAAGGGTTGTGCAAAAAAGGAGTTACATAACAAGTGGGCTTTTGGTGGGAAAGTGTTCGACTCTCTTTTATCATGTCTCTTTCGTTAAAATTGTGAAAGATGTTGTTCTGCATTGTACAAAAGGCTGCTTTCTATGAATTATAATGAAAGTGAATCCTCTGAATGTCTCTGCAACATTTATGACGTGACCTCTTCAGAAAGGTAACCAGAAGTTTGAATTTCTATTGCCATGTTGTTGAAGAAGTCATAGCTTGGGCAATGTATGACACAGATTCGGTTCTGTTTGAAGGTGACTCTTCTTAGGGACAATGGTGTTTTGGCTTTTGTGACATGACTTCTTAGGGAAAGTAAAACATGAGCTTCTAAAATACAACAACTGCTGGCAAGGAACAAGGATAAGATCATAAATATGAAACGTGACAGCACTGACCTTCCTCACCATCCGGCCAATCCCTCTGCAGGCTCACTATCTTCATCCCCCTCACTGCCTGTCTTCCGGATCCTTTATCATGAATGCAATAGAACTTCCTTCAACAAATCAGAAATACTAGAATCCTCATTAGTTAACATCGACTGTTCCAACGGCACCCCCTCGGGTCCAAATCTCCAAATAATCCTTGTCCCAAACCTCATGTTCTCAAACCAATGCCAAACACAGAACCGAAACTGCTTTTTTCCACCTCAGGATCTCAGGCAGTTTCCAATCCTCCACGTCCTTTCATCGCTCCGAAACAATCATCTGTGCCCTCATCACTTCAAGACTTTTCTACTATAACATCCTAAAGTAATAGATCAATTCAATATGTCCAGAATTCCACTGCCAATGTGCTAACCTCCACCTGCCTCAAGACCACATCCCTCCGGTCCCCCTGAAAGAGGTTATCTTCTGCACAGTACAAAATGCTGCTCTATTATAAGGGGCACCTCTGATTGACATGGTGTTTTACAACGTTCATGCTGTAAAAAACGATATTCCATGATGCAACAAAAGTGATAATTTTTCACCGTACTGACCGACCGTCTCCCTGCAGTCTCCGGCTGCCTCACCTCTCTCACGCTTCACGACCTCAGCCTTGAACCCTCCCCGCCTGTTTTATCTTTCCTAAGAAGAACATTGTAAAATAACTCTGAATGACATGGTGTTTTGCAATGTTCATGACTTGACTTCTTGACTTAATTATACCAAAAAGTGGAACCACTGTAAAATGTGATCTAATGATAAATATATACTTTCTGTTTACAACTGTAGTGTTTTGGGAGGCGGACAAAATAGAGGTAACCCCTTTTCATATAATACACATATAAGAAACTTGTACTTGTAAGTATCAAGAACAACAGAACATTAGGCATGCAGCTGACGTTTACTGCACTTCCATTTGATTTGTGTACATTGTACATTCTCATTGTCTATATCGTGAGATGATTTCCTAATGTATGTTTTTGTGCTGAACGTAGAGCTCTTAGAGCATATGGGATTTGTGATTTGATAGTGACAGATATTTTTCTCAGGGGTTGGTAGAAGTAAAAAACAGAGCACAAAGTGCACAAATGTATTTCAATGATACTCCGTAAATGCTGGATGACGGGTCAGTGTTGTGTTCCCTAATCGTCACACAGGTTTACACAAAGTGCTAAGATGAAAAGTATATGAAAAATGAATAAACTGTGCTATTTGCAAGAAGAATAAAATTCATTTGTCTGTGATTATAATTATGTACCTCGCTGCATTGTTTTAAAAAATACCTAAAAAGTAATTGGACCAATGTATGATCACATCAGTTTTACTTTATCAAAATGTTAGGTATAGCATATGTTGTTCTTAAAGTTTGCCATTTATTATTGCATTTAAGCATTTGTTTGTATTGATCTTGTGTTTTATATAAAACCGTGATCTTTAACAGTATTACGGTAGAGGCTTTAAATAAGCCAAATAGGTGTTTCTGCCTCTTCCTGCACTGTTTATCATTTGTTGTGTTTGTGTATTTTTAAATTGTGCAAAACCATTAAACCATTATTCATAATTAAATTTAAAAAATATCACCAAAAACTAAGACATTGACTTGTTTGTTTGACTGTATTAGGTAAGTTGAAAGCAATAATATTAAGTTGAACCTAATCTTTTTTATTTAAACGTAATATTATTGCATTCAACTAACCTAATACAGTTATGTGAAATCTGTTGACATAATACATTTAATTAAAGTCAACGTTTAGTGCAACAATATCTTTATCCAAACTGGTCTGCCTAAATCTGTTTCTGTCATCTTACATCAGGAGGGAAGTCTGAAAAATCCCGTGGCTATCAAACACATCACAATGTTGGAAGGAATGCTCGCTGTGAGTCTAATCTGAAAAAACATTTCCCGCCGCGCTGGCAGGAAGCTCGGCCGGTCGAGAGGCGGCCAAGAGCGGGCTTCCTTCTCCGTGTGACCTGACGAGACCTGGAAGAAACAACAACAGGGGTCCGTCTCTATTGTTGTTCCTGCAGTCTGCACGGCACTGTGGGGGGGCTAGGTCATGGGTGAGACATAAAACATTCTGCTAAAAATATAAACTCACTGATTACCATTATCTAGAGAGGTTAAATACATGTTCCTCTTTTACAGTTTACCTTTAACAGCTTTCAGTGTATCTCACTCATTCTGTATATTTGTATATGTATGTATATATTCATTGTTCATTATTGATATGCAGTGGTGGGCCGTCAGGGCCAGCAGGGCCTTCTCTGATGGCCCTGTAACCAATAAAATAAAGTGATTATAAAATGTTTTTCTTGAGTATATAGTTATAAGTTTTAATAGTATAATATCCTCAAAATTACAAAATTAAGTAACGTTTTGTGGAGGCTGAACTGGATTTTCCTACATCAAAAAGTCACTTAAATGCCTCACAGTTATTTTAGATGGCAGGGGCCAGCACTACAGATTCTGCTAGCCTTTTGTTGAAAAACAACACATTTGATTTGTAATAAGCAATAGTGACAGATTCATCAGCCAATCAGATTTTGATGTTCAATGACAGTACGCCCCCTGGTGCTAGCAGCGTGTCCTGAGCTACCCTAAACTTCTGTCATGAACTTCCTTCATAGCAAGAGCGAAAAACGAATATGGCTGCCGCTGCTACCACTGAATCAGATCTTGTTGCCTGTCTACTGAAAACGCCTTTTTCAAGGCGTCCTTTTGGAGAAAAAAGCGAAATAATTAAAAAAAGAAGACCTACACCCACACTGGATGCATTAACAAAGGCCGGCAAAGGTTTTGTGCGCCACTTCAAGGAATGCAACTACGAGCGCTATGAGTGGCTAACAGCTAGCACCGAGCATAATTTGCTGGCCATGTTTATTGTTTAATACCAATAAAGGGACATGGAATGATTCTGGCTTTGACAGTCTGAATAGCTTCAGCAAGGCACCTGCTAAACACCAAAGCTCCGAGCGCCATATGATGTCAGTGGTATACTTAAAAACATTTGGTGAATGTCGGGTGGATTTCCAGCTGGATGAGCAGAGGAAGAGGGAGATCAGCATCCATAATGAGAGGGTCAGAAGGAACCGAGACATCTTGAAGCGCCTTATTGACTGTGTTCTCTTTTTGGGACAACAAGATTTATCTTTCAGAGGACACGATGAATCCAGAGATTCACTAAATAGAGGCAATTACATGGAGCTGTTAACGCTGTTGGCTGAGCATGATGCCGACTTGCGTAACCATCTTGACACAGCCACAGTTTTTACTGGAACTTCAGGAAAAATTCAAAATGATCTAATAAATGCAGTGTCCGAGGTGTTAAATTATCAAATCAAAGAAGAGATTAAAAAAACAAAGTTTGTAGCGGTTATGGTCGACGAGACGAATGACTTCAGTAACACTGCGCAGCTCTCTATGTACTCAGGTACGTGACTGAAATGGGGGTTATGGAGATATTTTTTAAGTTAGAAGACGTTACAAACAAATAAAGGGCACAGGATCTAGCAGGGTTGGTTCTACATGTGCTTGAGGACTACAACTGTAAAGCAAAATTAGTGGCTCAATGCTACGATGGAGAGTTTTGTCAAAGACGGCTGCCACGCGTCACCAGCGGCGCCGGATTCATTTCAGAAGTGGGGGGGCCAAAAAGTGCGTATGTATGTGATGGTCAAAGAAATGCTAAATCTACAGGCACTAGCGGAGTGGTAATCACTCCGCCTCTGGCTACAGGCATGGCCGTATCCACCATTGAGGTCATTTTTTCAAGGTGTATATAATAAAAGTCGTGAAATAACTGCACATAATTAACAGGGTTCCTTGTAGTAGTTCCATTTACTGGCAGTGGGGGCGCTGCATAACTACGTAGCCTGTATTAAAGCAAACAGAAGAAGACGACATTAATTTATGCACTTTTTTTTAACACACTCTCTGTGAAAATGAGACTTTTCGTGGCTGTCCAGGAGGCTTGGGCACTTTTTCCAGATATTAACTCCGGAATTTACAAAGCTGTCATCACCACATCTGGAGAAAGTTACCAGCCGTTTGACAGCAGCACATCTGCATATTTCACAGAAGGTTCGTTTAGTGGTTTTGCAAAGAATAACCACTCTCTGTTTTTGTACCATTCTGCATTGAAGTACCTTTCTCTTTGCCCAGACGATCTAGCAGTCTCCTTTTTTTCTACAATTAGCTGTGCAGCTTTACCCGTCTCAATTTCCTGACAACAAACCTCCACGCAGTCGGAACCAGCCTGTTTCGGTTCAACGATGCCGGCGGTTTTGAAAGTCTCAGCGGTCGCAGAGCTGCTGCTTTGGGGTTCATCTGGCTGCGCTGGTTCTAGGGTTGAAGGGCCAGGCTCCGGAGTTGTGGATGTCAGGGATGTGACATTGAAGTTGTTGAAGTTCAATTTTGTTTGACTGTATTTTATTTTGTTATGCGCTGGTTCTTTTGACATGTTTGCGATATCAATAGCTTCGTTTATCTAGCTAGGTTAACGGCTTACACAGAACAACGTAACAAAGAAACAAATGTAAGCTTTTTTATTGGTTGTAATGTGAACTGGATACATTTGAATGGTGTGACAATGTCCTCTTTGATTGGATTCAAATGTACATATTCTTCCTGTTATGTGTGCCTGCTTTATTTTACCTAATGCAATATATGAGCCTCTGTCGCTGCCTGTAGCTAATGAGATTGTCTTATCATCTCCTCAAATTGCAAAAATAACTAAATATACACAGCTAGATCAGATCGCGTTCTTTTTAGATGCGACTTTAGAGTAGAGGGGAATTATTGAAACGGGATGTAGTGTTCCGCGGCATCCGCCGCTGCGAAAATGTGGGGCAGGGCTGTAAAGTGGGGGGGCCAATGGCCCCTTGGCCCCCCTAGTTCCGGCGCCACTGCGCGTCACGCCAGTGAGGTGGATTTCTTTTTCCAGGCTTGTGTGCACTGTGCACGAAAAAAGGGAAGAACTGGTTGACCTTTTCCAGCACATCCTTGACCAAGCTGAAGATTTTGACCAGAAAACTGTACACTGTGCGTCCGGACACCTGGCACAGTTAAAAAGTTTCGACTGCTGTTTTTTCCTCTTTACCTTCACTGGCACTTTTGACATTGCTGATGTGCTATTTGGGATTCCGCAAAGCAAGACCTTAGACATGCAGTTTAGTCTTGCCAGAATTGCAGATTTTTGCCAGAGTGTTGAAAGAGAGAAGGCGAAATTCAATGACATCTTTGAGAAGACTGTGCAGGCTGTAGGACAACCGAGCGCACTGCGCGGAAATCCAGACGCGCACGCCCACTACAGCCAGCTTCACGCAGCTGTAATCGACAACATTCTCACACAAAGCAGGAATAGATTTGAAGATCACCAATGACTGATGTTTGTAGGATTGCTTGATTCCCCGCAGTTTGAGAAAATTCAAGCTCACATTTCCAGAGACAGAGCTCAGGAGTCTGATGGAGAGCTACTGCACAAAGTTTGACCTGAACCGATTCAAAGCTGAGCTCAAAGTCATGTACAACATGCCAAACTTTCTTGGTAAAAGTATAGGTGATCTCCTGACTTTTTTGCGGAGGACAGGCCTTGCAGAGAGTATGGCAGAACTTTATGCACTCACATGCCTGGTCCTAACAATCCCAGTGTCTACAGCCTCTGTGGAGCGCTCGTTTTCGGCTCTCAAGCTAATCAAAACCTACACAAGGAACACGACTGGACAAGTAAGACTGTCTTCTTTGGCTTCTCTCTCCATTAAGAAAGGACTGCTCAGTCAACTGAAGCAAAAAAGGCAGCTACATGATGAGGTGATTGAGCGCTTTCTCAAAAAAGACCGACGCATGGACTTTATTTAGAAGTGATGGGTGAGTACGAGCATGTGAGAGTGCACAGTGACACAAGTGTAATAGTAGATGACTTTATTGATCAATGTTGGGACATTTTGTCTGCATTTAACCCACCCTTATCTAGCCTTGAGAGGCTGTGCGGCATAATGTGCGCAATATTTGATTATGGCTACGTCGGCTGGAACACAGACATGCAAGACGTATGTGCTTTTCAATTGTTTACTGAAGGCCTTGTCTAAAGCCCCACAGTACGCCACTGTTGATATGTATATATTCAATGTTTTGCGTACTTTGTTTATCTACTGCTGATACGTATATCTTTATTTTATTGTTGCCTCTTTTTCAAATCAATGTCTTATGCTGCTGTGATTGGGATCAAAAAAGTATATCTTAACTTATCTTAATATCTTCATAGATCCTTTATGTATACCATCCCATCCTATTACATGGTATTTAGCTGATGCTTTTATCCAAAGCGATTCACGTAAACTTAGACTAAGACATTTTTGGGGTCAGTATATTGCTCAATGACACTTAAATGTGTTTACTGCAGGGACTGGGTTTGAACAACTGACACTGATTGGCTATTGGCAGACGCCCGTACCCCCCCAGGTGATGGTTAAGGGTTTGTTGGGGTGTTGGCAGTACTCCCTTATTTACACATTAGAATGTGTATTAGTAAACCAACCGGGTGCAGCCTCTCTCTCAGGTGATCCAGATCCTTCGTCAGGGCCTGCATAAAGGCCTGAGGAGCTCCTGTGAGCTGCATGGCTGCAGCATGTGAAGTGTTGTTAAGTGTAATGTAATGTAATGTAGTGTAGTGTAGTGTAGTGTAGCGTAGTGTGGTGTAGTGTGGTGTAGTGTGGTGTAGTGTAGTGAAGTGTAGTGAAGTGTAATGTAATGTAGTGTAGTGTAGTGTAGTGTGGTGTAGTGTAGTGAAGTGTAGTGAAGTGTAGTGAAGTGTAATGTAATGTAGTGTAGTGTAGTGTAGTGAGGTGTAGTGAAGTGTAGTGAGGTGTAGTGAAGTGTAGTGAAGTGTAGTGAGGTGTAGTGAAGTGTAATGTAATGTAGTGTAGTGTAGTGTGGTGTGGTGTAGTGAAGTGTAGTGAGGTGTAGTGAAGTGTAATGTAATGTAGTGTAGTGAAGTGTTATGTAGTGTAGTGAAGTGTAATGTAGTGTAGTGTAGTGAAGTGTAATGTAATGTAGTGTAGTGAAGTGTAATGTAATGTAGTGTAGAGCAGTGGTTCCCAAACTTTTTGTGCCCAAGGCACACCAAAGGACAAGTAAAAATCTCAAGGCACACCTATTGTGCAAAATAGCCCTTATAACACGTGTTATCACTCATATCATGTAAAATATCTCTAAATGTGCATAATTATTTACTAATGCCAAATAGAATGTGACAAAGACAACTATATTACTTAGTTTTTAGAGAGTACTTGTCCATGGACAAGTGAGTTTGGCAATTTACTTGTCCGAATACATTTTTCACTTGTCCAGAAAAATCGATCGGCATCGTATTTTACATTTTCCCACGGTTTTTACGGTAAGATTTTACTGCATCACACATAGGGTTGGGTATCGTTTGGATTTGAACGATTCCGGTTATGCTTTCGATTCCGGTTCTTTTCGGTTTCTCGATTCTGGTTCATTGAGAGGGTAAAAATAAGTCCCATGACAAACTGGGAGAAAAATATTATTATGAAAACATTAAGTCAACTCTTTATTCCTATTTACAAATCACTTCATACTGTTTAATTTTGTTACGGTTATTGAATACAATTATATAAAAATAATTGTTTAGTTAGTTCTAAGTGGTGCAGTTTGAGAATGTACAATTGGCCCAGTGTCCTCTGATGTTACACTGCAACCTGCCTGTGAGACAGAGTCCAACCACACAGTCTGTGTGTCCAACACATGTCCTGCAATACACATGCTGCAGCTGCCCAGCTGCTCACTGTTTGTAAAAGTAAATAAATAGTATTTTCATTTCAATAATGTACTTTCTATAACCTGCTTCATAAACAATACTGACATCCTGCTCCTCCGAGTCTGGGGGTCCGGGAATGTGAGGACCGCGCGAGGACACAGACAGGGAGGCTGATTGAATTCATAAAGGAAATGGCGGTCAATATTAACAATATAGGAGCTAAAACGCTTAATAACCTTCATTACATGTTAGAGAAAGAACATAAGAAAGTTTGACAAATATGAGGCTGTTAAACGGGCAGCGAATCCGCTGTGTGTAGAAAGAGAGAGAGATAGAGAGAGGGACGCTGAGCTGCACCGTGCAGCGATCAGCTGATACGGCAACACGATACGGAGCATAGGGAGAGAGAGCTGCGGTCCGCCGGGCTCGGCCTCCCCCTCCTGTCCTCACAACCAAGGGCGCCGGAAGCAGGGGGGCCAGGGGGCCATTGGCCCCCCCACTTTACAGCCCTGCCCCACATTTTCGCAGCAGCGGATGCCGCGTAACACTGTACATATCCCGTTTCAATAATTCCCCTCTACTCTAAAGTCGCATCTAAAAAGAACGCGATCTGATCTAGCTGTGTATATTTTTGTTATTTTGTATTGTTATATTCAATCTCATTAGCTACAGGCATTTTTGAAGCTTGTAAAGGGAAGATGACAACTCTCACTCGCCGCTCTGCTCTTCCACAGCGCAGCTCCCCCTCCCTCCGCTGAAATTATGAATGTAAGGCGTATAGTAATCATAGATAACAAGGCAGGGTCCGTTACAGTTTGTTTTCATCTGATTTCAATTAAACAAAGTATTGGCTTTCAGAATATTAAACTTGTTTCGGCAAAATCAGATGATAAATAAAACTTTGAAGCTTGTAACGGCATAATTACAAGCGGAGAACGGAGTAATTTAACGTCACAGCAGGTATAACAACAGCCGGTGTTTCTCGTGAGTGTTTTCCCCGGGAAACAAACACAATATACACACAAACGCAAAAATACACATACACACACACACACACACACACACACACACACACACACACACACACACACACACGCACACTCGCGAGCTTCCCCCAGACCAGTAATCCAAACGAAAATATTTTCCCTCCGTTACTACTTTGATCATTTGCTCCGCTAATAATCAATCAGATCGATGGATTCCAGAGAAGAGGAAACTTTAAAGGCCTTTTTCTCAAAATGATGACTCGATGACAGTCATTATATAATGTGACATATTTGGCTTAATATTTGGAGTACAAAAACAATCCTGATATCATTAGAAAGCTAGGAATCTCCTCTTTCCAAAAGTGTATACAACTCAAAATGTGTCTTCGGGTCAATGCAACTGATTTCGATGGAGCAGGTCACCTTGCATTAGGTAAAGCAGGCAGACATAACAGGAAGAATATGTTCATTTTAATCCAATCAAATAGGACATTGTCACACCATTCAAACAGGCTGGTTCCGACTGCATGGAGGTTTGTTGTCGGGATATTGAGACGGGCAAATAAAAGCTTATTTGGGCAAAGAGAAAGGTACTTCAATGCAGAATGGTACAAAAACAGAGAGTGGTTAATTCTTTGCAAAACCACTAAACGAGCTTTCTGTGAAATATGCAGATTTGCTGCTGTCAAACGGCTTGTAACTTTCTCCAAATGTGGAGATGACAGCTTTGTAAATACCGGAGTTAATAACTGGAACTTTTCACAGAGAGTGTGTTAAAAAAAAAGTGCGCTTACTTCAGTCAAACACCAGTAAACATTCAGCTTGTCAAACAAGAGCGTATTGAGCAGGAAAAAAGGAGAGATGGAATGATGGAGCAACTGCGCTGTCAGATGTGTGGGCTGGACCTGTATAGTTTAATTTACAGGTAAGGAGTGAGCAGAGGGTAGAGTGGTCCATTCTTGTTCTGTTTTCTGTGACTATCTTCCTCCTGAACACCCTCTCAGACTATCAGACTCAGACTAAGATAGTTGCGCGCGCTACTAAAGAGACGCGTTACCATGGAAACCAAACAATGGTGTAGCTGTATTGAAGTTCGAATGGAAACAGTAACATTTGGAGCTTTATGTTAGAATGAAACAGGTCGTGACTCACAAATCAGATTTAGTCAGAAATCGGGAGAAATGCGGGAGAAATGCGGGATAAATATGACCCCGGGAGGAAAACGGGAGTCTCCCGCTAAAATCGGGAGGGTTGGCAAGTATGTCACATACACACGCACTTTTTGCACCCCCCACTTCTGAAATGAATCCGGCGCCGCTGCTCACAACTCTAACAGTACAGAAAGCGGCGAGATGCATTTCCTTAGGAATCGACAAGCAAAACCACAACAATGGCGGACACGGACAATTTACGAATTAGTTCTGCCTTTTGTAAGCTGAATTTATCAATAATTTGTCAATAAGGGCGAAAAACGTCACTTGTCCGTCGGACAAGTCAATTTAAAGATCTACTTGTCCGATATTGTAAATAACACGTCCCGGACGGTGGGACGCGTGCTTTTTCGCACACTGCTGTATTAATGAAATGCGTGCATACAAAGTACTGATATAGTAAATTAAAAAATAATTATTTTAGTTATTAGTTGTATATTGCAATAATAACGTATGGTTGTCACAAAATCCCACGGCACACCCGGACTTGCCTCACGGCACACCAGTGTGCCGCGGCACACCGTTTGGGAACCACTGGTGTAGTGTATGTAGTGTAGTGAAGAGTAGTGTAGTGAAGAGTAGTGTATGTAGTGTAGTGTAGTGTAGTGAAGTGTAGTGTAGTGAAGTGTAGTTAAGTGTAGTGAAGAGTAGTGAAGTGTAGTGTAGTGAAATGTAGTGAAGTGTGGTGTAGTGAAGTATGGTGTGGTGTATCAGGGGTTAAATTGGGCCGGGGCTGTCCGGGGCCAGGATATAGTTTTTCCGCTTAGTGAACGTGTGTCTCTGCTCCGATCAGGAGCTGCAGCACCGCGGCTCCTTCGTGCAGAGTCTGCAGCGGTGTGTGTGTGTGTGTGTGTGTGTGTGTGTGTGTGTGTGTGTGTGGTGTGCAGAGAGTCTGCAGCGGTGTGTGTGTGTGTGTGTGTGTGTATGTGTGTGTGTGTGTGTGTGTGTCTGTGTTCAGAGAGTCTGCAGCCTTACCGCCAAACCCCCGACCCGTCTTCTAACACGGAGCCCGTTTCCTACGCCATCAGGGCCGGTTCTAACCAATTTGCTGCCCTAGGCGAGATTTTTGCTGGCGCCTCCCCCCCCCCCCTGCCAGAAAATCGTTCAGTAGAAAAGATAAAAGTATCCAAGGAATACACAATAGAATATATAAAGAATAAATGAAAAATCTCTACAAAAGACCAATACACTACAAAAACAGAAACTTATTGACATAGGTAATATACATCAAAAAGGCTTCAAATGTATTCAGTATTGTATGAACATGTTTTAATTGGGGTGTGGACGTCACATCCTCTAGGGGGGTCCAGGAGTATGCCCCCCCGGGAAGAAATTTTGAAAATTTAAAGTAAAATGCTTCAATCTGATGCACTTAAAGCACACATTACTAGAGACTAGATCTAGGGGGCACAACTCTAAACACCCATATGAAAAAGATCGGTTTACATTTCAATAACCAAATATGTGAACATAACCAATAACCTACCATAGCTAATAACAAATAAATGTAACTTATTTTATTTTTGTTGTTCATTCATATCTTATTTTACCTAGTTAACATTTATTTATGCATATTTTTGTATCTCTCAAGTTTTAAACGATATTTTTGGTTTACTTTCCTATAGTATACATTGAAATGATTTCAAACCTGTTTATCCAAATAATTATAAAGGAGTGCCTTGGAAATATTTGTTTACATAAATTGCATTTATCTCTCTCGCTCGCTCCCACACCCACTTTGGCTGTGAGCTGCGGACGCCTGATAAGCCAACACCCCCCACTTTCATCACTTACAGCGCCCATCGTACAGGGCAAATGAAAAGTGTAACCGGGGTGAAAAGGGTGTTACATTTACTTTACTTAATTATGAATGTTGTTACATCAAGGCCGAAAATTAGGATGAGCACAAACAGTAAAAATGTTTTTTTCCCTCCAGAGCTGCCAGCGCAGCGCCCCCCCCAGATCTGGCGCCCTAGGCGACCGCCTATGTCGTGTCGCCTATGCCAAAAAAAGGCCCTGACTTAACCTAACAACGTATTTAATTTCTTATCACAATTACTAATGTCATGTTTTTTTTTATTCTTGAAGAGAATGTCTTTTTTTCTGGATTAACAAAAATAAGAATAACATTGAGAAAAATCTTTGAAGTAAATGGCTGTTGTTAAACGCTTCCCACATTTACTTCAATCGTTCAGTAGAAAAGATAAAAGTATCCAAGGAATACACAATAGAATATATAAAGAATAAATGAAAAATCTCTACAAAAGACCAATACACTACAAAAACAGAAACGTATTGACATAGGTAATATACATCAAAAAGGCTTCAAATGTATTCAGTATTGTATGAACATGTTTTAATTGGGGTGTGGACGTCACATCCTCTAGGGGGGTCCGGGGGTATGCCCCCCCGGGAAGAAATGTTGAAAATGTAAAGTAAAATGCTTCAATCTGGTGCACTTTAAGCACACATTACTAGAGACTAGATCTAGGGGGCACAACTCTAAACACCCATATGAAAAAGATCGGTTTACATTTCAATAACCAAATATGTGAAGATAACCAATAACCTACCATAGCCAATAACAAATAAATGTAACTTATTTTATTTTTGTTGTTCATTCATAACTTATTTTACCTAGTTAACATTTATTTATGCATATTTTTGTATCTCTCAAGTTTTAAACGATATTTTTGGTTTACTTTCCTATAGTATACATTGAAATGATTTCAAACCTGTTTATCCCAATAATTATAAAGGAGTGCCTTGGAAATATTTGTTTACATAAATTGCATTTATCTCTCTCTCTCGCTCGCTCCCACGCCCACTTTGGCTGTGAGCTGCGGACGCCTGATAAGCCAACACCCCCCACTTTCATCACTTACAGCGCCCATCGTACAGGGCAAATGAAAAGTGTAACCGGGGTGAAAAGGGTGTTACATTTACTTAATTATGAATTTTGTTACATCAAGGCTGAAAATTAGGATGAGCGCAAACAGTCAAAAATGTTTTTTTCCCTCCCAGAGCTGCCAGCGCAGCGCCCCCCCAGATCTGGCGCCCTAGGCGACCGCCTATGTCGCCTATGCCAAAAACCGGCCCTGTACACCATGCTAAATGTATGTCTGCATAAAGCTGAGTTATGATCGGTCATAATAACACACAGAATTTGGTGATGATTAAATAGTTTACAGTGAGATTTACTCCCATACTTTTGGCCATACTCACGCAGCCCTACAAATGAATTGAGATTTCCACACAAATGTTCTTTAGCAAGTGTGCAGAGCAGTGTTGATTTAAAAAAGCAATTTGAAGGTTGGATATTATTAAACCTTTTGTTGTGATATATTAATAATTTAAGATGTAAATGAATTCCAGTTTATTTGTAGTACTTTATATTTTTATTGAAACATTTGGTGGCATCAATGTGTGCATTTGATACAGATAATGGAGCAGTTGCTTTAGGGCCACAGTGTATATCCCTTAAGGTCAAATAATGAGATCCTCGACCTCCGCCCCCCTCTCGCACCTCCACACAGAGCCCCCCCACATATCAAATCCCAACTTAACCCCTGGGTGTAGTGTAGTTGTAGTAGTGTGGTGTAGTGTGGTGTAGTGTAGTGTAGTGTAGTGTGTTGTCTGTGTGGGACGTGTTTACCTGTATGGGACGTGTTTACCTGTATGGGACGTGTTTACCTGTATGGGACGTGTTTACTAGCTGTGGCTTATTTTATGGAGATGTGCTCCTGTGTCACTTTTTATAGTGTTTACTTTTGTCACTTTCTTCTATAAGAAAGTTGTTCTTATTTTGTCCTTTTGTAAATTGGCTAGTGAGCCCTGTTTATTTTTATTCATTAAACCATATCTCTTAATTTTGTAAATCAGTTTCCTCTTTCTTTTTTTCTCCCGTTTTTCTTTACATGTTGTTACTTCCCTCTTACCCCTATTGTGGAACGTAACACATGTGTACATCATTGTTTTTATTTGCATATGGTAAAGTGATCAAAGTGAACTTTAATTACTTTAAAAAAAATAATTTAAGGGATATTAATCCATAATAGTAAATCGTAATTTATAAATTGATTTATAACTTTCTTTTATTAAAAATGTGAAGCTGCAATGTAACTAATAACTAATTTGGTTAAATAAATGTAGAGACGTACAACGTAAAACTGTTTATTCCAATTTGTAATAGAGAAGAAGTATTAACTAAAATGGAAATACTCAAGTAAAGTACAAGTACCTCCACATTTTACTTAATTACAGTAATACAGTAAATGTACTTATTGCCACCACTGGGTATCACTACTTTTAATGAATTAAAAGATCAGAATAGCTCCACTGGTCAGTTTTACATAAGGTTTTCACAGCGTGCGTAAAAGACTCCTGTTGTCCGTGACCGGTGTGGATGAACAGAAGCTGCAAGAAAATACTTTCATAACTGTTTATTCAAAGAGGGAGGCAGGGCGCGTGGGGTTATGGGATACATGGAGAGGGGGGTGAGACACAGATTATCTGAGGGGCGCGGCTCTCTTCCAGGATCCTCTGCGCGCTCTCTCCTGCGGGGCTCACTCCTCTCCTCCCTCTCTCCAAGCCCTGTGCCTAATGGAAGAGAAGAGGATGAACTCTTTAGTGAAATGGACGCTTATCCTCTTCGTCCTTGCCTCCATCATCCTCAACATCGCCCTGATCGGCATCCACTCCAGCAGGGCGCCCAAATGCTCCGCTCAGCGCGTGCACCCGCTGCGGCGCAAACACGACGAGCGCAGCGCCGTGTTCGCGGACCTCTCCCGGGAGGAGTACCTGCAGGTCCAGCAGTTCATGCTAAAGCAGAATAATTTGGAAATATCCACCAACCAGATCTCCAAGCCGTCGGATAACTTCCTGTTTCTAATAGATCTGTCTGTGCCAAAGAAAGCGGACGTGCTCGCGTATTTGGACCGGAATGGCGCCAAACCGACCAGAGAGGCCACAGTGGTGGTGTTTTACGGTGCCAAAGGGTACATCAAGGAGTACGTAGTGGGCCCTCTTCCCAACCCAACATACGTCAACGATGTCACCATGGAGAGGTACCACAAGGAGCTGCCCATCAGTGCGCGCACGGTCACCATCGGGGAATATAATCTGCTTTTCCAGTTTTTGGGAGACGTCTTCTCTAAACTGGGGAAGATCATGAAGGAGAGCTTCGATATGGGTCCGGACAAGCAGCTGAACGCGTTCGAGCAGATGCCCCGCGGAGTCCGGACCGGGGACAGGAAGACCTGGATCTCCTTCTTCAGGGACATGAGCGGCATGTACATCCACCCGGTGGGCTTCGAGGTGCTGGTCGACCACCAGAGCGTCAACGCGTCCGAGTGGAAGGTGGAGATGCTGCTCTATAACGGACAATATTTCGACTCCATAGACGAACTGAAGGATAAATACGATAAGAGACTCGTAAAGAAGATCGTCTACAAGGAGTCCCCTGATTATGGCTCTCTGAAACCCAGGAACAGGCCCCTGCAGGTCGGTCCGCAGCTCTTTAACGTGGAGGGGAAGCGCTACAGTGTCAGCAACAACCACGTCGTGTACATGGACTGGAGCTTCGCCTTCGGGCTCAGCGCGCTCACAGGCATGAGGGTGTTCGACGTGCGCTTCAACGACGAGAGGATCGTGTACGAGCTGAGCGTGCAGGAGGCCATGTCCGTGTACGGGTCGGTCACTCCCGGGATGATCCTGACAAAGTTTCTGGACTCCAGCATCGGGATTGGCCGCTTTGCGCACGAACTGGTCCGCGGGGTGGATTGTCCCTACGAGGCGAGCTACGTGGACACATACCGCTACATTGATGTCCCCAAACCGGTCCGCTTCAGGAACTCCATCTGCATATTCGAGCACAACATGGGCCAGCCCCTGAGGAGGCACTTCTCCGACTTCTTCCACCACAGCTACGGGGGCATGGTGAACAGCGCGCTGGTGTTCAGGACCATCACTGCCATAGGGAACTATGACTACATGTGGGACTTCATCTTCTACCAGAGCGGGTCCGTGGAGGCCAAGGTGCACGCGACCGGATACATCTCCTCCTCCTACCTGGTGGACGGGGCTCTGCGGCACGGACACCAGGTGGCGGAGAAGGTGCTGGGGAACATCCACACACACTTCATCAACTTCAAGGTCGACCTGGATGTGTTGGGTGAGTGGCAGTGATGCAAATACACAGTGCTGTGGTGTAGAGTACCTAATGACATGTAATCAAGTACTGTACTTGAGAATTTAAATGTTTTGCTGCTTCTCCTCCACTATAATTAAACATTCCTCACGACGTTGACCTGGAATGTAAATTGGTCCATTTCAGAATAATATATATGATATGTTTTATAATGATTGATCATTAAAGTGTTATCAAAGCTGGTAAAGGTGCAGCTAGTTTGAATGACTTTGTATACTGCAGGGTAGCTTGTGAATTTACTCCAGGTCGAACTAAAGTCTGATTTAAGAGTTGATTATATTTCACATCATTCATCCAGATCTGTAAAGTAACTAAAGGTATTAAATACATGTAGTGGAGTAATAGTACACCATTAACCTCTGAACTGTAGTGGATTAGAAGTACAAAGTAGCAACAAATTGAAATACTCAATACTTGAGTAAATGTACTTAGTTACTTTACACCACTGAGTGTCAGTGATGCATTTAAAGACAGGATTGCAAATACATTTACTCAAGTGCAGTGGTATAAAATAAAGAACCTATTTTCAAACAATAGGTTTTTAGAAGTCATTCAAAATATGTTACTGATAACTCAGCCTCAGATTTCACTGAACAAAGCCTGGTTAGTTTCCAGAGGCCCTGCCCGAGGATCTGAGCATCAACTCAGCAATGTGACTGTGAGCTGAACCGTGAAGGGGTTAAAAATGAGTCAGCAAAATCTAATCTAAAACGTACTGGTAGTTGAAGGGAGGATGGAAATAAGGTATGCTAACACCAAGAGAAGAATCTTTTATCATTTGTCAGTCTGTTAGTTATAACAAAAACAACTGACGTCTCCATCATGCCCGGAGCTGTAGCCAGGACGGGGTCAAGAGTTCAAGCCCCAACACCCCCAAAACTGGTTACCTGACACCAGGAATGTGTGGTGGCTCAGAAGCAGGTTAGTGGTTCATGGTTAGTCAACAAAGTTCAAACCGGATGGAAAGCTAGTCTTCACTATAACTTGAAATGAATTAAATAACATTTTATTTGGCTGACGCTTTTATCCAAAGCGACTTACAATAAGTGCAAAAATCATAAAGATTAAAATATTAGGAAACACATCAAGCACCTGACAAGGATTGACATGTGGATCAAAATTACCTAAGCAGGTCAGTTTTGGCTTTCATACTACAAGAGAAATTAAGTATTGTGAAAAACATTTTTGCTTTCTTTCTTCTGCAGGAGTAAAGAATTTCTTTCAGACCAAAGACATGGAATATGTCAATGTTTCGCTGCCATGGATGCCTGATCACTATGCGATGGTGCCTCAGCTGGTGGAGAAGCAACTGAAAACAGAAAAGGTCGGGCTCCCTTTATGCCTTTAGTCACTTGCATTTAGGTTTCTTTTAACAACATGTAGAGGAGAGTGTGTAACAAAGACAGTGTGGAGACCGCATGAAGTGTTGTTTTGGTTCCAATTTATCACTGCCGCGAACAATGTAAGGTTTTTCCTAACTTTTCCTAAATATTAGGTTAGATTGCGATTGTGTGTGTAAATAAAATACACTTTAAACTAATTCTTAAAGGGGCACTATAATGAGTATTGGGGTTTTTCCTCTCCTGTAGTGTGTTATATAGGTTTTTGTGCTTGTAATTGGTCTGCAAAGGCTAAAATCCTCCCTACATCGTTTCAGGCATCCCCCTGCCTGAAACGTCTCCATTGGACTCCTTTGTTTACTTCCGGGGAACATAGTGACATCCCTTACGCTTCTTCTGGCTGGCGCTCCAACACATTGCACTTGATAGGTTAAGGGGCGGGACATCTATAAGCGGTTGACCAATCACAAACTAGCAGGCCAGCTAACCAATCAGAGCAGACAGTGCTCTGGGTATATGTCACTTTACATCTTATATATCTTTCTTATAAACGTATATATCACATTTAACATAATAAATAGCAAGCGAATTTGCAACACCGCTTCCAGCACGACTCACCCTTAGCAATGCTAATGTTTGCTTCCTGTTTGTTATCTCCGCCCTCCCCTCACAGTCGAGGGCGGAGATAACAAACAGGAAGTAAACAATAACCTGTAATGTAAACAATTTTTTGCAAGGAACGTAACTTAACTCATAGAAATAAAGTACACAACTTATTACAAAGGAAACATTCACAAACAAATAATTATTCACACACATTTTTAACTCACATGACCTAGCTGTCAACCCAGGATTTAATAGTATGTACTGTTTATTACAATGAAAGCTTCCTTAGTAACCCAGTGTTGCAACAGACCATCTTGACTGTAGGTAGGGGGACCAGGTGTCCCGCTTTGTGCGGGACTGCTCAGCATTTTGATCATTTGTCCCACACATTTTGCCGATGTCCCGCATTTGATTGACAGTCGCCCGTCTTAAATAAGGCTTTTTTACAAAGGTGTGTAGAAAACGAGAGGACTATCATCACCATTAGCTGTGTCAGATGTCAATCAATCAACAGAGAAATGTATTAACTTATGGGCAGGGCCGCCCCTCCCTACACGCAGAGTGTGTGTGGCTGCATCAGATGCGCAAATGCAGCGCAATTATGCGCGACACAGTTTCCCCGCAGCGAGGCTCCGGCGCTAACAGTCACGAGCCTGCTCTACCACCACCCCCCTCGATCTATGGATATATTCCTCCTGAAACCAAAAGAGATGAGGTAACAGCAGCTGATTTAATTAACGTTTAGCACACAGGGCAGCAGACCTATTTTTAGGCAATAGCATAGGTCTCAGATATATACAAATATATAAAAAAACATGTCTATAAAGTGTTTTGCTCAAAATACCAAACAGATCACCCATTCTAGCCATGCCTCATATCCCTCCATTTCACTTGCTGTTTCAAAAGGGCTGATTTGGGGTATAAAGCTTGAACAAAAAAAAAAAAGGAGGGGGCTGAGCTCATGCGGGAGATTCTACCGGCAGATAGCCTACTGTCTAAACCAGGGGTCGGCAACCTTTTTGATATGAAGTGCCATTTAAAAAAAAAAAGAATCTGATTAGTGTGCCGACGTTCGTGAACTGTCAAGGGGGGGGGGGGGGGGGAGCTCGACTCTGTCATCGATTATTTTCGATGACAGATGAGCAGATCGCCACTGGGTTTTCAACTAAAAACACAGCCATGCAAAAACTGCGGCATGTACAGCTCCTTATGGGTAATGCAATTTGTGAAGTGCGCTACACCCCTGGTCGTTTCACCATGGAGGAAAGCAGCAGAAAGTCAACTGGAGTTAAAGAGAGCGGGGCCTAGAAGTTATCCTTCTGCGCTGCGTTGTGTGCGTGGCTTCCTTCTGCAGGGGGAGACGCGCTCTGCCAGCGGTCTCGTTCAGGATCCGAAAATACAATTTAAATATTTTGCACACTTATTCCTAGTGTGCCACTGGTTACGGTCCCGCGTGCCAATGGTGGAACGCGTGCCAGGGGTTGCCGACCCCTGGTCTAAACTAAATACTGCGGTGATGAAACGCGAGTGTTAGCGATGCTAATGTAAACATGCACCGACCATATTACGTCCAAAACAGTCGGGCATTGTTTCTGATAGCAACGTTTCTGATAGGGCCGTGGGTGTAAAGCCAGCCTACATTTCCGATATTACGTCATATCGGACGCAAATCTGATTCAGCTCCGTTGTAGCCCCGTTTTTAGAGATTTGGGTACGGAGGAAAAGAGAGAGGGTTTTATTTTCTGACGCTGCGTGAGTTCCCTGACACACCGGGGACACATATTTATGTATATTAATGCATTTTGCATGATAGGTCCCCTTTAATATTTATGTTCTTCTTAAGGGTTATATAGACATTATATAAACATCTAAACTAGCTCTAAGTAACATGTCCCGCGTTGTCCCGCAAAAACTTCCTATTTGTCCCACATGTGGCTTGTTGGCACCTGGTCACCCTAACTGTAGGAATAATGTGTACTGTGTCTCATAACAGGAGGCAGCGCTGCGTTACAACACCAAGACTCCGCGCTACCTCCACATCTCCAGCAACAAGACCAACCGCTGGGGCCAACAGCGCTCCTACAGGCTGCAGGTGTTCAGCTTCACAGGGGACCATCTCCCCGAGAGCCAGGCCGAGGAGAGGGCCATGTCCTGGGCCAGGTGAGACCAGACACAGCCACAAAGTGTATATTTAAAAAAAAAATGCATTCCTAATAACACAATCAGGGTTATGCTCTTAATATAGCAATGTAAAAAGTATAGTTGTGGAAAACAGGATGTTGAATGGATACGTAGCATGTCATACTTTTATGCAGCATGTCCCATCATGTTAAGTTAGTCTCTTCATTAACCGTAATTTTGATTTTTCCTTAATGTTAACAATGCTGTAGATGCCATGAACTCCACAATTTAGCATCAAACCTGACATTTTTTTATAGAACTTAGTCTGTGGATCTGGTCCATAGCAATGTTCTTGTATTGCGGTTGAAGCCCCCTATGATCCACAAGGCATGCTTCTGCTATCTAAAACCTCTCCTGCTTCTCTGCACCTGTTTGTCAATCACCAGGTATAAGGTTGCCATCACCAAGCATAAGGATGGAGAGCAGACCAGCAGCAGTCTGTACAGTCAAAACGACATCTGGTCTCCAGCTGTCGACTTCAGCAAGTACATTGAAGACAACGAAAGCATCGAAGACGAGGTGTGTTGTGATGGAATCTGTATGTAATGATGCGTTCACACGTGGGGCGATTACATGTAAAGTCAACGCAAAGACGCGGATACACAAGAAAAGGCGGTGTGAATTAAGTGAATGACGTGGCCAAGCTTAATTCGTGAGAGTTCAAGGCGATACATTTGCGTGATGCTGTCCCGATAAATCTCAGCCTGTCACTGACGTTGTTGAATCAGAAAACCAAAACAAAACACAGCCTTTGGTTCACGGCGACGGCACACAGTTCCTTATATTTGTTCAGAAACTGGACAACAAGCAGTGACTATACATGTGCAACACACTGTCTACGGCATGGAGAATACAGTCGCTACTTTATTTATGTCAGCATGATGTTATTTTGAGTTTGGCCGGAGCAGCTACAACGGTAGCTTAGCCGAGCCCGATTGATTAGATCTCCATTCAGAAAACATGCATTTGAAAAGTGTTTTGTCTGCCTTGTTGTAAACACACTTGTCAAAGCATTAATTCATGGTGTTTACTAACGAGTATCAGTATGTAGTTATAACGGCATCTTTTGAATACGTGTGTAACAATTGAATCACGGCATATTATGTTAGTTTGTTGTTGTTGGTATCTACATGGAGATAAGTCCCGCCTCTGTGCTAGCGCGTCTAGTTTGAGTGACGCTAGTAAACACAAATGATGCCGCAGTCCAACTCGCTCAAGTTGCGAATCTTCACTTTGTGTCCGGTGTGAACGCACTTTAAGAAGCGTGATGATACAATCACGTATTGCATGTTTACTGAAACTAATATAATGTGTTCGAAACTGTCCTGCAGGACCTGGTTGCCTGGGTGACCACCGGCTTCCTTCACATCCCCCACTCCGAGGACATCCCCAACACGGTAACCGTAGGCAACGGGGGCGGGGTCCTGCTGCGGCCACACAACTATTTTGACATGGACCCGTCCATCCACTCTGCTGATTCGGTGTACCTCTCCCCGGGCAGCGAGGACAGCTGTGACAGCAACAGGATGGCCTGCCTTGCTCAAGAGACCTGCAGCCCCGTCCTGGAACCCTTCACCTATGAAGGCTTCAATGGAGTCATGAAGTTCGAGGATTGGGTCTAATGTGTTTTTAGCCCTGATGAACTCTATTTGTTGACCTATCAGGAAGCTTTTGTCCATGTTACCATGTTTATAGAGGCAGTTTGGGACGTCACATTATGTGTGCTACATATGGGTCAGGGTTAAGGCTAGCAAGGAGCTCACCAGGCAAGATGAAAGAAATATTTTAACATTAGGAAAATATGCAAACTTCCTTAGTTGTGGAGAGTATGATGAGTAGATCCATACCACTCTCAGGACATGGTAAGTTGTGGAACATTTAGGGGGAAACAGCTAGCTCTGTCCTAAGTAAAATAAAAACACCTTTTTTGGTTTACAAACAGAATAGACCATCTTTGCCAGGGACAAAATGTAGGAGGCCAATGACCCATCGTCCTTCATGCTCGGATAATGCCTAACTTTTAACTCAACTTTAAATCTGTTACATTTCTCATCTACACCTTACACAGTAGCAGGGCTATCATGGTGATGAAATCTTGAAACACTGACTCAATAACAAACAATACCATCTTGGCTGTAAATAAACGCCAACTCATGATTTCAGGTGAAGTTTCATGCTGGAACTATTTCTTTTTGGACAACATCCAGACTCAGTAGCTGCAGCTTCACAGTTTGTTTTCACACTAAGGTTGCCAAGTTTGGCATCAGTTTGTCTGTAATGACTAAAAACAAAGCTTTGCTGACATATAAACTACATTTAAATATGTAACAAGGTAAAAACAGTGTGTAACCCATAAAACCATTATTTAAATAATGCAATTTCTGTTTGTGTATCTAACAAACAGGTATAAACATCATGTCAGTGAGCTTTATAAGTGCTTTTTGATTTCAGAAAGAGCCAGACAGGCTAGCTGTTTCTCCTTACTTCTAGCCTTTATGCTAAACTACGCTAACCTACTGATTCCAGCTATGAACACACAGAGATGAATAAACTCAATCTTCTCCCTTCCCTTTTGGTAAAAAGGAGAATGAGGGTATTCCCCAAAATGTTGAATATCAAGAAAAAAGTCAGAATTCTGAGATCAAATCAAAACTTAACATTTTATTTAACTTTTGGTCACACCCTCATTTTCCTTCTCATGTGGCCCTAATCCTTGTCTGTAGATGTCCATGTCCGCAGATAATGACATTTTAAACTTGTTGATTATCTGACTTTTTGTCTTGCGTTTCTAACCAAATACCTGCACTAATAATGACATTCGCATCAGCTGCATATTGTGTTTGCTTCAAGTTGGCAAATGTTAGAATATGAATTAGCTTAAATGCGACGGATAACATAGCAAACATTAGACCTTAGACTGCTTAGTTCTTATCATGTTAGCAATGTAATTGCGAGCAATATAGCTTGCTGATGTTAGCATTTAGCTAAAAGAAACACAGTGCAGCCTCAGAGTCACTAACAAAGCTTCATTTTATTAGTGGAATTACCTAATTTAGCAACAGGTTTTGTTTGTTTGTTCTGTTTTCCTTTTTTTCCTTTAATAATTATATCTGCCACACAAATAGTAAGGAGCATATCACCAGTCAAATGTTATGAGTGGGAGATTTCCTTACTTACTAACAAGCCTATTATTTTTTAAACGACATCCTTAATGTGAGCAAGCAAATAGGCTATGTGTTAATTTGTTTGTAATGTTGCACTTACCTTGCTTCTATGCAATCAAACACTTTTAAACATGGGGTCAAATGTTTGCCTATTACATTCAGAGAGACACAATGCTTAATCTATCTGCGTTTCCTAATTACACTGTGATGTAAACTGTGATGTAAACACAGTAAAGTGACACTGTAGAGCCAGCTGTGTGTAAAGCGTGCACTGAATAATATGAGCATCCAGTCGGGGTCACAGCCGGACCCCGCTCTGATGCGACTCAGGGCTGGGACCACCAAACAGCTGACTGGTGTATTTTTTATATTTTTTCTACAGGTCAACGTTGTGAGGAATGTTTTTCTTGTTTTTCCTCTCAAAATAAAGAAGAGATTATTTGTCAAAGAGTGGGGTCTTCTGCCTTCGGTCGACACACATACAGATGTGCAACATGGGGAAGGGAGGAAATTGATTGTTAAACGGGCTCTCTCTTTCTCTCACACACACATATATGCAAACATACACAGTGACAGGATGTGACAAAAAAAGAACGCAGAGCCCCCATTGGGATTCCAAGAAAAATCTGAAGTAAAAGGCCACATGAGGCCACGCTGAGACAGACTGTTGCTGATCTCACAGATCAAACCTGCACTGAGCCCATATCAAGCCCCACAGACCAGAAATGTAAGGAACACTTAGTGTATATATTTTTGAGTAAAAGTGCCAACACAATAAAATGCTCTATTACAAGTCTGCATTGAAATCCTATTATCAGTAAGTAAACATACTGATAATTTAAAAGAACCAATTCCAAACTCACCCCCATCCTACCCACTTATTGCTCATGTGCGTGTTTGTGCGAGTAGTGGGTAAACCCTTCAACTGGAAGTTATTAAACTAATCTTAAAGGAAGTTATTAAACCCTTCAACAGGAAGTTATTAAACCCTCCAACAGGAAGCTAGTAAACCCTCAAACAGGAAGTCTGAATCTGTTCTGACTTAACTTCTCCGTGTGCAACAACGCAGTGTACAATTCGTTTCGTGAATACATTTTCTGGTAAAGTGCGCAAAATAGGACAAATATTTCATATTCTCACACAGAGTTTCAAGGTTACAACGTTTTGTTTTTTTAAATGTGTGAAGTCTAGAAAAATATAGAAATGTTCATTGGATTCAATCAATCAAAGTTTATTTATATAGCCCTATATCACACATCATTTGTCTCAGTGGACTTACAGTACAGTTTATACAGAATATGAATATGACACCCTCTGTCCGTGGACCCTCACATCGGACAAGGAACAACTCCCAAAGAAACCCCCCAGTTAATGGGGGGGAAATGGAAGAAACCTTGTGGAGAGCAACAGAGGAGGGATCCCTCTCGGAGGACGGACAGACGTGCAATGGATGTCGATAGATGTTAATCGATGTTGATTGTAAAGTTTTGCAAGTTTACAGGGACTGTCGGAAAAAGCAAGAAGCTCATATATCTATATATCTGCCCTTCTGCCTAAAGATTTCTATAGTTTTGTTATACATATGATTTAATATGTTTTTACCCGAGAGATGCTGATTCTAAACTATGCCTATTGAAGGGTTACCATTTCCTGAGGGGGGTTGGTCCTGAAGTTTTCCGCTGTAAACTGAAAAAACTGAAACGTTGATTTTAATTAAATGTATTATGTCGACCAATTTCACATAACTGTATTAGGTTAGTTGAAAGCAATAATAATCAGTTTAAATACAAATATTAGGTTCAACTTAATATTATTGCTTTCTACTAACCTAATACAGTTATGTGAAATTTGTTGACATATTACATTTGATTAAATTCAACGTTTCAGTTTTTTCAGTGTATTTACACCCTCCACCTTAAGAAGGAGCCTCAATCAGCTGAGAGTGAACGGGGTGGGTTTGGAATTGGGCCTTCGCTTCCAGGGTATTCCCAGTGGTATTTTGAGCTTTAATCCTTTGTTAGTCAAGTGTTTGTTTTGTTACTTTGTTCTGTCTGATTTTCTGGCAGTGACTGTAAAACAAGCAGAGATGGGAGTACTCAGATTTGGGACTTTAGTAAAAGTAGAAATACCAAAGTGTAGGAATACTCTGTAACAAGGAAAAGTCCTGTATTCAAAATGTAACTCAAGTAAAAGTACAAAAGTATTGGCATTCAGATATAAGTACTCATTATGCAAATTGGCTCATTCGATTGATGTGTTTATCAAAGCTGGTAAAGGTGGAACTCCTTTTAATTATTTAATGTACTGCTTGGTATAATGTGAATTTAATCCAGATACAGTACAACTAAAGTCTTATTCAAATTTGGATCATACTTTTTATCATTAATCTATATCTGCAAAGTAACTAAAGGTACCACACAAATGTAGTGGAGTAAAGTACAATATTTACCTCTGAATTGTAGTGGGGTAGTAGTACAAAGTAACAAAAAATGTACTTAAGTACAGTACTTGAGTAATTGTACTCAGTTACTTTACACCACTGAAAACAAGTTTGCTTTCATTTCGTAAAGACTGTTTCTGAAACCTTTTTGTGTGGTTTATGCAGTTGAGTCCCTTTCCTGCTGGTGTCAGAGTAACACCGTGATAATATGAGCCTAATATAGTTTCATTATTAACATTGACAGTGGTTGGCTTCACATTCCTGGGAGTACACATCCCAGCAGGCCTCACATGGTCTGTAAACACTTCTTGCCATGTAAAGAACGCCCAGCAGAGACTGTACTTCCTCAAGTAGTTCACGTTCACACTGCGGCAGCCTGCATAGAGAAGTGCAAGAGAAGCAAGCTCTAGTGACTAAATAAAATATGTTAAAGCTTCTAGAAGTGAGTCTTGATATTATTTTTTTCAATGACAATAAGTGTAAATGTCACGTTTAAATGCATTTGTATTAAGCGTGAGTTATAAAAGTGATTTTCATCTAAGGAGCAGTAGGCTTAGAGGTCCCATGTCATGCTTTTCTGGTTATTACCCGTCCCCTTGTGTGTTATGTAGCTTTTTCTGCATGTAAACGGTCTGCAAAGTCACAAACCCTCAAAGTACACCCTGTAGCGAGTAAAACTCTAATACAGAAAAGACCTGTCTATGCTGCCCCAGAACGCCTCGTTGGAGATTTCTCTTTTTCTTCCTGGGTACAGTGACGTGCCCATACCCAAATGGACCCATTGGTCCAAATGGACCAATCCGTGGAGCCGTTACGTTACGTCCGCGGAGCCGTTACATTTGGACCAATCCGCGGACTTCCTCACACACACACACACTCAATCTTTTCTCAGCTGCAGCTCCTCCGATTTCTCCTCCCTGAGACGGCGGGACGCGGCGAGGCTGTGAGTCGGTGTGTGAGCACACACACAAACTCCCAGACAGGCGGCGGGTGTGTGTGTGTGTGTGTTCGTTTTGCTGTGTCTCGCTGTTTCGCAGACGGCCACTGGGCTCATAGGGAGGGGGGGGCAGGAGCTCCAACAAGCCGTTTAGGACAGAGAGTGAATACACATACTATACAGAGATGCTGTATGAGAAAACAATGCGATTTTGGAAAATTGCACAATATAATTCTATTTTAGTAGACCTCAACAATGGAATTATGATCAGTAGACATGGCCATGACATGGGACCTTTAAATACCATTACAAAGGGATTAATACAAGAAAAAATGTAGGCTTATCATCACAGATGGGTGAGAGGGTACTTATAGAATGGAGACCAGCTCAAGGGGTATACGAGAAAAAAAAGGTTGGGAGCCACTTGACTACATGAATAGAGTTAGGATTAAATGTCTTGCCCAAGAACACTTGACATGTGGACTGCAGGGGATCGAACCACTGACACACGGATTGGTAGACGCCCATTTACCCCCGAGCTCCACCTCGTATGTGTGATAAAAAGACAAAATGCAGTTGAAGATCCTCGTTGCAGAATACTTGTACCGACACTGGATAGCAGAAAACCCAGATTTGCACAGTGAAGACTTTGGACAGGAGTTTAACAGCTTCAGCACATCTGGAACCTGTCAGCAAGGAGGGGGCCCTTGGGAGCCGATCTGGATCCGTTCTCATAACAAATCTTCAACACATGTCAGAAAACACTTACTGAGCAAAATTGAATACATACTGTTTTATGTCATCTGAAAATATTAGGGAGAAAATATAATCTTATTACGGTGGCTCTTTAACTCTCTAGCTGTATTGTGAGTGTTGTGATTTTGTGTTGCAACTAACGTAATCAAATACAAATAAAATGTATTATAAACATCCAATATTAGATGTTTGATCCAGCCACATCTGTTAATATGTGGCTGTACTGTGACTCTGTTGTGTTGAAGTTTCTTCTCACTTTTGGACTTATTCCAAATCATGAAATATGGAAGGCATAATCATAAAACATTAGGTGTGGCTGCAGTTCGCTGTTGAATGCACACCCTGTTTATATTGTGTTGACACGCAGATGCAGAAAGTATAAATTGTCTAGGCTCTTTTCCATCTGGAGTGGAACCCCCCCCCCCCCCCCCCCCTTCGGATAGAGTTTGGACTCTCACGTCCATGTTTGTCCGTGTTATGAGGAGAGAAAACACATGGTTTCATTTGTCCCTGCCTGCATTGTGTTTTGTATGTGAGCTGGCTGTAAACCTATTACATCTAAGGTAATATAAGGATACTATCACCAAAGTACCCAGTTAACTAAAACACTTTAATGTGTTGCTCTTTTATTCTAAAATTTCTATTTATTTCACTGTACGTACATTAGGGTGCCAGTAGGAAACAGTATTTTAGCATTATCCGGTTTCTTACATGAAATTACACTGAAACCATTAGAGAAACCAATAGAAAACTAAAAAAGTCAAAGGACCAACAGAGGTTTTAAAATGTATCTTCAAGGGAGCCTGAATATCTGTAACAAATGCACGGCACTCCATCCTCTACTGGTGAAGCGTATATATTGAAACCAAAAAATGGCCTGCTTTGTACCATTTGGTGGCATTAATAGAGCCATCAAGGGATTTTAAATAGCTGTAGCAAAAGCCTTATGACAGCCTTATGGCTGTCATAAGGAAGGGAAGTTATACAAACAGGTAAAACGTTTAGGATGGACAGATGGATGGACATACCTGTAGCTATAGCTGTCTTTGTCATTGTTGTTTTTGTGTGTGTGTGTGTGTGTGTGTGTGTGTGGTGTGTGTGTGTGTGTGTGTGTGTGTGTGTGTGTGTGTATTCGTGCCTGTGTACGTGCATGGTTGCCGTCACTTTGCAACAATCAACAGAGACAGCGCCCAGTTAAAACTTCCTGTGGTGGCTGTTTTCCAGGCGGATACAATGGGCAACAGATACACCTCGGTACAAAGGCCTCCACCACAGCCATCACGATCAACCCAGCCAGCAAAGAAGTCTCGCCTAGCACACGTACCTCCCACACAGCCACCAGCATCAACCCGGGACAATCCCACCTACCTCCCTCCGACACAGCCACCAGCAGCCCATGCACCATCACCCCCACCTACACAGCAGCCAGACCCACTGTCTTGGAAGACAGACAAAGACCATGACACTGCTCCCCCTGTCTTTACATTTATAATGAATAGTTGGTTGAGAAAGTTCTGATATTGGAAATATTGAGATTTTACAGTTTCTTATGTTAACATAAATAGTTGGTTGAAAAAAAAGTTGTAATGCTCAATTTGTATTTGTACACATCACATGAACCTTTGTATGGAATATGAAGTCATGAATCAGTCCTGATGTAACTTTTCTGTGGTGAAAGTAGAGTGATAGAACTATTTTACTCCAAATTCTAATTTACACATTTTCATTTTAGACATGAACAACACATTTATATAGGCCTATAGTGTAATTCATATATTTCACTACTTTTGTGAACCAAAAACGTTGGTAAACCAAATCTGAAACACCAAAAAAAACTGGATGACGAGTAAATCGAGTTTTTAAGTTTTCCAAAAATCGGATTTCTAAGCTAAGTATCTCATAAGACAGTGCTCTAAGGTGAGTGACTTTGCATTTCTAGCAAGACCAGAGACTGAACATTTTGATATGTAACACCATGCCATGTTATAAGAAGTACATTTAAAAGGTGATTTAAGGAGACATCTAAAAATTGAGAAAATACCCTTCATTTCACACTCCAGAGGGTTAAGGAAAAGGGTAAGGCGATTTTATTTTAAAAGACAATGAAGGCAGGTTATATTGATTGATATATTTATTATATTGAAAGGCAAATTAATACATAATCCCATGAATCTGAAATAATGTACAATTCACAGCCTCACAATGTCAGGAACTTTTCATCTACAGATTGCTTTGGTCTGGCTTTACTCTTCACTGATTGGTTACAGAAACTTTGAACTTATTGGCTATGGAAATCAGAAGGAGGGGCTCATTATCATATAAAAAAACGCGCGTATTTTCGCGCGTACATTCACGTGTACATTCGCGCGTATTTTCGCGGAGGTCCGTATGTTCGCGCGTCTGTGTTGACATTCCCCTTATTGTGCGTCAGCAGAGACAGGCTACAAGTGTCTTAGGTTCAAGTTAGACAACTAATGTCTGGGTTAGTGTTCATGACTTCATGTTTATGTCATCTTAATGGTTAATCTTAATGCTAAAGTAACCTGTATATCCTATATAACCTGTTTCAATAATTATAACCTGTTTAAATAATTATAACTTTGTCTGTGTAAAATGTATACTTATGAAACTAGACCAAGTGTTCTTATTTAGTTTTGTTTGATGTGGTCAATTGTGTGTGCGTTGACTTAGGAATGTAGAGGATCCAGTCGCCCCCCCCCGGGTTTTTAATGGGCCGGATAGGAGCATGGGGGGGTTGCAGGAGAAAGGTAATAAAACTGACACCATTGAGTCTATGCAGAGATTGTACTGAGAGAAAGATTGGGATGCGGAGTGGTACGGCCAGGTGCTGAGGATAAACGAAGATAAGGATTGGTACCTCACCCCCGTTCAACCCAGAATTGTTTATTTTATGGCTGCCATAAAAGATGACCTGGGACTGATCGGCGGCGCAGGAGATCCAAACTTCCCACACCTATGGCTGACTCACTCTGATTCGCTGTTTAGACCTTGTCAATCGCTGACTCACTCTGATTCGCCCAGGAGTGAGTCCACCAATGGATGAACACCTAGGGAGGAGCAACCGACACAACTCCTCCCACACCTCTCCGTTTGTGGGCATAAATATTATGAATTCTGTACACTCGGGGCCTCTGTTCTGTCTGACTGTCTGATACGTACATCGCACGGTAGTAAGAACCAAGGCCTGAAGTACTTCGTTATATCGTACTGTTGTTTTTACCATTAAATCAGCTTATTGTTAAACCTCATATCGCTGCGTCTGAGCCCTTCCTTTTCATAGCAGACCACTCATCAAACGAACGGCGCGGAGCGGGCTCGAACCTTCAACACTGAAGGGTGCTTCAACCCAACAATGCACACACATTTTCCGTGCTTTCCAATAGTTTAAAATAGATTTATTCCACTGTTAAATAACCTGTTCAATACAAACATGCCACTTGTAAAAATTAAATAACATTTCTGTGAACTGATATTTGTTTAGTGAGCTTATTAGAGGATGTTCCCTGAAAGATTGAAACATGTCAATGAAGATGTCAGACTTAGTATATTTGTTAATAATTACATACAATACATGGAATTTGTGTGTGTGTGTGTTCCAAGTGAATCTGCGGCCCCCTGGTGGCCAGTACATAAATTATGTGGCCCCCACCACCATCCAAGTTGCCCATCCCTGCTCTAGTCTATAGATGATGAACATAAATCTATAGCCAAAAAGCACAATTCAGTGGCAGCCAGCTCAAATTATATCACAAAATATGAACAACCAGCAAATTAATGAGTGTTTTCAATGTTTTATTTAAGTACTTTATCCACCCTGAGCCTGTTTTTCAGGTCTCAGGCTCGAAAATGACATTTCCAGAACAAATGACCATATCTTCCCTTCTAAAAGGGTTAAATTAATAATCTTTGTTCTCAAAGTAATGATAAACCTGTGAGTTGGATGTAGAAAAGTCAGAATCAATATAGATGTTTTGTATTTTAAAGAAAATTCAGATTGAACATAGTAAAAAACTGTAAATTATAGTGTCCGTCCAAAAATTCTCTTTTACTTCTAGTGAAAACTACCCTTGGATGATGGGTTAGTAGACTAAAAGCTTTAGGAATCCAAAGTACAACATATAATAAGTACCTGTATCAAGATTGATGCAAAACAAGGACATTTGACCTTTTTAGAGAGATTTAGCACAAAAAACACTTCTGGGGTCATTTGGGTGGATTTTCCATATCTCTGGCCCCCCTTGGTCGATTTTGATCATTGAAATCTCTTTATAACCGCTAGAGCCAATGGAATCGAGGGAAAGTTCTACACACACAAACACATTACCAAATAAGGAGTGAGAGTGATGCGTGGCCAAAACCGGAAGCTGCATACACTCTGTTGGCTACCATTAGCAGCTAACTTTTTTTCTCCGATTTTTACATAAAAAGATGGATTATAAATAATTGTTTCAAAGCGACAGATACATTATTAACCTATGGATTAACCGATTCAGCTGCGTTTTTTCTCGTTTTTATGCCATTGAACACGTCTTTTGATCAGATTGACAGCTACGGTGAGACGATCTCCCGTAAAAGCTCCGTAAAGGTACGTGTTGTGATGTCTGTGTTTGCTTCCCCTGTCGCGAGTTCGGATCGCTCAGTGATGATACTATACCTATATAATCTGTGGAGTCTCAGCTTTAATCGGATATATTGTATGTGCAGTTACGATAAGTAATAAGGGTATCTTTATCTTGAGTTCTGTGCTAAGTGCGTTAGCATTTTTTCGCTTAGTGCTAATTCAGAGGCTTGGTATTACCCTTGTGTTTTGTTTTGGTAAAAATGGTTCATATATTCAGTTAGCTGAGATTCTTCCCGTTAATCTGGTGCTACACATTAATAGTTTCATAAATGTTAAGAAGCCCTGAGACACAGTCTCGAAAAAAAGTTGGGGGGCCCCCCTGTGGGGGGGGCCTCGACCTTAAGAGGTTGTTAAGACATTATGGATTTACCGTAAAAAATTATATTTTGTATTTTGTATCGTATTGGAATCTGCAACGTACATCAATTCAATAATAATTTCCTGTGTTCATATAATTCGTAAATTGGTAAATTGGTAAATGGGCGTAAAATGAACCAATAAAAAACGGAATTCATCAGTGGCCTCACAGGGAAGCAGCTCCTGGTTGTATTTCACAAACTGTCAATAATTTACTTATTTTTAGAGAAGCAGAGACTTCTGGACACTCAATTCCACTCCTTTACAAGAAAGGAAATACAAAAAAAAAGTATTATCAATACAAGGATAGGCCCAGAATATTTCTCCAAGAAGTTACTTACATCAAGTAATTGACTATTTATAACATAGGTTAAAGTTAGATTTGATGTAGAGGGTTTTACTCGAAAACAGCGAAAGCTAACAAATGTCTAAATGAGACAACTAAACGTCATCGTGTCGAACATTTGCTTAGCGGTTGTGACCTGAAGTCATGCAACCGTAAACAAATATTTAATTTATAGCCTAATGTTAGCCTTCTACTTCTAACATTTACGCTTCAACTATTATAAAATGTGTGTTAATGTGTTGAGATTATCCTGCTGAACAAAACGTGTAAGTATCATAAATGTATGATCGCCACAGAGCAATAATCCAAAACCCATTGGAAAGTCCCCTTTGCTTTTAGTCGAGGGAGCCCTTGCTATGCTCGCTTCTGGGTCGGCCTGAAATACGTTCTCACTGCACCACTCTATTTACAACCTGTCATTGCAATCCATAGAGGCACACAAATATACACCATCATCATCCTTACTTAAGTGTATGTTGAAATATAATTACAAATGTATTAATCAACATTATTATGACGTAATTTTCCAAAAACAAAATGACGATCAAAGAGACAGCACCAAAACAAAGGAATAATCACATGTTAATTCTTCCCTCTCGCCTCTACTTTAAAGCCGTGGTAGGTGAAGGGTTCCAGGACGGGGCTGCAGGTCTCTTGAGCAAGGCAGGCCATCCTGTTGCTGTCACAGCTGTCCTCGCTGCCCGGGGAGAGGTACACCGAATCAGCAGAGTGGATGGACGGGTCCTCGTCAAAGTAGTTGTGGGGTCGCAGCAGGACCCCGCCCCCGTTGCCTACGGTTACCGTGTTGGGGATGTCCTCGGCGTGAGGGATGTGAAGGAAGCCGGTGGTCACCCAGGCAACCAGGTCCTAGGGAAAATGAAAAAAAGAGGTTGGATTAGGCAAGGACATTATTTTTAAATGTGAGGAAGGTTTTCAAATGAGAAGCCCACCCCAAACACTCGCCTGGTTTTCGATGCTTTCGTTGTCTTCAATGTACTTGCTGAAGTCCACAGCTGGATTCCAGATGTCATGCTGGTTGTACAGACTGCCGCAGCTCTGCTCCGAGTCCTTCTGCTTTGTGATGGCCACCTTATACCTGGGGAGGTAAAGATTAATGAGATTCCGGTGAACAAACACTCCTTTTCCACCCAGATGGTTCCAGAGGTGGTGCCTGATTGCCAACCAGTTTTTTGTGTTTCCACTGCAGTGCTGCTGGATCTTGTCCCTGAAAACTGGTTCAACTTCAGAACCACCAATCTGCTAGAGTTAGACCATCAGGAAGCGGCATACGTCAGAGGCTGAGGCGGAGCTACAGCAGATCTTTGAGAGTAGAAACGTTTTTGAAGAAGTAGTATCGCCCGGATCGCAAAATGTCTAGAACATGACCACACACATATATCTAAACATTGCGCAACATTAACAAGACATAAATGTTATTTTTCACCAGACTTTTAAAACATCCTTTGCTATAATTTTGTACTTACTCATTCAAAGCATTTTTGGTGAATAATAAAAAAATAAAAGTACAATTTGGATTTTCTGCCCTAAATCCTGTTATTGTTTATTCAGATCTGGTTGATTGGCTAGGCTAAAATCATCTATGCCATATGTAGGTAAATTCACATTATACAACCTTATTTACGGCATTATATTGCCACTAGCAATGGTGGAGCTAGAGCGCTGTATGACTCCTGCGGTTGTCAAGTGCCGCTGAACTGTACTGAATACTAACGTCACCCTGGAGAGTATAAAGCTCAAAAAGCCGAGCTTTTAATAAAATCTGGCTTCGTAAGTTTAAAGCAACATGACCACAGCTCCAATGTAGTCCACCATTGTTGTTATTGTGAGGAATATTCACACTGGCTTTGCAGCATTGTAAGCTGTGACATCATGACGTGGCTCATCTGGGGCTCTGGTCTGTGGAAAGCAAACTAGTTCTTTAATGGTTTGTAAGTAAGTTTAACCAACAGAGAACCAAACTAGCCCCAGCACTGGAACTAGAACGGAACTCATTTCTGTAAAAAAAAAGAGGGTAAAAATGAAGAGGAATCACTTCTGGTCTGAGCTATGTTGTGTAGCTGCTATGGCCTCAGGTCTATCATTCCCTCAGGGAGACTGGTTCCTCACCTGGCCCAGGACATGGCCCTCTCCTCGGCCTGGCTCTCGGGGAGATGGTCCCCTGTGTAACTGAACACCTGCAGCCTGTAGGAGCGCTGGTGGCCCCAGCGGTTGGTCTTGTTGCTGGAGATGTGGAGGTAGCGCGGAGTCTTGGTGTCCTGACGCAGAGCTGCCTCCTGTGGGAAACCAAATATATAAAACATGTAAGATACTTTGGCTGGAAGTGACCATTTAGACTTTACCCTTCTTCTTCTTGAGAGTGCAGACAAACGTACCTTATTCTGAGCTTGTGAGATGATGTTCACAAAAAACTCACATAACGTCATTGTGTGTGCATGTGGACACCAAATTCACTGAGAAAACAGACTAACAATGGTCTTTCAATTTTTTTGAAACGTCATATGTTATATCATCATTAAGCAAGAACATCAACAGCTAACATATTAATCTGGGCAGAATCTGTTACTCTAGGGCAGGGGTTGGCAACCCCTGGCACGCGTGCCACCATTGGCACCCGGCACCGTAACCAGTGGCACACTAGGAATAAGTGGAATAAGTGTGCAAAATATTAAAATGTTATTTTCGGATCCTGAACGAGACCGCCGCCAGGGCGCGTCTCCCCGTTACCTGCAGAAGGAAGCCATGCACGCAACGCAGCCCCCCTCTCTTTAACTCCAGGCGACTTTCTGCCGCTTTCCTCCGTGGTGCAGTGCTGATCGTTTCACTACAGAGGAAAGCACTTCACAAATTGCAGTACCCATAAGGAGCTGTACAAATGCCGCAGTTTTTGCGTGGCTGTGTCTTTAGTTGAAAGCCCAGTGGTGATCTGCTCATCTCTCATCGAAATAACATGCTACAAAGGGGCGGACTGGCCATCTGTGTTCTGGAGAATCACAGAACGGACGATCGTCCTTATTATTATGCCGTTTAAACCAATTATTTAAATGTGTTTGTTAAATTCGCCATCATGTAAGTTAGGGATGCTCCGATCGATCGGCCGCCGCTAGTGGAGCCTCGCAGATGGGGGTGCTGCAGCCCCCTCAGCGCCCCCTCCTTCCAGCGTCCATTCGCGATGTTTCGCTGTCTCGCAGATCCCACGCAGCAAGCAGGAAATGAACCCAGCTCACACTGTCCGCTCTTCGCAGCAGCGAGCCCCGCAACGTCCCGCCAACACGGCACCCAGACCCCACGCAGCATTCTCATCTGTTTGTCATTACTGGTGTCATTTTCTGGTTGCTAACGCCATTGTAACACATAATCACTGATGTTCCGCTGTAACAGTGGTGGACTCATCAGAACAGAGTGGGCGAGCTGACCAATCAGAGCACAGTGGGCTCACAGGGAGGGGGTGGTGCAGGAGCTCCAACAAGCCGTGTAGGACAGAGAGTGAATACACATACTATACAGAGATGCTGTATGAGAAACCAATGTGAGTTTGGAAAATGACACAATATAAATCTATTCTATCTATCCTCAACAATGGAATTATGATCAGTAGAAATGGCCATGACATGGGACCTTTAAGAATTCTCTAAATATAACATGTTTCCACTTTGCTATACTTTTTACCTGCTATGTGAGGGCAATTAAACACATGAATCTTAGCAGAAGGAACCTGTTTCAAGCAGAATGAATGTGGTTTAAATTATTCTGCTGGTTAACCGTATTGGCTTTCTGTCAATGTAACAATGTTAACCTTCCTGTGTCCTTGGGTCAAATTTGACCCCTTCCCAAATGTTTTGTGTCGGGATAAAATGTTTATTTTATGTTAGTTCCAGAAAAAACTGATTTGCTTGTACACCACGTTTTTCCAAGAGAAAATGATCACTTTCATTAGGTTTTGGGGTTTTATTCAAATGTATAGCATCTGTGGTCCTCTGGGGTCAGTTTTGCAGAATAATTCAAAAATGTTTCCTTTTTAAACTCAGAAATTAGGTTTGATTTTGTGTAAATGAGTTCTAATGACCATACATTCCCAAAACAAGAGTACAACTTTTTGTAATAATTAGGAATACATTTGCCTTAAAGGGTGTAACATAGATTTGGGTGATTATTTATACTATATGCTTTATAAATAATCCAACCGGGAGGACAAAAGTTGATAGGAAGACAACACAAGGGTTAAATACCTGCTCTGTTTGAAGCTGCTTCTCCACCACCTTAGGGATCATGGTATAGCGTTCAGGCATCCAGGGCATTGAGACATTCACAAACTCCATGTCCTTGGTCTGGAATACATTCTCCACTCCTGGAGAAGAGACAAATTCCATTGACTACACCTTATTTTCATTTGACTTTCTCCAATGATGCTTGTTTATAGTTTTTTAAATTGCATTCTGACATGCTCAAGTTCCTAAAAAAAATCCTATTACACTCACCTAAAACATCAACGTCCACTTTGAAGTTGATAAAATGGGTGTGGATATTTCCTGTGACATTTTCGGCCACTTGGTGACCAAACGGAAAGTTTTCCTTCAACGCGAATGAAGAGGCGATGTAGCCGGTGGCGTGGACCTTGGCCTCCACTGACCCGCTCTGGTAGAAGATGAAGTCCCACATGTAGTCATAGTTTCCGATAGCTGTGATGGTCCTGAACACTAACGCGCTGTTTGCCATCCCTCCGTAACTGTTGAAGACAATCTCAGAGAAGTGCCTCCGCAGAGGACGGCCCATGTCATGCTCAAAGACGCAGATTGAATTTCTGAGTCTTCGTGGAACACCAGTGTCCAACAAGTGGAATGTGTCTATGAAGGTGGCTGAATAAGGGCAGTCGACCCCCCTGACCAACTCATAGGCACACCGACCAATGCCCAAGCTGCCGTCGAGGTACTTGGTGAGCATGAGATTTGGGGTGACAGACCCATAAACTGACATGGCCTCCTGAACGCTTAGCTCATAGATGATCCTCTCTCCTCTAAAACGAACATCAAAAACTCTCATGCCTCGTAGAGGGCTCAGACCAAAGGCAAAGCTCCAGTCAAGGTATACGATGTGGTTATTCTTAATACTGAATCGCTCTCCTTGGGCGTAAAACTGCTGGGGCCCAACGCCTGTGGGTTTGTTCCTGGGTTTGAGCGAGGCGTAATTCGGCACAGCTTTGTAGATGATTTTCGGAACAGTTCCTGCGTCGTATTGCTGCTTCAGATCCAATATGCTGTCGAAGTACTGACCATTATAAAGCACCTTAATCACAAGCCAGGACATGTTATCAGTGCTTTGGTGGTTGCACAATATCTCAAAACCTACAGGGTGGATGAAGAAGCCCTCTTCATTTCGACAAAGGGAAAACCAGGTCTGTCTGTCACCGGACTTGACTCCACTGGGCATGTTTTGGTAGTAAGGAAGGTTTGCAGATGCGTCTATACCAAAACTGTCTAACAGTAGAGTACTGATTGGTTTAAGTACATGTTGCAGAAACTTTATTATCAGAATGTGTTCCCCAGCATTTACCGGGCGTGCAGTCAAAGGGATCTCCCTTCCATATCTTTCCATGGTGACATCGTAGTGGTAGGTTGGGTTGGGGAGCGGGCCCACCACATATTCACTTATGTTGTTGTTCATGCCATGAAAAACCACAGCGGTTGCCTCTCTTGCCGGTTTTGGGCCGTTAGTATCCAGATGGTTTAAAACATCCAGCTTTTTAGGCAGGGAGAGATCGATCATGTAGAGGTAGTCAACTGAAGGAGGCGACAATGGGTTAGTTGAGATGCTCATCCCTGGGATCTTGGTCATGTAGTCCCTCACCTGATGAAACTCTTCCACTGAGAGGTCAGCGAAGACAGCGCTACGCTCATTGTGCACCACAGGTTGTCCTAGGTTTACCTGTCGGGCAGGGCACTTCGGAGTCCGTCGGGTGTTGAGCCATATCAAGACACAGTTACCTATCAATGAGGCAACAACTACAAGAACCAGAATGCCTTTTAGAACATTGGAAATAGTTTTAGAGACCATTTCTCTGCAGCTGTAGAACAGTTTGAGTCAAGGAGAGGAAATGGTTGCTTTTAAGCAGCCTATGTAAAGGGTTGGCCAGGGGATTTACGGTTTTATGGTTTTATGGTTTTATTTTTCACACAATCACCTCCTCAAAACCCACCTGTTCAGATCAGCCTACTCACTGTAGTGCTCCCTATCATCTGTTTCCCCTGAATAACCTGTCCCTATCATTTGTGTCCACTTCAATTGTCTTCTCCATGATGGTATGTTTGTGTTTCTATCATGTTATGAATATTTTACAAATTGTACGGTGTCCTTGGGTGTCATGAAAGGCGCAACCTTAGAAGTGTTTCTTTTGATAAGAGCAATGGAACCTTTGATAAGATAACGCATTAACCATGTACAGTGGCGAATTTAAGGTTGTGTCAAGGGCAGGAGCGGACAAAGAAAGGGGACCAGCTGCATGGGCATAGCATTTTCTATCTAAATATTCTTTGGGCCATTTTGCCTTTGTTAAAGATAGGACGGATTTACTTTAAGTTTGAACAGGTCTAAATCCTAACAACTTGTATTGACCCGCTGACTATTCATCTTGAGCCATCATCAGGTCAAAAATTGTTTTGTTATCCAAACTAATAACCCCGCATCTAATTTATGGGCTGGCACAACATTTGGTTCCTTTGCATCGCCACTGTGAGTTAAACATTTCAATATGTGCAATTCTTTTGTTTATGACCAAATACGCCAACTAAGGATGTTTCCACCAACCTCAGCTGTTTTTTGTGTTTAATGATGGCCCAAATAGGATAAATAAATAAAGTGACCAACATTTACTGATACAGTACATTCACATGACTATCAGAACAATAGGTTACAAAGGTACACTGACCTGAGCTGGCTCTTCACTTTTCATGCAGAGGAAACAGTTTATCTCAGCTGTAAAGCTAATGTTTAATGAATTTACAACCAAGGTCAGATCAATACTGAAAGGCTTTCACTGTGACTGCTGTGACACCATGATGTGAGCAAATATTATTTAATGTAGATTAGATAAGCCAATCATAACGTTTTACAATATCATTGCTGTTGAAGAAACGTACACCATATCAAACTTCAAAAGATGAATAGACTAATTGACCTTTGTGCTAATATCCATTATGAAAGCAAAAAATACAAGGACATAGATAATATTAGACTCCCAGAATCTACTAATCATAATGATTTTATTATGAAAAATAATGATTCTCAAAAAAATGACACTAACCAAAGAACAAAAGTCTGTCACGAAAATGATGTTAGCTTCAAGCATAGGTGACGGGTGAGGCTCAGGCTAAGGATCGTTGATATTTGACCAACTATGATACCAGTTTTAAACACACGGAGGACGTAATTATGTTAATAGAAGCTACTCCATGCAGTTCATTACCCACCGCCGCAGCATTCAAGGCTGTTTTACCTGGAGGGCAAAGCATGCAACTGCCCTGGGACCCTCAATTCACACCAAAAATCCTAGGTCCACCACACACACACACATTACAAATTGAACTGGAAAAGACCTTAAGGTGGCTTTGGCTTTTTTAAGTTTTAAGTTTAAACACCTTTTAATTATTTGAGTTGATGTAACAATGCTTTTTCCCAGTGTAGGTGTACTAAATGATAACAGCGGTAATAACTGAAACTATTTAATGAAACTCCTTGACAAAATACCAGAACCACAGGAAAATAATGTGAATTCATTTTGTTTTTTTTAAGCAATATTTTGATTGGCCCGAGTGCGCAAGTGGAAAGTACGATCTGCTGGCCCGGAGTGTTTAAATAATCAATTTATAACATCGAGTCCTGATATATATATGTATACTAACAAAGGTAGTTAAAGTAAAAATTCCAATAAAAGATCAAATAAAAAAGAAAACTAACATTTATATAAATATAAGAAATTAAATTTAAAAAAAAGTCCAATCAAATAGTAAAATCAAATAGAGTAAACATATTTTATAAAGCTAAACATGTAAAGTAAAGATGTGCACATTATGCTACAATATATACAGTGCTGTATTAGTATATGTAAATATATGCTGTGAACACATCATCAGAGTGATTGGTATGCATACTTGGTAAATGTTGCACCATTTGTAAAGTACTGATTAAAAGGATAAAAGTATATTCTCTTGAATTGAATCCCAGCACACACACACACACACACACACACACACACACACACACACACACACACACACACACACACACACACACACACACACACACACACACACACACACACACACACACACACACACACACACTTAGATGATGGTGGACTCCACGTTTTCTCTAGTGGTGAAGCCATCCTGGGGGACGGCCAGAGGTAAAATGAGAGATTTTACAACAAGCAAAACATACGTATAAACCCCTGCATGTCTGTCAATAAACACATGAATGCAACAGTACCAAAGCAGAGGTGGCAAGTAATTAAGTACATTTACTCTTAAGTACTTAAGTACTTACTTAAGTATCATTTGAGATACTTGTACTTTACCTGAGTTTTTGCATTTTGTGCTACTTTGTATCTTTACTCCACTACATTTATTTAATACCTTAAGTTACTTTACAGGTTTGGATTAACGATGTGAAATATAATCAACACTTAAATTAGCCTTTAGGATCAATAAAGTACCATCTTATCTTATCTTATCTCTCTTAGTTACACCTGGAGTAAATTCACAAGCTACCCTGCAGTATACAAAGTCATTAAAACTAGCTGCACTTTTACCAGCTTTGAGAACACTTTAAAGGTCACCTATTATGTTATATTTGAACAATATATTATAGGGCCATATCCAGGGTTCGAGTTATAATCTGAGCTTTATGGGGTCTTTAAAACTAACGCGTGCGCACACACGCACCCGCGCTCGCACGCACACACACACACACACACACACACACTCACACACACACACACACACCCTCTACTTGCTACAAACTTAAATATGAAAAGGTTCAACTACGCACACCACACACCACATCATCTCGGCTCGCGCAGCACGCTCACAGGCATAGATTGCGCAATAACTTATTGCTCACCTTGGAGGGGAAGTGCAGGCATATTGTCATTCAAGAGAGAATACGATGCGTAGTTCTTTTGGAAAACATGTTTTTCTTTTAGCCTATTTACCACGTTAATGTAAATAATACTCATTACATTGACACATGCATTATTTGTGATTCAAATAATGGTTGTTGGGAATGTATTAGCGACCCCCACAGATGTATGATTTCACTGCTTTCATGGGAGCTCAGACCCTCCTTATGGGAGCTCAGCTCCCATTGGCTCCCACATAACTCGAACCCTGGTCATATCTATACAAATCATGTCTCTGAAGTGTTTTGCTCAAAATACCAAACAGATCACCCATTGTAACATGCCTCATACCCCTCTATTTCAGCCCTGTTACTAAAGGGCTGATTCTGGGTCTGGCTTTTTAATTGTAACCGAGCTGCTGCTGGCCACGCCCCTTTGAATCTGCTGCTGGCCACGCCCCTTTGGAGCGTCCGCCATCAAGCAGTGAGCTCTGTGAAGAGAAGGCTGTATACCAGCAGAAACTCAGCTAAACGCTGCCTTGATTAAACGCCATATTATGTTCCAAACCACATCAAGCATTATTTCTGAAACAGTATGGAGCTCAAACCTTTTCTCTCTCGTGGGTTTACCACAAGGACAGTACCTTTTTATATCCGGCTTCTTTACACATATTCTCTCCAGTACAGCGTTAGCTCTGAGTGTTAGCGATGCTTGCTAATGTAAACGCAGACCATATTACTTCCAAAACACGTAGCGCATTGTTTCTGATACAGCACATAGCTGGATATGTTCTTTACTCAGTGTTTACCACTAGAACAGTGCCATTATATGTATTTTATATATAACAACTTTACTCTAAGTCCCTCCCGTAGACATCCTGCTGAATACACAGACACACAGCTGGGGGAGGGGATTCAGCTAGCGACTGTATATGGAGACGATAGGTTGGGACGTATGTGGAACGTTGCCAGGAGTTCAACGTAAAGCCAGCCCACATTTTAGTAATGTTGTCATGACTGCAGAAAATCTGGATCAGCTCCGTTGAACCCCCATTTTAGAGATGTGGGTAAGGTAGAAAAGAGAGAGGGTTGTTTTTTCTGACACTTTGTGAGTCTCCTAACACACATATTTATGTATAAAAGACATCAAAAAGTACCACCTCTGCACCAAAGTAATACTGTCAGCAGAAGTTTAGTCAAAGTCACACATGGATGTGTTTTATCAGGGGGCATGAAGGTTGAGAAGTGTGCAGTGTTGGTTAACTAATGCCTGCTTCAAGCTGCACTTAATATTTAAAGTGGGTTCACTCATTAATTAAGCTCATAAGGTGCATGGCTGAGCTCTTTACTAACTGCTTCTTCTGTCTCTCTTCCAACAAACCGGTTCCAGAGCCGGTTGCGGGCTAGAGCCTGATTTAGCTCTGGTTCTTCCTGTTTCCACCGCAGCGGAGCCGCCTGTAAGCACCGAAAACCGGTGCTTAGCTGGCCCCACTCGGCTGCCTGGCAAGAACCAAGAACCAATACGTCACGCTTACATCGGAGGGGGGCGAGATTAACCTGAGCAATAACAGTTCATGGCGAGTACGGCAATTAAAAGTTGTAACAAGCAGTAGTGCTGAGCAAAGTGACTAGAACGTGACAACACACTTGTGAATAAAGCCAGGCAACACTAACCAGGCTTAGTGTGATTCTGTTTATGTTTTACCTATCTTTAATGACAATCCGTTCGCTGTTATTGATCATTGGCAGACAGACTTTTTCCTGTTAGTATTATAACAGCTATCGGATGGAATCAATACATGGTATACACAGGTAGCCATGTCCGACTATCACAAGTAGAATCGTAATGAAAAATAAGCTGGTAAAATATGCCTGTAGAAAAAGGCTTATGCCACAATAGGATAGCAACAAGTAGTCAAGATAGTCAGATTAGCTTAGGTTGCTATGCTAACATCCCCCATTTTATACCAGAGAAACTTTAACAGCGTTGTGATGCCAAACAGCGTCAATTCATACTGAAACGCATCCACCTATGGGGATGGGGATTGCATCAGCTGCTTGTGACAGTCAGACCAGTGCTGGACTGGGACAATAAGTCAGGCCGGGAGTTATACACCCAGCCAGGCCACTACCAGTTTTTTTGTGCCATTTTGCTGGATTTATTTGTGAATATTTACAGCGTTGCTGCCCATAGTGATAGCCAGAGTTGGGTGTAACGCGAACAAAGTACAAAGTAACAAAGTACAAAGTAACAAAGTACAAAGTAATGCGTTCCTGTAATAATATTACTTTTGTCGGTAACAGAGTAATGTAACACGTTACTTTTATAATTCAGTAATCACACTACAGTTACTAACATTGCCCGACACGCGTTACTTCGTTACTTTTATAAAATCAGTAATCACACTACAGTTAGCCTACTAACATAAAGAATTACTAGATTCTCCCTTTGACAGACAAGAGGGATTTCCGCAGGTTTATATTTACGTAACATTTGCGTGAGTTGCGCGTCCACATGCAGTGCATAAACATGGCTCAGTCAACAGCGATAACTTTCGAGGGGTGGAAGTATGCCCATTATTTTGAGTTCGTCCGAAGGTGCAAACTGTGTCCAGGCCAGAAGCTTTTATCCACTGCTGCAAACACAACGTCAAACCTCAACAAGCACCTTCAAAGACAACATGCTAACGTGAAGCTAATAGCTAAGGAGGACCTCCGAATCCAGAGTGAGGATGTCGAGTAAAGTAACGCACTGTAGGTGCGCCGCATTTGCGCTTCAGATGAGGCTCCCTCCGCAAAATGAAGCACCCTTAAAAAAATTGTAAATCTATTTAGGAACCTATCCATGTGAACATATTTTAAGTGGGGGTGGACCTCAAATTGTCAAGGGGGGTCCGGGGGCATGCTCCCCCAGTAAGATTTTTTTGTAAATTTTGGTGTTAAATGCATCAATCTGGTGCATTTTGAGGGGGAAATAAAGAGACTAGATCTATGGGAACACCCATATGAAACAGAACTGTATGTATTTAAATAATCATAAAATCATAAGAACATGGCCATAACCAATAACATCCCATATCCAATATGAAAAAACATTGAAAGTTGTTTATCTATTTGTTTTTGGTTCATTTATAGTTATGAGTGTGTCTGGGCTCCTGAATCAGCCTCTCCTGTCTCCCCCCTCTCCCCCCTGCTCCTCTCCCTCCTCTCCCCCCTGCTCCTCTTTGAGGCAGCAGCAAAGACTAGTTTTAGCTCTCAACAAGTTTTTAAAGTTTATCTTACCTTTTTTCACCTATTTAAATGTTTTTTCTTTTTATTCATGAATATTTTACTAATCACTCCCCCTTCAAATGGAAATATGTGTTTACATAAATGGTGACCAAACCGTTTGAGACCCACTGAGATAACTTAGACTAAGTTAACTATCTAAACACTCAGAGAGTCCTTTACCTCACCTGAGCTGTCGTTATCAGGCTCTCAGTCTGACAGGAGAGGACTCTCCCTCCACCTTGTTGTTGAAACAGCTCCTTATCTGTTAGAGCAGCTAGCTAACCAGATGCTAACAACAAAAATACAAGTAACCGGTGCACGCCCTCTCTCTCTCTGACGCTCCCTCGCTCGTGCCACACATACACACACCCTCCCGAGCTTGAATGACACACAGAGACCAATCGAGGGCTTTGATTTACGATCGGTATGGAAGTGGCCATGTCGGCAGGCCACATCATGTAGACAGACAGTCACCCTGTGTGAGGCAGACCCACATTTGCGCAGCGTTGCGTTCACAATACATACATTTATTCTTTTTAAAACGCCAGGCCATCGGGAAACCTCCCGGTCCTCCCGATGGCCAGTCCGGGCCTGAGTCAGACTGAATTCTTTCCAGTGGCCGCTGCCGTGAGTTAACGGTAGAATAAACTCTGGTGGACGAGCAGCACTGCAGCGGTCGGTAAATGCCGCTGAACCACATTAATAAACAATGAACCACAGCACTATAAGTATAAGGTTGGAGAAGTAGTTATTTCATTTAGTCTGGCTTTGTATGATTAAAAGCAACACGATCATCGACCCGACGCAGTGTTGTTGTTGTTGTGAGCGGCGTTGGGGAGAAAATCAGCTACGTAAACGGTGATGTCATGACGCAGCACCAGTCGGGCTCTGGGTGGTGGAAACACAACTGGGGCTAAAAAGAAGAACCCACGGAGCTAGAACTGGAACTGGTTTGGTGGAAAAGGGGCATCAGACACTCCCCATTGGTAAGGACGGCATGCAGCACACATGATGTTGTGACTTAGTCTGGTTTGTACATCAATAGCTAAAGTTCCTGTTTTGTCTTATTACATCAGCGGCCAGGGACCCTGGGTTTCCCTATTACACGGTCCTCAAACACACACTCAAAGGAAACTGTCCCTGAATGACTTTAAAACACATAGGAATGTATATTTGTTTGCATTTATTGACATTACATTTAAAGCAAGAGACTTTAAACTGTTGTGGAGGCTGAAGCTGGTCCTTAACCATTTCTTCTACTTGTCAAGGCAAGTGCAGCACACCAGTCTCTTCCAAAAAGCAGGCTGCCTGGCATTGTCTTTCTCATTCTATGGGGAGTACAATAACAAAAGAGAATCAGTAGAGAAAGACATGTCATTTTCTAACATTCAACCAAATGCTGACAATCAGGAGATGTCTTTAACCTGTTAATCCCGGGCGGGGGCTGCAGGCCTTTTTTTTCACGAAACTGTGTCTCAGGGCTTCTTAACATTTAACAACCTATTAATGTGTCATACCCACTTAACGGGAAGAAACTCAGCTAACTGACGATATGACCAATTTTTACCGAAACAAAACACAAGTCTAACGCCGAGCCTCTGAATTAGCCCTGAGCGAAAAAATGCTAACGCACTTAGCACAGAACTCATGGTATAAATACTTTATTACTTATCGGATCTGCACAAACAAGATATCAGATTAAAGCTGAGATTCCACAGATTCTCGAGGTATAAGTATCATCACTGTGCAACCAAACCTCAGGCCAGCGAAGGAAACCCAGACAACCAACCACGTAGCTTTACGGAGCCAAAACGGAAAATATGTCTTACCTTTGCTGTTTTTCTGATCAAAAGTTCTGTTCAATGGCATTAAAATGATAACAACGCTGCTGAAGGTTAATCCATTGTCTCTGTGTCCCTTTGAAATAATTACTGATAATCCATCATCATATTTATGGCTATAACCTAGTTTTCAGTTTTCAGAGTGTAACATAGCTTTCGGTTTGGGCAAGCTGCGTGCGCATCACTCTCATTCCTCAATGGTAACGTGTAGCTTTGCGTCGGGCCGAACCACGCCCCTTAGCTGTGATATAATGACCATATACCACGGCCTGTCGTGAGCTATTGTTTAATTATAGTTTGGATTTCTAAAGCTTTTAGTCTACTATCCCATCATTCAAGGGTGGTTTTCACTATAAGTAATGTTTTTTTTTGGACGGACACTATAATTGAAATGTTTTTACTATGTTCGATCTGAATTTACTTTAAATAAAAAATCTATATTGATTCTGACTTTTCTACATCCAACTCACAGGTGTATCATTGCTTTGAGAAAAAAGATTATGAATTTACCCCTTTTAGAAGTGAAGATATAGTCATTTGTTCTGGGAAAGTCATTTTCGAGCCTGAGACCTGAAAACAGGCTCAGGGCTTAACAGGTTAAGTGAAAAGCAACTTGTTTTTTAGAAAAAAGCTTTATCATTTTCAAAACTCATGAAGGCTCTGGACAAAGAAGCCAGACTTATGACTTCAAGATTTTTGATGCTTTTATATCAGACAGAGAATCAATGAACGGAAACGAAGTAAGCAGAGAGAAGTTCAAACTTGATAACACCTCTCTGCTGGTCTGTTCCACTTGACTTAACATTTTAAATCCTATTTGTCTGGTCAGGTCCACTCTACTCTTGTGTACTGTTTAACTTGTCTGACTAATCAGAATGTAAGTGATTACCTACCTTTGAGAAGATACTGCGGAAGAAGCGGGAGAAGCGATTGCTGCTCCTCTTTGCCTTGTTCTCCTCAACATGGTCTTTGTTTTTGCTGAGACGCTCAGAGTCAGGCTGACACTGCACAACAGAGATCTGGCGGAGGGTTTCGTCATCCTCATCATCAGAGTCGGTAAACTGATGAACCAATGTTATAGAGCTGGCAGAAGACAGAGATGAGTCATTTCTGATAGCTCCCGGTGTCTGGTCCTTGTCCTCTATGTCCACTAACTGTAGCGGAATGGACCTACTAGCAGCATTGCAGGATGTGGTGGAGGGTGTTTCTTGAGAACAAAGAGAGCCCTGTTTGTATTCTCCACTGCTCCTAGATGTCAAGTCAGCACTAGCATAACTGATGGACTCATCTAAATGTTCCAATGGCTGAGTCTTTCTCTTGCGCCATCTACTGAAACTTCTCCTCCACTGAGACCTTTTTTTCTTTCCTTTACCACTAGGCAGTCTCATGACCATTGTCTGGGTAGGCTCAGGGACCTCCAACGACGTGGGAGACTCAGGGACCTCCAGTGTCTTAGCAGGCTCAGGGACCTCCAGTGTGTTTGGAGACTCAGGGACCTCTAGGTTCTTGGTAGGCTCAGGGACCTCCAGTGTCTGGTGAGGCTCAGTGACCTCCAGTGTCTTGTGAGGCTCAGGGACCTCCAGTCCCTTTGTAGACTCAATGACCTCCAGTGTCTGGTGAGGCTTAGTGACCTCCAGTGTCTGGTGAGGCTCAGAGCCCTCCAGGTTCTTGGTAGGCTCAGGAACCTCAACTTGCATGGAAGCTCAGCAACCTCCAGTATCTTGGTCAGTTCAGCGACCTTCAGTGTCTTTGTAGACTCAGTGATCTCCAATCTCTTTGGAGGCTCAGGGACCTCCAGTGTCTTGGGAGACTCAGTGACTTCCAGCATCTGGGGAGGCTCAGGGACATCCGGGTTCTTGGTAGGCTCTGGAACCTCAACTTGCTTGGGAGGCTCAGGGACCTCCAATGTATTAGCAGGATCAGTGTCCTGCAGAGGCTTGTCAGTTTCTTCAAAACCATCCGCCTCTGTCTCCAGATCTTCTGGAAATAAGTAGCCGTGGCATACTTCAGTAATCACCTGTTGAGATCCGATCAACTGGTGCGATCATATCTGAGATGTCTGAATCATTGTCGAAACACCAAGTGTCTCCCATGCTGTCATCGCTCATGGTTGAATAGGACCATGGGCTGGTGACCTCTTTATCTTTCATAAGATCATCACGATTCATGAGATCATCAAGATACGCAAGAGTCTGGTCAAGAATTTCAGATTCAGTAATGTGATCTGATGGGTCTGAAAACGCAGGAGAGATGGAGATTTCTTCCATGTTCTCCTCTTCCTCCAGTGTCTTAGTAGACTCAGTGACCTCCAGTGTCTGGTGAGGCTCAGTGACCTCCAGTGTCTTTGGAGACTCAGGGACCTCCAGTGTCTCAGTAGACTCATTGACCTCCAGTGTCTGGTGAGGCTCACTGACCTCCAGGTTCTTGGGAGACTCAGGGACCTCCATTGTGTTGAAAGGCTCAGTGACCTCCAGTGTCTGGTGAGGCTCAGAGACCTCCAGGTTCTTGGTAGGCTCAGGAGCCTCAACTTGCATGGGAAGCTCAGCAAGCTCCAGTATCATGGTGGGCTCAGTGACTTCTAGTGTCTTGGGAGACTCAGGGACCTCCAGTATCTTGGTCAGCTCAGTGACCTTCAGTGTCTTTGTAGACTCAGTGACCTCCAGTCTATTTGGAGGCTCAGGGACCTCCAGTGTCTTGGGAGACTCAGTGACTTCCAGCATCTGGGGAGGCTCAGGGACATCCGGGTTCTTGGTAGGCTCTGGAACCTCAACTTGCTTGGAAGGCTCAGGGACCTCCAATGTATTAGCAGGATCAGTGTCCTGCAGAGGCTTGTCAGTTTCTTCAAAACCATCTGCCTCTGTCTCCAGATCTTCTGGAAATAAGTAGCCGTGGCATACTTCAGTAATCACCTTGTTGAGATCCCGATCAACTGGTGCGATCATATCTGAGATGTCTGAATCATTGTCGAAACACCAAGTGTCTCCCATGCTGTCATCGCTCATGGTTGAATAGGACCATGGGCTGGTGACCTCTTTATCTTTCATAAGATCATCACGATTCATGAGATCATCAAGATACACAAGAGTCTGGTCAAGAATTTCAGATTCAGTAATGTGATCTGATGGGTCTGAAAATGCAGGAGAGATGGAGATTTCTTCCATGTTCTCCTCTTCCTTGCCCATGTTGTCTGAATGAGGAATCTGTGGAGATGTAAAACAGTGTTCTTGCTTGTTTTCATTTACTTAGAAGCATATGTGATTTTTGGACAAACAAAAACATTTTGCATATTCTCGTGGGTGGACGACTTTCATTTCTTCTTGCTTATATTTAGACTAAGTGTATTAAGTTTACTTGATATATTATCTGCTGTATAATACAATTAATTTAGCTGTAAGATGTTTAGATTACTTTGTGATACAAATTTAAATATTGTAGCTTCACCCTTGTTCTTTGATACTTAACATGCTACATGAACACATATTTGCTGTTACATTGTTTGTTCAGATATCATGGCTGTAAATCTTTTTCCACATGTCCTGAATCTCACTCTAAACTCACTAAAGGCTATTTACGTCACTAATAATGTGTTCATCACTCTTTATAGACTTTTAACTGTGCCTAGTAATCTCCAAACCAGTTTAAGCCTCTTTGAAATGCCTTCACTTACCTGCCTGTTTTCAGGCATTTTCAGTTTGGTTGACTTTGTCTTTCTGTCTATGGCTTTTCTCAGTAAGAGGGTTGTAATACAGAGTCTGTAGTGTTGTGCAGATAATCTCTGTGAAGTGTTCACTGTGGAGAGTAAGTCTGAACTGAACCTGTCTCAAACTGCAGTGTGACTGTGATAGAACTGAGATAGAACTCTCTCTCTGTTATAGGACTTCTAGAACTACAGAATGTATTCATGACATTCCAATCCATGTGTTACCAATAGCAACACCAATCAAAAATGCACAGTCACAAAAACATATATAAGACATATTTAAAACAGTAAAAAAAACAATACACGACAATCGTTTAATTGCCACAGTGCGCAAATGAGTTCTCCTGTCACGTCTCCTGGGATATTCCAAAGCTATATAGCCCAAGATACAAAATAAATCCCAAATGACCCATGATAATCTGCTATATTATAATTTTGTTCTAAAGCTGTTCATTTTTTCTCCTTATTAAGAATATCCTGTTCCTTCTAAAATGCTCAGTTTAGAAACAATAAGTCAGAACAGAGGGACATAAAGAGGTTATCCTGACGTTTTTCATCAAATACATTTAGATTTTCTGCAGGTCCAGAAGTTCCTTCAGGCAAGTACACTGAAACACTTTAAAGATGATACACCTTCAGAAAACTTAAAGTTCAAATGGTTTTATAAGTACAGTTCTTTGGCCCTCCTGGGTCACAGCCTGGCAGCCTACATCTCTGTGCTGGACAGAGAGAGACTGAGGAAGCTGACCACCGGATCCTGTCTGACACCACGCTGTGGCTCTGCAGACTCTTCAGGTACGCCTGCTGTGGATACAAAAAACGTTTGTTTTGTTTGGATTGATTAATACAAAGTAAAAAAACAGCATCAGCAGTAGCACAGCGTCCTACTGCTGATGCTACTATACTCCTATTGGTGAGGAATGACTCCTCAAACCCAGAAAGGAGTCAGCATTTGACCACCTCCCATTTCCTTCTCTCAAAGACAGCGATTTGTGAACGTGTTTTTGGTTATAAGCCTAAAAGAGCTACTGTGGTTAACACAAGCTGTTTTTGTTTTGTTCTGCAGCATAAAATACGTCAGTCAATATCCCACTGGTGAACGTCTGAAGGTTCAATGTCTCATAAGTGACTATGGTGACTAAATGAGACTACTAAAAGTCATCACGCCAAACATTAGCCACCCTTAGCTTAACGGTGGAGACGTCATGCAATGTATGATGTAGTTTTCTTTATAGCCTGAAGCATATTTTTCTGCCGATTATGTATAATCTTCATCATTAAAGTGGTGTTAATATGTAGTGATTATCCTGCTGAACAAAACGTGTAAGTATCATAAACGTTTGTTTGCTAAATATCTTGTTTTCTTCAATATTCCAAAATGGCTTTTTGTTGAGGGAGGCCTTGTGATGCAGTTGGGGTGAAATACACACCTCCTTTACTGTGGCATTGCTCTTTACTGAACTGTCTGTTAGCCGTGTGTGTACTTTCTGATGTGGCTCTGTTGCTTTCTGGGCCCTGCTGGCCTGTATTTAGCTTCATGTGTCAGTGTAGTTGTTTTATTGCAGCTGTTTATGCACACAAAATCAGCACCACGGACAGCAGCCATGGAGAGCCAGGTTACCTGAGTAAGTGCGTTTATCTGTTGTGTCGCTCATTGAGCGTGTGTGTTAAAGAGGGAGGGGGAAATACATTTGACTTTTTTGTTATGCAATGTTCTGCACATTACACTTCTTTTGCAATGCCTATGAAAATGTTCCTGCTGCTGCGTTCACTTGCTGCTGCTGCTGCTGCATTCATGTTGCTGCTGCTCGCCTGCCCCACCACCACCCCAGCATCCGCCTGTAGGCTCGGGGGGGCAGATATACATCTGTTGAGTGATGAGGCCCGAGCCTAGACGCCAAACTCAAACTATATGCTGCTTGATAAACATGTCAAGAAACACATGAGTTGTCTGACTGAAAGCTAGTCAATGGACAGTGTAGGGTCATTGTGCTAAATTATGGCTACAATCGTTACACAGATAGTCAGTCGTGTCATAACTGGGGTTGTTTTAGACTTTCTTGTTCTCTGTCCAGAGGTTGCATTTAATTCAACAGTTCCTTTTATGAAGTATTCACTTTTTCAATGCTTGTGCATATACATTTGGATATTTTGCATGTGTACCAACCACCAACTAAAATAAGACAACCCAGTCACTGTTCTGTGAAAACGTACCATTCAGATATAATAATTTCGATTAGGCTACCCCTCCTCTATTGCATGCAGGTTCAATCAGTTTCGCCACCAACCACTTCAGAATAAGGGTACAATAGTAATTTTTCTAACGAGCCAATTGGAGCAGGCTGAGCTTTTTTTGAGGGGTCTTATAGAGAAAGGTGCTACTATATTGTCTGAGGAGACACGACCAGCTTGTATTTGTTTGATATAGGCCTATATGTAATATGACCGCAGGCTAACGTTGGCTGTTGCTAACGTTGATATTTGTGACAGCAGTGGAAGGCTAGACACTGGAGACTCCAGGTTGTGCATGCTTGTGACTCAGCTTTCACCGAGCGAATGGGACCCTGGGATTTTTACGACCGACAGTAACAACACCTGAGAGTAGAATCCTGTGAGACTGCAATTATGGTGTATTATTTTAATAAAATGTTACATGGATATACATTTCAATTGATTTTCAATTTGTTTCGACCACATTTTCAAGCACGCAGAGAGATTTGTTCCTTTAACACTTTATTTGCATAAAAAGTTGAAATAAAAACATTTGTGCGTGCACTTTAAAGGCGATCCTGGACGTGACTTTGTAATTTCCCATAAGGTCAGTTGCAAAAGTTCATTAAAGCACCGGGCTTCAATATGGCATCACAATGTGAACAAAATACAAAATAACATTATTATAGCAGAATAAATCTGGGGCAAACTGTAGAGACAAGATTGAAACTGATATTAACTGTGCAGGGCCTTAAAAACTATTAACAGCTTCATGGAACTACAGACACTTCTTTTGGTTTGGCAAGGGTGTCACAGTAAAAGGAGGGCAGGCTGAATGGGGTTTTCTTGAAATTTCAGAGTAACAGTATGACACTAAGATACAATAAGCACAAGAAAGAAAGTGGGCAGGGGGAAGAATACAAAATATTCTTCACGTCAAGACCAAGACTCAAAAATGAGAAATGGAGTCATGCCGGATAAACTTTTCAGTCGCATCACTGCATATTGTTTGAGAAGGGAGTTCTTGACAGTTAAGGGCCACCAGGAGAGGACTCGCTGGAGTTAGAGTTTTAAATTCCAATTTTTTCCAAGTTCCAGACACGGCGTATGAGCTAAAAAAAGGAAGGAGCTAAAAAAAACTGTCAAAAACTGACAATAAATCCTGGGAGAGGCACGGCATCCATGAGAGCAAAACTCAACCAGGACCCTGACAGGAAGAGAAGCAGCAGGAGGCTCTGAGCTTCAGTCCCAGTAGAGCAGATGGGAGGGGGGCTTTGTAACTACAGCTTGCAGCCCGGTACTTATGGGAAAAGTCAGAGGTCACGCTGCGGAGTACTGAGAAGTCAAGACTGATGGTTACGTGTCAGACAGCATGTGGGAGAATGCAGGGTCAGGCCAAAAGGAACAGCTGAAATGTATCTGTGCGTACATTTCTTTTTCAAATGCATATTAATGGTTTACTCTAGCTCTCTATGGACCCACACAGCTGGGGTTATACAGATAGTATAGTATAGTGAGCCCGGCAACAGCAAATATCTGCCCAAGTAGCGTCTGATGTGACACGTCGTGAATTGTCCCGAGGTTGTAAAAACCCAAAAATATCAGATAGTCCACGACAAAAAATAGAATTATTGGTCAGAATTGTTGACTGAGCTTATGTCTGTGTGTGTGTGTGTGTGTGTGTGTGTGTGTGTGTGTGTGTGTGTGTGTGTGTTGTCAGTAAAGAGCTTCAGCGTTGCTGTTTCTTGGTTTCTTGATCTTCTCAATGTTCTTCAGGATCATATCATGAAGGATGACCTATAAGCAACAAGCAGACATATTAATATGAACATTGGGCTGGTCACATCTGACTCAAACATAAAAGGAGTTTGGGGAAATAAGATTTGGATCTCGTTTTCATTGTTTTGATCTAACCCTAACCTGGAACCTGAAAGTAAGATTAGCCAAGAAAACACTAGAAACTGTTTGTATGAATGGTACTGCACTCATATTAAATTACCAAAAGTTTGATTAAAGTTAGAAGAAAACTAAACTCTTTGTGTATTAGATTTATATATTCTTTTACTAAATCCTTTTAAGGTTACACTGGCAAACATTCTGGGTAGACTTCTATATTCAGGTTTCATAACTGTAGAGACAGCAGGTGGTAAAATGCTGATGTATAGGTTTTAGGACTTATTCCTGCAAATCTTTATTGAGAGTATTGTACAGAGGAGTTCTGTCCCAGTTGTATGTCTCTTTTGACCCTGTTTTAATGCAGCTTTAAAATGACAAATCAGCACTCACATATTGGTTCCTGAGCTCTGAGACGATGATTTTCAAACTGATGTACTCCTTCTCATCGATCTCTGATATGGTCCTCCTGTAGTCCTCCTAAAGATTACAGACAGCTTGTTATTAACACAACCAAATGTGCTTTTCAGAGCAGATGTAGACTCTGGCTGCCATATGCTGCACACACAGATTACACACCACGTGAGGGTACTTGACAATTTTGGAGACCAGCTTGGCTCTTGTGATGTAATATCTGGAGATCTGGTCCAGGTAAGATGCTGCCTCTGACTCCACTGTCCTCAGCTCTGCCACCGTCTCCTCCTACACACACACACACACACACACACACACACACACACACACACACACACACACACACACACACACACACACACACACACACACACCACACACAACACACCCACACACACACACACACACACACACACACACACACACCACACACACACACACACACACACACACACACACACACACACACACACACACACACACACACACACAGATTATAAAATGTAATATAAACCAGCACTTTTTTAACACCATATACAATCCCAGTTGAGTGCCTAACTGAAATAAACAGTAACTGTGGAAGTTAAGGAGCATGTCAGTGCTGCTCCCTAGTGGCAAACATAGGGAATGCAACACATTCAAATATAGAGCATACTGTATAGATCTATAGAAGAGTAAATATTAAGGAAATAAAAGATAATGAGAATCAAGTCCTGTACTGCTATCCTTATTTCAGGATCATCTTTTTGAACCCAGGATGTGTACTGACCTGTATGGACACTCCAAAGTTGTTTCCATCTTCTATCCTGGGGATGAGCAGCTGGACCCACATCTTCACCTGGCAGAACAGAGAAGAGATGAAGACGTGTTATTATGCATGCTAATGTTTATGTTGGCAAAAGAGGTGTATATTCTTTGAATTTAATTTAAATTAATGTAATAATCGTTTTATAATAATTCCATTTTTGTAAACTTTTCTGGACTGTGCTAAGGTTAATATTTATTATTGTTTACGACTTAGTTTCATGCCGTAAAGCAGACTCTCGTGCACAGTTTAAAACGACCCTATGACAGTAAGACAATAGACGTTTTTTGATCGCCCGCGTCCACATTTGACCGTGTGATAGTGTGATAGTACTCGAGTGTAACTTACTTCACCAAGTTTCAAAGTGTCTTTAAGTCGGTAGTGGATGGATTTGGAAGCTGTGATTTACATGAATAAACCTTTCAGTCACTTACCTGTGACTACCTTGGGTCTTCATTAAAGGTATTTTGACGCTTTGGATCATGAGTCACTACAACATTCAAATTGTTCTACTTTTGATAAACGGCCACTACAAACACTTTCATTTCAAAAGCATAGTGACAGTACTTGTAAACTGATTTTAATCAGGAAGTAGCTAAAGGTTTCTGATACATAAACGTAGTTTTATGTTTACTGGGAAACGCAGAGCATTCTTTGTCACACTGACATGTTTCTTCGTCCCATCTACTCTGCATCGCTCAAGCTCACCCTGACAGCTCCTACAGAGGAGGCTGCTCATTCTCAGCTGCACACAGTCACACAGGACAGATGGCGGGCTAATAGTGGTGCAGGAATGAGTCCTAAATCAGGAAATTCGTTTTTTAGCACTTCCAGGTTCCCCTTGTCTCAAAGTCAATTGTTTTCTGACTAGTTTTTGGATAGATTCCCGAATTAAAGTCATACAATAAGTCAGTAAATACCCCACTTGTGAATGTCTGAAGCTTTTACGTGTCTAATTAAGACCACTAAAGGTCATCATGCTGAATGAGAGTCTGAGTCCTGGACTCGGACTCTCTAACTGATGGTATCTGTTTATTGATCACCCTTGCTTGTATACAATCATTACCAACGTAAGAGCTTGTGCCTTTATCAGCCAGGTGCTAAAAACCCAATGCAACTATTTAGTATATGTTAATTTATTCGTCATCTGTATTATACATGTGTGTTTACACTGCTCCGTTGTCCATTGACTTCCGGTCAAAGTTCCTTCAAAATAAGAGTCCCGATCTTATTACTATCAAAATAAAAGTGCAAAACGAAAACTTTACCATAAGAAAATATTGGCATACAAATATAATCACTTCTCTAAAAGGTAACTCATTTTAAATATAGTTAGACATATTAAAGGTCATTTACAATAATAATAATAATAATAATATTAATATTAGTAATAAGCTTTATATTTGTATAGCACCTATTACAAGAATTGTAGCCAAACTGGCTTCACAGCAGTTCAATAGACAAACTAGTATAACATGACAGGATAAAAGCAATGTAGAGGAGCTACAGCTACATTTCAACACATATATCCACTAAGATTAATACATGAAGACTTGTGACTCGGACTTGACTTGGACTCTTCTTGGGAGACTCGGACTTGGACTCGAAAAGTGGGGACTCGAGTGACTTGGACTTGTGAATTGGTGGCTTGACTACAACACTGATATATGGTGATTATCCTTCTTAATGAAATATCTTAGTATAATAAATGATTGTTCGCCTCAGATCCTATTTTCTGCAATATTCCAGAAGCCAATGGAAAAATCCCATTGGCTTTTTGTCAAAAGATGCTAAACACCGGGATAACAAATAATAATCTGAAACACTATGCGGTTGGCTCATCAGATATTATATAGCATACACATGTCTGCGCAGTTAGTTTAGGTTGCATTTTGAAACACATAAAACGTTATGTGTGTGTATGAGACTTACTGTGTTACACTTCTCGATCAGCGTGCGGATCTCTGGTTTGACTCGTTCGATCAGGTCCACCAGCTTGGTGTTGCATTTTATTATCCCCTCCGGCATCACAGCTGTTTTGGTTCCGCCTGAAACAGAACATCCACAATTACAAACTGTTCCTCTCACCAAAGAGTTCTGTAGCGGCAGGTTACAGCTCTCACACTCTGCTGCGCGATCAACACGAGACGGTCACCGTGATTCTTTACCAGGTTTAGTTTTACCTTGCCAGCTCTCATCAGTGAGTCCATCGTCAAGTTTCCTCTTCCTGGTGTTCTGCAGCACAAACAGAAGGGCTCATTTCATTTTATTCATGACAGTCGGTCCTGATAGATGGATGTTGGTCTGAATCCCATATTGTCCATTCTCACTCTTTCCTTTCTAACTTCAGCTGTACTGTAATAGAGGCAAAAGAAGCCCGGTAATCTTACAGGTGTGCTCCACTCAAATTGTGCTGCGTATCAAATCAAAGAACTTCCTAGACTGACAGCGGAAAATCTCACACACACACACACACACACACACACACACACACACACACACACACACACACACACACACACACACACACACACACACACACACACACACACACACACACACACACACACACACACACACACACACACACACACACACACACACACACACACACACACACACACACACACACACACACACACACACACACACACACACACACACACACACACACACACACACACACACACACACACACACACACACACACACACACACACACACACACACACACACACACACCTAAGTCTGCAGCTGCAGTCTGAAGTAACAAGCAGGGAAGGAGATGTAACATTGTTCTCCCTGTTCGTGTGCGCCACCTGCAGTATGGGGACTGTGTGGTTGGAATGGAATCTTCATATTTGAACAATGTGATTGCATGATTCCTTCTGATATTATTGCAGATCTGCTGTTAGCTTACAGTTATGAAACAAACTAACTCCGCCAACCAAGACAGTTGTTCAGCTTTATAATCCTGAACGTCACCAAGCGCTCCGGTCCCAGCTGTGTGCATCACTTTTTAGTGTCCCCTGGTTTCCGTTGGATTATGAGCTTCTTACAGTGTTTTTTATTAAAGCGTTTTGTTTATTTAGCTGTGCATGTTTCCTCAAGTTGGTGAAGATGTTTCTTCATTTGCATGTGTTTTGGCACATTTCTGTTTTTAGATTTGCATTGTTTTTGAAACCACAGCACGTTTCGACTAATGGAAGTGTTTTTGGTCTTGTAGAGCGTTTGCACCTCTCGATCACTATACTTAAAGACGTTCAAACCACTTCAGTTCGATTTATTTGTTTTTATCCTCATCTCTCAACATCCTGTCACCATATTTTATATGTACAGTAACCATGACTACGGCTGTTGTTCTAATCTACTGTTTATTTGTTTACATCAGACCGTAATGGTGTTATCATTCATTTTCCTTTTAGCCAAGTATTTTTTTTAACTGAGCTTTATCACCCGTTACTACATGACTGGTACTTTATCTCATAGCAACTGAACCATCTCCATGACAACTGAGAAACTCCCTCTTCTGCAGAATGCCAAAGGATGTGGCAGGAAGTTGCTACTTTTGATTAGTTTCCATTTTGTTTTAATTGTGAAAAAGTGGATGTTGACTTGGATCTCCATGTATGTTTTGCATGTGTTCCCATGGTTCCAGAGTGTTTGATAGAAACACATGAATTACACAGAGGAAGGCTTTAATCCCTCCAACCAACTTTTCTTGTTTTTTTCTTGTTTCTGCTGTACTCTTTTGCTGTCTTATGCTGCGTTCACATCGGACGCCATGCGAATATTCGCTTCGCTCTAATCGCTCGAGTTTCACCGCGGCTGTCAGCTGTGTTTACTCGCATCATTCAAACAAGACGCGCTGGCTAGGGGGCTACAACTACAACAAAATGAACATATTTTACCGTGATTTAATTGTAATACACATTTCTAAATGATGCCGAAGTAACAACATACTGATACCCTTTAGTAAAAATCATGAATTAATGCTTTGACAAGTCTGCAGACAGACGGCAGGCGAAAAACCTTTAAAATGCGTGTTTTCTGATCGATCAGGCTAAGCTAACCTTGTATATGCTCCGACCGTCCACACTCACAACAACGGCAGTGTTTCCCCTACCATTGTCTTGGAGGGGCGCTGCGCCCCGCCAACGGAGCCCCGCCAACGGAGCCCCGCCAACGGAGCCCTGCGCCCCCCCGGAAATTCAAGGTGGTAAAAAAATAAATAAATGTAATCTTTTTATATATATATATATATATATATATATATATATATATATATAGCACCAAATTGCAACTAATCTATATCTACTGTCACTTTTCACATTGAACAGGTGCTCTTCTATTAAATAAACTAAACACTTTAATTTTAAGTTGTGAGTTTAGTGTTTTTGACCCTAAGAAACACTGATCCATTAATCAATAACAATAATCCACAGCTCCTCTCTCTGCTTCAGAGGATTTAAAAATATATATCCCCCCCCCCCCCCCCCCGCTCCAGAGCAGCACCCCCCAAAGCAGTAAACCTAGGGGAAACACTGAACTGCATACAGAACTGCATGTGCTTGTTTAACTTTTGTCTAGTTTCTGAACAGATATGAGGAGCTGTGAGCTCTGAGTGCTAACAGCTAACGGCTGATGTTTTGGTTTTGTGGTTCAACGTTAGTGACGGCAGGCTGAGATCCTCACCGCTGATTGGCTACCGCGAGATCGCGCCATGCGAATTTGACGTTCAAGTTGAAAAAATTGAACTGGAGCGTTTGTCGCGGCCCCCTCCAATCGCACCGCGGCATTCGCATCAACCGCTTCATGCGCGCTGTCGGAGCGAATTCGCGCCTGTCCGCGTAATCGCGCCGCCCCGAAAGATCGCATCCGGTGTGAACGCACCATTAGTTGTTATGTCCGTCTTGGAAAGTGTATAATAAAATCAAAAAAAATATGTCAGTAAAAAAATATTTTTTTTCAAGAGCGTCCCTACATGGTGACTATGCTAACAGTTGAAACTGAGATTCTGTAGTCACTGTACGATAAAGTGCTGACTCACCGTGTCCATGCCGTCATGGCTGTTGGTGAAGAGGATGGGCTCTGGGACTCTGAACTTGATCTCTGAGTGGATTTCTTTCAGGTCAGTCACGTTGAGAATCGGCTCCTGGAACACCATGGGAAAAGGTCGAAAATCAACTCTTATTCATGGAATACTAAGGACGTTTGAATATAAAATAAAACCTTTTAATAATTATGATTAACATTCTAGGACTTGTTATTTACTAAAACAGACCTTGATTTGATATCATTTATGGTTCCTAAGGGGAAATTAATTCCACTCTGCATTTTCTAGTCTAGATCTAGTGTGTTGTCTGAGGTGAGAATCTGATTCAGATTCAGCCTCAATTAATATTCATTATAGATAATTAATCGGTAAAATTTATGCATTTTAGATTTGGCCAAAATAAAGTCATTAAGAATCATTTTGGATTCACCTGGGAATTAACATTAGTAAATTAGTCATTTTTTACCAGCAATATTCTGTTGTCATGTTCACATTAACCGTTGCTTTTTTGATTTGATCTCTTTTCATTTTCTTCATATGCAGCACATGATATATGCATTTAGTGAGGTAGTGTTAGGTGACTTGACCTCTGACGGGAACGTGCACTGAGTCTGAAGAAATACCACTAGGGGGAACTACTGCCGTGGTACCATCGTTCTTTGAATCAGGCTCTATGCATTGTCCTGTCAGCTAAGGCAAGATAAACTGGCTCTGACCAATAGAGCGATGCAGGAACTAATTCTAAAACCTGGTAACCAGCCAGCATTTAAGCTCTTCAAAGTTTTGTTAGGTCAAAGTCAAAGGTTTTGGAAAATGTTTTTGGTCAATTACCTGAAATAAGGTATGTGGTTAACACAAGCTGAAAATGTGTTTTTGTTCTACAACACAAAATACGTCAGTATTAAGTGGAAAAATCCCATAGCCTTTTGTCAGGGAGCTCTTGATGCTAACTTCCGTGTCGGCCATCACTGCACCTCTTTATTTGCATCATGGCTCATCTGCTCAACCATGTGTTGCTATTGAAGTGAACTTATCGTTACCATCAGTGACCACAGACACCGAGGACAGTAATAATGCGTGATTCTACACTTTATTCAATTTCAATTTGCGGTCAGGTCTCTCACCCTGAGAAACTGATCCAACTCCAGGAGCTTTTTAGGGAAGAAGCAGGCGACCAGGTGCTCAGCCTACAGAAACAAACAGGAATAAACGTTGATTCATTAGAATAACGTACTTTTTCCAAAGATTGTTACAATGAAGCATAAAGTGAACCAGAAAGCAGACATACAATGAAGACAGAGAAGAGTGACCAGAGGACCAAATACTTGGCTGAGGTGTGTGATGTCAGACACTTACCTCACTGCTGATCTGAGTCCTGAACGTCTCCACCTGCCAACACATTGGAGGAGGCCAATTAAAACTCAATCAGAATCTAAATACTTGATTTATCCAAGGAGGAACTGGGCTGTGACAGTTGCTCCACCTTCGTTAAATAAAAAATGTTTTTAAATAATACAAATATTTAAATCAACATAAGAGGCTAAAGTAAAAAGTCCATTAAGATAAAATACAAATAATTAGAATAAATGTTTTAAAGAAACATAAGAAGTTAGAGTAAAATGTCCAATAATAGATCAAATAAAATGCATATATTTATATAAACACAAGAAATTAAAGTGAGAATACGCAATAAAAAGACAAAGGATATTTGATAGACCTGATACGTTAGAGCAAAATGTCCAATAAACGATCAAATCAAATTAAAATAAATATGTTTATAGCAAACATTAGTAAAAATTGTATTTAATTTATATAAACCTCAAAGGTTATACTAAAATAAAAAAAAGATAATATAACATAATATATACTACATATATTTCTATATAAACATAAGAAGTTAAAAAGGGAGAATGTGCAATAAAAATATGAAATAAAATAAAGATATTGATGTAAACATAAGAAGTTAGAATAACATTTCATATAAATAGATAAAATACAATATATAAACAAAAGAAGTTAAATTAAAAGTGTGCACATTGCACTACATTATTTAACATGTAGATGAATACAATATGTACTGTGATGTAAGTATGAATACAACACTAATGCTGAGTTGCACAGTTGAATAGGTTTTGGATGCTGATGGTGAAGATAGTCCTCCATGCATTTTATATGAAATACTGCAGTACGGTAATATCAATATACATATTTTGTTTTCGAAAAATGTCTTAATATTAACAAACTACAACATGACATGCTCCCACAGTTAGATTGTTAAATATAAGCAATTAAAAGCAGGAATAATTTAATATTCTATCATAATATAATACTTTCAAAAGAGCCATGGTCCATAATGGGTGCTTTTGATACTTTAAGTACATTTAGCTGACAATACTTCCATATTTCTACTCAATTCAGGCCTATCAGTTGTCATGAAGTGTTTTCAGACCAAAGTATTCTACTTTTACTTAAATAAAGGATCCAAGTACTTCTTCCACCACCACTGCCGGTAGTGTTCTACCATCGTTGTTGTTGGGACACATGGACATTATGCAATATTTTACACACTAAAAGGTAAACATTATAATCTAATAGAAAGCAATCTAATATAATATTAGTAATGTTTACTTCCACCGAGAAGCAAACGAAGTAAAGAAAAACGTGTTAATGCTTCAGTGAGCAGAGCCAAGGACTACTGTTGCAAAACTTAATGATATTACAGGGAGCCGCTAAGAAGCACATTATTGACCGGCTTAGAGCCTCTACGGTGATACAAACACATGTGGAATGTTCTCGGTGGATCCACACACTCACTTTGCTCTTCAGCTCGCGGTCGACTTTCAGTAAAGATGACATGTTGTTGAATAAAGGTGAAGAAGTGTCCAGGAAAATAACCGTTTACTGCTACTCCAGATACACCGCATGCACAGCGTCAGGACAATGACGCACTCAGAAAGCGACACGCGAATTCAATGTGCTTGTTTTTCTAAATCCTCAGAGACACTTTTCCGTCAGTGGGATGTAGAGCCGCCCCTCCCAGACGCAGCAGTGAGTGAAATCAAGCGAACCCTACTACTTCTTCTTCTTCTTCTTCTTCTTCTTCTTCTTCTTCTTCTTCTTCTTCTTCTTCTTCTTCTTCTTCTTCTTCTTCACTTCAATTCAATTCAAATAGCTTTATTGGCATGACATCTGCAAAACAACTACCACATCTAAACATAAATACACATGTTGAACAAAAGCAAGAATAACATGTTTTCTTTACGAGGAAAATAATATACTTATTGAACATGAACTAGAATTTGTTTTTGTTCTTTAATCACAGAACAATAGCAAAAGTGAAGGGGATTTATTGATAATTGTGCAGGATAATGGTGATAATACATTTGTATAATACATGAATAAGAAATGTAATAAGAAAATCTTCTTCTTCTTCTTGTTCTTTTTGTTCTTCTTCAATTTTAAATTTGGACATGTAGGCTACAAAACAACATCACTGTCAGATATTTCACAATAATAATAATAATAATAATAATAATAATAATAATAAACTAATAGGAACTGGTGCAACGTTTTAGGTGCATTGCTGCAACCTACAATGCTGCAGTGGAATCCGTGTATCTACCGTCCATTTGTTTTTCTTTATTAAACAAGTAAACGGAAGAGCGTCTGAGAGGCCTTTTTGCTTTTTACCTTACTAAGGCCCAATCCCAAACCACGCCCTTTACCCTACCCCTACACACTACCCCTCCGTGACGGAGTGAACTCCGTGGAGTGACACTGGCAGCTCAATGAGGCTCTCCTTTCAGATGGAGGGAGTAAATATAAAGTATATATACAGTCTATGGAGTAAATACAGCGGCAAGCTTTGGGACAAACTCCCCTCTCTCCGGCAGAAATAGGAAATGCCGTAACTGTATGTAACAACGGATTCAAATCAGCATCTCTTAAGGCCTCTACACACCGGCCCGACTTTGGGAGTCAGAGGCCGTCCGAAGCCGTCAGAGGCAGTCGGGCATTCGCGTCGCACTACTCAGGTTGGTGTGTCGTCTCTTTACGGCACATTTTCAACCCTCCCGCCTCCTCCCGCCTCCTCCCGCCGCCGATTCAACATGTTGAATCGGCGGCGGGAGGCCGCGGGAGGCCAAAGAACGTCGGGACAAATCAATCACTCTGATTGGCTGTTCAGCTTAGCGAATCAGTGCATCAGAAGTGAAGCGGAAGTGAGGGACCAAAACAAACGATAAGAAGGCACACACAGACGGCTAATCTTCCTCATTTTCATCTCACCCGGACGCAAGAGTTTCTTTTTTATCATGACGGCATGGAATGAAGAAAGTGAAGACCAACTGATCAGGCTGTGTTTGTTTGTTTATATTACTAAGTCCGTTCTTTGGTCTCAGGTTGGTGTGTAGAGACCTTTAAGGTCTCTACACACCAACCTGAGACCAAAGAACGCGTACCGAAGGCGTCCCGACTTTTACGTCAGCTACGTGGGGCTTCGTTGGCTTCGTCGGATAAAGCCGCCCGCCTACGAACACACCGCAAATACTTCAGCCGACGAGTGGCAATAACTCTCCTTACCAGCAGGCGGCGGTAGTGTGTATTCGTCATTCAAAAGAGGCAACAACCGGAAGACAGACTGCGTTTTATACACCGAGAGAAGAAGAACAGACTTAGTAATATAAACAGTTGATCAGTTGGTCTTCACTTTCTTCATTCCATGCCGTCATGATAAAAAAGAAACTCTTGCGTCCGGGTGAGATGAAAATGAGGAAGATTAGCCGTCTGTGTGTGCCTTCTTATCGTTTGTTTTGGTCCCTCACTTCCGCTTCACTTCTGATGCACTGATTCGCTAAGCTGAACAGCCAATCAGAGTGATTGATTTGTCCCGACGTTCTTTGTCCTCCCGCGGCCGATTCAACATGTTGAATCGGCGGCGGGAGGAGGCGGGAGGGTTGAAAATGTGCCGTAAAGAGACGACACACCAACCTGAGTAGTGCGACGCGAATGCCCGACTGCCTCTGACGGCTTCGGACGGCCTCTGACTCCCAAAGTCGGGCCGGTGTGCAGAGGCCTTTAGACCAGGGGTCGGCAACCCGCGGCTCTCGAGCCGCATGCGGTCCTTTAAAGGTGGGGTAGGTAAGTTTGAGAAACCGGCTCAAGATACACTTTTTGTTATATTCCATGGAATGCTCTTAACATCCCGATATCAATGAATATCTTAAGTGCTTTGACAAAAAATACATAAAACAATTTCATCTGTGGAAGCCGTCGTGCTGTAAAAAGCACGACCAATCATTTTAGCCGGCCCGGCTAAAATAACTGGATGGCCTACCTGCCTGTCAGCCTTCCATCGGTGCACAAACTTATCTCGTGCCCTCATTGGTCATGTGCGCGTTCGTGTGTGTTGGAGGAGGGGCTCTGTGGCAGATTTTTTCCGGCTGTGTATTTTCAAATTCTAGCGCACTCAAACTGGTTTCTCCAAAATTACCTACCCCACCTTTAAACCCTCTAATCTGGCTCCCTTGAGTTTAGACAAAAATAAGAAGGAAATCAAATAAAAATATTTGTAGGACTATTTATATGTTGTTGCACGGTTGAAAATGTTTCGTATCTTGTATTTTGAGGTGATACCGTGACACGTAATTTAAAAAAAAAAAACGGTTTTAATTAGGTCAACTAAAATATGCGTCATATCCTGCTAAGGTCCCCCACCAGCGCCCTTTCTTGCAGGTGAATAACCTGACCCCCGGCTCGATGAGCGAACTATGGATACATCAAAGAAAATAAAAGTATCGGAGGAACACAGAGGGTTTAATTCTGCGTGGACAGAGTTATCTGCTTTCACAGCAAACGATGCTGGCTTACCGGGATGTTTGATATGTAGAGAGAAGTTGTCACAGGTGCTGCAGCCTTTACGTATCGAGGAAAAACACGGAAGAGGAAGACAGCTGACGATCTTCAGTCATAATTCAATCAGTTAACTCTTTTTAGGGTGCAGCTATATGTTTTATTTATTTCAAAGTGGGTCAATTTTAATTATATTCATTTTCTTCAAATGTGCAGAGGACTCCCCAAGTGCTGTGTTGATTTATTTTAAAGTAGGCCTGTGTATTTTTTTTTATTCTCCTTATAAGAGTTTTTTGTTTATTATTAGAGGTAAACAGTTTTCTATAATGTAATAAATAATAAATGCAAAAAAACTGTAGTTTTTGTCTATGATGTAACAATAAATACAACTTCATAAGCTGTCAAGCTATCAAATATGTTTTGCGGCTCCAGACAAAAGAAATTGGTGGAAAAGGGGGCAAAATGGCTCTTTAGGTCAAAAAGGTTGCAGACCCCTGTCTTAGACACAAAATAAAAATTAATAACTAAAATAAAACTCCAAACATCTTTAATTGTGTTACTTTTTTGTAAAGCTCTTTTAGTTTTAAACCTGATGTTTGTAAGCTACTTAGTTTTTGCAACAATCTGTAAATATACACAACTTTATAATAAAATGCACACATTTACCTTTTTCTAGACTAAACACAGGTATACGATCCTACGTTAAAAAAAATATGAGGTTATCATGAGGTTGTTAACATCGCAATTTATCAGTGGATGTTTGCTGGAACTACTTGTAAACAGCGTGTTTCCTGACGGACACACACAGCGTTGAGACCGGTCAGGTAGTGACCAGGGTTGCGGTCGAATAGTCCAAAAATCAGCTCCTAACGTCTATCCCTATCGTCTATCCCTTGACCTCTGTGTGAAACGTCATGGGGTTAAGGGATAGTGGATAGGAGAATTCAAAAGGACTTAGGAGAAGAGACTGCGGTACTTTAGAGAATCCGACTGCACTTTCACTATCCGACGTGTTTATGATGCGCAAGCGGACGTCATAAATGTGCGTCTGCTGCTGTGGGGAAACTATGGAAACTACAGTTCTCTATACAGCGGACTACAACATGGATGTAATAAGAACGATGGACTACTGTAAACTCATCTAGAGACTCTGCAACGTGCTCTGATGCTGTTGCTTTATGCTTTATGAGCGTGGACAACAGAGAAACATATTCTTCATGACCAAAGTTGGAATTGAAATAAAAAAGGAAAGTGTAACTTATGCTCGTCACCCTCTCCCTCCGGTCCACATTAATACAAATGATCCCAATACGTATGATTGTATGAACTATGAAAATATCTTAAAATCAATACAAATGTTTTTATTATAAACGTTAGTCCTTAACATCTATCACTGTGTATATCACCATTCAAACATCTTTTAAAAGTTGAACAAACCCCACACAGCTCAGTAAAGACTGTGAAATGTTGACTTTATTTGATCATTTCAGTAAAAACTAACGTTCATATTTCTCTTTTTGATTATAATACTGATGAACACTTTGGCAAGTTACCGTTTTAAAAAGCTTAATAAGCACCGTAACTTTCATGATATCATTTCTCGGTCATAATCGGTTGTTTCCGTGAACGGCCGAATGTGGTGTGACGGCAAATGCTGCGGCCGCAAGGCATTGAGGGGCAGCATTTTCTCCTCTCCTTTCGTAAAGGGAGGTCCAGTGGTTCCTAAGCTAAAGGAGGTTATAAAGGAAGTTTGAAACCTCCTTTCCTATCATCTAGAGAATTCGAACGGCACTTATCATGGCTGCCACTGAGGGACTTCCGGGTCATTTCACTCCGTTAGGGAAGGTTCACTAAATGGACTATTCGACTGCAACCCATGGATGTATAATAAGATGCAAGCCCCCAGGACGTGCGCCGGACTCTGTGCCCAACATGTGTCCAAACGGCGGTACTGCAACTTCCCTATCAGTCCGTGACGTCACCTGGCCCAAAACAACTTTTTCCCATTGACTAACATGGGGAAAGAGTAGTGATGGTGAGATGAAGCCTTATGAAGCTTTGAAGCTTTCCAGCCAATTGGTTCGCAAAAGGGTTCATCTCATGAGGCTTCATCATGGGCTTCATTTGAACACTAACCCCCCTGTTGGTCAAAGTGTGTAAAACAGGCAGATTTGACATCTCAACAGTGCTCTATCTCCTACCGAGTTCCCAATGAGTAAAGCCTTAGAATAACTCTAAACAACAAACATAAAATCATATTTTCATGTTAACAATATTGTATTTATTCCAGTTTAATGATTGTGATTGAAAAGCCTAAGGAGGCTGGTAAACATTGCAAAGAGGGATTTGTATTCCTTAATAATATTCGTAAACTTAACCATGTTGTAGCCTGAGAAAGGCTAAACCATATCAAAGACTACATTTATTAACTGCATTATCTCATTTAGCTATAGCTTTTATTAAAAAAAAAAAAGAAAGACGTTTTGACAAGTCGTTGAACCAGGGACCCTGCGGTCGTGAGTCAACTGCTTTCCAGCTGAGCCACAGCACACACACTGAATTTACCTGAAAACACTGAAAGGTATTTATTCCTGTATTTATTCATTTATTCATGTTTTTATTCCTACATTTATTTATGCTTTTATTTATTTATACTTATGACATGTTCCAACCTCTATATAAGTGAGGGTCTGAGCTCTCTTAGTTCCATCGTGTCACCGGGCCCGGGTACAGGAGGGGTAATATGGTTCATTATACATCCATGGGTAATATGAGCGTTGTGGTTCAACCGATCTGAATCGCTTCCTGAAGCAGTCACGTGGTATCGACAGGCAGCGAGGCTTCGTTTGTCATCGATGACGTCACTGGCCCAAAACGATACAAGCCTCGATACAAGCTTCACAAAAAGCTTCGGGGATTACTCAACACACGCTCCGAAGCCTCGGCCCAATACGTAACATCACTAGGAAAGAGACGTCTGTAAATCGGTGGATCATCTTTTTTTTAACGAAATAAACTACCCAGTATGAACTATTTTATAGCCCTTATTAGAATAATTAGGTCCTGAAAGTTGTAAAATGCACTAAAAGCCGAATCTAGATTTATTTTCTCTCTCCATTCATTCTTGTGAGGCCGTTTCTCAATGTTGAGTATACCTGCTGCAGAGCCACTATTTCAAGTATACTACGTCATCGAGCGGCGCCGAATGCTGGGCATTTAACATGCATTTAAAACAGTCCTTCGGCGCCACTCGATGACGTAGAATACTTGAAATAGTGGCTCTGCAGCAGGTTTACTCGACATTAGGCGCGTTCACACCGGAGTACTTTTACCCGTACTTTTCCCGTTTAGTTCCGATAGTGCCTGGAATTTTGCGTTCACACCAAAAAGAGTACTTAGTTCCGAAAACTTTTACCCCCATTTTTAGTGCCTGCTAGAGAAGTGGTACTATCCTGGGGAGACAAAAGTACCAATTTCGATTGGCTGGGCGAATTGCAAACCACGCCCCGTAAAACTCTGAAAAGTTTTGTGAAGCCACCATTGTATTTGCTGGCATTAGCATTATTAGCATTAGCATTAGCCCCGCGCAGCAACGGAGAGAGAATAACTTATGGCAACACAAAAAAAAACATGGGAGCGGTGGAGTGATGAGGAGGTGTCGGCGTTCTGGCGATTTACTCGGAAGGCTTCAGTAGAAGCTGCTGGGAGTCTCAGCAGCTTCTACTGAAGCCAGTCCCCAATTCCAGGGACTTCCGGCCGGGAACTTCGGTGGCATTATACGCCGTGAAGTGGTTTGCGGCCTGCCAGTAAACCCAAAGCAGAAGAAGAAGAAGTGACGTCAGCGGCTTCATTTGCGTAATCTTTCCTCAGGGAACTTATTCCGGTGTAAACGCGATCTGTACTTAGTTCCATGGGGGCACTAATGGCGCGTTTCCACTACAGCGCGGAGCCCGGTTTAAGAGGGCTGTGACGTCAGCGGCCCGACTTTGGTTGCGTTTCCACTTGGCCTAGTACCGGCCGGCGGGTCCTAATTCACAGTTTTTCTGGCCTCATAAAATCGTGGTTCTAGGGCCAGGAACAACCAGGCTGAGTTGTGACGTCAACACTCTCGACTGCTGATTGGTCAGAGAGAATCGTCACAATCGGCGCGCGAGATAATCCCTAGCGTCGCATATATATATAGCGAAGCTTGCAGCATTTTTATAAACAGCATTTTTGTCAACAGAGGAGCTAAAATGGCAAAGAAAAGCAAGCCGTGGTTGGTCGAGGAAGCGACGACGTTCCTACATTACATTGCAGATAAGATCCAGCGGGAGCTCGACGGGACAACTCGCAATATTAAAGTATTTCAGGAGGTCTCTACACAGATGTCCACAAGCGGCTACTCGAGGACTGTCGTGCAGTGTAGGGAAAAACTCAAAAAGATGAAGAGTGAATATCGCTTGGTCAAAGATAATAACAACACGAGTGGTGCCAGTAGGAAAACTGGAAGTGGTTTGAGCTAATGGACACCATTTACGGCCATAGACCGGCTAGCGTTGGGAGGGATGGAGGCCTGGACTCTGCAACGGCGTTACTGGAGTCTCTGCATGGTACGTTTTTTCTAACGCTCTGTTATTTGCGTGAAAGCGTTGTGTCCCTATCTGTTCTAAAGCTCACTTCTAACAAATAAGTCGTCACGGCAGTTTTAAGCAGCGTGACTCCGCCCACAAAAAGCCGATCGCTCCGCCTATACTGCGTTACTATAGTTACTGCCCCAGTTCCTAAACTGTAATGGAAACGCGCCATCAAGTGCGTTAGGCCTAACAAGGCCTAACGAGGCCGAGCGAGGCCGGGCTCCGCGCTGTAGTGGAAACGCGCCATAAGTGTGCTTGTGCTGGGCACTAAGTGTGCTTGTGCTGGGCACTAAGTGTGCTGGGCACTAAGTGCTGCAAAGTACTTGGTGTGAAAGCGGCTATTGAGAAACGGCCCGAGAGTGGGAGCTCGGGGGCGGGGCTTAAGGGGCGCATGCTCTGTGAGCGCACATACGGGTTCTTCTGCTCTGGCAGCCAGGCATGTTGGGTAATCTGTGACGTTTCGCTCTCTCAAAAGTTGGGCCATTTTGACTTCATGCGCCAATGAGCTGCTCTCATAGGAAAGAACGAGACCCCGCCTCCCACGCTGTATCCAGTTCTTATTATACATCCATGGTCTCAAGCAAGCCCCCAGGAAGTGCGCCGGACACTGAGGAAAATATTCGTTGTGGCCAAACGGCGGTACTACACTTCCGTATCAGTCGCTGGGCCCAGAAACACTTTTTCCCATTGACTAACATCGGGAAAGAGACGTCTGTAAATTGTTGGATAATTTTTTTTAAACTAAATAAACTACCCAGTATGAACATTTGTATAGCCCTTATTAAAAACATTAGGTCCTCAAGTTGTAAAATGTGCTAATAACATTATTCTGAGAGTTATTTTCCTCGGCATTATGAACGCGGATCTAACCCACGGGACCGCGCCGCCCGCACGTTCATGTGACTTGTTCAGTACTACATGAGTTTTACCTTTACCCATGGATGCACAATAAGAACGGACCCATATCGCCTTACTGCCAGCCCACGGAGCTGTAATAATGGATATATTGCACATGTTTGCTGTAATTCATCATTTGTAAAATCTTATACTACATGGGCTGTATGATGTAAATCTTGTACGGTAAATGTTGTATTAAATAAAGTTAATATTACCGACGTAGATTAACGTCCCTGTAGCTTCTTATTGCACTTGCAATATACCATTAAAGGAGTTAAACGTAGCTGTTTGCTATTACTAAATAATACCACGCAGGGATAAGCCAGAGCGTACAACCTTTGCATGTGGGCACAACACGTTTTGACCCAGTTTGATTCATTCGCTATACCATATGATATCGCCCGGGGAAGTCGTCATACTTATACATATATAAATAAAGATATATGTGTCAAAGCTCTAATCAAATTAACGTTGTATTAATTGTATTAATTATAACTGTATGTGTGTATATATATACATATATATATATATATGTATATGTATATATATATATATGTATATGCATATAGCCTGTGTTGTATATTTATACACACAAATGAACAACCTTGTGTTTTTTCAAAAAACAAATAACAAGTTGTATTGTAGTGTTTATTTTAGTGTTGTTTTATGCTTATCCACATTTTGATTTCAGAGCACGGACAGGAGAATGCTGGGCACAACATCACGCTCAACAGTGAAGCTGGCAATGCTGAACAAAACCATCTAGAGCTATAATATTTATTCAGCTGAAAAAGTCATAGCTCTACGAAAACGTACACCTTTCCTTCAAGTACTATACGTTTTAGTTACTTGTGGGGTACTAACATGAATAATCAGTTACAATCTATTTACTCCATCACATTTCAAAGAGAAATAGGCTATTGTTATTTTAACTCCACCACAGTAATCCATCATCAGCTTTACTTTTTAGATAAAGATTTAACTCACAATTGATCATAACAGGCTTCAAAATACATATATTTTTATATATTACCAAGTGGTTTCATGTACAACCCACAAAAGTATCATGTTAAATTCAGCTCTGTTGCTAGGATATCACTAGATCCTGTTACATCAGCCTAATATAAAAGTAGCCTACATAACGATTGATATGTAAATTAGCATAATTACTAGCTAGCCGCTAGCTGCTAACTTCCGCGGCCGCCTCGTTAATATCAAATCCATCATAACAATCCAGTACCATGCTGTCATGAACGCGCGGTGCTGTTACGTGTACGCAAATTGACGTGCTTAATGTGAACGAGCTTTTGGGGGCATGGTTAAAGTTGCGCATGCTCTATGAGCGCACATACGGGTACTTCTCAGGCATGACGGGTAATCTGTGACGTTTCGCTCTCTCAAAAGTTGGGGCAGTTTGTCTTCATGCGAAGCACCTCTCATAGGAATGAATGAGGCCCCGTCTCCCACGCTGTATCCAGTTCTTACTATACATCCATGGTCTCAAGTCAGCACCGATGCACACTCGCTGTTTGAGGGCTTGATAACCCACTCCCCCTCCACACCACTCCACACTCGTTGGTTTGGAACAGCATTAACTATTAATGTGGCGGACCCTCCGCGCGAACGCGCAAACGGAGGGGTAGGGTGTAGGGCGTGGTTTGGGATTGGGCCTGAATGGTCTAATGGTCATTGGAGCGAGGGGCGGGGCGAAACTCACGGAAGTGATTTCAAAACAAAAGCACTCGTGTGCTTGGAACGGTGATAATATTATAAACAAGGGGAATTTAGCGATCACAGCGGAAACGGCCCAGACACATATTGAGCCCAGAAAATGAATGTTATTACGGGCTATAAATAAAATAAGCATATGTCTAAAATGGACAACATTGTTTGGAGATTTAAACTATGCAGCGATTCTGCACTGCGGTCAACTCAGCCGTCTCGAGTTTTTTTTTTTCTGCCATTAGTTCTTCGTGAGATTGACACTGTTTGACTCAGTACTAGTGAAACTACTCCCACAAGTACTATTAAGTACTTTTACTGTGTACTTTTTGAGTAATCCTCAATGTCCCCTCCTGAGTACAAGAATGCATGTTTCTTTGCTATTTTGAATAAGCGTTAAAACACCTTTCTTCATGAGACTTATATTATTGGACAGAGTATTTTAAGAGGATATGGTAGACATGATATCAGCAATACTTCCAGTCAGTACTCCAGCAGCAGCATTGGTTACCCCTTGGAAAGTCTTTAGAGACTGGCCTGGATAGCTGGTCACAACTATCCTTCAGCAAAGTGACAAACCCTTGTGACTCTTGTTGGCCTCTTATGACAATGCTGTCTTTTAATATATGATTATTGCTCTGCTCCTAGTTCATTCCTCGCAGATTCTTCCATCAGTCCCAGTCATTGCATGTCAGTCAATAGAGCTTCGAAAAATGTGTCCAATTCAATAAAATGTTTTTTTGTGAGTGAAGGCCAGAGCTAATTGTTTGATTGTGTAATTACAAGGTGAAAGAAAAGAAATCCACATCCTCCTACTAAACTTATTTTATTTACTTGTCCATGTTATACTTATATACTTACTTGTATTACAACATGTGCATGTTGAGCTACATGCTGGATATCTTCCCCAGCCTCAAGGAAATACAATAAAATAAATAGATTCATAATTTTAAAAAATTGATAAAAATGTATACATTAATAATGTTGTGTGCAAACATTTCAAATTTAAATACAAAAGGAAAACAAGTTTACTTTTGAAATGATTTCTCACAAAAACCTTTCTAAATTATAGTAAATTATTAAAAAAGGTTTAGTCAAATATACGTTTTTCTGCCTAAACTAGTTGAAATTGAACGTAAACTATATCAAACACCACATCCATGGCAATTAACCCATTTGTGCCCGCTATTTAAATTGACTTTGGTTGAACTTAATAACAATATAGATATTATATAGATATATAGATATATAGCATATCATTGATGCAGTCTTTCTGAACACTTTTAAAATAAAATACTGCAAATGAAGAATATTTTTAATGTTTTGCACAGATAGTGCCTTAACTTGAATTTGAAAACACGTGGCAACTTTATTAATACAGCAGATGAAAAGATTTGTGGAAGGATCAATTCTTCATGGGCTTCAATGGCTCTCTAGATAAAGGGCGTTTTATGGTTGCTTGTATTGCCCTCAGATAGTGGTTTGTTTAAATAACTAGTGACATTTGAATAAATATTGCAAAAAAGGACTCCAAAAAAGGCATATATATATATCCTGGCCGGCTTAGCCAGTGTGTATTTTTCAAGCACCACATGATTCATAGTTTATAAAGTACAATTCTGGGCCATTGATTGTGGAATTTCTCCAAACACATACAGTAAAAATGCCTGTTTTGAAGCCTTAAAATGGTGCAGGAAAAGGACTTTACAGTTAAGAGAAGAGAAAAAAGGAAAGAAAATTGTTATAATGGGTGATGTAACATTAATGACAGACATAATATGAGGTCCTTGGCACTCAGACTCTAGAGGGGTCATTTTGTGATCATGGGGCATCACCCTTACAGCATCAGGACACTATCATATGGAGTCAGACACTGGAAGTGTGCTGGAGGCGTTGACTGGGACTTATGGAAGGATGAGGCTGATGAGACTGAAGAATCTGCGAGGAACGAACTAGCGGCTGAGAAATAATCATATATTAAAAGACAGCAGCATCATAAGAGGGCAACCATGTGACAGAGTGTGTCACTTTGCTGAAGGATAGTTGTGACCAGCTATCCAGGCCAGACTCTAAAGACTTTCCAAGGTGTAAAAATGCTGCTGCTGGAGTACTGACTGGAAGTAGTGCTGATATCATGTCTACCATATCCTCTTAAAATACTCTGTCCAACAATATCAGTCTCAGGAAGAAATGTTTTTTAATGCTTATTAAAAGAAAAACATGCATTCTTGTAGGCTACTCAGGAGGGGACATTGACAGAGGATTACTGGAAAAGTACACAGTAAGTACTTCATAGTACTTGTGGGGGTATAGTTTCACTAGTACTGAGTCCAACAGGATCAATCTCACGAAGAACTAATGGCAACAAAAAATAATTCCCTCATCAAACTTAGCAGAAGTGGCTTGATTGTGTTCTCAGCTGGGAACTTTGACAGAGTATTTCTCAAAAAATACACAGTAAAAGTACTTCAATGTATTGTTAGTAGTAGGCTAACTAATACAAAGTCAAACAGTATCAATTTCATTAAGAACTAATGGTAAAATTGTAGTTTTATCACTCATCAAAGATAGCAGAAAAACATGCATTATGTAGCTACTATGGAGGGGACTCTGACAGAGGATTACTCACAAAGTACACAGTAAAAGTACTTCATTTTATTTCTGGTAGAAGTCAAACTAATACCGAGTCCAAAGTGTCAGTTTTATTAAGAACTTGTGGTAAAGAATATTTGTATCACTCATTGAATATAGCAGGAAAAAAAATGAAGAGCAGCTGATTTGAAAAAACAAACGCGAGAGACGGCTGAGTGACCGCAGGACAGAATCGCTGTAGTTTAAATCTCCTAACAATGTTGTCCATTTTAGACACAGGCTTATTATATTTACAGCCCTTAATAACATTAGTTTTCTGGGCTCAAAATGTGTCTTGGCTCTTTTCGTTGTGATCGCAAAATTCACCTTGTTTATAATATTATCACAGTTCCAAGCAAACGAGTGCTTTTGTTTTGAAATCACTTCCGTGAGTTTCGCCCCGCCCCTCGCTCCAATGACCATTTGACCATTTAGTAAGGTAAAAAGCAAAAGCAAAAGGCCTCTCAGACGCTCTTCCGCTTACTTGTGTAATAAAGAAAACAAATGGACGGTACTTTTTGCTGTCTGAATTACAATAAGATCAACATTATGCAAGTTGTGCCTTGGGCTTGTGCCTTGAGGGGAAAGCCCTGGAATGGTTCAGGTCATATCTGAAGGACAGAACTTTCTCTGTCAGCCTTGGTGACTCCGAGTCATCCTCTGCTCCACTCCTGTATGGGGTCCCACAGGGCTCAGTATTAGGCCCCCTGCTATTCTCCCTCTATTTGCTCCCTCTTGGGTCCATATTTAGAAAGCACGGCATCGCATTCCACTGCTATGCTGATGATAGCCAGATTTATGTCCCACTAACAAAGAAGGAGGGTTACTCAATTAGTCCACTGCTAAAGTGTCTAGAGGACATAAAGGCCTGGATGGGGTGCAACTTCCTAAAACTAAATGAAGGAAAAACAGAAGTAATGGTTTTTGGTAGCAGCACTGGCACCACTTCTGTAGACCTGGGTTCCCTGGCTCAGTACACCAAGCCCACCATTACGAACTTTGGCATTAAAATGGACCGTGAACTAAAACTTGAGTCAGATTAAATCTGTGGTAAAAAAAAGCTTTTATCACCTGAGGCAGCTAGCTAAAGTAAAACCTTTTCTCTCCAGACTGCAGTTTGAGACAGTAATCCACGCCTTTGTCACCACTCGGCTGGATTACTGTAACTCTCTCTACATGGGGGTCAGTGGGTCCTCCCTCGCTCGTCTGCAGCGGGTGCAAAATGCCGCAGCAAGGCTTTTAACTGGCACACGGAAATATGAGCACATTTCCCCCATTTTGGCTTCGCTCCACTGGCTGCCAATACATTTTAGGACTCATTTCAAAATCCTTTTGTTTACTTTTAAATCCCTAAATGGCATGACCCCACCATATCTTTCTGAGCTGCTACACCCTTACACGCCCAACCGCCCTCTCAGGTCAGCTGATCAGCTGCTCCTGAATGTGCCCAGAAACAAGTCAAAGCTCAGAGGGGGCCGTTGCTTCTCTGTAGCAGCTCCCACACTGTGGAACGATCTGCCCCTGCACATCAGACAGGCCGCCACACTGCCTGCTTTTAAATCGCTTCTTAAAACCCACCTCTTCTCCTTAGCGTATTAACATCTTTTAGAGCGTTGATTTTATTGCTTTTAAATTGTCTATTGTTTTTACTTGTACTTGTTTTATGGTGTGTGAGCTGTGCTGTGTTACTTTTTGTATGTTTTTGTTTTGTTTTATTTGCCTGTACAGCACTTTGGTCTGGAGGTTTAAAGTGCTCTATAAATAAAGCTGTATTGTATTGTATTGCAATACCATGCTGGGCATATACTGTTATTGTCACTTAATTTGTTCATGCATGGAGCATCATATGATAGCAGGGTAAACATGGTTGTCCTAATGTAGTTATCTGAGATAATCACAAATGTTTCATATAACAGTCAGAGAAATTCAGAGAACATCCCAAGACTATGATGGACATGTGGACCTCAAGAAATTCTGGGATGCTGTGACTGTGGAAATGCTCAGTCGGGGTTTCATTCCATGTAGGTCATGCAGAATGAAAAGCCATCTATTGAGACCTAAACGTTTGTCTGAATTATATGAATGTATGAAAATTAGAATGGTTTCTGAAACAATGCATTTTACAATTGTCCCTAAAGATGGTAAGAAGAACCCCTTTGTTGTGCCTCTGAGTTACAACAACTGGGCACCATGGATCGGGCCACAAACCAGGCAGTCTGACCTCATCCTGAACACTGAATTTCAAAAAATCCCTACAACTACAATGTCAGATGACAGTGAGTACCTGGAGGTCACTGAGGAGCGGCTTTCTGATGAGATCATCAACTTGAGGGTGATTATAATGTGAAATAATTTGGAAAATGCACCATGCATGTAATTAAAGTATACTTTATTTGCAGAATTGGCTTACTAATTAATTTCTACAACAGGTAGAGGAAGTAAGGGCACTCTGCAAAAAATGTGGTCTGGACACCAGAGGCTCCAAGACAGATCTTGTCCTCAGACTTAGAGATAAGATGTAAAATAGAGTGACTTATAAAAAAGTCTTTGAGAAAGTTTGGGATGCCTCAGGTTAGTGAAATAACATTATGATTATAATCTAAGATGATTATATTCATATAGGTTCATATTTCTTGATTTGCATCGTTTTTCACACAGATCATGGAGTTATGTATTTGAACACATTTCATCCCCAAAGATCACTACCATAATGTTACTAACTTATACCTCTGCTTTCAGGTGGCTGGGCTGTGATTACTTACCCATGTGGGGTTGTCTATTCAGTTAAATTTAACCTCAGAGCAGAGAGCCCACGGGATTATGTGGATCTTTTGCTGTTGTGGAAACACTTTCCCAATGTCACTGTGTATGACTATTCAAGGGGAGTGGTGGTGCATGGTAACCATCGACAGCCAGAGACATTTCATCCTTTTCAAGGACGGTTAATGGAGCCTACTCCGGAGAACATGAAGCAGGCTTCAGAGGGCAAACTTCATGTGAATATGCCATGGTTGAAACACCCCAAAGTTCCAACAGATGAAAATGGCCACCCTCTCACTGGTTCTTCGGAGCATTATGCACTGAGTGATGTATTCCACCAGGGTAACAGCAAAGATGAAAGGGATGTTCTCAGAAGGATAGAGCTTGTGCCAGAGCTGGCGGGGCGCATAAACAGTCAATGTGCGGAACAACTGTTCTCAGGAATGAGGTAAAACAATTACTTTTTGAACATGACAACACCCTCAACACACATATGTCTGCAAAGAAATATACTGCACCACTACAATGTGAAAAATCATCCCAGCAGATATGGAAATACAGCTTGATGTCAATGGGAGGATATCATTAGGTGAAGCATTTCTTAGAATCATTATGTTCTTGTTCTTTTATGTGGTTATCTGGACTAAAAACTAATATTATTTAATTTCCACAGCTCCTCCTTCACAAGTTGGGATGGCCACTACATTTTCAGAACAGCACAGAGATGGTCAGGAGCAACAGGAGTGTAAGTTATCTGCTTGATATTGACAACTTGTATTCATACAAGTCATACTGTATAAAGACATACATTTTGTGTTGTTGATTTTTTATCAAGGGAATGATGCCAAGGACCAGGGAGACTTTACTAGTATCAACACAATTATGGCAAGCAAAGGTTGCTGGGGACAGGAGCGGTTTTCATTTTCTTTTTTCTTCCTTTAGCTGGCACAGGTTCTGGACAAGACCCAAAGTCCAAACACACATCTAGCCTTTGTGAGCAAGATGGTTCTCACGCGGTCAGATTTTTGGAGTTTGGGTTAGGCTAATGACATGGATGGGATGGTAATCAGAGTGATCACGCTCATAGCTTCTTGTACTTTTTCTAACTGATTTTGTTTTAATTGTTGGCATGTTTCATCTACTCTGTATTTTACTGACTGTGTGTTTGTATTCTGCCAGATCCTGAACAGCTGTCTTACAGTTATTGAGAAGGTATTGAAGCTGTTCTAAAATATGTAAATATATGTATAAAACATACTATATTATACCAAACAATTATAAGATATTACATTATGAAACTACATCTGTTACAGAGAGTAGATGGCGTGTTTTCTGCCAACAGCCATGTTATAGCTGCCTGGTTTCCACCATCTTTGCTGAATCCGATGCGACACCTGCCGGTATTTTTATCATGATTATTCATGTTGTTGCTCCATATTCTTGTACCAACTTATTACTGTAGTCACATCAACACAACAGTTTTTTTGATTTTCCAGGAAAATGCAGCAAATCTCCAATGGCTTCTCCTTCCAGTGTGGGAACCTGGACACTGGACACTCTGTGTAAGTACATGTAGTTCAGTCTTTGCTATTGTTTGCTTACTGTACCATGAAGTTTGCCATGCCGAAAATAGTGTTTCTATCTTTCAATTCAACGCTTAATTTAGTTGTATAATACAGATCCTACAACTTTATAATATAACGTTTGTATGTCAAAGTATACCTGTTGATATTGGAACATGTGATATTAACAAATACTGAGGCCACAAGCTAGGGAGATTTTCTTTCTAGATCCCCTCCGTGGCACTGGCTGGAGAGATGATAGTCGCACCAAACCATTCAGGTTTTTTGGCGCACAGTTACATCACATCCGGACAGTGGTAGTTCTGTTTTAGACCACTTGTCTATCTTTTTTTAATCTATGGCTCTGTTTTATTTGAACTAACATGGGATACATTGTATTAAATAAAAGGCATTGAACAGAACCATAGATGCCACTTGACAGCGGGGCTGTTCTGTTTTACCCCTTAATGACCTTTCTCTTTGGAAGTTCAAGTTTGTTCCTGTTCCAACAGTGTTCAAAGATTTTCTGCATGATTTTCGAGTACTTATAAAGTTGAATTAAATTGTACTTATTCTTAACTTTCACATGCATTGTGTTCACAGAAACCTTGCTCAGATCTTGTGCCCTGGGCCTTGGGAAAGTCTTGGTGTGGATGATGTCCAGGTTAGATAAGTTAAAATTATTCTACTGAAGAGTATGATGTAATTGTCATTTTTGACACTTTTGACTTTTCACACTACAGGGCCTACCTACCAACACAAGGGTTATCGAACAACTGTGGGGTGTTTGTTTTGATGGTAAGATACTGGATATACAGTATACATATAGTAGTCCTATTTTTCTGTTTATAATAATGTATACAAATGTATAATGCTTTCAGCATGCTATGCACTCATTGTTGCTCATAGTTTGAGACATGCTGTGATTTATTTATATCCAAAACAACATTCACGGAGGAATATTATTTGTCAATGAACACCATAGCATCACAACAACCTAACATAATATACTATTTCTTTATTTACAGTACGCATTTTACATTGTGGCAAGAGCCCAATTTGATTTCAATAAGGTATGTGTAGCGGCCAAAATCCTATAGAACTAAAACAGCCGCTGAGGCACTAGTTAGCGGATCTTACGCAGGGCAATGATCCAGGTCCAGACAAGAATCTCCGTTCTGCATTTTATTATGATCCAATATCATTGACAATGAACAGGTTTCCTATGGTTTGCTCCTTAAGCCTTTCCTATGGCTTTCCTTAATGTTGGAGCTATATATCTCTTTATATTATTTAATAGTTTAACATTTATTTTCTTGCTGTTTATAGTGTTTATTGTAAATGTATTCTTAGTTAGCGTCATAAGTTAAATAGTTTCTATGCTTTTATTTTGAAGGCATGTTTGGGCACTGGGTGATTAGAGCACCTGGTGTAATTGTATATATTGGAGACAGGTGGAGGTGGGAGCCAGAGCACTAGTAGGCAAACGGTTTTTTACCAGGGTTTTCCAACCACAAGAAAGGAAAGGCTTAAGGAGCAAACCATAGGAAACCTGTTCATTGTCAATGATATTGGATCATAATAAAATGCACAACGGAGATTCTTGTCTGGACCTGGATCATTGCCCTGATTAAGATCCGCTAACTAGTGCCTCAGCGGCTGTTTTAGTTTTATATGATTTTGGCCGCTACAGTATGTATAAATAAGGGTTTCATATTTCAGTTTTTCATTGATATCACTTGTGGATACAAGACGTTTCAGGACATGTGTTGTTGACCCATCTGGTTGTGTGCTTTTTATATTCCAAGACAAACACGCAGCAAATTAGGCACTGGTGGTGCCTAGTTCTCCTCAAAAACTTTCCCATGCCGTATGTTTCTTTAATTTTACAATTTGCATTCTTGAAACTTTTTGTTATACTGTAACCAGACTATATCATTTTTAATGTTTGTCTTTCATTCACCAAGGTCTGAAGAAGAGAGGTCGCAAGACTGCAAGAGGCGACGGGAGGAAAAGGCAATGCAGGTAGAAGTTGTTGAATCACAAATGATAAAGTCTTGAACCAGTGTGAGTGTTAAACATTTAACCTCTCTATGTCAAATATATTTCAGGATGAAGAGGTTGTGAGGTTCCACAAAAGAAGCAGGCCATCATTTGAAGGCCGCTGGGAATTGAGATGGGGTCATGAGTGACCTCTGCTGGGGGGGAACTGTTACAATCAACTGTATTAGGTTCACTAATGCCTCAAAATGTATTAGTTGTCACGATCTGTCTGTGTTTGTCTAGATCTGTCTTTGGTTTCCTGTTTTAGTTTTGAAAAAGTGTTAGTGTTAGTATCTATATATTAGGAAATACAGTACTATATGATTTCATTTATATCACATGTTTTTTATCAGTAAAAAGTGAGTAAATATACAATATTGCCTCTGAAATGCAGTGATTATATTGAAATTAAAAAGGTGTACGTTAAAAAACAAATGAAGGCCCTTTCTTGAAGTCATAACTGAAATAATTGATGCAATTAACATGCAAATAGACATTAAAATATGCTTTGAAGGCTGTTAATGTGTTTAATTTGAGTTTCAACTGTTATGTTGATATGATAAAAACATTTAAACTCAAATGTAACACAAACCTCAAGGTATCATTATATTACCGGTATCATTATATATATATTAATAATATAAGATATATGTTACTTTTGTGACTGGGTAAGTACATGACGCGGGAGTCGGGACGTCACGTGCCTCAAAGGTTGAGCCCCAGCCCACGTTGAGACGTTGAGGCATTGCGTAATGCATTGAGGGGGCACTACGCATGTGTCAGCAGGTCTATCCGGATTGTATCTGTTCAGCGCAGCCCGCTCAGGGTTTACTTTAAGACGGGACTCCCAAGAACTTCACTTTCGGCTTTTTCTATTAAAGGACCATTGTTGGTATTTCATGTGAACAGTGTTACATTTATTTCAAACACCGTCTCAGGTTTTTGAGGGTGGTTTTATCTGGCAGTGAGGGGAAGAGGCAGAGTTTCTTCAAGAGTTTCTCTCAACTTTAAATCCCGTTCTTTAAGCCATGGCGTGCGAAGTAAACGGTATGTCGGGTAAGTTTCTCATTTTTAACGTACAGCTCGAGTCCAAATGAAGTTGCAGAAGTTAAGGATTGTTATTTGCCTAATTTTTGTATATCGCCCACGGCTTTCAAAACACAGTACTCGTGGTTTAGACAGGGTATGAGGTCATTTGAAAGAAACTAAAGCTGTTTTACTCTCCACAGATGCGAGGATAGGAGAAGCCCTGATCAAAGAGTAAGTTCCTTCACTCATAATAATAATAATCATTATAATAAGTGGTATTAGAAAAGGCCTTTAAAATATGTTCCAAGGCATTTTACATGATAATAAAACATGTATTAGCAAGAAACAGTAACATTAATAACCGCTCTTATAGATAGATTTAATTCAACCACAGTTAAAGACTTTTCATTATTCAGTTTAGAATAATGTTCAACCAAAAAAACAAACATTAAAATCCAAACATTTACCAATAAATAGGGCTGATTGGTTGATTAATCATTATGCTAGTTCTGATTTAATAGATATTTTAAAATACGAATGTAAAAGGGTCCGTTTCCTGCCACCTGTAAAGACATTTTCTACGATCACGCCCGAATGATCAGCATGCTAAACAATAATAAGATATATATTTATTGTTGTGCTCATGTGTATATATATATATATATGAAATCTTTGGGACGATGGGGAAACAGCATTTCGGTCTCTCTGTTTGTACAACACTCAGAGATATTGATAATTGAGTTGACTTTGATAGTTGCCCTGACCTGTAACTAGTTACTTCCTCAGCCCAGTATCTAAAGCACAGCGGAAAACACTCTTGAAAACATCAAATGTATGTTCATTTTTTAACTTTCACTTCCCTTATTTTATTCAACTCTGCATGTCACCTTTTTTAATTAACAATATAGCATTTTCTACCTCAAATCAGTCGTTTAATTCCTTATCCAAAGCCAGTTTCAGTTTCATTACACGTTAACAACGCACTTACAGTAAATCACACTTCCCTGAACTTTGTGACTAATGACAGGAGATACGAAATGGAATTGGTGTTACACCCAGGGGCGCCGCCAGGGATTTTGGGCCCCATGAAAAGACATCACATTGGGCCCCACCACCAGGCCCACGCCAACCAAGCACAATTGCTGTAACCACACCTCCATAACCCAACCGACTCATTTATGCTTTAAATAACTCTACCTGTACAGGCTTGCATCTATCTTGTAGTCCAATACTAACTGCACAATATTTACTGACACTGAGCTGTGAAAATATAACACTGTGCAGACTGCAAATTCTACTGCAACATTCTGCTGCAGTAGAATTCACTATTTGATATAACACTAACATTCCTGACAATAGACCTCAATAGTCATCTTTTATGGTGGACATCGTCCTAACTTTTCACCCCCTTACGACGCCATGGTTACACCGTAAACCTGGCAGGATGCACGTTATGAGCATCCTGGTTTATCTTGACCTATTCTTGCAGCTGAACACACAGTCAGCAGTTAAAAACACACCTCACACTCTGCATCACCATCATCCTCTTAAACTGTTTTAAAATGTATATTTCTACATTTACATTGACTCATGGTGGAGCGGACGACCTAGTACCACGATGTTTACCCCCCCATGTCATTACCTGGCACTATACTTACATCACCACCAGCGGCCAAACTCTCTTAAACTCATCAGCATTATATCTTATTCATATTAATACACCACTGTTATACATTGTAATAAACATATTATATATTGTAGTTCAATGTGCACATTTTTACTCGAACTTCTCATGTTAATATGCATATCTTTATTTTATTTTATGTTATCTGTTCATTTTAATTTCTTACTTTAACTTCTTGTGTTTATATACATATGTATATTTTAAGAAGAATTCTGATTCTCACTTCAGCTTTACTAATAAAGGCAGAAGTAGACAAAAACATTTTATTTTATATTTTTTTGTATTTTATATATTTATATGTCTATTAATGAGAAATGTTACCTATATTATTAAGAAAAAGGGAAAATATAATTTATAATAATAATATAATAATAATACATTTCATTTATATAGCACACTTTAAAAACAATGTCATCTCAAGGTGAGGAGAAAATGGTGAGAATTGTTGTCATAGCCTTAAAAATGACACAGTGTACAATAAAGTAAAAGGAGCCACACATTTGTGCTTAGCTTTATTAATTTGTTTCAAATAAACACATACATTAATTCAACACAGGCCAGACTGCCTTTTTTCCAGATACAGAGTTAAAACGGGGAAACAGGACTGAGTGGAAACAGGACTGAGTGGAAACGGGACTGAGTGGAAATGGGACGCCATCTCAAACCACTGAGTTATCCGGCGGCCCCCCAGTGAGATTTTTAACGTCCTGTTCTCTTCCAGGGTCATAGAGGAGGAGCTGAAGGACATGCCCTCAGAGGAGGTCCCGACCTTCACTCCGCTCGCTGCCAGAGTAGAGAGTGAGCAGGAGCAGAAGCTGGTGACTCAGCTGGCCAACATGGTGATCATCATCGGGGACCGGGTCCAAGGCGACCAGGAGCTCCGAGAGTGAGTCTCGGGTAGAATACTGACAACGTCCATGGAACTGTGTTTTACATGAATTGGTGCAGGGATGATGGATCTCTTCACGCCGGTTCGGAAGTTAGAACTGCAGGGCTCCCTCAACAAAAAGCAATGGGATTTCTGCTTTGGTTTTTGGAATATGGCAATACAATTTAATATGTGGCTAACACAAGTTTATGATACTTAGATAGATTAGATAGATAAATAGATAGATATATACTTTATTCATCCAAAGTTGGTATATTGCTTTGTCACAGCAGCTTTTTGATAGTCAATCTACAAAAATGTCCAAATAAAAATACATATCAAAATAAAAATATACATATTCTCAGTAAAAAAGGCATATAAAATATACAGAATAAATTAAAAATACTCTCTAATATACCAATCTACTAAACATATAAAACATATACAAATATTGTACTATATAAATTAAAGAATTGTGCACAGCTTTGAATTGAAAGTGAAATATATCCCGTGAGGTAGTGAAAGTGGAAATGATAATAGAAAGGGAGAACCTGAACAAACTATGGAGCAGTGAGGTCTCTGCTGTCAGAGGTTAGGTGTTGTGTTATTGTCTGAGGCAAGAAGGACTTCCTGTGTCTGTCCTTGTGACAACAGAGCTGGAGCAGACTGTTCACATGTCTTGTTCAGCAGGATAATCTCCACATATTAACACCACACTATGCAATCAGCAGAAGTAAAAAGCTAACAGTAGGCATTAAGACGGTCTTCAAGTCCCCATCACTAAGCTAGAGGTGGCTAATGTTGTTGATGACTTATACTAGTCTCATTTAGTCCCTTCTGTTCTAACAAAAAACGCGTTCAAAAAAACAGGAAGTGCTAAAATGCTAACTAATTTCCGAGTTTAGGACTCATTCCTGCACCTGTATAAACCCCTCCTCTCTTGTATCTGTTGCAGTGTGATAGATGGGATCGCTGTTTCCTCCGGCTCTAAGCGAGACAACTTTAAGAAGGTGGCAGACAAAGTGTTTGAGCATGGGATCACCTGGGAGAAGATCGCTGTGCTCTTCTACGTCGCCGGCAAGCTGGCTGTGAAGGTGAGTTAGCCTGTTAGTGCGCACATCAGAGTGTTAATAAATGCACTGTAAGAAACGTACCGGGAAATTCACAGTATTTAACTGGCAGCAATTGACAAGTTACTTACTGTAAAATGAATTACAGTAAGTAACTTGTCAATTGCTGCCAGTTAAATACTGTAAAGGTAATCACAGTATTTACAAGTTTTTATTTACAGTAACAGTGTAAAATGAAACACAGTAACTTCCAAGTACGGTATTTGTGTTTACAGTAATAGTGTTTAAACTGTAAAATGAAACACAGTAATATGTAATTACTTTATTTTTTGTTACAGCAGTAGTGTTAGCTGTAAAATAAAACAGTAATTTCCAAGCATTGTATTTTTGTTTAAGGTAATAGTATTTTAACTATAAAATAAAACACTGCCATTTAAAAAGTACTTATTTTTGTTTACGGTAATAGTGTATCAATTGTAAAATAGAAACTTTAATGCTATAATTTTAAGTTACAGTATCAGTATTGTAACTGTAAAACAATTTATTATAGTATACTTCATGTCATGCTGGTAATTTACAGATTACCAGAAATTCTTGACACAATTTTAAAGCTCACCAATAACTGCAGGGAGACAGCAAACAATACATTTTAACAATGTATTCTTAATTGTTGAACGGTATCAAGACCATGTATTTTCTTGTGCTAAATGATAAATATTTTCATCCATAAAACAATGGATATTAATATCCAAAAACATGGAGATTGCATTTTTAAAACAGTGGCGATAACAAATCAACCCAAAAAATATGAAGCCATTTCTTCTGCCAAGCCATTTTAGAGACGTGCTGTAGTTGAAAAGGTGTCACGACCTCGACACAGACTGGTTACTGTGATTATCTACAGTACATTGATGGTTACTGTGATCTTCTACAGTACATTGTTGGTTACTGTGATCTTCTACAGTACATTGTTTGTTACTGTGATTATCTACAGTGCATTGTTGGTTACTGTGAATATCTACAGTACATTGTTGGTTACTGTGATTTTATACGGTTGGGACGTTACTACTGCTATTTCTACAGTAACTCCAGAGTTGCTGTAATTTTTGGTTGGAAACACGGTATTATACTCTAAAATGGTATACAGTAATTTACTGTGCACAAATACTGTAAATAACTGTGGATTTCACAGCCATTTTTTACAGTGTGGTCTTTAGAGCACATATGTATGCACCACATATACCAAAGCAAATTCCTCGTATGTGTTCCTCGTATGTGTAAACCTAATTGGTAATGAAACCGATTCTGATCACCTCTTGAGTGATTTGTTATCAGAGGAGGCTTTCAGTACCAAAGCTTACTACCAGAGTATTTTAGGTTCTTGAAACGCATCACTTTCTATGCACTAAAGGATTTTTCTACTTGACACCCTGTGTTTAGAGGGAACAGGTATAGCTTGAAGTGACTATCCACCAAAAAGCTAGCTCTGATGTACTATTTAGCCTTTTAACTACCTTTCTCTAAAATTTGTGAAATTGTGTTGACTGTACTTTTTAAAATATATTATTTACATTTTTGTATATGTTTAATAGGATGAGGATAGTTATTCTTGATCAATAGAGTTCTGTAGGGATTAAATAGTTGTATTAGAAGGTTCTCTGTTTCCCTCTGCAAAATAAATTGAGGTAAACAAGCATTTATGATATTTACAATTCTTTTTCAGCAAAAGTATGTTCAAAAATAAAAACAAATGTTGTGAATGTTGCGTCACACTCCCATGACTTGACATCAACATCACTAAGTCAAAGGTGGCTAATGTTAGGTTTGATGATGATAAAAACATCACACATTATTTTGTTCAGCAGTCTCAATTAGCCACTTGTTGTTAACCACCATTCTTTAGAGACATAAAAGCTTCTAAATGTATGAGTGGGATATTTACTGACAAATTTACGTCGTAGAACAACAAATTTGACTTGCGATAACCCCAGACCCCTAACCGAAAAACCCATCGGCTTCCACACGAGGGAACTGGAAGTGTAAACATCTAGAATTATTTCAAGGTTTCACTTAGAGACTTTGCAAGTTTGTTTGTGATGGTAGCATTAGGTTTAGATTAGCATGATATTAGCTAGCATGCTAAGCTAACCATCGATGGTTATCAATGATCCAGCAATGTAATTGAAATAAACCACAGTTTGGCAGCCGCTTCACCTTGTGTATGGACTTTATCTGTGTGTGTGCATAAGATGGTGGAGGCTCATCTCCCCGAGTCAGTGATGGAGATCCTGAGATGGACTGTGGATTTCTTCAAAAACAATCTACTAGCCTGGATTCGGGATCAAGGAGGATGGGTATGTCGGAACTTCATTTCTTCCATATTTCTTTTAACTTTTTGAGGGTTTTCCCTTTCCTGTAGTGTGTTATAGGTTTTTGTGCATGTAAATGGTCTGCAAAGACGAAAATCCCTGTGTTCCCTCCACACACTCCCCCCCTGCCTGAAACGCCTCCATTGGACTCCCTTGTTTACTTACATCACTATGTAACACTCGCATTTCTATTGGCTATTGCTCCAACACATTATACGTGATAGGCTAAGGGGCGGGACATCACTAAGCGGTTGACCAATCACAACAGAGCCGGCCAGCTAACCAATCAGAGCAGACAAGAGGGTGAAAAGAGGTGCTGCAGCACAGGCAGTATGAGAAAATAAAGAGCTTTTTGAACATTAAAGCATGGAGACATGTCCCAGTAGAGACACTACATACTGATATACACCTGAACATGAGCAGGAGAGGAACGCTTTAATAAAAAGAAAATACAACTTGTTCACTTGTATAATGTAAGTATGTTTTACCAATGTTTATATAGTTTGTTTTAATAATAAGTTGGTCTATAACAGTGTATAACTTCTTCTGTATATTTTATATTATGTTATCTAAAATAGTCTCTTGATATATAAAAAATATGTTTAACCTGTTTATGTATATAATTATTTTTATAAACCAATTTTCCAATTTGGAATCAGATTTTGAAAGTCAGTTAGTTGATACATTTTCCGAATCGATCTTTTCTAAATATTTCTCCCGAGTCATTACGATGGACCACAGTATTGAACCTGTCTCTCACAGATCTACAGCTTCCCTGAGCTGGCCCAGTCGTCCATGCAGAGCGTGTCCACGATGAGCGCTCACAGCTACGGCCTCGTCCTCATCTTCGTTGCCGGCCTGGCTATAGGAAGCATCATCACCTGGAGACTAAGCAGAAACTGAGGCACACACACACACACACACACACACACACACACACACACACACACACAAACACACACACACACACACACATACACACACACACACGACATCTTCACTTCATTGAGTGTGTGTGAACGGGGTGGCAAGAGGTAGGTCACAATAGCGTGATGCAGTGCTAAGCCCTAAACCCACAAATCCAATTTTAGCACTTTCGGGTTCCCTCGTCTGTTAGTCAACATCTTTTTAATTCATGTTTGGTTAGATGCCTTAAATGGGGCGAAGCCTGGGAGCTAGTTCAGGCAGTCAACTTGAGCACTTATGCTGCATTCATACATAACGCCCCTTGCCACTCTACAACCAACCAAACAGAGTCTCCTTAATATGCCGCTCTATTTAACCTGCCAGATATCTCTCTATGCATTGCTTGCTGCTGCTTTGCTGCAGCTACTTCCACGTCGCTGCTGCTTGCCTGCCCCACCACCACCCCAGCTTCCACCTGTAGGCTCGGGGGGTTAGTTATTTAATCATCACTCATCGTGCTATGTATATCTGTGGAGTGATGAGGCCCGAGCCTAGATGCCAAATTCAACTATATGCTGCTTCTAATAAACATGTTAAAGAAACACGTGAGTTGTCTGACTGAAATAAGATCTGTGATTAACACAAGCTGAAGACATTTTTTGTTCTACGACCTAAAATACACAAGTAACTATGTATGGTGAATGTCTGAAGCTGTTACATTTCTTGAAAATGGTAGTTGCTATCAAGTGCCTAAATGAGGCTCCTAAAAGCAGAATATTAGCCGCCTTTCGCTTAGCGTTGGTGACGTGAAGTCCTGCGACAGTGTAGTTCTTTTATAGCATTACATTAGCTTTTTTAATTCTGTCGATTGCGTTTACGCTTCAAGAATCATAAAATGGTTTTAATATGTGGAGATTATCCAGCTGATTAAAACGAAATGTTGTGTTTTCCAGTGTTCTTATTTTTTGCAATATTCCAAAATTCAGCCATTACGATGCTTACTTCAAGGTCGGCCTGCAAAAATACGTCATCACTGCACCACTCTATATTGACACGAAAGTAATTCTGTGCTTTTGCCAAATAGATCAGAGCGGTTGTCATATCATGTCCTGATCGCATGTTGCCATGAGATGCCATCCACACAGATGGTTCTTTCAAACTTGAAAGAATCAGTATCAGAATGTCAACACCACCCTGAAGCTTTATACCAGACCAAATAACACATCCTACTCAGGTATCTCATGTTTAGATGTTTCTTTTTTTTCTAATATACAGAAGGCTTCCATCTTCTTGTAGAGATGTGGATCTTTAGTTCGGCTGAGTGACAGCAGTTTGATTGATTGATTGATTGATACATTTTATTTCGAACAAGTAAAATAAATAATTACAAAACAAAACAAATGTTGCAGTGCATAGTCATGTAAGAGAAATCAAAACAAAAAATGACATTTACAACAACAACAACAACAGCATTAGCAACATAAACAGTCCCACATCTAGTGTTCGAAAAGGAGTGAGAAGAAGTATAACTTATTTAATCTCTCCCCCTTGTCCCTAAATGATTTATTTATAATCTATAATCTGCAATAATTATCATCATTATTAATTATTATTGTTATTATTATTATTAATCTGCTTTACCTGTTGATTGACATATATACATATACACATATGTACATATACATACACACACACATATATACATATATGCACACACACATATACACACCTACATACTCACACATATAACATATACACATACACATAGTCAAACACCTTCCCCATCCCTGTACCTCGAGAAAATAATTTCTCTGTATTTCCTCTTGAACTGGTTAATGTCTGGACATGGCTTTAGCTCCACATTCACACTGTTCCATAGTCTCACTCCACAGGTTAGGGTTAATCTCTGGACATGGCTTTAGCTCCACATTCACACTGTTCCATAGTCTCACTCCACAGGTTAGGGTTAATGTCTGGACATCGCTTTAGCTCCACATTCACTTTTCCATAGTCTCACTCCACAGGTTAGGGTTAATGTCTGGACATGGCTTTAGCTCCACATTCACACTGTTCCATAGTCTCACTCCACAGGTTAGGGTTAATGTCTGGACATGGCTTTAGCTCCACATTCACACTGTTCCATAGTCTCACTCCACAGGTTAGGGTTATGTCTGGACATCGCTTTAGCTCCACATTCACACTGTTCCATAGTCTCACTCCACAGGTTAGGGTTAATGTCTGGACATGGCTTTAGCTCCACATTCACACTGTTCCATAGTCTCACTCCACAGGTTAGGGTTAATGTCTGGACATGGCTTTAGCTCCACATTCACACTGTTCCATAGTCTCACTCCACAGGTTAGGGTTAATGTCTGGACATGGCTTTAGCTCCACATTCACACTGTTCCATAGTCTCACTCCACAGGTTAGGGTTAATGTCTGGACATGTCTTTAGCTCCACATTCACACTGTTCCATAGTCTCACTCCACAGGTTAGGGTTAATGTCTGGACATGTCTTTAGCTCCACATTCACACTGTTCCATAGTCTCACTCCACATTCACACTGTTCCATAGTCTCACTCCACAGGTTAGGGTTAATGTCTGGACATGGCTTTAGCTCCACATTCACACTGTTCCATAGTCTCACTCCACAGGTTAGGGTTAATGTCTGGACATGGCTTTAGCTCCACATTCACACTGTTCCATAGTCTCACTCCACAGGTTAGGGTTAATGTCTGGACATGGCTTTAGCTCCACATTCACACTGTTCCATAGTCTCACTCCACAGGTTAGGGTTAATGTCTGGACATGGCTTTAGCTCCACATTCACACTGTTCCATAGTCTCACTCCACAGGTTAGGGTTAATGTCTGGACATGGCTTTAGCTCCACATTCACACTGTTCCATAGTCTCACTCCACAGGTTAGGGTTAATGTCTGGACATGGCTTTAGCTCCACATTCACACTGTTCCATAGTCTCACTCCACAGGTTAGGGTTAATCTCTGGACATGGCTTTAGCTCCACATTCACACTGTTCCATAGTCTCACTCCACAGGTTAGGGTTAATGTCTGGACATGGCTTTAGCTCCACATTCACACTGTTCCATAGTCTCACTCCACAGGTTAGGGTTAATGTCTGGACATGGCTTTAGCTCCACATTCACACTGTTCCATAGTCTCACTCCACAGGTTAGGGTTAATGTCTGGACATGGCTTTAGCTCCACATTCACACTGTTCCATAGTCTCACTCCACAGGTTAGGGTTAATGTCTGGACATGGCTTTAGCTCCACATTCACACTGTTCCATAGTCTCACTCCACAGGTTAGGGTTAATGTCTGGACATGGCTTTAGCTCCACATTCACACTGTTCCATAGTCTCACTCCACAGGTTAGGGTTAATGTCTGGACATGGCTTTAGCTCCACATTCACACTGTTCCATAGTCTCACTCCACAGGTTAGGGTTAATGTCTGGACATGGCTTTAGCTCCACATTCACACTGTTCCATAGCTCACTCCACAGGTTAGGGTTAATGTCTGGACATGGCTTTAGCTCCATATTCACACTGTTCCGTAGTCTCACTCCACAGGCTGAGATACAAAAAGTTCTTCTGGTTGTACGGACCCTATGAATTTCGAATTGAAATTGTCTCCTTGAACTATATCCCCCCACTCGTTGAGTGAATACTTTTTGGATGTTTCCTGGTAAACGTTATTTGCCTTAAACATGATTTGTGCCGTTTGGAATTCTACCAGGTCTGTGAATTTTAACAATTTTGACTGCAGGAATAATTTGTTAGTGTGATCAAGGTATTTGGCATTGTGAATGATTCGTATGGCTTTTTTTGTAGAATAGATACTGCATGTATAGAACTCTTGTAGTTATTGCCCCAGATTTCAGCACAGTAAGTCAGATATGGTAAGACTAGCGAACAGTAGAGAATGAGAAGTGATTTCTGATCTAGAACTTGTTTTACTTTGTTTAGTATGGAAATGCTTCTTGACAGCTTTGTTTGTACATGTTTTATGTGTAATTTCCAACTTATTGTGTCATCTATTATTACCCCAAGAAATGTAATTTCATGGACTCTTTCAATTTCAACCCCATCTATTTTTATTTGCATTTGTGTTTTTGTTCTATGTTTACCGAACAGCATTCATTTTGTTTTACTCAAGTTTAATGATAGTTTATTTTTGTCAAACCATGTTTTTAATTTGTGCATTTCATTTTCTATGTTCTCCACTAGCTGTTCTAAATTCTCCCCCGAACAGAATATATTTGTATCATCAGCAAACAAAACTAGCCTCAGTACATTGGATACTCTACAGATGTCATTGATGTACAGTATAAACAATTTAGGACCCAACACTGACCCCTGGGGGACACCACAAGCAATGTCCAAACATGAAGAACAGTCATTTCCCAACTTCACATACTGCTGTCTATTGCTTAAATAGCTTTTAATCCAGTCTAAAACGATACCCCTGATACCATACCTTTCTAATTTAGGATGTTATGGTTGATTGTGTCAAAAGCTTTTTTAATATCTATAAAAATCCCTACTGCATATTTGTTGTGTTCAAGGGCATCTGTGATATCCTCAATTGATTCCATAATTGCCAGTGATGTTGATCTGTTTGATCTGAATCCGTATTGACTGTCCGTGATTAATTTGTGCTTTTCTATGAATGCGTCCAGTCTGTTGTTAAATACTTTTTCTAGTATTTTTGAGAATTGGGGAAGTAAAGAGACAGGTCTGTAGTTCGTGAAGTGGTGCTTGTTCCCAGTTTTGTATACAGGTATGACTTTAGCTATTTTCATTTTGTTTGGACAAGTACCGGTTTGGAATGACAGGTTACAGATGTACGTTAATGGTAATAAACATTTAATTATCTTAAGGGAGCATTTCCATTTAGTCACGTGTAAAACACTGTGCCTCAGGTAGAAACTGTATTCAATGTTAAAGAGCAACTTGCAGGTTAGAGACCCCAGTGAATAAATGTGTAGGAAAATGATGTATACACTAGATTTTCAAAAAAATATACATAAATATACACTACAGTGACATCTGGCGTCGTTTTTGTAAGACATTTTTACTTCCGCATAAAAAAAGACCACCCGCGTGTGATGTCACATGGGGGAGAGCGGCCGGTCTAACGTATTAATAAACATGGATCACAATGCTAGTTTTGACACAGAAGAGGTTGAAAATGTATATTCGTATGCATATGACGGAACACAACCTTATAATTATGAGCCTGCTAGGCGTCCAAGAGACCAGGAGCAGCCAAGGATTAGAAGAAATAACGGCCATCGGAGAGAAATGGAGCTGTGGTGTGAGGAGAACCAGTGGAGAACAGGGCAGCTGTCTTGGTGAGTGACCGGCGTTAGCTACAGTTAATGTTAGCTAACGTCGGTCACATCACAACATTGTAAAGTTAGCTATCATATATCAGGCTATAACTAAAGTAGTATTGATAATATAGTAACGTTACTGGCAGGACTGTTGATACTGATCCATAACAGAAACTAATGCGCAAGTATCAGCCGTATCTCGCGTTACCTAATGCAACTCCACACTACGTCTTACGGTGCTGTACCGGAGGGGAGAGAGAGAGAGGAGCGAAGGGGGGGGGAGAGAGAGAGAGAGCAGCGAAGGGGGGGAGAGAGATGTAATACGGTTTCCTGATCAACGTTTTGTTTGATAGGCCTCAGCCGTGGAGAGTATGTGCTGCAGGGAGGTGGATGCACCTCGCACAAACGCACCCAGGAACGAAAGCTAGCTCCGGTCCTTTTCCTGTTAGGGAAACTGTGGACTCGATGTCCTGACACGCTGGAGTTTGTGCAACCTGCACAAACTCAAGCTCACCATGATTACAAATGGTGAAATGCAATGTAAAATTACCGAAAAAAGACCAGCTCACTAAATCACAACCGCTCACACCAACTACAAACTACTACCGCGGATTGGGCAGACAAGGAGTCCGAGAAAGCTGCCTGCTCCCCCATGTGACGTAAGATGACGCGTTTGACGTATGACGTTAAAAAAAGTTTTTAGTAGCAGAGCTCAAAACGGCTCCTTTCCCCTCTGAATTCCTGCCCTTATGTCTCGTAAAACATATACAATCCTGCATTAACTTTTTTTATTGTAATTTTCAGGCAAGGTTAAGCATAAATCTCGTAAAAAAAAAAACCTGCAAGTTGCTCTTTAATGATAACCTGGATTATTAAATCATATAATAATAATTCACAAATAAAATATCAGTAAAAGATGCAAATAATTACTCTGTTCGCTAGAGACAGCAGTCTATTTTTTACATATTAATTTAATGTTTAACGCAAATAATTTTAGTCCTTGAAAAATGGTGCCCTTCAATAAGTAAACCATGATGTAACAAAAAAATCCTATTTATACCTTCTGTATTCCACTGGTTTACTGTTATGGTGATTTTACAGTTTATTTGCACAATAAAAAACCTCAAGTGAAATGTCTTTAACACTGGAGATACAGGTTCCTTCTGTCATTGGAGAATCTTAAGAAAAATTGTGTGCATGTGAACTTTTACATTTAACAAGTGTGAATTGCACTTGTTGCCTTTGTATGGGAGCTGTGGTGTAAAGTAACTAAGTACTGTAATGTTGTATTGCATAACGTGTACTTTTACTTTTGGTACGTTTGATTCTTATACTGTTGTACTTTTACTTGATTCCAAGACTTTGACTTGTAACAGAGTAATCCTACTTTTACTTAAGTACAAGATCAGAGTACTTCTCCCACCTCTGTATTGGAGATTACAAATAAAATCATGGACTTCAAAGATTCTAAATTCTTTGTGTAGCACTCTTATTGGTTCTGGTTATTGGTTATTGGTATTGGTTCTGGTTCTGGTTTTATTTAATGCAATTATTATTATTATAATCAGGTGCAGGCTTTCCATCTCATGTTTGTCCACCAGAGAGTGCTGCCATGTTAACTTTACTGTAAGATGTCCTGTCACAGTCATAGACTACTGTAAATGTCACAATCCATCAAAAAAAAAACTAAAAGGCATCTTTTTTGAAAAGCGTGTGTCAATATTTGTTTTTTTATATTATTTGTTCACAACCAATTGTTAACCCTAACTCTTTAGCGACTCACTGACAAGGAACAACTGTACAAATAGAAATATAAAGACAAAGATAAAAACAAATATGTAGCAAATGTATTTATGTAGTTATTTTAAGCTAGGTCATTCAGGGTTATTCACATAACCTGAAAGGGGACCCTTAAAGGGGACCTATCATGCAAAATGCACTTTTTGATGTCTTTTATACATAAAATGTGTCCCCGGTGTGTCGGGGAACTCACGCAGCGTCAGAAAATAAAACCCTCTCTCTTTTCCTCCGTACCCAAATCTCTAAAAACGGGGCTACAACGGAGCTGATCTGCGTCCGATATGACGTAATATCGGAAATGTAGGCTGGCTTTACACCGACGGCCCTATCAGAAACGTTAGGACTATCTGACCACCTCTCACTGCTTCTCATCTCAGCTTACACCCCCTCAGAAGTAACACCAAGCCGGTGGTTAAATATATCAGAACCTGGCCCGAGGGGGCACTCTCACAACTGCAAGACTGCTTCGAACACACAGCGCGGGACATATTTGAACAGACAGACTTGGAGGAACACACAGAGGCTGTCTTATCTTACCTCAAGTTCTGCACAGACACTGTAACTGTGGAAAAACGCATTCGGGTCTATCCAAACCAAAAAACATGGATGACAGGAGCGGTGCGGTCTCTCCTGAGTTCCCGTGACACAGCCTTCAGGTCAGGGGACGCAGCCCAGTACAGCATGGCAAGAGCGAACCTGAGGAGAGGCATCAAGGCTGCGAAGGAGGACTACAAGGGAAAAGTGGAGGAGAATCTCGCTCATAACAACACACGGTGCGTTTGGCAGGGCCTTCACCAGCTAACTATAAGGGAAAAACATCTGGCACTACTAGAGCTGACGCCCACCTTGCAGAGGAACTAAACCACTTCTTTGTCCGCTTTGAGGCTAGCAGACCCCCCACTTTTCTACTCTGCCCCTGTCCCTGCAAACTACCAGCTCCATACCACCTCCCACTCTCAAAGAACATCAGGTGAAGCAGACGCTGAGGTCTGTGAATCCTGGAAAAGCCGCAGGACCCGATGGAGTACTCGGCAAAGTACTCAAAGCTTGTGCTGACCAGCTTTCAGGGGCCCTGACCAGGATATTCAACCTGTCCCTGTCACAAGCTAGCATTCCATCCTGTCTGAAGACGGCTACCATCATTCCTGTCCCCAAAAAGACACCAGTCAGAGAGCTCAACGACTACAGGCCCATAGCCCTAACATCGGCGGTGATTAAATGTTTTGAAAGACTGATAGCCGACTACATCAAAGCCAGCCTCCCACCCTCCCTCGACTCTCATCAATTTGCCTATAGAGCCAACAGATCCACAGATGATGCCATCGCCACGGTCCTTCACACAGCTGTGAGCCACCTAGAAGTCCCAGGCAACTATATCAGGATGCTGTTTGTCGATTTCAGCTCAGCTTTTAACACCATCATACCTGACATACTAGAGGAAAAACTGTCAAGCCTAGGTTTCCCCCCCCCATCATATGCGCCTGGATAAACAATTTCCTTACAGACCGTCCTCAGACAGTGAAAATAGGCCCTTATTGCTCCTCCACCCGCACCCTCAGCACTGGCTCCCCGCAGGGCTGCGTGCTGAGCCCTCTACTACACACTCTACACACTCTACACACACGACTGCTCTCCCATTCATCCCTCCAACTCCGTTATAAAATGTGCGGATGACACCACTGTGGTCGGTCAAATACATAAGGGAGACGACGAGTCGGCATACAGGGAGGAGATCCTGAAGCTGTCTGCGTGGTGTTCAGCAAACAATCTGTATCTGAACTCAAGCAAAACAAAATAAATCATCATAGACTTCAGAAAACACCGTCCAGAACCCGCCCCCCTTCACCTCAATGGAGAGAGAGTGGAGAGGGTCTCCACCTTTAAGTTCCTGGGGGTACAAATTTCAGAGAGCCTCACCTGGACAGCACACACCACTGCAGCAGTCAAGAAGGCCCAGCAGCGACTACACTTCCTGAGGGTGCTAAGGAGAACCCGACTGAACAAGAAGCTGCTGGTGTCCTTCTACCGGGCGACCATCGAGAGCGTGCTGTCATACTCCATCTCTGTGTGGTATGCTGGCTGTTCAGCTGCGGACAAGAAAGCCCTGCAGAGAGTGATCAGGATGGCAGAGAAAACCGTGGGCTGCCCCCTGCCCTCTCTGGAACACATCTCCACCTCCCGCTGCCTCAGCAGAGCAAACAAAATAATAAAGGACAGCTCTCACCCAGGTCACAGACTGGTCTCTCTCCTGCCTTCTGGAGGAGATACAGGAGCTACAAGTCACGGACAAACAGACTGAAAAACAGTTTCTACCCCTGGGCCGTCAGGCTGCTTAACCACCACACTTAATGCAATAACCTTAACCATCTCCACACATATACACACTTTGAATGCACTTTACAAATTATAAACAATTTTGATATCAATATTTTTAACTATTTATTCCCCCCGTATGATTGCTTATGTTGTCTGTCCTACTGCCGTGTTTTTAATGTTATGTATGTCTAGTTTTTGCACACTGGGACAGAGTTGCACTCTGAATCTCGTTGTACTTTTTGTATAATGACAATAAAAGGCTTTAACTTTAACTTTTTAATATATTTTTATATATCTGAGACCTATGCTATTGCCTAAAAATAGCATGACAGGTGACCTTTAATGCTCAATTCGGACCATTGGAGAAACATACAAATGTAGGTGTTTATTTACTAACTTTGTCTTTTTGTCAGAAGATTTCTTCTATATTCACCAAAGGTCAGATAGATAATGTATCTTTAGCATATTTAAGCACACTGTACACAAAAAAGTGTCATAAATTACAAAAAGGTATTGTCTTTGTGTTTTTATGTTAAGAATCAATGAGGACGTTTCATGTGTTATTTATTAGTTGCATTTTTTACCGTTCATTTGTTACATTTTATACTACATATCTCTAAAGGCTGTTTTCTCTAAAAGAGACTTTTTTCCTTTCTAAGAAGAAATATTTCACATAAATACTAACATTCTGAAGGGTTTTTTTGGAGGGTTTGTTCATATATCATTCATGTTCATAAAAATGTTAGAACTGTAACATGTGAACACAATGAAATGTGAATTATGAACCTGACTTTATTGAGTGTTCACATATCCATACCGGAGATTTTGCAAATGAGCATTATTGCATAATTGCAATATTTAAAAGGGTAATGCCTAATTTGTGCCTTTAAAGTTTAAGGTATCAACTGGGGAGGAAACTTCGTGATATCTAGTTATTATTTTATTACCTTAGTCACCTGTAGTGCCTCCTCTTAAGATGATCAAAGTATTGGATCATAGGAAGTTGAATAAACCTGTCTGGACAATCTTGATTTTCTCCAATTTGAGAAAACGTCATCAAGTGGTTGCTAAATGCTATGCAATATATTATAAATGTATTGTTCAGTGGCTGGTCATTGACTGAATATGATAGAGATTCAGGTGCTTTGTCTCAATTCAGACACTTCCCTTAGTGCACTGCATGTGGTAGTCTTGTAGTCGAGACCACCTTATCCGAGACCAAGATATTACCAAGACCGGAGAGTAGCAAGACCAAGACAAGACCAAGACTTTAAGAGGTCGAGACCAAGTCAAGACCGGAACCAGACTACTATGAATCCAACACTACATGATACACTTACACAATACCATGTGTAAGATACCCAATTTGATCTGAAAGATCCACATCATCATAAAAAGACACACATACGTAAGATATAAATTCGACTTCATCATATTTTTTCAAAAAGTTATCCTTTTCATATAAAAACAGTAAAATAGTAAGAACATAATATAAAACATCATAGTATACATTTGACGGTATATGACTTCCGGTTATGGCGCAGTGCTGGTGAGATCCATCTTCGTGAGGCTCCCAGGCTAATATATTGAATCAATGATTTAGAAGACCACAACTTTCTTAAAATACACATATACTTGAACACTAGACTTGCCAACACCATGCCAGGAAAATCTCAGAAAACAGGTCCGCAGACCCCTGCAGCATCGAAAACGTCATAATCTACGGGGCAAGCTAAAAGCTACTGCTAGCCAAAACACAGAGGCAATGACCGAGCATGTGGAAGTCCTCGGCGCCATACACTCTCTGCAAAGCGACTTTTCAAAGAAACTTGACGATGTGCTGGAGGGAATAAGCGGACTCAAGGGTGAGCTGCAACACCAAACTAGCAGGATCACAGAAGCAGAGGAAAGAATTGGAAAGACCGAGGACGACTTAAATTCCATGCACAGCGCTATCAAAAGGCTACAGGATAAATGCGCCACTTTGAAAATGAAGGTGCAAAACCAGGAAAATAGGGGCCGTCGCAACAACCTGAGGCTCATCGGCCTGCCTGAAAAGGTTGAGGGTCAAGACGCGGGTGCTTTTTTGGAGCAATGGCTACCTAGAGTCCTGGGCACCGACACCTGTACCACACTGCCCGTTATTGAGAGAGCACACCGAATAGGACGTCTAAAAACGTCAAAACCTATAGAAGGACGCCAGGCTCACGTCAGTGCCAAACGAGAACGTTTAGCTAAACAGAGGCTCCTGCATCATGGCTTTGCTACGACGAGGTAAATCTTCGTCATAACGAATTGCCGTATACACGCCGTGCCCACTAATGTTATCAGCGGAAAGACATTGCTGTTTCAGTTACTTTAATTTTCGCTCCCGAAAAGGTGTTTAACTACTGTATCATTTATGCCCATCTAAAGTATAAACTCTTTCGCATTATCATTCAGGTCTGTTTGTTTGTGACGGGATCATATATGTTCGGTTAATTCTCTAACTACCGGCTTATATATGTGTGTATATATATATATATTATTTTTTTACATGACTCGCTCCAATAAGAGGCTTTTTATTTTCCTATTTTATTTGTATTCCTCTGCTTTCTTGTTCGGAGAGATTGGTTCAAGTGGTCTAAATGTTTAATATTGGTGGAGCCTACGGAAGTATGGGAATCTCCACGTTTCTGCGCTACGCTGCATGCCTGATGAGGATCAGGCATGTAGATTAACCAAAGTCTTTAGTTACCTAGGGGGTGTTAGGGAAGTTCAGGGGGGATTTTCAGGGTATATTGCTTATTGTATACATGGTATAATTGTCCTATTGTTGTTGGTATTACTTTCTTTTCCTTTTTACTTCTCTATTTTGATAAAAAGAGCGATAACTAGTAGATATATTCCTATGGTGTTACACTATACAATTCACTCCACACTAAATGGCAGGTAAAACAGACATAAAGACCACTTGTAAATACGCTTGTTAAGCTAAAACAGGTATTAGGCAGAATTAGACTTCTTAAATCACAAATCGTTTTTATTCAAGAACTCCATTTGACTGATATTACTAAAGTAAAGAAAAGATGGCCTGGAGAAGTCTTTGCAGCCCCATTTAACTCACAGGCCAGAGGGGTTATTATTTTGATCCACAAATCAATCCCATTCAGACTTAGCCATGAAATAATTGACCCGGCAGGAAGATACATTATTTTGCAAGGAAAAATATTAGAGACTCAATTTACACTGGTCAATGTTTACGGACCTAACGAGGATAGTCATGCCTTTTTTAGGAATTTATTTCTTACTGTATCCTCTATTCCTGGACAATATATAATAGGCGGGGACTATAACTGTGTGCTGGACCCAGAGAAGGACCGCTCCTCAGGCATTGATGTTTCTCATCCGCAAGCTAGAAAGGTGCTGCTTCAATCTATAAACGATCTTAATTTAATTGAAGTCTGGAGAAAGCTACATCCTACAAAAAAACATTTCTCATGTTATTCAGGTACTTATAAGACGTCATCACGTATTGATTACTTTCTGATCTCCATGACCTTATTATCACATGTGAATGAATGCAGTTATGACAGCATAGTATTGTCCGATCATGCACCCATCTCATTAACCCTCCATATACCAAGGCTTGTTTGGTGTCCTTCTAGGTGGCGCCTCCAAACCAAATGGTTACAAGACCCAACATTTGACAAAATCAGACTAGTGCAGGCATAAGATGGGAGGCGTTTAAAGCCTACATTAGGGGTGTGATGATTAGCTATACAAGTTTTAAATCAAAAGCTCACTATAAAGAGTTAACCAACCTTGAGGCTCAAATTAAAACTCTGGAACTTGACCTATACCAAAATGATATACCAGAGAAACATAAAGAGCTCCTTCTGTTGAGAGCTAAGTATAAAGAGCTATCTGCTAGTAAAATTGCAGCAAACCTCCTTTGGTTAAAGCAATCTTACTATGACCAAGGTGACAAAGCTGGCAAGCTTCTTGCATGGAGAATAAAGAAAATGCAATCGGATAGAGCTATAAACTCAATCAAATTAGATGACGGAAATAATACAGTAGATCCAGCTGAAATAAACTCCTCCTTTAGAATATTCTACGAATCCCTTTATAGTTCAGAATACCCAGATACTACTCAGTTACAATCTGAATTCCTGGATCAGTTAGAAATCCCAACTATGACAGAGCAAGATAAGACTGAATTGGATACATATTTAACTGTTAAGGAAATGTCGGAAGCCTTGCGGAATATGAGAAGCGGGAAGACACCAGGACCAGATGGGATCCCTATAGAGATTTATAAATTGTTTCCAGACAAATTACTCCCCCCTCTATTAGATATGTTTGAAGAGGCATACGAGTTAGGTACTCTACCACCATCTTTACGGTCTGCAATTATCACCTTGGTCCCAAAGCCTGGTAAACCACCAACAGAAAGGGGGTCCTATGGTCCCATATCCTTAATGTGTTGTGACAAAAATATTATTTAATCTCTAATGACCAGAATGGCTTCGTTCAAGGGCGTCAAGCATTTCATAATATTCGCAGAGTGCTTAATATACTTCATGAAAGGAGTGATGCTAAAGACACCACAATCCTGTCGTTGGATGCTGAAAAAGCCTTTGACAGGATTGAATGGAAATACCTGATGGAAGTCTTGAGGAGATTTGGGATGGGTGGAAAATATCTCAAATGGTTGAGACTTCTGTATTCAGATCCAACAGCTGAGGTATTAACAAATAACATGATATCCAAACCGTTTAGTCTACACAGGGGCACAAGTTGCCCCCTATCCCCTCTTTTATTTCTGTTTGCTATTGAACCACTAGCTTTGGCTATCCGGCAACATCAGAGAATTTCGGGTGTGAGGATAGGTGAATCTATGCAAGTTATTCCTACTTACATTTACATTTATACATACAATAATTTCTCATCTTCAATCACCTCTCTTCATTCTCATAGTTTTCCCAAAAAGTGTTTCTGTACATCCTTTTAAACTGAATTATGCTTGTGCTTTGTTTGAACTCCTGCTCCAAACCATTCCATAACATCACCCCACAGATTGTTATACTCATACTTCTCAGAGTTCTTCTGACCTTGAGTTGTTTAAAATGTAGATTTCCTCTCAAATTATACCCACCCTCTCTGTCTATGAACAGTGTTTTTAATTTCCTAGGAAGTAGATTATTTCTTGCTCTGTACATGATTTGTGCCATTTTAAATTTAACCAGATCAGTGAACTTCAATATGTGTGACGTCAAAAATAATACATTAGTGTGTTCAAGATGTCTAACATTATTGATAACTCTTATAGCCCTTTTTTGTAATGTGCATAACGGCTGTAGGTTGGTTTTGTACGTGTTTCCCCAAATCTCCACACAGTAAATCAGATATGGCAATATTAATGTGTTATATAGAGTATACAATGAGTTGTAGTCCAGAATGTGTCTGGCTTTTCCCAATATTGCGATAGTTTTAGCCAGTTTTGCTTTTACATGAGTGATATGAGGTTTCCAGCTGATGTTGGGTCTAAACCACACCAAGGAACTTCATTTCATATACTCTTTCTATGTTTATGTTATCTAGTATTAATTGCAGCTGTGGATTTGTTTTATGTTTTCCAAATAACATAATCTTTGTTTTGCTTATATTTCATGATCATTTGTTTGTGTCAAACCAATGTTTTACTTTAATCATTTCTGCTGTTATCACTTCCATTAGCTCTTTCAAATTGTCACCGGAACAAAAAATATTAGTGTCATCTGCAAATAAAATACATTTCAATATATTTGATACTCTGCAAATGTCGTTGATGTATATTATGAACAGCTTTGGACCCAACACAGACCCCTGAGGTACTCCACAAGTTATGTTCATGTATTCTGATTTATGTTCACCAATTTCAACAAATTGTTGTCTGTTGCTTAAATAATCTCACCCAGTCTAATCCCACCCCTCTGATAATACCGTTCCAGTGTTGTCAGTAACATGTTGTGATCTATGGTGTCAAATGCTTTTTGTAAGTCTATAAATATTCCCACTGCTTGTTTTTTATTGTCCATGCAGTTTGCTATTTCCTCACTTAATTCCATTAGTGCCATAGATGTTGATCTATCTTTCCTGAATCCATATTGACTGTCGTCCAAAAGCTGATGTGTTTCCATGAAATTGTCTTTTTGTAAACAGCTTTTCAAGGATCTTGGAAAACTGAGAGAGCAATGAAACAGGTCTGTAATTTGTGTCATGGTGTTTATCCCAGTTTTATATAATGGTATAACTTTTGCTATTTTCATTTTATTTGGGATTGAAAAGACAAGTTAAAGAGATGTGTCAATGGTTCTGCAATTTCTTCAATAATGTTTTTTACTATAATCATATCAATATTATTCCAATCGGTCGAGGATTTGCTTTTACATTTCGTACAGTGTCTATGAGTTCTTTTTCTTCGACTGGTGTGAGGAAGAAAGAGCGATTGTTTTCATTCCAGAGGTCCGTATCTTCCCCTTTAGTTGTTTCTACGGTTTTAATTTGTTCTGCCAGATCTGGCCCCACATTTACAAAGAGTTCATTGAAACCATTAACCACATCTTCTGTATTATTAATAACATTATTTTTGTCCACAAAAAACTCCGGGTAACCTGTACTCTTTGCTCCGTTTCTAATGACACTATTTAATACTTTCCATAAACCTTTCATATTATTCTTGTTATTCTCTAATAATTTATTATAGTATTCCTTTTTACATATCCTCAGAATATGGGTTAATTTATTCTTATATCTTTTATATTTATTTTCTGCTTCTGAAGTTCTATATTTTATGAATTGTCTATATAGTGTATTTTTCTTTTTGCAGGCATTTTTTAGGCCATTAGTGATCCATGCACTGAGTTTGTTTGTGTCTCTCTCTGCATTGTTTCACAGGACACTTTTTTTCATAAAGTGATTTAAAAATGTTTAGAAATTCATCATAGGCCTTGTCAATATCTCTCTCATATACTACCCTCCAATTCTGATTTAGTAAGTCATTCTTAAATGCAATTTATTTATTTCTCAATCTTTTGTATTTGAAATGGCTGGCGACTTTAGGTTTCTTAGAACTGCAGTGATAGACAATAAAAACAGGTAAATGATCACTGATGTCACTATATAGTAGTCCCTACTGTATTGTTTTCCATAATGTTTGTGAATATGTTGTCTATTAATGTAGCAGAATGAGAAGTGATTCTATAGGTCTGGTGATTTTAGGATACAAACCCATACTGTACAATGTATTGATGAAGTCTTCTGTCATTTTATGCTTATTTGGATTCAACAGGTCAATATTGTAATCCCCACAGATAAACATAATTTTTTGTAATGATTTAGTAAACATATTTTCTACCCTTTCTGTAAATGTGTCAATACAGGTTCCAGGAGCTCTGTAAATATAGCTCACAATAACATTTTTTGACTTTTCCATACAAATGTCTACTGTAACACATTCAAACAAATCGTCAACAGCTGTTGTCATGCACCATCTTATAGTTCATTCCTTGATCCACATAGATTGCCACACCCCCTCCACTCTTATTCCTTCTGTTTGTATAATTCAGTTCGTAGCCATCCATCTCAAAGTCCACACCTTTCTCAGCACTGATCCAGGTCTCTGATATTGCTATGATGTTGAATGGGTTCTTAAACTGACTTAGATATTCTTTAATGTTGAGGAAGTTGGCATATAGCCTTTTGCATCTGCCTTATGATAGAGGGGGACTTCAAGTACCTAATCTACAATTGTATTATTGGGCAGCGCAGCTGCGCACAGCCATGTTTTACTTCTCCTCCTCTGACCCTCCAGCATGGCTAACCATTGAACACAATACAGCATCGGGCCTATCCCTCCAGTCATATATCTACTCTGCTGATGCTAAAAAACAAAAAAAACAGACAAAAAACCCATTTGTTAGAAATACTCTTTCTGTTTGGCATGAAGCACATGTCTATATAGGAGATGCTCCCAAACTCTCCCAGTTCTCCCCAATATGGGGTAATGATAACTTTGCCCCCGGTAGAGCGGATGGGGGATTCAAACAATGGGCTGCCAAGGGTCTGAGTAAAATAAAGAAAAAGAAGAAGATAGACTTTATTAATCCCTTACAGGGAAATGTCTTTCCCCACTCTGTTGTTTACACACATTACACACACAGGGGAGGATATACATGCACAAACACAGAGGCTATACATGCACACACAACCACATGCAGATAGGAGAGGTGGCAGAGCAGAGAGGCTGCCAGGTACCCGGCGCCAAGAGAGCAGATCGAGGTTAGGTGCCTTGCTCAAGGGCACCTCGGCAGTGGCCTTGGAGGTGAACTGGCACCTCTCCAGCTACCAGCTCACTCCATATTAATTTTTTTGGTCCGATCGGGAGGCGAACCGGCGACCCTTCGGTTCCTAGACGAAGTCCCTACAGACTGAGCCACTGCCGCCTCTAAAAGACTTGTATATAAGGAAAACTTATGTCCTTTGATCAGTTGGTTCATAGATATGCCATCCCTAGAAGCCACTTCTTTAAATTCCTGCAGTTGGGAGCTTCATATCAGCACAGACTAAATGCTTAGATGAGCCACCCTTGTCAGTTGTAGAGAGGGGCACTCTAAATTATATGGATATTCGAGGCCACCTTTCAGTCATTTATGTTCTGCTGCGGTCCAAATCAAAGGACAATTCACACTCAAGACTCAATGCTTGGAGAGATGATTTAAAAGTAGACATTACAGAGACTGAGTGGGAAAATGCTTGTTTAAAGACACAAACCCAGACTATAAACACTGCACTGAAACTGATACAATACAAATGGCTGTTCAGAACCTATGTAACACCTGTTAAACTTAAACTGTATAATCCTAACATTCCTGATAACTGTTCCAAATGTGACGATAATGTTGGTACTCTGCTGCACTGTATGTGGGAATGCCAAAAAAATCCAATCATTCTGGAAAGATATAGTTAACCTGATTGCACGTGTAACTGCTATACATATCCCTCTCGACGCAAAGTTCTGTATATTAGGTATATATCCAGATCAATTTGTACCAAGCCGTAAAGCAGTGCCCTTGATTAATATTTGCCTACTTCAGGCTAGGAGAGTAATTGCACTGAGGTGGAAAAATACGGATGTTCCTACACCTGCAATGTGGATGCGGGAAATGGCGTCCTGCCTCGCTTTGGAAAGATTAACCTATGTGATCAAAAAGAAAGTAAATAAATGTAAGGAAATATGGGACACGTTCATGCATTTCCTTGAGAGTGATCAAGTGGAAATCGATGAGTGAAATGGATGGATATCGCTATCAAACACTGTTATAAAATAAGGAATAATAATAATGCTGCTTATAATAATAACAATAATAATATTAATAATAATAACTATCTCTAAATGTAGAAACAAGTTATTCTTTCATATATTTGTTTGTAAAATTATTATTGTTTCACATCCTTTACTTTATCTGATTGTATTTACTTGTATTTATCTGTGTGTTATTTTCCCATGTGTCAATGTATGTATATGTGACTGTATGTTCTATGTGGAAAACCCAATAAATATAATGTTAAAACGGTATATAGGTCTAAGCAACAAACAAAAAACAAACCAACCATCTTTACAAACATTGCGGCGCATGAGGGCAAAGATTCGCACTCACGTGAAGTCACGTTATTGGTTGAATTTTTTAAACAGGACATTTTACATTCATCACATCCCCAGCAACAGCCGTGGTCTCGACCATGGATGTATAATAAGAAATGTCTCTGACATAAAATCTCGAGACCTATAGGTCCGAGACCGACACAAGACCGAGACCAAATGCAGTCGATTCCCGAGACAAGACCAAGACCGTTAAAAAGTGGTCTCGAGACCGGTCTCGAGTACTACAACTGTCACGATTTGGGTGTTGTGTGTTGAGTTTTGGGGTTTGTTTTGATTGTTCTGTTCTCCCTGTCTCTTGTCTGGTCCTTCTCCCTGTCGTTAGTTTCCCTGGTGTGTCTGATTGTCTGATTGTGTTCACCTGTTGCCCTTGTGTTTCTCCTCCCCTGCCCGGCTGTTTCTCGTCTCGTGATTACCCCTTCCTGTATTTAGTCTTGTCTTTCCCTGTGTTCCCCTGTCGGTTCATTGTTTGTCTTCCTGTCTCCCTCCATGCTACCTTGTGTTACCTGGGAGTTTTCATGCCATGTTTTGTCTCCAGCTTTTGGAATAAAGCTCGCTTTTGTTTATAGACCTTTTACATTTTTTTGTATTCTGCATTTGGGTCCTACCTTTTCCGTAACCCTGACAGAATGTACCGACCTATTTTGGACCCAGCAGTTTTTTCCCCTGAGGAGTTGGATCTGCTGATGTACACTCCTGAGTACAATTTTTACAAGTGGATGAGAGTCTCATCCAGAGCGGCCAAGGAGGCTACCCTGAAGGAGGTACGCCTGGAGGTGGCCAACAGGCCCTGGCTCTGGAGCTTGTTGCCCGAGTGGCTTAAGCTTTTTACAGGCAGCCCTGAGTACCAGCCTCAAGCCTCAAACCCCTTCTTGGGATCCCGCCTTGCCTCAGGAGGTCCACGGAGCCTCCAAAAGGTCTCTAGGAGACGTAAGGCCAGGATTCCAGCCGGTGCCCCAGCAGCCATGGTTCCGGACCCAGTTCCGGCCCCAGCAGCCATGGTTCCGGCCCCAGCAGCCATGGTTCCGGCCCCAGTTCCGGCCCCAGCAGCCATGGTTCCGACCCCAGTTGCGGTCCCAGCAGCCATGTTTCCGTGCTCCAGTGCCGGCCCACACAGCCATGGTACCGTGCTCCAGTACCATCCCACACAGCCATGGTTCCGTGTTCCGGTTCCGTGCCCACTAGCCATGGTCCCTGCTCCAGAACCGGCCCATACGGCCATGGTTCCGGCCCCAGTTCCGTGCCCGGCAGCCATGGTTCCGACTCCAGTGCCGGTCCCAGCAGCCATGGTTCCGGCCCCAGCTCCGGCCCCACCAGCCATGGTTCCGGCTCCAGTATCGGACGCAGCAGCCATGGTCCCGACTTCGGCTCCTCGTCACCTGTTGGCTCTCCGGCCGACGCCAGCTCCCCGTGTCCTGTCGGCGTACCGGCCGACTCCAGCACCTCGTCTCCTGTCGGCGTACCGGCCGACTCCAGCACCTCGCCTCCTGTCGGCGTACCGGCCGACTCAAGTTCCCTCTCGAGTCCCTTCTCAAGTCTCCTCTCAAGTCCCCTCTCGAGTCCCTTTCCAAGTCCCTTCTCAAGTCCCTTCTCAAGTCCCCTTTCGAGTCCCATCTCAAGTCCCTTCTCAAGTCCCTTCTCCAGTCCCTTCTCTAGTCCCATCTCCAGTCCCTTCTCTAGTCCCAACTCCGGTCCCTACTCAAGTTCCCTCTCTAGTCACCTCTCGAGTCTCCTCTCAAGTCCCTTTTCAAGTTCTCTCTCAAGTCCCTTCTCAAGTCCCCTTTCGAGTCCCATCTCAAGTCCCTTCTCAAGTCCCTTCTCTAGTCCCAACCCCAGTCCCTACTCAAGTTCCCTCTCTAGTCACCTCTCGAGTCTCCTCTCGAGTTCCCTCTCAAGTCCCTTCTCGAGTCTTCTCTCGAGTCTTCTCTCGAGTCCCCTCTCGAGTCCCCTCTCGAGTCCCCTCTCAAGTCCCCTCTCGAGTCTCTTCTCGAGTTCCCTCTCGAGTCCCCACTCAAGTCTCCTCTCGAGTCCCTTCTCGAGTTCCCTCTCGAGTCCCTTCTCGAGTTCCCTCTCAAGTTCCTTCTCCAGTCCCCTCTCGAGTCTCCTCTGGAGTTCCCTCTCAAGTTCCTTCTCCAGTCCCCTCTCGAGTTCCCTCTCAAGTCACCTCTGAAGTCTCCTCTCGAGTCCCTTCTCGAGTTCCTTCTCCAGTCTCCTCTCGAGTCTCCTCTCGAGTTCCCTCTCAAGTCTCCTCTCGAGTCCCTTCTCGAGTTCCCTCTCAAGTTCCTTCTCCAGTCCCCTCTCAAGTCTCCTCTCGAGTCCCTTCTCGAGTTCCCTCTCAAGTTCCTTCTCCAGTCCCCTCTCGAGTCTCCTCTCGAGTTCCCTCTCAAGTCACCTCTCAAGTCATCTCTCGAGTTCCGTCTCAAGTCCCTACCCAATGTCCTGGTCCGTTGGAGGTTCCGCTGGGGGTCCTGCCAACTCCATGTCCTGTCCCGTTGGAGGTCCCACCGACTACTCTTCTGCCGGGGGTCCTGCCAACTCCATGTCCTGTCCCGTTGGAGGTCCCGCCGACTACTCTTCTGCCGGGGGTCCTGCCAACTCCATGTCCTGTCCCGTTGGGGGTTCCGCCGACTACTCTTCTGCCGGGGATCCTGCCAACCCTATGTCCTGTCCCGTTGGGGGTCCCGCCGACTACTCTTCTGCCGGGGGTCCTGCCAACCCTATGTCCTTTGCCGTTGGAGGTCCCGCCGACTACTGTTCTGCCGGGGGTCCTGCCAACTCCATGTCCTGTCCCGTTGGGGGTTCCGCCGACTACTCTTCTGCCGGGGATCCTGCCAACTCCATGTCCTGTCCCGTTGGGGGTTCCGCCGACTACTCTTCTGCCGGGGATCCTGCCAACCCTATGTCCTGTCCGTTGGGGTCCCGCCGACTACTCTTCTGCCGGGGGTCCTGCCAACTCCATGTCCTGTCCCGTTGGGGGTTCCGCCGACTACTCTTCTGCCGGGGTCCTGCCAACCCTATGTCCTGTCCCGTTGGGGGTCCCGCCGACTACTCTTCTGCCGGGGGTCCTGCCAACCCTATGTCCTGTGCCGTTGGAGGTCCCGCCGACTACTCTTCTGCCGGGGGTCCTGCCAACCCTATGTCCTGTGCCGTTGGAGGTCCCGCCGACTACTCTTCTGCCGGGGGTCCTGCCAACTCCTTGTCCTGTGTCGTTGGGGGTTCCGCTGAGGGTCCTGCCAACTCCATGTCCTGTGTCGTTGGGGGTTCCGCTGAGGGTCCTGCCAACTCCATGTCCTGTCCTGTTGGAGGTCCCGCCGACACCTGTTCCACTGGGGGTCCTGCCAACTCTGTGTCCTGTCCTGTTGGAGGTTCCGCCGACACCTGTTCCATCGGGGGTCCTGCCAACTCTGTGTCCTGTTCCGTTGGGGGCCCAGTCGACACCAGCCCTTGCTCCATCCGGGGTCCCATTGACACCAGCCCATGTCATGTCCAGGATCCCGTCTACGCCTGTCCGGTCGGCTCCGGTTCCTGTCCGGCCGGCGCCGGGTCCTGCCCGTCCTCCGGAGCTGTCCCGTCGCCGCCTTCTTGTTCACTCTCGGGCCCGGCCTCCTGGGTCCCCCAGCCGCGGCCTTCGCCCTCGGGCCCGGCCTCCTGACTCTTCCAGCCGCGGTCTTCGCCCTCGGGCCCGGTCCCCTGACTTCCCCAGCCACGGCCTTCGCCCTCGGGCCCGGCCTCCTGACTCTTCCAGCCGCGGCCTTCGCCCTCGGGCCCGGCCCCCTGACTCTTCCAGCCGCTGCCTTCACCCTCATGCCCGCCCTGAGTTCGCCCGCTGTGGCCTTCGCCCCTTTTTGAACTCTGCCTTGCCCCCGGGCCGTCCGCCCGAGACCACCTCCTGTTCCTCTGCCTTGCCCCCGGGTCGTCCGCCCGAGACCACCACCTGTTCCTCTGCCTTGCCCCCGGGCTGTCCGCCCGAGACCACCTCCTGGTCCTCTGCCTTGCCCCCGGGCCGTCCGCCCGAGACCACCTCCTGTTCCTCTGCCTTGCCCCCGGGCCGTCCGCCCGAGTCCCCGTCCTCGAACTCAGCCTTGCCCCCGGGCCGTCCGCCCGAGGTACCCTTCTTGAACTCTGCCTTGCCCCCGGGCCGTCCGCCCGAGACCCCTTTCTGGTCCTCTGCCGTGCCTCCGGGCTGTCGGTCCAGACCCGTCCTCCGGACCCCCTCCACCCACCCTTTTGGAAATATGGACTTTGTGTGGGGACGTCTGGAGTCCGTCCCTTGAGGGGGGGGTTATGTCACGATTTGGGTGTTGTGTGTTGAGTTTTGGGGTTTGTTTTGATTGTTCTGTTCTCCCTGTCTCTTGTCTGGTCCTTCTCCCTGTCGTTAGTTTCCCTGGTGTGTCTGATTGTCTGATTGTGTTCACCTGTTGCCCTTGTGTTTCTCCTCCCCTGCCCGGCTGTTTCTCGTCTCGTGATTACCCCTTCCTGTATTTAGTCTTGTCTTTCCCTGTGTTCCCCTGTCGGTTCATTGTTTGTCTTCCTGTCTCCCTCCATGCTACCTTGTGTTACCTGGGAGTTTTCATGCCATGTTTTGTCTCCAGCTTTTGGAATAAAGCTCGCTTTTGTTTATAGACCTTTTACATTTTTTTGTATTCTGCATTTGGGTCCTACCTTTTCCGTAACCCTGACAACAACACTAGCATGTGGTGCAGTGTGAACACTTCCACAGTGTGTACATTGCAACCATGTACTGCTTTCTTTAATGGCACACTGCTCTGCCCTCACCAGTAGCAATTGCCGCTGTTAGCTATGCTAGCTAGCTAGCAAAATTACCATTCGTTGTAGCAAATCATTACAGACAAATAAACCCGATAAAATAACTGACTTTTTTTCTGCCACCAGTATTTTTGCTATCTTTATTAAATACTGAAAGAAACGCATGTATAACTTTTATTTGTACAATGTAGCAACCGCAATCGCAGCTGGACGCGCAACTTCTGCTACGTAGCCCAGACGGCAGTCGTTGGGTTCCACAGTCAACATGTGCAACTTGCCATACTTTACATTAGCAAAGAGTATAGCCTAGTAGCTATATGAGGTAAAGTAACCTGTATAACCTGTTTCAATAATTATAACCTTGGTCCGACATATCTTAGGCACCAATAGTCTGTGTAAAATGTATGCTTATGAAACTGCTTATGAAACTAGGGCAATATCCTTATTGTTGTATTATTTGCTTGCTGTGCTCATTGTGTGTGCCGTGACTTGGTAATGGATGGACCCAGTCGCCCCCCCGGGTTTTAATGGGGTGGACAGGAGCGTGGGGAGGGGTTGCATGGGAAAGTGCTTAAACTTACAACATTGAAAGTAGCAAGGTCATGTGCAGAGACTGTGCAGAGACTGTGCAGAGACTTAGAGTATACAAAGAGGGTACTGCCAGGTGCGAAGATAAAGATTGTTATGATCACCCCATGTTGACCCCATGAATTGTTCACCCCATGGCTGCCATGAAGATGGCCTGGGACTTATCAGCGGGCGCAGTAGATCCAAACCTCCCACGCTCTGTACGGAGTGGAAGACGGTCTCCAGGGCAGCAATGGCTGACTCACTCTGATTCGCTGCCTAGGGCTCGCCCAGGAGTGAATCCACCAGTAGATAACACTTAGGGAGGAGCAACCGACACAACTCCTCCCACACAACTCCTCCCCGTTTGTGTGTATAAATATTGTGACTTCTTTATACTCGGGGCCCCTGTTCTGTCTGACTGTCTGATACATATATCGCACGGTAGTAGAACCAGGGCCCGAGGTACTTTGTTATATTGTACTGTTGCTTTTACCATTAAATCAGCTTATTGTTAACCTCATATCTCTGTGTCTGAGTCCTTCCTCTTATAGCAGACCACTCATCAACGAACGGCGCGGAGCGGGCTCGAACCTTCAACCACTCCAAAGGGTGGCCCTCCAACAATTTGGTGACCAACCGACGTGATGAGTAGGGTCTCATAGAAGGAACACTGGCAGCCAGCGGACGAATGGTCCAGGGAAGACACCTCGAATACCTCTGACAACTAAACCAGGGCCCTACAACTGAAAGGTGAGCAGATACCTGTTATTATCAAAATCTGTGATTGGCTATACTACAAAATTTTAGAGTTGTCAGCGGCATTTTCAGTGTTTTAGTCTTACGGTAAAAAAAACAGTACTACAGAATAACACTTTCCAGTCTCAAAGAGGAGCTGCAGTTGTGTTATATGTGGGGTATTTCAAGAGGAGAAACGCAACTTTCAAAATCAATTTGAAACGACCGGATCTCGCAAACTCTTGCTGTGGGGTTAATCTAGAAGACTAAACGTGACGATAAAGAGATTCTGTAGACTGGGTTTCGACTCCTTGCCAAAAGCCACATCCTCGGAAGAGGGTGTCGAAGCGCTTTTAGAAGTCTCTCCATCTGTTGAAATAAACATCGCACTATAAAAGTCAACTAGACTGTACGGGGAATATAAAAACTGTGTTTGTAGATTTCAGTGGTTATAAATTGGTAAAGGAATCCCAGCTGCAAATACTCAGAGAAATAAGATGACACACACAGTAATTCTTAGACGAATTCTGGGGTTGGGGCTCATCGACTAACGTACACAGGCAACCCTTAGACGGATCTGGGGCTACGTTAGGTATATTTATTTTGAGTGTGATTAACTGTGTTTGTATATTATATGTGAAAAATACGCAGTAAGGGACGCAATTTTCAACATCAATTTGAAAGGACCGTCCCTGAAAGTATTGTAGAATCTTATTTGTATCTGATAGCATATACGTGACGATCAAAGGTTATTGTAGACTGGGTTTCGACTCCGTGCCTTGGGCCGCATCCTCGTAAGAGGGTGTCAGAGCGCTCTTGGAAGTCTTAGTAACTGGTTGAAATACACCTCGCACCGAAAACTATCAGACTATATACCTGTGGGAATAAAACTGCAATATTTAGTAAATTATAGTACGCAGAAGTACCTGGTATTTTTTATAAAAACTAAAACCTTTAGGAGAAGCAGATACGAACGAAGTCAAAATGGAAGGAGAATTTAAACGTGAAGAGAGAGAATTAGGAGTCCCTGTTCCGGGTAGTTTAAGGGAACAGTGGGGACAGGCGGAGAGATTGATCCTTAGTGGGATCAAACCAGGAGACCGGAAGAAGGCCTGTGCCGACCTCCGTTTCCTACGCAATAAAATGATAGCAGAAGACAGAGTAGGGGGCGACGAGACATTTGGGAATCTAGCTTTAGCCCTAAATATTTATGAACGACAGCTTGTAAAGAAACTCGGAGACCTAAACAAACAAAAGCCCGGATTATTAGGCCATAATAAACTGAACAAAGAGAAAGAGGCGGTAGACAAATTACGGAGGATTTGTCATAATGCGGCACTCGCCATGAACGGAGTAGCTATTACTCCCGTCCCAGCCAAGAATCTCCCAGCCATGGTCGCGGTTCAAACCCCGACCCGTGGAGGGGAGTTTCAACACTCTAGTTACGTTGGCACTCTCCTGTCCCCTCATGACATTAAAAGAACACCTGTATCAACACATACACCTACAGATGAAGAAATACTTGACTTTGTTGCAAAACGCGTCAAATTTTTTAGGACTATAAAAAAGATGAAACCTCTGCCTCTGACAGAGAAGACACGGCAAGTCAAGACGGCACAGGGGACTCCACCTTCCTCTGAAACAGGTTGATATAGCCGGTGTCGGACTTTGTTTATGAACACATTAACTGAGGGACAGGTTTCTCCCCATTTGAGCTGACCCACGGCCATCAGTTTCCGGGTCCTGGGGCCCTAAGTGTAGGGAAAGAAGTAGAGGAAATGAGCTCAAAACCATATTACCAGCAACTTAAGGGCTTGGTATCAGACTTCTCCACACAGGTTGCTGACGCCAAAGGGGGACCCGAGAAGCACGAGGCAACACCGCAGAATTCATCTGGCTGAAGGTCATCCGTCCGAAGTGGCTCAACCCAAGGTTCACCGGCCCGCACAGAGTGACTCAGAGGACATCACATGCAGTTCGCCTCGAAGGAAAGGGGGAAACGTGGTATCATTGGAGCCAGTGCGCCGTTGGAAAACCTCCAGCAAGGACGTTAGACGACATCAGAACTGACATCGCTGCAGCAGGACGAGAGAACGACACATCTGACGACGACAGCCCAGCAGAAGCAACGACCCATACAACAGATGACAAGGACAAAGACACAGAGGTAACAACAGGCGATCTTGGAAAGGGGATTACGGCCGGCGAGGAGGCGGACACGAGTCTACGGGACCCCGCCCCCTGAAACACACGGCTCCATATAGGACCCGACTTTTTTACTCCCACCTTTAGGGGCACTTTCCAATAAGTAGCAGCATTTTTATGCCCACCTATAGGGCCTCTTTCTAATAAGAGTAGTAGGTTATATATAACGAGAGGTTAGCCCTATAGTTAAAGGGCAGTGAAAGTCTCCCCACTCACCAGACCTTCTATTTAACAGGTTTTACTGAACCTTATATTAACAGGTTCTGGGAGCACAGTATTTACCATTACAGGGTACTATTTTACACCCTAGTTTTAAAGAATCTCCTTAGGAGATTTTAGCATTGTGTTCAGAAGAACCTAATTACAATAACACGGAGCACTGATTAAAGGTACTCAATAATGACAGACTGTGGATTACACTTCCTATTATTGTTTGTTGGTGTACTCTGCTAGTGGGAATCGTGGTTTACTTGGGACACTGTTTGTATCTTGAACACCATTCTTAGTTATATGGCCCATTAGCGAATAGCCTTATTATTTGATTGGGTGTTAATTCCTTGCGTCCTAGTAAATCTCCTATTATTAATAACAGAAATAATTGTTGTGTTACATTGAAAATAACAACCTAACCATGTATGGGAGTTGGAGATGGTTGCCAGGGCTAGCCCTGGTCACGATCGTCACCCTTGCCTTTGTTTTTGTTTTAAGTGATTCCATTGACCACCCAGACTCCATTCCCCCGCCAGAGGAGTCCGTAACTAGGGTCAAACGGGCCAAATATGAGGTAGTAGTTACCAAAATGTCTCCTAAACAAACCTTCACTTTCCAAGCAGGTAGTGATGGAATAATGTAGACAGGATCAACTATGTACATTACAATGTGCTCCGTTTAGCTAATCTCACTAGGGACGCTGTAGAAGGACTCGCTGAACAGCTGGGGCCGACTTCCCTTATGGCAGTTCAGAATAGAATGGCCCTTGACATGCTGTTAGCTGAGAAAGGGGGTGTGTGTTCAATGTTTGGTGATATGTGTTGTACTTTCATTCCAAACAATACGGCTCCGGACGGTTCCGTCACAAAGGCTTTAGAAGGCCTTCGCACACTATCCAAAACTATGCATGAACAATCAGGGATACACAACCCCTTGGAGGAATGGTTTACAAACATGTTTGGTCAATGGAAGGTTTAATAATGTCTCTTTTGATTTCTATAGCTACTTTTATTGCCATTTTAGTAACATGTGGTTGTTGTTGTGTGCCTTGTATCCGCTCATTGTGTGTTAGATTCATCAGTTCCACCATTGAAGGAAAAGCTGCCCCTCCCCCTCCGTACCAAATGCCCTTGTTGGCTTATGCGTCGGAGGGAGAGGACAGTATGATGACTCAGCAGACAAGGACGCAGTTTTAACATACTTTGGTCTCCCTCCACTGTCATAAGAGGTTGTTATGGTGGGCTGTTCCCGAAGGTTTAAAGTACTCTAAATCCCAGCTTCTGATGGATTTATATAATGTTGGGGGACAGACGCAGTAGAAAAGAATGACAGTGGTTATGTTTCGAATGCTTTGTGTAAGTTGATCTCTTGAGGTGAGATCAAAAGGGGGATTAAAGTAACCTGTATAACCTGTTTCAATAATTATAACCTTGGCCCGACATATCTTAGGCGCCAATAGTCTGTGTAAAATGTATGCTTATGAAACTGCTTATGAAACTAGGGCAATATTCTTATTGTTGTATTATTTGCTTGCTGTGCTCATGTGTGTGTGTGCCGTGACTTGGGAATGGATGGACCCAGTCGCCCCCCCGGGTTTTAATGGGGTGGACAGGAGCGTGGGGAGGGGTTGCATGGGAAAGTGTTTAAACTTACAACATTGAAAGTAGCAAGGTCATGTGCAGAGACTGTGCAGAGACTGTGCAGAGACTTAGAGTATACAAAGACGGTACTGCCAGGTACGAAGATAAAGATTGTTATGATCACCCCATGTTGACCCCATGAATTGTTTACCCCATGGCTGCCATGAAGACGGCCTGGGACTTATCAGCGGGCGCAGTAGATCCAAACCTCCCACGCTCTGTACGGAGTGGAAGACGGTCTCCAGGGCAGCAATGGCTGACTCACTCTGATTCGCTGCCTAGGGCTCGCCCAGGAGTGAATCCATCAGTAGATAACACCTAGGGAGGAGCAACCGACACAACTCCTCCCACACAACTCCTCCCCGTTTGTGTGTATAAATATTGTGACTTCTTTATACTCAGGGCCCCTGTTCTGTCTGACTGTCTGATACGTATATCGCACGGTAGTAGAACCAGGGCCCGAAATACTTCGTTATATTGTACTGTTGCTTTTACCATTAAATCAGCTTATTGTTAACCTCATATCTCTGTGTCTGAGTCCTTCCTCTTATAGCAGACCACTCATCAACGAACGGCGCGGAGCGGGCTCGAACCTTCAACCACTCCAAAGGGTGGCCCTCCAACAGAGGGCAGGCTGAATTTCCATGTTTCTGTGTCACAGAGACTACAGATTTATACAGCTAAATGCACTGAGTACCCAGATAGCTGGATGGCGGTTGTTCACAGTCTATACAGCCTATAGGTACACTAGAGGAAAGACAATAGATCCATGCAACAGTTTTTGAGCTCTTTCAGTCTGGATCAAACTGCCAACCATATAGCCATGCTAATAATCCCACATCTACATGTGACGAAGGTAACTTCGTCACTGTGGATTGACGGCTTCGGCCTTGTGATATTGCACATGTGGTTTAGTTTGAAAGGGTTCCCCCTCCCGTTTTGTCTGTGGCTGATGATTGTGTTCACCTGGTGCCCTGTGTTGTCTCCTCCCCCCTCACCTGTGTCTTATTGGCCTGATTAGTGTGTGTGTATTTAGGCTCTGTTTTCCCTGTGAGTGAAGAGGTAGTGTGTGTGAGATGCAGGTAGTGTGTGTGAGATCCTTGTGGCTGGTGACTGTGTTCACCTGGGCAGCAATATTGAGGCTGTGTCATGCACCACAGCGATGAATAAATGCCCACACCGGGTTATATTTGAATTCTCTGCCTCTGCCTCCTTGCTTGGTCGGGCCGCTCAACGGTCAGCTTCACTACAGAACAGAAGTGAGTGATATGATGAACCTGTAATGGGCTGTAATTGGGTCCCTTTGATCAGAGACTTATCAGAACCCTGTTTACACTCTTCTGTTGTGCTCTTAAAAAACCCTTTTCCTTACAAAGTGCAGCATATCCAAGTTGTTAAATGCTCTTTGAACTGAAATAAACTAAAGTCCTCCTCCTTCATGTCATTTTCCTCCATTCCCTGAGCTAAGAATAAGCTCTATCAAGTTCATGTGTGATTTGGCTTAACATAATTATACCCTTACAACACTACCTCTCTCTTTATCTCCCCCCCTCTCTCTAGCTCCCTGGTGTCTCCTATAAAGGGTAGACAATTAGCAGGGATGGCTAGTTTAATAATGAGCCAGTAACAAGGGACGAACAAAAGAGGGATTGATTGATGGATGGAAGGATGATGGAGGTGATATTAATATATGATTTTTGGGTGTCAGTTAACATTTCCACTGCTTTTAAGGGTATAGTCATTTAAATACAGAACACACAACACACGTTTCTCAGTATAAGATGGTATTCCTACACTACTGGGCCTTACCCCCCGGGCACTTTGTATGCTGAGATAAATAAACATCTCTCGCCGTTCCTTTTATTTGTCTGAAGTTTTCAACGTAGGTCCTTATAGACAAGTCCCAGATTATCGCCATCTTTCTAGTCATTCGGTGGCGTCTTTGTCTAAATTACCATTCTTCTGCAACTTTAAATGTTTGTTTCTTCCGTTTCACACCAGTCACAATAGAAACATTTTACAACACTCGCCTTGAAGAATGCCTTGAGAGTAAGTGGCTCTATTCACATATGAGCCCGAATCGAACATTACAGAGACGTAGTACTGTAGGGAGCTGGTTGGGAAGTGTTATCCGATGGCAAATTACATTTGATAATATGATAGTTTAAGTTAATTAAACTATCATACCAGAGGCCTAGAATCTGGTGGCTGACAGGAGCATGTTACAATGGCCCAAAACACACTGCAGTTTGAAAAAGGATGCAAATATAAAAACACAAATCACTGCGAGGTCTCTAACATCCTTCAAATTATTTTAGCTTATGCAGACAAAGTAAACATCTTTGTGTCCAGTCAAAAGGACGTTCAATGTCTTCAGGACAGCCTGTACCTGTTTAAAGGACCTTTGAATGGGTAAACTCTGAAAGAGTGCTGCATTGTAGCTTGGATGTGGAGGGACCCAGACTGCCTGCAGGACTTGAGTGGGGAAAAGAGGCCAAAAGAGGATAGAGATAGAGGACATCCAGAGAGACATCGTAGTTTATTTCTGGTCTAGTCAGCGCTGGGTCCTGTCTCTATCTGCCTGCAGATGAGGCGGGACAAGGACTCATTCTCAGCCAAAGAGTTCCCAGGCAGTATGGTTATTTGAGGGATTCTTGATTCAAACAGTGTTACAAGAACTCCCTACTTAAATGATGACAGCCTGATGGCCGGCCGTCAGCGAACCGAGCCCCGCTGATGGCCGGCCGTTCTGTGATTTTCCAGAAAACACAGATGGCCAGTCCGCCCCTGGACATATACGTGTCAGTTTTGAGATTTCATAATATGTCTTTGCCATGGAAAGTCAATGCTCGCCATAAAACACGGTTTTCTCATAACTCCAGTGAACATGCTCCAAACGGCCCAAAACTTCACATCTTTGACAATGATGCAGAACTCAAGAAACCAAGGCCAATTGTGATGTGTCATCATATGCCGTTGTCGTGGCAAAATATCACTCGCCATGAAACACGATTTTGCTGTAACTCCTACAGACATTGTCCGATCGGCCCAATGTTGTGCGTTGGCAACTGTGTTAAATGTTTTTTGTTAGTTTAGTTATTTATGTTCCACTTCCTGTTTTATTTTGTATTCACCTTGTCTCGTTCCAGGTTCCTTTACTTCCTGCCTTGGTTGTTTTCTCGCCATCGTCAGTGTCTGCCCCGCCCCTGATTGTTTCCACCTGTGCCCACTTACCTCTTATTGTCCTGTCTCCCCCTTGTCTGTTGCCAGATTGTCTTGTGTCTTATGCCGAGCTCTCCAGCGTTTTCCTATTGCATCTATATATCGTTACAGTCATTGTCCGCATCTATAGTTATAGTAAGGTAAGATCAGGTAGTAGTATTTTTCTAGTATTTTGTTAGGTAAGCATTAGTGTAGATTATTTATTTTATGTATTTTTCTGGATCTGCTGATCCTGTGATTATTTTCCTGCTGCTGTTAATCTGGAGATCAACAGACTCTAGCGGCCCGCTAAAATTCTACTTGTTGCAAAATATTCATACAGTTTTTGATTTCTAAAAATAAATCAGCATTTTCTGTGTTTGTCAACCTGTTTTACTGTCAACAAATTCTTAATATTATTACAGTCACACAATCTGTTGATCATTTGATCAGTAAAAGTGTTGATTATGTGACTGATGAAAAGGTCTGGGTTTGAAATGTTGAGTTGCCACTAATTTCATAAAAACTCAGTATAAATAAAGCTGCATTTATTATTTGTTTGGGGAAAGAGAGACTGAATCAATGTAAAAACGTGCTGTAAAACTAAGAGCTAAAAGCTCTGATTTAACCATCTTTATTTACAAAATACTGAATCATGTAAGGACTTCACTGCCCACTCTTTGTTATAAATGTATTATTCCAGACTCATAAACTTCTTTACCAAACACAATGTCTTGAGTAAAATTCAAATTGGATTTATACCAAAACACCTCACTTCAGATCATATTTACACCCTACACTATGAAGGTAGATATGGTGCAAAATGCGAGGCTTGTAAAACCGGATGTGAGCACTTACAATGTGAGAACTTGCAGAAAAAAAATCTGAGCTTGTGTGCATACATTTACACTTGTATAAAATATCCACATATCTGTGAACTAAGTTTTTTAGCTCGTAGAAAAAAAATGAACTTAGTGATGAAATGTTCACTTACAGAAAAATATATATTTTTAAAATATATTTTCCATTACAACTGCAACTTGGTTATTACAACCTCTCAAATCAATCATTACAACTTCACGAATCTGCTCTGTGGCAGTATAAATCCACGAATCTGCGGCCTTGACTTTTGCTACACTTCTTGCGATGAATGTGTCGCTAAAGTAATTTTCACCTGTAGATGTGGGGGAGGGAGGGGGGTTGGAGAGAAGGGGCGGAGCTATCAGAACGACGAGGCGCAAACTCGGGTCAGTCACACACAGTCACAGATAGTCAGGTCAAACCGGATGACTGCGGGGCCCCGCATATGCCCCTTTCACACCAGCGCGGTTCCAGGGCCGGTTCGGAGCTTGAGCCTGATAAGCACCGGTTTTTCCTGTTCACACCGCAGCGGAGCCGGCTCTTTTCCCCGAAAACCGGTTCTTACCAAGCTCTAAAAAAAAAATTCGGTGTAGAAGCAAGAACCGCATGAGCTAACAGTTTATGGCGAGTACGACAAATAAAAGTTGTAACAAGCAGTAACGCTGAGCAAAGTGACTAGAACGCTTATTAAAAAAAACACACTTTATAAAGTCAGGCAACACTAACCAGGCTTCGTGTGATTCTGTTTATTTGTACCTTACTTTGACCATCCGTTCGCTGTTATTGATCATTGTGGAGAGCAGGCAGACGTTTTGTATTATAGCAGCTATCGGATGGAATCAATACATGGGCTGCACAGGTTGTCATGTCCGACTATCACAAGTAAAATCATAATGAAAAATACGCCGGTAAAATGTGCCTGTAGAAAACGGCTTATGCCACAATAGGATAGCAACAAGTAGTCAATATAGTCAGTTTAGCTTCGGTTGCTATGCTAACATCACCCATTTTATACCAGGGAAACTTTCATAACAGCGTTGTGATGCCAAACAGCGTCAATTCATACTGACACACATTTATGTGGTACTTTTTGGAGAACGATTTCCTGCTTTGTATGATTGGAAATTGGCACTCTGATAAGTGGCCATTAGCTTTTACTGATCTCTAAGAGGCATTCTCCAACACTCAGCTGTTCTAGAGTTGTGCTCTCTTCTGAAGGTTCATATAGGACAACTGGGTCAGATGTGTCAAAGCTAGGCGGTACTCTGCACCTTACATGCATTGTCTTTCCTGCTGGACTACAAACGTCATCTCTACCCACTCTGATTAATAATAATAATAATAATAATAGGTTTCATTTATAACGCACTTCATATTTGAGTTCAAATCCCGAACTGCTATTGTGGCCATGCTGTGGCTTGGTGTCTCTTGGACCTGAATGTAATTAACCATAGCCATTGCCTGTTCTTCTTCCACGCCGAGTGCTCTGCGTAAGAGGCTGATAACCATGTCAAGTTCATTAGTAGAGGACACCTGTCCATTTATCATCTCTCTGAGAACATTTGAGCCTAGTAGGGGTTGAGGGAGGGGAAGTTGACTGATTAGGAAGGGGACCTGTATTGTGAGGTTTGGATTGTCATTTCCTGCGAGGTTGACTGTAATCCCCACCCAGCTATCATATGGGATTTCTTGTCCATTTGCAGCAAACAGATCAAGGGTTTCATCTTATAAGATGTATGTAGATAGAATAAGAAATGTGCAGAATATGACAGTTTAATGGTGGAGGTACACACATATTGATAGATGTCTTGTTGAGGAACCTATGACCCAAGTTTGTCATCATTGCATAACTACACCGTAGTTGTGTATAAAACCACCAGACTCAGGGACAGCTTCATCCCACAGGCCATAAGACTATTAAACACCTGAACTTTGAAACAACATCCATAACATTCATCTGGCTGCTACTTAGAAATTAATTTGTCAAATATATCATATTCCAATCAATTTTATATAGACTCTTATTGCACTATTTCACTTTTTACTATTTTACTATTTTTGTTTTTACTTGCATTTTTTCTGTGTATCTGTGTTATTGTGTTGTACTGTTGGAGGAGCCTGTGACCTAAGGGGGGGGGTAGGACACGTTCGATTCCTGTTTTGGTTAGTGGGCCGTCGATGGGATTCATTCCATTTCAAAGTGCTGTTTGACGCTGTGTAAACTTCGCGCACTGCCACTCCAACATCCAATCACAGAGCTTGAGGACTAATCACGGGGTTTGTGAAGCAAAGCACATGTTGTAGTCCCAAACGGAAGCTGAGGATTCTGGGTAGTGTAGTGTCTTCTGCCATCCTAAACTCCGAAAAAATATTTGTTTCTCCGAATCGAAGGGGAAAAATACAAAAGCATTGTACACAATTTAACCAATCAATGTTGTGTAATTAACAAGGAGAATCTGGTGTTTTGAGTTGATGAGTAGTGCAGATATCACTGTAAAATCAATCGACAGTAAAGAGAATACTTACTTCCGGGTGTAAAATCCTCCGTTATCCAATGGGAATGGACGCTCACATTGCCTTTAAGTGCCGCCGACATGGACCGATGCGGTGCTTCCCTGAGCGTCAAATACCGCCGCCGATGGGAATACATTGCAATCAGTTGAAAGCTCTTTGCGTCCGTTTATGAAGCTGAAGGAGACTCGGCGCGTCACAACTGCACGCCATAGGACCCTGACCAAGCGTCACTATTGGACTATCAGGGAGTGAGACTGTGTTGCCTAGCAACCTGGACAGCGACACCCTGTTGTTCATGTTTTACAGGTGACAGGTGTGGGCCGGTTTGATAGACTCTCCACCAGGGTGTGAGACGTTATGACAATATGCCTGCACTCAGGGATGTAGTGCTGCCGCCGGAGAGCACCTTAACGCCGCTCCGAGCGAGAGAGACAGACAGAGCTCAGCGGTACCTGGCATTGTTGTTGTTAGCATCTGGTTAGCTAGCTGCGCTAACGGATATAAGAAGCTGTTTCTACAACAAGGTGAAGGGAAAGTCCTCTCCTGTCAGAGCTAAAGGACTCTGAGTGTTTAGATAATTCACTTTAGTCTAAGTTATCTCAGTAGCCGGGTCGCAAACGGTTTGGTCACGATTTATGTAAACAATTATTTCCTAGGCACACGTTTATATGATCATTATAGGTATAAAACAATAAGAGAATAAATGAAAAACAGTTATGAAATACTGTATGACAGTAAAACAAGAATACAGTTTAAAAGGGGAGTTATTTGTAAAATATCCATAAAGAAAAAGAAAATCTGTTTACAGTTCTGTTTCATATGGGTGTTGAGAGATGTATCCATAGATCTCTTCATTTTGCTCTCAAAGTGCACCAGTTTGATGCTTTTAACTTCAATATTTAAAAAAAAATCTCACTCCAAGCTGAACTCAAAGGTTGGCAGCCCTGCATGGGGGTTGAAAAGTTATCAAAATTATAATTTTTCACCGCACGCCATAGTCTTTATGTGGCGCCCATTTTCACGTTCGCTCAATGCTAGGAGATCCCTCACCATGGAACACGATGATGTCATAACTCCAACTGAAAATACTCCGAACGCCGCCAAACATCATGATGGTTAACACTGCGGCCCTGAACAGCTCTACGTCAAATCGGAGGTTTCATCATGTGGTGTTACCATGGAAACACATCCCTTGCCATAAAACACGATATTGTCGCAATTCAAAGGAAAATCGTCCAAAAGGCACCAGACTTCAGATGATGGTTAATGGTCTGGACCTCAACATGTCTAATGTGCCTCAAAAGCCGTTGCCATGACAACACATCCCTGGCCGTTAAACGTTTTTCCAAGAAGGATCATTATTTATTTTATCGTATTTTATTTGTATTATCATTCCTTTTACCTCTTATGTTCCTTAAGCTGTGAAACCGTTACATTATGTTGCTATGCTGCATGTTTCCAAAAAGGTCTTACCGTCTGATCTGAGGGGAATTTGTTCTCTGTTTTAATTTGATGTGTGCCATTTTGTTAAAGCACTATGAGCTGCACCTAGTGTATGAAAAGTGCTGTATAAATCAAGCTTTATTATTATTATTATTATTATCATTATCATTATTATTATCATTATCATTATTATTATCTCCTTACTCCTCTTTTCCTCTTATCTACACTCCTCCTTACATGTTCATCTAGCATGGCACATCTTAAATTATCCTTTCCAATTGAAACGTTGGGAAACAAGGACAGGAGGAGAGGAGGTAAAGTGTGAGGGGAGCAGGAAGGAAGCGAGGAGGTCAGGGGGGGCACGAGGAAAGCTGGAGGGAGAGGGAGAGGAGGAGACAGAGAGGAGGAGGAGGAGGAGGAGGAGGAGGAGGGAGACTGCAGTGATTTGGGCTACTGCAGTTCTCTCTTCTGGCCCTTAGATGGCCCTGTGCACCGCACTGTAGCTT